>CM022394.1:109087433-110287433 GCA_011833715.1 Carcinoscorpius rotundicauda | reverse complement strand
TCGTGTGTTAGCTTAATAAATTTAACGTTGGTAAGTTTTCATAGTTGTTGTCTCAGTATTAACGTATAGTATTCATGTGATTTTTAAGGCCGTATTTTGTAGGCATTACTTACTGTGATAGCACATCGTATTGAATAATGTATGGTAAAAAATAACAACCAACGAGGAAATGAAAATCTCTTCCATGTTGAAGTTGACATCTCAAAAGATGCAAGATGATGCTATAATCACGAATTTGTTTATTTGGAGTTGCTTGTCTCTTTGGTTTGTAATTTGTATTTGTGCCGGTTTCGAAGAGATCAATTCACTGACAAGGACTTCTATGGAACTTCGGCTCTTCCTGAATAAATTGGCTCGTCTGGCAAAAGTGAAAAATATAGGTTGAAGTGGTTAATATCCTCTTCCTCAGGTTACAAGTTGAGTAGTGTGATTAATAATGCTTGTGTACTGATTATTTTCATGAATAGCAAGTGGAATTCTCATATTTTTAAACAGTTATTCATTGTGGGAACCAAGAGGGTTCAGCCTTTGATAATCTCGAACGTCAGTTGAACAGAAAAAAAATGTTTTAAACATCAGGCTATATTTCGAAAAATGTCAATATGGTATGCAAAGCATGTTAAATGTTTTCTATCCTTTTGTGTATAGTTAGGTTAATCAGCATTTTCAAAATGTTTTTAAACATACTGATTGTGGCTAGGTTACATTTGTTATAGCTACCTATTGTTCTGAGTCATTCCTGATTGGTGGCACCTACAACTATCATGGACAAAACTATTATTCAGCGGAAGAAGATGGAGAGAACAGTTTGATTTTGGCGAATCAGACGATACATTAAGAATATACATCCTCTCAATATCAGCTTGTGCTATACAAATGACTAGTCATTCTATTTAAAACGTACGAAACGTCATAACCTCAAAGTCTGTGTAACAAACGACTGTCTAACTTCATGTAATATGTACAGCCAACCTTACGTCTATCTTCCCATTGGATAATAAAAAATGTTGTTTCAAGCAAACGATACAGAAATATAAACCGTTAGAGCAACAGTAATCTAAAGATCTTCGTGATTAATGTTCTATAAGAAAACTTCATATACACCTGTAATAATGTAAAATTTTGAGAATTTCTATATTGCAATAAAAGGCAGAAAATGCACAGAATACTTACATACCACGTTCTTCCTCACCTTAAACTCCACAATTCATATTGTCTTCTAGCCCACAATAATCTAAAATTATAAAGTCATTTATATTCACCTATATGCAAGAAAAAACGTAACTTTATTCTATCTTTGTAAAAGTATTGCACAAAACAAAGACTGCACAACCCTTTAACAATAAATACAACTGGTCCGTTACAAACCTTTTAACAACAATTACTTACTGTAATCATACATGAAGCCCTTTAACAAATAACTTCAATAGTTATTCACAAAAGACAACCTTTAACATTTCACACAGGATCCTTCAAGAAAGAAATAATAATAAATACATAAACTATGATATTTACAATGTGTACATATATATAATATTGTTGTAATTACAAAGATAAACAAAAGACAACCTTTAACATTTCACACAGGATCCTTCAAGAAAGAAATAATAATAAATACATAAACTATGATATTTACAATGTGTACATATATATAATATTGTTGTAATTACAAAGATAAACGCCCCCCCAGTGGCTCAGCTGTATATCTGCGGGTTTACAACGCTAAAAACCGGGTTTTGATACTCGTGGTGGGCAGAGCACAGATAGCCCATTGTGTAGCTTTGTGTTTAATTCAAAATAACAACAAAGATAAACCTTAAAATGTTGACTGATTATAAATACTAAATTTATTACAAACAGAGGATAAAAAAGAAATAAAAGAAAATTGTACAGACACATATGTTTAAACTATTTGTTTTCGTCACTTACATTCTCCACTCAACAAAGTCCAAAATGTGATCCCTCATATCCATATCCCATGAGAAAGTTCTGAAGTGCAGCCAATGACCACTCTTACGGTGGTGGAAGTCTGTCAGATCGTGTATTTGGTTTTTTCAAGGTCTTGCAGGTCTGAAACTAGTCTATGCATAGTTGTCACACTTCATCCTCTGATAGATATATCAGAGACCCGAGAGTCAACTCAGCAAGAACACGGGAAACAAATATGTTACTCAGCAATGCATTTTAATTCACAAACCTTGCCATTCTGAGAGTCGAACTGGGTCCTGGCATCTGAGAACATCACAAAAATCTGGTCCTCAACGTTGCTGAAAAATAATTCCTAAACATACTGATTTTTATAGCATCTTTAAATTCTGCAATGGTTCATAAATGACTTGAAGATTCAATCACACAAGTGAAACGATGACCAGGAGGGTCAAGAACTTGGTCATAAGATACAATTGAAAAAAGAGGGATCAAATGAATTTCAATTAAACAGAAACCCAACCAGACGAGTACATTGTAAAAACAGATCATAAAACACAGTAAAAAATACATGATTTATTCAAAATTAGATTTCGTGGTTGAGTAACATATTTCATTTTCGTGCCTCTTGATTACACCTTTTAGTGAAACAGTTTTATGAAATTATTCAGTACGTTTGTGTTTTTTATAATTAAGCAAAAAGCTACACAATGTGTACTCTTCCAGGTATCAAAACCCGGATTTTAGCGAGCATGAGTCCACAGACACGTCGCTGTGCCACAGTACGACGGCACGCATAAAAGATATCGCGATCTGCATAAAACGCCATCTACACCAAGTTTGTATTTAATATAATTTATTATTGATAATTTAACATACGCAGTTCAACCCAATTAAAATATCTTTCATTAATCACTGATAATGCCAGGAACACTGTATTTTTTCTAATACATATAGTTTATTTGATATTCTTCCTTCGATGAGAATTATCTGTTGAACATTTCAATGTTAAAAGTTAAACATGCACTCGCCAATATTAGTAAAGGTAACATGTGCAAATATATCACAAAATCTTAATATTCACATCAAATCCTTTATTTCCATTCACATGCTGCTTAAATAATTTTTTGTGTGTATTTCAGTCATTAAAGTTACGTAACATTGATCAACGAGTTTGTATAATATGTGTATGTTTTTTTTCTTATAGCAAAGCCACATCGGGTCTTCTGCTGAGTCCACCGAAGGGAATCGAACCTCTGATTGTAGCGCTGTAATTTCGTAGACTTATCGCTGTGTCAGCGGGGGAAGTTTGTTTAATGTTCTTATATATGTGTAGGATGAAACATTTATTTACTTTTACATGTGTAGGATAAAACATTTATTTAATAAACATGTGTAGAATAAAACATGTATTTAGTTATACATGTATAGAATAAAACGTATTTAGTTATACATGTGTAAGATAAAACATTTATTTACTTTTACATGTGTAGGATTAAACATGTATTTAGTTATACATGTGTAGGATAAAACATTTATTTACTTTTACATGCAAAGGATAAAACATGTATTTAGTTATGCATGTCAATATAATGACTTGCCATGTCATGCATCTCTTCTGTTATTTGTGTGGTTTTCCAAGCTGTTGACATGCAATCTTGTTTTTGTCGACTAACACAGACCTTAAAATTGTAAGATATACACTTGTTAAGGAATACCATACATAATGTATAAATGGAGCAAAAATATCACATTATCATTAGAATATTTAGAAAATAACCCTTTGATCTGTGATCAGTTACTTTATACACCATCACATGTAACATCATGATGACTAAATTATTCTCTTGCTCTGCTCTTATCCAGCGAGCAGTTATCTTTTCCAATTTTTTAAAATTAATTGATAGCCTAACTGAATATAGAAAATTCTATCTTGTAAATAGTGTTTGTAGCGTTTCACAAGAACTACAATTGCTAGTAATTCATCATACAGTACCTGCCTTCATGAGCCTTCAGTGTGTGACTACCATACATGATGTTCTACTCCATCCTGCAACTGTAATATGGATACTATCATCGGTATCATAAAGTATTTCACAGTTTTGTACTAAATAAACCAGAACAAGAGTTTGTACCAAAACATCATTCAGAGATTCGTGTTTGTTCACATCCTTCATTTCTTCCGGAGTGTGTCTCAAACTTTCGTAAAAGCTGATAATGGTATGGCAGTATTGAAGAAACTGGTCACAAATATTCAGAATTACAATGCAAAACGAAAGTTTGTTTGTTTGTTTTGAATTTTCGCACAAAGCTACTCGAGGGCTATCTGTGCCTAATTTAGCAGTGTAAGACTAGAGGGAAGGCAACTAGTCATCACCACCCACCGCCAACTCTTGGGCTACTCTTTTACCAACGAAAAGTGGGATTGACCGTCACATTATAACGCCCCCACGGCTGGGATGGCGAGCATGTTTTATGCGACTGAGATTCGAATCCGCGACCCTCAGATTACGAGCGCATGCCTTAACGCGCTCGGCCATGCCGGGCCACAAAACGAAAGAAAAAGAAACTGCACACTTCGTGATGACGAGAAACCCAACTGAAGTAAAAATGTGTTCTCAAGACGGCTGGAATGGATATTAAAACTTTAATTAAAATAAAGTACAGAACAACGTTTCGACCTTCCTAGGTCAGCTTTAAATTAATAAAGGATGATATTAACCTGAAGATTACCTAAGAAGGTCGAAACGTTGTTCTGTACTTTATTTTAATTAAAGTTTTAATATCCATACCAGCCGTCTTGAGAATACATTTTTATTTAAACTGCACACTTAAGACTTGCTCATGGGTTAAGGTACATGATCGTGCATTTTCCTGGTTTTAGATTCAAGTTCACCTTTTCAACTACTGGAAAATAATTTTCCCGTTTTCAGCCGTGTACCCTTTTACGTATTATAATTTATCTCGGACGATCCTACAATTTATTATGCTACGTATTACAACTTGAAATAACCTAAAACTCAATTAAATTATAATGTAGATTTAGAAGTTGATATACAATTTTCTTTCTTAACGCAAATAAATTTTAATATACAAACAATAATAAAGTTTTTAATAACGGGTATTACAAATAATCGTTACAAATAATGAATTATATGCAAACGTTTTACAAAATTACAAACAATGCTGAGTCTTCTGTCCGGTCTAGAACTAAGTATTTTATCGATGGTTCACGGTGAGTGAATTAATTCTGATCTGATATTGTTGCACTTCGCTTTATGGTTAACTAGCGAGCTCCCTATTCTTGACTGGCCTCACGTCATTACAAGTTGACTTTCTGTGATTAAGATATCTAAGATCCTCAAAGAAAAGCTAACGTCTAAAATTAATTCACTGAAGTTAAACGTTTGTACTGTCCGAAATATATAAACGTTCCTGGTAAAATATCTATAGTTTCCCGATTAATAGGCGTTTATCACGGATATAACTTCTGAGGTTTATATCATACTAAGTTTTATAGAAATAATACATAAAACTGTCTTTCCGCCTTGCGGTGGTTAACTTTTATAAGTTTGGGAGGAGATTTTTTAGAAATTTCAGCTAAGGCAAAAATACTTGAAACTATATTAGTACTTTCGTAAAACATATAAAACAGTAACAGGCCCGGCATGATCAGGTGGGTAAAGAACTCAACTCATAATCCGAGGGTTGCGGGTTCTAATCCCGGTTGCAACAAATATGCTCGCCCTTTTAGCCGTGGGGGCGTTATAATATAACGGTCAATCCCATTATTCGTGGGTAAAAAAGTAGCTCAAGAGTTGGCGGTGGGTGGTGATGACTAGTTGTCTTCACTCTAGTCTTACATTGCTAAATTAGGGAAGGCTAGCGCAGATAGCCCTTTTGTAGCTTTGCGTGAAATTCAAAACGAGCCAAACCATACCAAAACCTTTAGCTATTCTGGTAAATTTACGAGTGTAGGTTTTGTTTTAAGCAAAAACCTGTCATTCCAGATATGAACATTAAATTTATCAAAAATTCAAGACAACATTTGTTTTATAACCTACTTTTTGGTGAACCAGTTATTTTTATATGACATTCTAACTGTAAGTGCTGTTTTAAAAGAATAGTTTTTCTCTTTGTTCTCAAATGATTCACATTATCTTCTTGATAACGAGAAACCCACTTGAAATGAAAATATATCTCAGAACTGGAAAGTTGGAAACTCTCTCTTTGTTAACCTGAAGATGACCTAAAAAGGTCGAAATGGTGTTCTCTGTTTATCAATAAAAGTGTTAATAGCCATACCAGCAACTCACAATTCATACTATCTTTAAGTTTTTTACGGGTATTAGGAATACGGTCGAAATCTACCCAAATTAATGTATTTGTTTATGTTGCCCTGAGTCACACAATGACATTATCTTGTGTTATATTTCTGCGTTCAGAGACGTAAAATATTTTACAAACTAT
Organism: Carcinoscorpius rotundicauda; assembly: GCA_011833715.1. Lineage (NCBI taxonomy): Eukaryota > Metazoa > Arthropoda > Merostomata > Xiphosura > Limulidae > Carcinoscorpius > Carcinoscorpius rotundicauda. The sequence goes on along the minus strand of CM022394.1, from coordinate 110,281,037 downwards.
TTGAATGCTCCACGATTTTAAATATATTTAGTGAAAACCGGTTCCAATCAGTTCCATCTCGTGATAGCATAACGGTACTTCTGAGTGTTTATCATGCTAAAAAAATAATTTAGAAGCCCGTGATGGGCAGAGCACACATAGCCTGTTGTATATCTTTGTACTTATCAGCAAACAGACAAATCTAATTAACCTTAATTTTTTATCTAATGTAATTAGATTAAAAAATTCCACTTAAGTGTCTCTTGTCTTTTAAGCTGGAGTGCCGTAAATACCTGGGACTTAAATGAATTACGTGAGGTCCACACCTTGGGATTGAAAGAATCCTTAGGGTTATTGCGTCGACACCGAGTCTCTGTCTACAGCCAAAATATGTTCAACTTCAAGCAACCAGCTGTTATATCTCCGTCCTTAACTGGCGCTTTCGGAGTCAAATAGGTGGGTGGGCCAGTCAAAATGGGTGAGGGCGGAATAATTGGGGACAGTTCACATACGTCCTCTCTCCTCGCTGTAAGAGGCCCTGTAATCTCTGGTGTCTTCCCGACCCTCGACTGCGCTAGATGTGGGCTTTCCCTGCGGCGAGAACGGTAAAGTGAACAGAGATCTAAGAGTCTAAAAGATATATATTTCTCTGCCTATTTACTGCAAGACATTTGTACCCTTTAATATAGTTCGCTTAGTCTACTTCAGAAATAAAGGTGACACATAATGATTCCGAATGAAAAGCTGGCAAGTCTGAACACGACAATTAAGCGGATATTTGATTACAAGGACTAGCAACTCCGTCAGTAATCGTCTCATAAAATCGAAAAGTTTGAAACACATGACACATGATCAAGAGAAATAAACGGATGTAGGCGGGTTCCAAATTATTATCATCTTAAATAAACATTTAGTTTGTGTCTTCAAAGGCGCGACCTTCAGCTCATTTAATTTTAACGGAATGATCAACGCGTGTAATTTATATGATTTAATAGGTAACTAGAAACGTTAACCTGCGAAGGAAATGTGTTTCTGCTCACACGGTAATGGAACAAGTATGCTTACAGCTTACATGATATGCTTAATCTATAGTATTACACCACGGGCATAATTTTGTTGCATACTTGAATAAATAATATTATTTAAGAAGAAATCAACAAATCTTAAACGAAACGTTTAATCTTAATCTTAAGATTCTTGTTCATATAGTTGTTTACTCTGTCTATGCGAATTAAATCCACTCTGAGATAACTTATGCTAACCAATAAGAAAAATATGAACGCTCTAAACAAATGGGAAATTTTACTTTTGTTCCCGAAAAGTATTTTTTTCCGAACAAACATCGGAGTAATTACGTTTGATGTATTGTAAGACAAATATTTTCAGTACCACAACTTTATGATGAAAATTTGTAGAATGGACACCAACTGTCTGTTAAAGAGACCCAAATGTAGAGGATGACATTTCGAAAGTCTAAAGACTTTTATGTTTCTCTTATGCCTATTTCGATTTTTTCTTTCGTCTCTTCTCATATCTAAGTTATTTTCTCTTCCTCTCAGATCTAAAATATTTTCGTTTCTTCTCAAATCTAAGGTATTTTCGTTTCTTCTCAGATCTAAGGTATTTACGTTTCTTTTAAAGTCTAAGGTATTTTCGTACCTTCTCAGATTTAAAGTATTTTCATTTCTTCTCAGATTTAAGGTATTTTCGTTTCTTTTCAGAAATAAGGTATTTTCGTTTCAACTTTTATTGTTCGACTTTATTTTACTGTTGTTCTGTTGTATCTGTAAAAAACGAACTGAATATTTTCAGCCATGTATTTTGAACAATATGATCATTATTGAAATAAGTGGTTTACACGTTACACGGTCAACAGTTTTAATGTGAAAAAAATTAGAAAACTACCTCTACAGTCCACATACATGTATATGCGTATTGAAATAGATAATTTAATATATAGACTTTAAAGTCGTTTTTTCTAAACATTTATTAACATTTTCAGATCCTTCCAGTATGCCCCATAAAGTTTGAAAGAGAATGAAATAGTGTTTTAATGCGCTATGCTTACCAAATTTTTCGAACAGTAAATTTTTGCGTTTTAAACCCTGAAGCTTATCGCTAAACCACTGAAATAAATATACATTTAAATAGAAAAACACTTTTGATGTTAAAAGCATTCTTACCTTGTGTTCCAGTGTATTTTTATTTGTTCTGTGTTAATTTGGTTGATTTTTTGTACTTGCTGAATAAAAACAAATAAAGAGAAAATTACAAATGTTCTTGAACACGAAACAACTTCGTGAAACCAGAATGCACGTGACGTGACTTTATGCCCTTATCTCGTGGAAGTTTATGGGAAGAGGAGTCAAGTTAAAGTGCCGACCATTCGGAGAAGAATCGAGTTTCTAAATACCGAGAATAAACTGTTGATCGGATGACTTTAAGTTTGTTAATATGGGCTTTTACAAGGTCCTTACCTTCTAGAAAGATGACTTTGTCGGAAAGTAAAAACTGATTTCTCGATCTTCTGAGTTACTAATATTTCAGAATATTGATTTCACCAAGTATAAACAGACTCGGTAGAACTAATTACATTTGCGATATACCATGCATACACGTCGCAATTGATGGATGTCCCCCTAAGTAAACTAGACAGCACCATATGCTGACTGTTAGCCAAATCCATAAGTATAAGATGTATTTCTTAACCTATACAAATATAGAACTTCTATGTTTCTTTGTAATTTGGTACCGACATCACACCCAAGAGAAATTTGACTTTCGTATTTACATTTAGGTTTTCATCTGTGCATCACGACAGTGTAAAATAACACAATTGACGAACAAACTACACAAAAAACTTTTAGAATTACTTAGAGGTTTGTATCATAGTTTCACTTCCTACGTCAAGTTCTTATTTTCATTCCAGATTCTAGTTTTTCTAATGCCGTAAGTGGTGTTTAATACAATCATTAAAGGGAACACGACTGGCCAGAAATCCATAAATAAGAAGTTGTTTCATAGAAACATCAGTTCAATCTATTTTTGTTTATGAAATTTTAACCAATTATGCAAAATGACAGTTTTCTAGGATAAGTTGAAATGTGACTATGATTTTAAATAAGGTGTAGTGTAATTGTCGTGTAGATTAAGGTGGAATGTGACTGTTGTTTAGAATAAGGTGGAATGTGATTGCCGTCTAGGATAAAATGAAAAGATAGTTGTTATGGGTACATGTTATTTTTACTGAATAAAGACTGACAGAAGGTTTCAAATATTAATATAGTATAGTTTTAAAACTTATTTTACGTTTATTAAAATATTATAAATACATGTTTAACCAACATGTCAATAAAAATGTTTAGTTTTAGTTTTTCGTATTTACGATGAACACAGTTAACGACGTCTTGTGTTTTTCTTAAGCTTTTCAGAATAATTTAACTCCATTATATTACTTATGAAGTCTGTACGTAGTTTAGTTCTCATTGGCAGAAGATGATATAGAAAGCTGTGTTGTTAAGTTTTTATTCACGTTTCACATGAATGCTTCTATTCTAGGTTTCTTTCACACTGTACAATCAAAATGTTTCATTTTGTAAGTTGTCGCTCAGGTTTTCTCCAGTATTTATGACGCGTTATTGTTCACATTTCAGTGAAATGAACTGTCCTTAGAGAAAGTGGTCCCTCCACGTAGCAAAATTGTTATTTCTGTTTCTCCTCTAATTTTGATATATTTTCTTTAAATATCTTACACGACACTTTAATTAAAAGTTTTTGGTCTTGAAGTATTTCTCACTGAAAAGTAAGTTTGGTGCGGATTTTGTTTTCATATTTAATGATAATTTGTTCTATTTTTCTACAATCAAGGCTGGAAGAGCCCGTGTCCTTTAGCAGAATGACTTACGGACTGTGTTACTCCTTGTTTAGAGATATAAAATCACACATGGAAATAGTTCAACATCATTTCAAACAAATTATTAATAAACCCATAATCACTCGTTTAATAATCAGAATCAGAGAGCACGTGAAGAAATCGCACTTTAAATAACTACCTCAACTACCCAGACGTTGTGAACCACACAGACGTTGTCAACTCGTAGCAGTGCTATTTATTAAATAGCTATTAGGGAAATTTACTCCACAATTCGGCATTTAGAACAAGAACAAAGTTTTTACTACGTTATTTGAATGATTTCATGTTACAATCTTAAGACTAACTGAGCCATTTTGCCTTCTATTCTTCCAGCGTAGTATACAAAGAATAAATATACTTTTCTATATTCTATACTTTTTAACACGTTTTATAAACGATGAAAAATATGATTTTTAGCAATATTTGAGACGTTTTTGGGTGTTATAAAATAACATAAAACAATATTATGTTTCCTTCTAAACAGTTTGTCTTGTGATTGCAGTGAAGATTTCAAATCTAGTTTATTTGTACCCATATTTCTCATCCTTCCTTTATAAGAGGGCATTTTACAAACAAATGATAAATTGTTTCAACTATTTTAAATAAGCGTTTAAATCGCCCGCTTGATTTTTGAAAGGAATAAGCAATCAGTGTCATATGGTTTATTTTATACTGGAATATCTGTAATCTGGACTTTACTTACTAAATGATGAACGATGAATACTGTCCCATAAATTCTCCAATTCCCCTAAAATAATCATATTTGAAAGTACATCTGCCTTTCTTCAAAGTATAGTTTTGTTTATCAATAGTATGCTATGAAATATATTGAATCCTTGTGTAAGTTTAAATAAAACTTTAATTACAGATTTTTCGCTGCCTTCTAGTATGAATAAAATATTGTATTATAACACATTAAATATTGATATTCCAAATGATTCTCTCATGTAAAGTTTCAGTTTTCATTACAAATAGGTTTGTACGTTTGTACAAATACGTTTGAGGATATATAATCCTGTAAACATGTTTACGACTGCTCAACACGTCGGTCCAAAAGCATTCTTAATTGAACCTATAATGTTTTCAATAACTAATTCTAAGCGTAAAAAAAATCTATATTAGTTTCTAATATATCTTCTAAAACAAAATTATTCTTGTAAATTTCTTATATAACTTCACGAACATCTATATCGACAAATATTATTGTTCCAATTAGATTTCTTTTAACATTTCGGCTTTTGATCCCATTCAAATGATTCGTGTCTTGTGAAAATAAACTTTTAACCAGCAAACACCATAAGATATGACTAAGAATTTGTACCAAGTCATCAAATATGAATTGTTTGTCGTCTACATATCACACAAGTTGTTAGGTGTGTTTTTTTATCTTTTCTAAGAACACAATTTATGATGTTATTGTCGCGAATCAGAATTTCACACACATTCACACAAAGAACAAATAAAGGATCTTCCTACTACGTTCCATAGATTACAATTCTTCCTGAAATATGAACATTTTGAATAATAATTTGAATAACTATAACAAATTTCTATCAAATTTTAAAGTTATGTCTAAAGTTAAAACAATTTAAAATTTCAAATACAACATCCCAGAATATTGTATGAAAGCCACTCACAAATATATACAAGCAACAACAGTTTATTATGTTCCAATAAATTACCCACAATGCCAAAAAGTTATCTAATAAATTATTCTTTCAAAAACATGTTTGATCTTCATCAATTAGCAATGGAAGTATAATTCTGAAACGTTCCATCAAACACGTCCTAGATATTTTATATAAAACGCACAACAGCAAGTGTGGACGAGATATTCAAGAAAACGTTTAGGTTTTTCGCTTTTTGAAATCAGTTTAACAATGCTCGTTTCCGTAAAATCAGATAGATTTCCTTTTTCCAAATCTTCGGGTGACTTATAGCAAATCTGAAGGCTCATCACCATAAAAACCGGGTTTTGATATCTGTTATAGGCAGAGCACAAATTGACGATTATGTGTATAGTTTGTGCTTTACTATTAATAAACTATTTTACAAACCAGTGATAATAGCTTCATGATCAGAAGACCCATGTTTTCAAATGTAATTGTGAAAACATCAACCACTGGTCTTTTGTTATTTTTCAATTTTTTCACTGTTTTTTCTGATCTCATCATAAATAATACATTTACCAAAGTTTATAATTAAACTTTTCAATTAATCCATGTAGATTGATTTCTATTGAAATTTTATTTTCATAATAAGATTTTAAACCTATCAAAATATTATGAATATTTGTGACTTCAAGAACATCTTCATTACGTCTTTCAATTCATAGTTTCGATTAGATTTCTCTTCCTATAAGGCCTTTCATGGGCAGGTCAAGGCGCTCGACTCGTAATCCCCATCACGTTAAACATGCTCACCTTTTCAGCTGCGGAGACGTTATAATGTGACGGTAAATCCCACTATTCGATGGTAAAAAAGAGTAGCCCAAGAGTTGGCGGTGGGTGGCGATGACTCGTTACTTTCCCTGTAGTTTTACGCTGTTAAATTAGGGATGGCTAGGGCAGATAGTCCTTATGTAGCTTTGTGTAAAATTCAAACAAACAATCTCTCCCTATATCATAAGGATTTATAATTAAATATTAGGAAATAAATTTTTACATGTTGGACATATAGTCTATTTTCGTTATCTTTAGCTTATATTCCTCATGTATTCCAGCAAAATGAACAGAAGTTTTTAACTAACTGGTTAATTCTCCATCTTGGTCACATCTTACAACATCCATAACTTATAGTAATTTGTCAAATATGATTAATTAAATATACCAAAAAAAAAACACAAAAAACTTTAACTTGACTTCATTATGTCTAAATACCACAGATTTATTTGTGTAATGAATAGAAAAAGAAATCAGTTGTTTTTTTCTCGTTTAAGTTCACACACTTAGGGTCTTACAGAAAAGTATCATCAAACTTCAATAAATCCTACGTTTAATTACTTAATTAATTTTCAAACTTTAATAGACAGCAGAACGACTGATGCAGTAAGCTACGCCTGTTTCATTAGTTTTAACTGCGTTAAACAAGCAGACATGAAACAAAACTTCAAACAAGTTTGTTTTAACGGATTGTGCTGTCTCCAAGTGTATATTAATATGTCAGGATTAAGAGCTCTCTATTTCTCTATTCAACCATCATTATGCATAACATTAACAGCTACTTATCGCATTATTGATAGTAATATATCCATCATAGTCTACTTATGGATCAAATACTAGTTTTCAATCACCGAAACATACCACTCTTACATTAGTATATTATTTTGTAGTATCTTATTAACTCAAAAATACCCTCATAGTTTAATACGTTTTGAAAAATACTGGCAACTGGGACAAGAAATGTTTTTCGGTGTCTCTGTTTATTGGGGCCCAGCATAGCCAGCTGGTTAGGGCGCTCAGCTCATAATATGAGGGTCGCGGGTTTGAATCCAATAAAATCAAACATATTGAACCTTTTAGCCGTAGGGGTATTATAATGTTACGATCAATCCCACTATTCGTTAGTAAAAGAGTAGCCCAAGAGTTGGCGGTGGATGATGATGATTAGCTGCCTTCCCTCTAGTCTTACACTAAATTAGGGACGGTTAGTACAGATAGTCATCATGTAGCTGTAATTCAAAACAAACAATGTCTGTCCCTTTCTTTTCTCAAGAAAGTCGATTTTGCTTTTAAATTCACAATTCACAAATACGAGTTAATTTTCAGCCTACATACAAAATCACAGTGTTGGCATGATTCACTTTTCAACTTACTCACAACCGTACTTACTACTGAGAAAGCGATAAAACACTTCTAAAATGGTCAAACTAACTTGTATGTATGTTATAGTGTTTACAGTGTTTTGGGAAGCCGTAGAAGAAAGATATAATTGATGTGTGATTAATTATTGAAAGAAAGATTCGCTACCTTACTTCTGAAGAAACTAACAAATAGTAAGCGAACAGTAGTCATCAAGTAAATGTATTTATGAAATCGTGGTTTAATACGGAAACGCTGAGAAAGTAAACTCGGCGTGGCTTCAAGCAATTCATTGCTGCTCGTGCCGACCTGTGATTTGCCGGTTCTTGTGTGCCCATTTTCAATCAGCACGTGTTACATCAAAGGCCTGTAATTACAGCCATTCCGTACACAGTTTTCCAGGATACGAAAAGGTCTAGTTCTTGATGACTTTAGAAATTTCGAAAACATTTCTATGTCTTAGAAGAATTATTACAACTGTGCAACTCACATCGCTGTTTATGCTATGTCCGATACATATTGTATCTTATATGACTGTTTATAGTAAGTGCGTTAAGTATTGTGTCTTACTTGACTGTTTATACCACGTGCAATAAATATTTTATATCGAGTTGCTCTTTATACTATGTGCGGTAGATTTTACGTCTCATCTGAATGTTTAAACACCATTCGATAAATATTGTATTCCATATGGCTCTTCACACGAGATGCGATAAATATTGTATCTCATGGTTATTTATACTATATGCAATAAATATTGTATCTCATGGTTATTTATACTATATGCAATAAATATTGCGCCTTATTTCTCTTTATATAACGTTTGATAAATATCGTGACGTTATTTACGTTTAACATTATTATCTTTATCATAAACTGGGCGTATAGTTAATGTATGTCAGTGACCTGGCAAAGAAAAAGGTCGTTATATGACTGCAATAAAGGTCGTTATCTGGCTGAATAAGGTCGTTATTTTTTGAGAAAAGTGTGCTTCAAATGAAAATTTCAAAATAGACTCAGAAGTTTCTTCTGCGAGGATTACGGTACACTTTACACGTCACGAAACGACAGGAGAAACACTGAAGTTGTAAAAATTAAATGCATCGATTAAAAATTACATTTTAGTGTGTATTTTTCATCTTAATTTCATTATTACACAAGTGTTCCCTAAGCTATTCCAGAATTTACTTTCTATTCTGCTACCCAGCGAGCTCGGTCTCTTCCTACAAGACCCCGTAATAAAAGGAATAATAATCTATAAATACATCTATCATGCTGGCATTTGTAGTAACTAACAAGTTTCGTTTTAACTCCAAAAAATGAATGTCCTCACTTGGTCATCCAGTGACATTGAAAATAAGTATAGTAATCTATAAATAAACTGAAAATAAGTATGGTCATCTGTAAATAAACTGAAAATAATCATAGTAATATATAAATAAACTGAAAATAAGTATGGTCATCTGTAAATAAACTGAAAATAAGCATAGTAATATATAAATAAACTGAAAATAATATAGTAATCCGTGTTTCTATTCATAAATGCGATATTCAGTTGGTTTAGGCTCCAAGGAAGATAAATTCTTAATCCATAGTACTTCAGAGAAATCTCACATATCAGTGCTCTGTGAAGATACTTATAGTAGAAGAGTATCTGTGCTAGTCAATCACACGAATCAAATCCTGTGTTTAGTTGTATAGCTGAGCCAACACGAGACTTATAGTGATGTATGTTGTTTGCGTCCCCTAGTGTAGGTTAACTTTATTTTATACCTGATTATAATTATATTCCAGAGTTGCATTTTGTGTGAAAAGAAACGATGTTATAGGTCGCCTTCAGTACGGTTTATTCTATATTCAGAAGTTATATGTGTTATTGTTATAATATAAACATCGCACATCCTACATTAGATTAACAAATTTTGGTTGTAAAACAAACAACGAACACTGCTTCTTCCACTTTTAAGTTATTCATATTTTCCCCTCGTACTTATATTCCTCTGCTTTAACATTTTAGTTTATCTTTCTTAGCGTGGACACAGAATAGCTCTCTCCACAACGACGTCTGGTATGGGATTGAGATTTCCGCTAGGTAGCGCTCAAATGTGTTGTCAGGGGGCTGATAAATCTTGTTAGTCGTTTTCATAAAGGTTTCTAAATCTCCTTGTCTCTTTCCATCCCAGTTTAATTTTTCACGGTTCGCCAGCTAATCTGTGGTCCTTCGCTCTTGAAGCTGATTTCTCGCTGCAACTGATAAATGAGCCCCGAAAAGCCCTAGCCGACACACACCTTGTTCCTTTATAGTGTATGTACCACAATAGAATAATAACAAAAAATACAGGTTCACTACTGACATCTGTACCCGAGATAACCTTGCTACTTGATATACGTATAAATATATACATTTAAATGAAAAATGTTTTACAGCTGAAGAAGTACACGTTTTACTTGCTATTCTGAAAATGGTTGGTAATATTTCATGTTGCACAACCCGCTGGTAAGTAAAACGCGAGAGAATGCAACCAACGTTAGTTGCTTTAATATTTCTGATGGTACAATATTTATAAGCGAACTTGCACGGTATCGTTGAGTCGTAATATATAAACATTCGTTATTACCTGATCACGTGATACTTCGTCTGTTTACGAAGATGTTGAGTACTGGCAAAAAAAAGTACGAAAACTGAACCGTACGTGAATTATATGTAGTATCACAACAAATTAAATCTCTCTCGAGCCTTAGCGTAGCACTTACAGAAACCTGGTTGGTACGCCATCTATAAAACGAAACTGACTTATAGAGACTTCATACGAATGCAAAATATATTTTGCGCAACGACTATCTTCAAAGTATCTGCAGTTATGTCAAAATAAATTCAAGAACAATATTCTACAGATTAAGTTGTCTACTAATATAAAAACAGTATTTTATAGATAAAGTTGTCTACTAATGTAAAAACAGTATTCTACAGATGACGTTGTCTGCTAATGTAAAAATATTTTATAGATTAAGTTGTCTGCTAATGTAAAAACAGTATTTTTCAACTTAAGTCGTCTACTAATGTCAAAAGAATATTCTGCCGCGTAGTTGCCTATTCATGTAAAAACAGTAGTCTACGACTTAAATTGTCTACTGTTGTCAGAACAGTATTTTCAGCTTAATTTCTCTACTGATGTAAAAAGGTTTTCTGCAATTTTGAGATGTCTATTTTGTTAAAAAACATGAATAGTGTATAATGAGTTGTATAAGTTAAAATTCTATACTCTTACAAAGCAGTATTCTATTGCATACAACTAATGTGAGTAAAAGTTCTATTCATCTAAAGAATAACTTTCTACAGGTTAAATTGTCTGCTTTATAATAATGGTATACTATTGACTAAAACTGTAAAAACCGTTCTCTACTCTTGTAAGAACAGTTTGATACAGTTCATGTTATCTGCTGTTATTAGCTCAGGTTACTACAATTTAACTTCTCTATTTGTTATGTTCACTTTCTTATAACCGAAGTTTCGATCAATTGTAAGTGGTTTTTTGTACGTCTATGTTTAGAAACGTTTGAACGTTCTTTATTATGTATGCACATGATTGGATTCTAAAATGATAACATGATTTTCAAGTCGAGTGCTCTTCAATCGTAAAAAAACAACAGTTATTAGTGACGTAATGATAATGTTGGATGATGTTAATACAGAAAACGTGGAAGAATGTGGAATAAGGATTTTCAACCTGATTGGAGCTTTATGCACGTGTGGACTAAACGAACAGATCAGAGATGTTTGTTTCTTTTGGAATTTCGCACAAAGCTACTCGAGGGCTATCTGTGCTAGCCGTCTCTAATTTAGCAGTGTAAGACTAGAAGGAAGGCAGCTAGTCATCACCACCTACCGCCAACTCTCGGGCTACTCTTTTACCAACGAATAGTGGGATTGACCGTAACATTATAATGCCTCCACGGCTGGGAGGGCGAGCATGTTTGGCGCGACTCGGGCGCGAACCAGCGACCCTCAGATTACGAAGCGCACGCCGTAACGGGCTAGGCCATGCTGGACCAACAGATCAGAGATACTGACCAGAAAAAGAGCAACCATACAGTATTACCCGACGCCACAACGGGTTTATTTACCAAATAAAACGTTATTACTATTTTTATAACGCCCCCACAGCATTTTTTATTATATAAAAACCAATGAAATTTATTCTTGCTTATGTTCTTTTGTATAGCCCCCCCAGTGGCTCAGCGGTATGCCTGCGGACTTACACGCTAAAATCAGGGTTTCGATACCCGTGGTGGGCATAGGACAGATAGCCCATTGTGTAGCTTTATGCTTAATTCAAAACAACAATAATCTTTTGTATATTTGTTAAGTGTGACTGTTTGCATTGATTAAAGTGTTTCTTTAGCTAAAGCGGTGCATTTAAGAGGTTGGCTTGCAGTTATTCATGTTGTATTTCATTCTAAGCCGGGACGTAAATATTTTTTGTAATGATCAGTGGTCAGTTCTAACAAACAAACTTTACTTAGCAAGTAATAAATAAATCACTTATGTGACATTTTTATAGTCTTAAATCGATAAGTTTTAGTTTTTGAAATATTTTCACAACAACTATTTGGAAGACGATTTATATGTAACGCTTGCTTTTAGAAGATTCGTCACTTTATTCACGAGTTTATGATTCATAAGTTGAATATTGCAAGAATATAACAAAACTAATCATTAGAATAACAATACATATATTTCTTTCAAAACATTTTAAACAAGGCTCGACAGAGTCAGGTGGGTTAAGGCATGCGACTCGTAGTCTGAGGGTCGCGCGTTCATATCACTGTTACACCAAAGATGCTCGCCTTTTCAGCGGTGCGGACGTTCTAATGTGACCGTCAATTCTACTACTCGTTAGTAAAAGAGTAGTGCATTTTTTTTTATATAAAATGCAACCTAATGTATGTAGTAACGTCATTTCAAAGGTAAAATATAGATGTAAATGGAAACTAATTACACCATATTCAGGCACCCGATTATTGTGTGACCAGATCACACGCATCCCTGATATAACAGTTTAGTCAAATAAATGAATGAAAGCTATTATTACAGGAAGAGGTAGCTGCACTGTCAATTCTGGGATTTATGATTCGCGACCTATCGCCACATGAATAAATTCCTTACTGTGAGGCTGCTAGTCGTTATAAAATTAGTGGTCAAATTTCAATATTTGTTCGAAAGATGAATAGCTCAAAAGTTGGTGGAGTTAACGACTTAGGTGCCTTTCTTTTTGTCTAACCTTTCACAATAAGAATAGCTGTGCACAGATGGCGCTATTGTAAGTCCACGTTAAATTTTGGAATTTGTGCTTAAAGTTTTGGTTGAACAAAATAAATAGTGTATGAAAATTTCAATAAATCACTCACGAAGTATTAAATTCAGATTTAACGAAATCAAAATATTATTTAGGTTAGATGAACGAGAAAAGCGTCTCACGTAATTCTGAACATTGTGGAATACGTTGTAATGTAATAAGCTGCCATCTATTGCGTTAAAATAAAATTAAACACTTGTTCCCCTTTTCGATCGAGTAAAAGAATCCACATAAAACATAGCACGGAATATTGTCAAAAAACTATTGTTTTTATAGAAATGTCATTATCAAACAGTTCGTGAATTTAAAGAGAGTTCTTACATAATTAATGAAATTCGTGATTTGTAACTTAACTAATCATAACGCACCTAATCACAACGTAACTAATCATAACGCAACTAAACCCCCTGCTTCGAATAAGTGGATTTCTGATAAATTTTGTCGCTTTAAAATTAATGTCAACAAGCTTAAGGACATATATGAATATGAATGTCAACAAGCTTATGGACATATATGAATATGAATGTCAACCATCTTAAGGACATATATGAATACGAATGTCAACAATCTTAAGAACATATATGAATATGAATGTCAACAAGCTTAAGGACATATATGAATATGAATGTCAACAAGCTTAAGGACATGTATGAATTTGAATGTCAACAAGCTTAAGGATATATATGAATAAGAATGTCAACAAGCTTAAGGACATATGCCATATCTAAAAAAAAATCATTTTTCGAAATGACAATGAAAGAGCCTAAAGATATATTTGTTTTAAATGTTGCAGAAAATAACAAGGAAAGATAGAGTTACCAATTAGAATTTCAGAAATGTTAAAAACTGAAAACAAAGTAAGTGTTCCTATTGAAGCACTGTTGAAGTTATAATAAAGATGAATCAAGTTCTGTGTTGCCTTTCGAACTATATTCTTCACCTTAACTTCTGCTCTGTTTGAAGGCCATGATGACACACTATTGACATCGCAACTTTTATTGTAACAAGCCTGTAACAAGATTAGCCTGATGACAGTTTTACATGAGCATTCCATCTTGAGCTTCCAAGATTACAGGCGCAGAAATCCATAAGAAAATTTAACAACTGTTGTTGAATGGATGGAATTGCTGTCTCCAGTTTCTGGTGTGTTTTTTTTTGGAAGGTATACATTTCTTTGTTTTGAATTTTGCGCAAAGCTATACGAGGATTATCTGCCCTAGCCTTTCTTAATTTAACAGTGTAAGACTAGAGGGAAGGCAGTTAGTCATCACCACCCACCGCCAATTCTTGGACTACTCTTTTACCAACGAATAGAGGGTTTAACCGTAACATTATAACGCCCCCACAGCTGAAAGGGCGAGCATGTTTGGTACAACGGGGATTCGAACCCGCGACCCTCAGATTACGGGTCGAACGTCTTAACCCAGCTGGCCATGTCGGGCCACGATGAGATAACACCAAACTATGTGCGTATTTAGTAATATTGTAAATGTAAGAGTATCATCATAATATAATGGACGTTGCGCGTATGTCAATACCTGCACCATCTATTAACTGGTACCTGGCTATCTGGCCATTCTGGGTCCAGTAGACATTTAATTTGAATGTGACTATTAGCTTCTGAAGGTATATCAGCTCCAATAGCTTGTTTATTATCTCGTTAACGGTTCCAATGGTCACAACCAACTCCATTTCCACTGGCTTTATTCAGGCGGTTCTTTTATTCGTTACAATAACTCCATCTTGTAGATCAAGATTTTTTTCAATTTCTATACTAAATATTTAGCTGTGCATTTAATCTGTTCCTTTTTGGACTGTAAATCATTTATCACACTTGTTAATTTTTTTTTCATTTTCCTCCAGCTTCTTCAGCTAGAAATCTGTTATACATGGTGCTATTGAAAGCTATTATTGCAGCTAAACGTGTATATATATATGTGTGTGCTAAACACGTTGACCTTTGTGCCACTGCATAGACGTATGGAAGTTGTAATTACAAATTTTGTATCTTTTATGAGATAAAAGCTGTTAACCAGCTCTGACTTTATAACTCAAAGTGATTAAAAAGCCAAATTTGGTCCTTATAGAGCTTTATTTACTCTCCCAACTTTTATAACATATACAGTTTTTAAGTTTATTACCCTAATACTGCTGATGTCGTTCTATTTTAGCTCAGAACTACACAATGGACAATGTGCTCTATGTTCACACAGGGAGTGGAGCCCCTAATTTTAGCGTTACAAGTCCGTAAACTTTTTACTGACTCATCGTAGGAACAAAACAAAGTAGTTCCAATTTTTAACACATCATTTTAACCCTTGTATCTTATATTTTTCTATTACTATATTTCGTCATTTTGTAATGATACACTTTTACTCTTTAACACTATTTTTATCCCTAAATTTAATTGTATAATTTTATAAATCATACTTTAACTCAAACATCTGTTTTTATTCAAGCATTACAAAAATAAAAAGCATAGTTATAAATAGAGAAACATTAGATTTGTGGGCCTAGCATGGCCAAGCGCGTAAGGCGTGCGACTTGTAATCCGAGGGTCGCGGGTTTGCGCCCGCGTCGCGCCAAACATGCTCGCCCTTTCAGCTGTGGGAGCATTATAATGTTACGGTCAATCCCACCAATCTTTTGTAAAAGAGTAGCCGAAGAGTTGGCGGTGAGTGGTGATGACTAGCTGCCTTCTCTCTAGTCTTACACTGCTAAATTAGGGACGGCTAGCACAGACAGCCCTCGAGTAGCTTTGTGCGAAATTCCAAAACAAACAAACATATTAGATTTGTGTTGGAGAGGTAAATAAACTGTGTAAGCCGACAAACCATGACGAAGAACTGTTTTTAGTGGTTTATGATTTATGAGTGTTCAATGAGTTCTTGTAAAAAACTGTATTGAAACAATTTATTTTCTAAGGTTATATGAGAATAAGAGATACCGCATTTTAGGCACTTACACTTCAGATTACTAGTTTCAAAATTTTCAATAATGTTGTATTTGTTTGACCGACAATTCTTACCAAAGAAAATGAAAAAAAAATAACCACATACCTTATGCGTCAAGAGATGGTGCCATAAACAAAATACATCAAACTACTATTGGTTTGATTTGTTTTGAATTTCGCGCAAAATTACACGAGGGCTATCTGCGCTGGCCGTCCCTAATTTAGCAATGTAAGACTACAAGGAAGGCAGCTAGTCTTCATGACCCACCGCTAATTCTTGGGCTACTTTTTTATCAACGATAAATGGGATTGAACGTAGCTTTATAACGCCCCCACTTGAACTAGGAACATCATCAAAAGTTGGTAGCCCCCAGTAGCTCAGCGGTAAGTTTTCGTTTCACTGCTAGTGATTGGCACAATATAACTAGCTGACTGTGTAGCTTTTGTTTCTTTGAAACAAAAAACACCTGATGGGTTACTGGTAAGATTACAGACTTACTGCATTCAAATATTGGAATTTGATTCCTCTCGGTAAACAGTTTGATTTGTTGCTTTTCTTTTGATTTAGCGCAAAGCCACGAGAGGGTTATCTGCGCTATCCGTCCCTAATTTAGCAATCACACGTTTGGGGAATGCAGTTAATAAACACCAGTCACGGCCAACTCTTGGGCTACTCTTTTACAAATGACTAGTGGAATTGATCGTTATATTATAGCGTCCCACGACTGAGTGGATGAGTATATTCGATGATAGGAATTTGAAAATTCGAACCCGCGACATGCAGAATGTGTGTCGAGCGCCCTAACCTTTTGATCATAACAGTGCTTATGCCACAAAGAGAGAGTAGAGAGCCCATTCTTTAGCTTGATGCGTTTGCGCTGATAAAAACAACAGCCATATGGAATATAATGAACACTTTAACATACTCGTAAAACAAACTAAGTTGAATATATATTCAGCCTTTTAGTTTATTAATTCTGTAATTTTTCTTGCCTTTTTTGTCTGGGGAGAGGTTACTTTTTATGTTGTTATCTGGAATAAAATTTATCATCTACAAATAAGCATTTCTGAAGACATAGCTAACAACAAAGAGGTTAGCTTTGTTTAATGTATTCAAACACACTGTTGTTGTTTTTTCAAAAATGACGTTTCGAATAATTTTTATTAGACATAAAGAAAAAGTGCATTTAGTGATAAGTGAAAAAAACCTACACTTAAAGGGTATACACGTGGGCCTAACTCTTGTGACGTACTAAAGGTACCAACAGTGTGGTTTATGAAATCTTTACCGCGTAACGAATAAATAGTCCATTGAGCCTTAATAAACTAAACATGTTGCTGATTTCCTAAACAAAAAAAAAAAAGATTGCCTAGTTATTTATTATTTAAATTGAAACAGAAGTTCGCTAATAGATGGCGCCGTAACTAGTAATATTGCATGCTCGGCCGATAAAGGTAGCGCGAAATTTCCCTCAGAAGAGCTAAGTTATGGTTGCTGTGTTGCTTCTAATATTAATTATAGCAAGAGCTTGTGTAACTACAGACTATCGCCCCATCGCACCTTTTCGAGATTGCACACGTTGATATCAAATAACGTCAGATTTCAACTGCGAAAACTAAAAAAAAAATAAAAATCCTTCTCAGACCCAGAATTATTAACGATCCAAATCATTTTATGTAGTGTGAGGAAGAATGTCAATTTTAAAATATGTCCATGAAATCCGGTACAAATCCTATCACACTCTATAGGATTATTAAATAAAACCTGCGTAAATACACTACTTTACTGTTAAAATAAAAGGGTTTAAAATGATCCAAAATTAGGATTTAGAGCCGAATCAAATTTAAGAAGAACTATCGCATTTAATTTAATTATCCGTTTACTATTTCGTTTAGTGGCAGTTGTATATTGTATGTTGCTATTGTTGAGTTTGGAGCACTCTTATAGATTGGAACATCATCTGCGAACCAGGAGCAAAAAGTATGGTTTGCAATAGAGGCATGTCACTGACATACATGTTAAAAAAGATAGGGCAGAGTATTCCTTCTTAAGGAACACCTGCCTCCGGAGTGCAGCACTCGGAGTAGATCCCCTTACAATACATTCGGATATTCCTATCTTCCAGGAAGTTAGAAAACCAGCGAATAATTTGTATGGAGAGTTCCAGTTTGTATGCGTGTTCATTGTGACATAGTTTATCGAATACGTGGCCCGGCATGGCCTGGTAGATTTGTTTGTTTGTTTGTTTGTTTTGGAATTTCGCACAAAGCTACTCGAAAGCTATCTGTGCTAGCCGTCCCTAATTTAGCAGTGTAAGACTAGAGGGAAGGCAGCTAGTCATCACCACCCACCGCCAACTCTTGGGCTACTCTTTTACCAACAGTGGGATTGACTGTCACATTATACACCCCACGGCTGGGAGGGCGAGCATGTTAAGCGCGACGCGGGCGCGAACCCGCGACCCTCGGACTACGAGCACACGCCTTAACGCGCTCGGCCATGCCAGGCCTCTGCCTGGTAGATTAAGGCATTCGACTCGTAATCTGAGGATCACGGATTCGAATCCCCGTCGCACCAAACAAGCTCGCCTTTTCAGCTGTGGAAGCATTATAATGTTACGGTCAATCCCACCATTCTTTTGTAAAAGAGTAGCCGAAGAGTTGGCGGTGAGTGGTGATGACTAGCTGCCTTCCCTCTAGTATTACACTGCTAAATTAAGGACGGCTAGCGCAGATAGCCCTCATTTAGCTTTGCGCAAAATTCATAAAACACACAAACTTATTTAATACGGGCTCAACATCTAGGAAATATGTGAACTTGCATTAAAGATGTTTATTACGTCTTTCCTTGATCGTATTAGATTATTGTTGTTTGTTTTACTGTTTGGAATCCATTTTGTATTTCCGGGAGTAATGATTTAGTTTCAAAGAAGTTTATAAAAGTAATATTCTTCCAAGTACGTGGTTTTTTTAGTTTGTTTAGCAGCCTTATGAGTTTGTAGTTTTCAGGGTTACTCGGTGAGTTTCCTTCCTTCTGGAACATGAAAAAAAACAAAAAACGACCGGTCACCATGTGGTTGGAATCTATCCTCTTTTTAGAGGTAAATGGCATAAATCGTGAGATGTTTGTGTACATGACTGTATTAGTTTTCGAGATGCGCACGCGGAAAGATAGACAGGCACACGCATGGTCCCGATTACAATACCCACCCCCACCTCCGAGAGAGGGAGGTATAAAATAAGTGTTTTATTAAAAATGCCTTTTGTATCTTGTAAATGACATCATTATACAAACAACATTCAGGATGCACAATGAACCTAATGAAAACAAACGCAGTTGAGAGGATGAAAAAAATTCTTTATTTACACGATTCATCGAACGTTTCAGAATGTGCTTATTCTACAAACAGCAAATCTAAAAACAAGTTTTACTGATATATATATGTATATGAATAAATATGAATAACATATATAATGCTCCCCAGTGGCTCAGCGGTATGTCTGCGAACTTGCACGCTAAAATTCGGGTTTCGATACCCGTGGTGGGCAGAGCACAGATAGCCCATTGTGTAGCTTTGTGCTTAATTCAAAAACAACAACATAACATATATAAATTATATAGAATTACAACGAAGCTTAAAGAGCATTAACAGTGAACAAGCAGTACACAAAGTTCCGTTCCGATGTGTCGGTATTTGAGTATAGTTGTTAAATACTCAGGAGGGTCAGGTACATTAGACCTCTTCCTCCTGACACAAAGTTATCACATATGTTTCTTTGTTTTTGAATTTCGCGCAAAAATGTTACCAATATGGTATTAGCAGTGCAAGACTAAAAGTGAAGGCAGCTAGTCATCACCACCGACCGCAAACTTCTGGACCCCTCTTTTAACCAATGAATAGTGGGATTGACCGTCACATTATAACGCCCACACGGCTGAAAGGGCGAGCAGGATTAGTGCGATGGGGATTCGAACCTGCGATCTTCAAATTACGAGTCGAACGCCTTAAACCACCTGGTCATGCTGGGCCTAACATACATGAAAGAACAGGTTCAAAAGAACGTTATATTTGATATTTATAAAGAACTTGCCTAAAATGTTATTTTTAGAATAGCATACACTCTGTTATACTGTTATATCATTATATATCTAGTCATTCAACATTTGTGTGATATATTGTTACTTGTATGATTATGATGCATCGTCGAAAATAACAAAATCGCAGTTGTTTTCTTTACCGAAAATAAAATGCGTAATTATCTTTTGACACTAGACTAGCTACAATGTGCGACATATATAGATATGAATATGGATCTATATACAGCTTTCTGTGTTAATGTGTCGTAAGGACGTACACTGTTATTGGAAGGAATCCGGTGCATTTGACGTGAAGAATATAGTTTTTTTAACTATAAATATCATATAAATAGACTTGATGAATAACTAAGTTATAAATATACCAGTTAAAGATGAAACAAAATGTCGGAACTTGTAAGTATGACTATTAAATGTTAACACTGAAGGGTATATATGTGTTGTGTTTTCTTATGGCAAAGCTACATCGGGCAATCTGCTAAGTCCACCGAGAGGAGTCGAACCTATGATTTTTGCGTTGTAATTCCGTAGACTAAGGGACCAACACTGGAGTACAATAATGAGTGTGAGTGAGGTTTAGGGGTAATTGTTCTGTGTGAAATATCAGTTACCTGATTTTACGGTTCTTCCACATCTCAGTTGTACCGATGTTTAATTAGCCAAACAATATGTGGAGCCACCGACAAACATCGTCTCTCAATTAAATGAAGTTCTTCATCGTAATAAATAACTTAATTTGAAATTCATAGCGTGTAGTGGAAGGAAAAAAGTTGGCACAAACACTCGAGATACATCTTATTTCTTTTATACTGCCCAAAATTTTCACATAGTAATGAAATATCACCAGGAAATACAACTGTTTCTTTTCTTCGATCGTAAGCTCATCTAATCGTGCAATTACGGTATGTAACAAAATGTTTACTTTTTCTTGTTCTTGAGCAGAAAGTGTTATTTCCCAATTGCTTATGCCTAAAGTAAATGGAAAAGACCTATTTTTCTATTCAAACTTGGCTTTTGTGACCTGGGAGCATATAACGAAAACATGATGGGAGACTATATTCGGTGGCTGATACGTGAAAGTGATTTACAATACAGTTGCAAATCTCAAATACTACTGACCTCTATGCATTTTTGTATAACTTTAGTATAAATACATGTAAGCCTTGATTCATATGTTGTTTTATTCAGACATTATGTAAATGAAAATGTGCAAATTTGCCTGTTTTTATAAAGAAACTAGGTTACTTTCTAAATTTCATTATCCAGGTCACAAAAGCAAAGTTTCAAGGGAATAATGGTTATTTTATGTATTTTTTACAACATAAGCAATTAAGATATAACACATACTATCCAGGAACAAAATTTGTGTTACATAGTGTTATTAAATATTTAACTTCCCTAGTGTTCGCTAGTTCCCTGGTTGCTCAGAGGTAAGTTTGAGGTCATATAAAGCTATAAGCTGGATTTCGATATCTGTAATGGGCACAGCGCGTATAATTCGTTGGGTAACTTTGTGCTTAACAATAAGTAAATAGAAAAAATAAACTCAACTTCTTAAAATCACACATCGTTTAGATGGCTGTCAACATTTCTCCAATACTTATTGTTCTTCATTTATTAAATATACAATATATTACAGTTTATTATTTATTAAGTACAACATATTACAGTTTGTTGTTTATTAAGTACAACATATCACAGTTTGTTATTTATTAAGTACAACATATCACAGTTTATTATTTATTAAGTACAACATATTACAGTTTATTATTTATTAAGTACAATATATTACAGTTTATTATTTATTAAGTACAACATATTACAGTTTATTATTTATTAAGTACAACATATTACAGTTTATTATTTATTAAGTACAACATATTACAGTTTATTATTTATTAAGTACACTAGTCTTACTTTAACTACATCTTTCACCTCTTCATTCCTACTTGTAAGTCCTCGCAATCTTCTTGTTATGTCTGCTATTTTCAAGTCTTCCATATTTTATTTTACTTGTTAATCCTGCACTATTCCAAACTTGAATTTTTATTTCAAAATTTTTTGGATTCGAAACTGCTTGTCCTTTCAGCTTTCAGGGCATTACAATGTAAAGATCAACCCCAATATACATTGGTAAAATACAGCCCAGGAGCTAGCTGTGTGTGACGTTCACTTTTCTCTAGTATATCACTTCTAAATTTTGGGCAGTTAGCACAGGTAGTCCCAGAGTAGCTTTTCGAAAAATTCTACAAAAAAAGCAAAACATTTGTTGATTTTCGTGAATCTGAAGACTGTTAATTAGTTCAAAGAATAACCGCCAAACCATTCGCGAGCGATAGCGACGCCGTCCAGTAACGAATTCGTTTTGCATTGTAACGAATAATGAACATTGTATGTACTTCTAATTTTATGACGTTAATATTATTGGACCAAGTTCAGGGTCTGCAGTTCAACCCAGTCCGAAGGATATTAAAGAATGAAATTCATGAAGTTTTGTATAAGATGTCACTTGATGTTAACCATCAATTCACACTGAAATTTTAGTGTGGACATAAATCGTTTGATATTCACAGAAAAACTGCTACGAACATTCATCAACTTAGCTTAAAACGGAAGTTCACTGTAAACATCAATCCTGTTATCTTCACACCAAGAGTCTGCTGTAAACATCAATCCTGTTATCTTCACACCAAGAGTCTGCTGTAACAATCAATCCTGGTAGTTTCACATCAAAAGTCTGTTGTAAACATTTATCCTACTATCTTCTTTCTGACAGTCTACTATAAACATCAATTCTGTTATCTTCACACCAGAATTCTGTTGCAAACATCGATTCGTTCTGACAGTCTACTATAAACACCAATCCTCTTATCTTCGTTCTGACAGTCTACTATAAACATCAATCTTGTTATTTCCAAAAGGAAATTTTACTGTAAAAACCATCAGTCGTAGGGACACAGCCAAAATTAAACAAAAAATAATGTAGCTGGCATGGTCAGATAAATAAGGAACTCGACTCATAATCCGAGGGTCGCGGGTTCGCATCCTTTTCACACCAAGCATGCTCCCCTTTTCAGCTGTGGGGGCGTTATAATGTGATAGTCAATCCCACTATTTGTTGGTAGCCCGAGATTTGACGGGGGTTGGTGATGACTATCTACCTTCCCTCTACTGTTACGCTGCGCGAAATTCAAAACAAACCCAACAATTACTTTCTCAGTACATGGTGACAAAAGCATTCCTGTTATGTCACAAATATCTGAACTATGCAGATATCGCTCAGGAATCCACAACACTACATGTGGTTACGTTTTAAGGAACCTAACACCATAATCTCAATTCGCAATCTTAGTTAAGAATTCTTATGTGGAACTCACATATATATATATATATATATATATATATATAGTTATGCATGCAAATAACAAGCAATAATGCGAACTTGCATTAGCTAATTCCAACTGTTTAACGAATGTAATACAATATGTACTTTATAGCTGCACCCCAGTAGGACAGCGGACTTACAACGCTAAAAACCATGGTTTCGATATCCGTGGTGGGCAGATAACAGAAGTCCCATTGTGCAGCTTTGTGCTTAACTTCAAAAAACAACTTTTTAGGTTGTACCTAAGAAAAATTATAATTAGGCATGACTCAGAACGTGCTTGTTATAAGCATACATGCATCATTCTTTTTTAATAGTAAGTGACAAAAACGACTCGTCTGTAGAGCATACTTTTAAATAAGGTGTAAGTGAATGTTTTTCACATAAGCAGCAAGCCATGCACGATTTACTTTAGTTTCTGTACTTTGCAAAGTATGTCAAATTATAGCTAGAAAAGTTTTTTCTTGCTAAAAGATACGGGTGCCTAGGCAACAGGAATCCATGGTCAGTGGTGTTGTTTGCACTATACAGTTATATAAAGCATCATTCCTGACATCTACACACTGAAATTCTGCTGTAAAGTCATTAGTCATATTACATTCACACTGAAAGAAATTTTACTGAAAATTAGCAACATTTCTTTACAAGAAATTATGTAAGATTGAAAAATATCAAGGTTTATAAGTTTTCATTGTGTAATATTTAAACACATATAATCTAGATTTGTGGAGAAATATCTTGAAAACATAACGTTCTTGTAATTAATTGACAGTAGCTCCTGTTTGTTGTAATTAATTGACAGTAGCTCCTGTTTGTTGTAATTAATTGACAGTAGCTCCTGTTTGTTGTAATTAATTGACAGTAGCTCCTGTTTGTTGTAATTAATTGACAGTAGCTCCTGTTTGTTCAGTTATTTTAAAGAGACATTGTAACCGGACTTTTATTTTTTGATTTAGGCCTGAAGATGCACGCTGGCCACTAAAGCTAAAAATTATAATTCATCAAGCTTACCGTTAACTTAAGAGGAATCAAGAATCGGAAAACTATTGTTTTTCCTTTAACACCACAACCTAACTTATCACTTTTAGAGTATCTTTATGAAGTGTAGTTGCTGTTTTATCAATGTGTGTTTGACCCACAACAGCACTTCCATGAGAAATGTCTGGCACGATCGTACCACTTTAATTTACAGTCTCAGTTAAAGAAACACAATAACTAGTGAAATGTGAGTAAAGTTTGATATTAATGTTTGATTTTTTTCATGTTGTAAAATAAGAAAACAGCGACAGATATTGTGGTCTTAATTTATTCCCTCTCCTCAGTAGCACAAAATTAAGGACCTCTATAACTAAGTCATATAAGGATTTTCTGACGTGGCTGTTCAGAGTAATAAAAAGGACCTCTACAACTAGTTCTACAAGCATTTACTAGTGTGTATATTCAGACTAAAAAAAAAGACCTTTATAACTGAGTACTACAATGATTTTCTGACGTGGTTGTTTGGTATACTTGCGCATAATGTAGTTTTACAGGTTGAATATCTCTATTCTGCTTGCATACATTCGATGTTCCCGATATGATGGTGTTGGTCTTTACGTTCTCTTGTACAATTAACTGTAAAATTAGTGTGATAGTTTCTGGTAATTTTTTTTTTTGTAGTTCAAATTGAAGCATTTTTAAGACGATCAAATACGTTTATGACATAAAAATTGGTGTTCTGTTTGTGCAACTTTATCGTTTTCAATCACGACAAGAACGTGACGTTTTTACTTGATTAATATTTAAAACCCGAACAGTTTATCTCCTTTCTTTCGTACAACGTCAAGCACTACAATAAACATTGCATGTTTTCGTTCAGTACTTTCTGTGTAACTCGGAAGAAACCACAGTTTCATTTTATCAAATCACACTCAATGCTAATCTCATTAGGCACTCGTAGATATTTATCTTGAAAGAAGAGTCAGTATCATTATTTTTAATAAAACTGAACTTCTGTTAATAAATATGAAATTTGTTGTTGGAGCAGAATAATATAACTTTGTGTAACTCAGGAGTTAGGGTAATGAAATTCTATGCTAGAAACGTTGTCCTTTCTCAGCACAGTCATCGCTTCTCTGTCTCACTTAATTTCCAGAGTTCATTGTGTGTTCAGAGCTTCAGTAATAATTCATCTTTTTTTCTTTCCTTATTCGAGGCGGTTCCTTGAAAAGGTGCGGGAACGTTGGGGAACGAAAGATTAAAAATTCCAACATCACACAGAGGGAGCTCTGTGTCCAAAATAGCGTCTCAAAGAGTGTTTGTTAAGAGTTAATGGCTCTTTGAGAAACTCTAGACATCAGGGCTGGACAAAAAGCAGTGGCCAGGCGTTACTCTTCGTTACCTTAACTTAATTTATTCTGTACTTCAAACCGAATGCATGAGCAACATGTTGGGGAGAGGCAGTTTATGATTGTCATTACTGATTATAATTGTTTAACTAGTAACTGATTATAATTGTTCAACTTGGGACTGATTATAGTTGTTTAACTAGTAACTGATCATAATTGTTTAACATGTGACTGATTATAGTTGTTTAACTAGTAACTGATCATAATTGTTTAACATGTGACTGATTGTAGTTGTTTAACTAGTGACTGATCATAATTGTTTAACATGTGACTGATTATAGTTGTTTAACTAGTAACTGATCATAATTGTTTAACATGTGACTGATTGTAGTTGTTTAACTAGTGACTGATCATAATTGTTTAACATGTGACTGATTATAGTTGTTTAACTAGTAACTGATCATAATTGTTTAACATGTGACTGATTATAGCTGTTTAACTAGTAACTGATCATAATTGTTTAACATGTGACTGATTATAGTTGTTTAACTAGTAACTGATCATAATTGTTTAACATGTGACTGATTGTAGTTGTTTAACTAGTGACTGATCATAATTGTTTAACATGTGACTGATTGTAGTTGTTTAACTAGTGACTGATCATAATTGTTTAACATGTGACTGATTATAGTTGTTTAACTAGTGACTGATTATCATTATTCAACTAGGGACTGATTATAGTTATTTAACTAGAAAATGATTAAAATTGTTTAACTAGTCAATGATTATAGTTGTTTAACTAGTAACTGATTATAATAGTTTAACTCGTAGCTGATTATAGTTGTTTAACTAGTAAATGATTATAATTGTTTAACATGTGACTGATTATAGTTGTTTAACTAGTAACTGATCATAATTGTTTAACATGTGACTGATTATAGTTGTTTAACTAGTGACTGATCATAATTGTTTAACATGTGACTGATTATAGTTGTTTAACTAGTGACTGATTATCATTATTCAACTAGGGACTGATTATAGTTATTTAACTAGAAAATGATTAAAATTGTTTAACTAGTCAATGATTATAGTTGTTTAACTAGTAACTGATTATAATAGTTTAACTCGTAGCTGATTATAGTTGTTTAACTAGTAAATGATTATAATTGTTTAACTAGTAACTGGTTATAGTTGTTTAACGAGTAAATGATTTAAATTGTTTAACTAGTGACTGATTAAAATTGTTTAACTTGTCATTGATTTGGCCAGAAAGTTTTAGAATGACACCTACACTATTGTCCATTTCATTCTCTGTACTATTTCGTTGACTTTTTATTTCACATATTGACCACTTTGCGAACCACAATTGAATAATAACTAAATATAGAATAGAGCAATACTCATTTGATAATTATACACAGAACAGAACGGTGTAAGGTTATGGGTATAAACAGAACAAACTAGTGTACGGTAACAACTGTACACAGAACAGCTAAGTGTAGGTTAATATCTAAGAACAGAATAAACTGGTGTAAGTTAACAGCTGCACAGAGAGCAAACAGTATAGGGTAATAACAATATAAGGCGTAGTCGAAAAATGGCGATCGTTAAGTAGGAATCCATGAATTTGCTGTCGTATTATTTAGAATGGTTTTATTTTAAACTTAATAAGAATGTATTTATAACGTTGCAAACTCTATTTTTATATTTAAATTTAAATGTTTGTCGGGAAGAGAAACGTGCCATTTCGTCATCATGATGTAATGATCTAGAAATTTCCTAAAGTATGAAACAACAACGAAATAAAGGCCAATTAATGAAGTTGTGATGAGTTCCTAACAGCAGAAAAACAAATAAAAACGTCCAATATTAACTCCCAATCTACGAATCGATAAGACCAATTTTGTGGGAGTGGGTTGGTTACAGAATATGCTCCGAAATTCAACCATTCTTCACGGCTTGACTTTTTCATGTAAAAAAATATACAGTTTACTCTCAAAATAGCTGACCTTTTAGTAACATTCTACCACGAAGTTTATAGGGTTAAACTAAATTGTTTTATTTTCCAACAAATGCGCCCACTGATGTGTTATGTCCATAACTTTGGATCGAGGTAATGGATAATTCAGATTACGGATTTCACGAGGACTTCAAGTCTTTGTTCGGAAGTTAAAAAGTGGAGAGGAAGACCACTGGAAATATTTGTTTGGATATCAATATGTATATCCATGTGCGTTATAAACACATACTCCTCTTTGTTGTGATATATCTATAAGTGCTATAAACACAAACACCTCTTCGTTGTGGTATATCTCTGTGTGTCATAAACACACAGTCCTCTACATTGTGCTATATCCATGTGTTTTATAAACACATACTCCTCTTCGTTGTGCTATATATATGTGTGTTATAAACACATACTTCTCTTCGTTATGGTATATTCATGTGTGTTATAAACACATACTCCTTTTCGTTGTGATATATCCATGTGTGTTATAAACACATACTTTTCTTCGTTATGGTATATTCATGTGTGTTATAAATATATACTCCTTTTCGTTGTGATATATTCACGTGGATTATAAACACATACTCCTCTTTGTTGTGGTTTATGTATGTGTGTCATAAACACATACTCCTCTCTACTGTGGTATATTCCTGTATATTACACACATATACTCTTCTCTGCTGTGGTATATCCATGTCTATTGCAAGCACATACTTCTCTCTGTTACAAACACAGATATCTCTCCATTGTGGTTAATCTATATGTTACAAACATACACACATGCCCGTTGTGATATACCTATGTGTGTAACTAACATATACTCCTCGCCATTTAGTTTTATCTGTGTGTAACAAATATATTTTACTTCTATCTCATTATATTTTCACAATGAAAGTACACAAAATGTAATTTGGTACCAAATACTTTAAAATTTTAGAAAAATGTGCTTGTTTTCGCTAAACCTATGAGTGACTCTTAATTTAAAGTGACCGAAAAACAGTTAAAGTTTCAAGCATATCTTATTAGTATGAAGTATCCAAATGTTTTCAGTAACATCTCCCTACCCACACACCCTCCACTTTGTAAATACATAGTTTGTCCCCGTCGGTCTTGAGTGTCTCAGACTATTATCTTTCTCCACCCCTCTAATACAGCGGCACCCCTGGTTACTAGTTGCACCAGCTGTTTAGAAGTGTAATTAGCATTTGTCTTTTTATAAGGCTGCGTCCGTGAACCCGGCCACCTTCATCTGCACATCTTTAAAGCACTTTTTATAGTCTCTAGTTTACAGTTTTTGTTTCATTTTCCTTTGCTTGTTATGTCTTATTTTTTCTAATATTCGCTACCATAGTCTATTTTTCATTCGTCTTGTTTACTATTTATCCTTCCTATAGTTGGTTTGCTGTATTTACAGTTATTTTATTTTTCACTACATTCATTACAACAAAGAGTGTACTGAACTTCTATTTGTGATGTACGTGAACGGTAAAACGAATCTCTGCTACTTCCACAAAATAAGGACGGTTAAAACAATAAGACGCTTTATTGGATGTTTGCAATGTGACGTTGCACTGTTTTTGTTTATTTGATACCACTAACAATACATCGGGTATAAAACTTCTAATAAAATATTTTAAGATTATAAGTGATACCGTTTGCGTGTAAGGATATTAGTGAACGATACACAAGACGCTAGATTGTTCGTTCTCAAATTAATAGAACATTTTTGTTTATTCCAAACAATTGGGAAAACCCTGAATAACACTTCAGCTGAGATTCTAAACTTTAGTCTTCGAATTCAGGTAGTGTTGTAATTCTTTAGCTAAGACTGTAAATTTCCAGTACTATAGTGAATATATTGTTTCAACCTTTATTGTTATAAGTTAGTAGCTACGGTGTTTAACCATATGGAGTATATTTATCATTTACGACGACGAAAGATGTTTACGTTTTTCTTAATTCGGAACTTTTACCTTATTTTTGTTTCCTTTGATTATTAAAAAAAAAACGTTTAAGGTGAATTGGTAAAAATATGTTGGACTTACATAATAATAACCAAACTTAATATAAATTTTAATATATCGCTAATATAAAATTGAGGTAAGGTAGAAGTCGTCAAAACACTTTTATAAAACCTTAAAACAGAGTTTAGAGACTCTAAATTTTCTTAAATATTTTCAGGATTATTCATTATTATTTTCAATAAATATTAGGTTTTACTTTTGGTGTCAATATTAATGAAAGTAGTTTTAAAAACTCAATTCAACTTCAGATATCCCGGTACTAATTTTTAGAACAAATAAAAATTGTAATTTTTTCTTGTTCAAGCTAAAGATGTTTATCAGTCAGTATTTTGTTTATTTTTATTATCAATGCACTTTGTATCACATAGGCCAAGAATGTAAATAAAACTTTAATTACATACTCTTTAGTTGGTCTGAACGACAGGATAAGAGACAACAGGGAATCGAATTGCAAATTTGAGAGTAATAAGTCCTCAAATTTACCACTGACCTACTGAACAACTGTAAGGAGTACTTACGTAAGATCTAACAAGATATTCTGAAGAACTAGGTGTGCCTTGCTGAATACCTCTCAATGCTTTGTTTTTATTTTTTGGTAAAGGTCAATCAGATCAAACATTATTAAACACAATACTTACTTCAGTCAATAAAGGAAAAAAAATGGTTTTTACTATCGTTCTACGGGCTCCATTTTCTATTCTTTTCAAGGGTGTAACCAACCTCTTCCCAACGAAAGGGCTGAGATGGGTTGAACAAAAAACTGAAGGGGGCGCACTCTAAAAATTTTGGACACGCATGTTGTCATATTTAGTAAGCAAACAGAGTTTACCAGTAAGCACTGTTAGTTGGGTGCGAAGCTAAAGTCCATTCTATTGTAATAAAGTCAACATTTATGCAACAACAAATTTTCTGGCTACATCTGTATTGTGCTTTGAGCAAATAGAAGCTAACAATCTTCATTAATTACTTCACTGAACACATAATTAAAGACTTTCACCACTTTGGCAATTTATTTAAATCAAATCAGCGAAGAACACTTCAGAGCTGCACTTTCTTTGTGTGTTTGTGTTTTCTTATAGCAAAACCACGTTGAGCTATCTACTGTGTCCACCGAGGAGAATCGAATCCCTAATTTTTGGCATTGTAACTCTGTAGATTTACCGCTGTCCCAGCGGGGAACGAGCTTTCTTTGAAAAATGTAGTAGAACTGTTCTGAGAGTAGGAGAAGATGAACGTCCCTTTACATATTGGACTTTATACCCATAGATAAAACTGTATTCGGTGACGGTCATGATACTGAGTCTAATCAGTAAGAAGATGATAACGGTGCGTTATAAATTGAAATAATAGCATCATTACTCCTGAAACTTTAACTACTCCATCTCTTACTCCATCACTTATCTGAAAGAACTGGACACTAACACCCTATCTGTGTTTTTGTTTGTCTATGTCAGTGAAAACTACAACAAAAACTGAATGGAACCACCGTGAGTATTTTTCAAAGAGTTTTAAAATTAAGTCTATTTCAGGCATCTTCAATTTGTTTAATTTAATGCAAAGCTACAAGTAAAGGTATGTACCCTATGTCTACTACAGAGAACTGACCCCGCCCTATTGTAAGTCCGTAAACTCACCACTGACTTACTGGGAGCGCCCTCTTCCGAAATAAAAAGTAAGGATTGCTGTTGTTGTTTTGAATTAAGCACAAAGCTAAACAATGGGCTATCTGTGCTCTGCGCACCACGGGTATCGAAACCCGGATTTTAGCGTGTAACTCCTCAGACATACCGCTGAACCACTGGGGGGCAAAAAGTAAGGAACATATGCATGTAGCTAAAGTCACCATTAAAACTGGAGATGTTTCAGCGAACCACTCGACAAATCACAAGCAAAATTGATCGTTCAGACTTTGGGAAAAATCATGAGTTTTGATACAAGGAATGAGACAGTTGTGAACTGAATGCTGAATGTATTTAGAATTCTAGAGGAGTGTTTGTGACCATAAGACGTGAAGTGTGGAAACAAAGCGTAACAATGTGATGGATGTATAATAGTATGTATATATTTTTCTCCTGCAGGAGATGCAAATAGAAAAGAAATACAAAATCCTGAATTATCAAGCAGCATTAAGTGAACGAAGTACAGTTAGCTCCGACTTTTAGATCCAGTTGGATTATCAATGTTAACATAGTACCTGTTTAGTAATGGTATTTGGAAAAGAATAAAATATCTAGTGAACGTTTAAAGTGACCAGACTAACCTCTGTTTAATAATCCAAATTCGTAAAATATGTAGAATCAGTTGACATCTAATTTCGCAGAAACAGGAACCAATTAAAATGCGGTAATTTAAGGAAGTTGTACAGAAAACATGAACGAACCGCCACTCAGCTCTGATCTTAAGCAATGTGTTATGATTTCTTTCTTATGCCTAATCTTGCATTACTGAGTATAAATATAGAATGACTGCCGACATTCAAATATTTTTTTGAAACTTCAGTCTTTAATCGACACTGTGTTACAAAAAGAAGCTTTAAAGGTTGTCTTGATGAATTATGGTGCAGATATTGTAACCCTGAAGTAGCTCAGTCATAAATCTGATGACTTATAATCTTGATGAATTATGGTGCAGATATTGTTACCCTGAAGTAGCTTAGTCATAAATCTAATGACTTATAATCTTGATGAATTATGGTGCAGATATTGTTACCCTGAAGTAGCTTAGTCATAAATCTAATGACTTATAATCTTGATGAATTATGGTGCAGATATTGTTACCCTGAAGTAGCTCAGTCATTAATCTGATGACTTATAATCTTGATGAATTATGGTGTAGATATTGTTACCCTGAAGTAGCTCAGTCATTAATCTGATGACTTATAACTAAAAATTTTGTTTGTGTTCCGGGATGGGCATAACACAGATAACCCATTGTGTATGTTTTTGCTTAATAATAACAAATAAACGAATAGATTACGTTTGCAATAAGTTAAAGTGTTCTTGCTTATCTTAGAACTTTTAGAACAGTTTGTACAGCACCTACTTTGGAGTGTCAGATTATGTCACAAGAGATAAAATAAAATGGTGGACTATCACAAATGTGCATGTATTTCTCATGTTAATGAGTATTACTTTTAAAATACTTGAAAAATAAGCAATCTAGATTTCTATTGGTAAGAGTAAATATTTTGTAAACGGGTTTAGTTAGACCCGGGATCGAGTCCTGAAACTGAAGGTCTCAGAATACTACATTTTATCTGAATTTGTAGTCGCTTTAGTTGAACTTGTACGAAACACATTTTTCACAACTTTATATAGTAAATTTGTATTTTCATTGAACTACCATACTAAAAGTGTCATGTTTTTACAAATATATTATATGCCTTCATAACACAAACAATTTGTTTATTTTTTGGAATACTTTTTACCATAATTTTAAATAACAGGCTTAAAACCTCACGTCTTAATAGTTTAGTATATTATCACATCTTTCACCTTCTATTATAATATGTATTCCTATTTTATTACTAACCAACAGCAAATACATTATAGGAATACATATTATGGCGAATAAATACGAGTGACGTTTTGCTTTTGTTTTGACGAATTATCAAAATCATTTAAATATAAAATTATTTTTTTCATCGTATTTTTAAAATAAAAATAATGAGTCAAAATCTACCTCTTGGTGTTTTTATTTAAGTGTTGTAACTATTCTTGAAAATGAAAAACAAAACAAAAAACACTTGCCATAATTTACCTCTAGGTGAACATTAAAAGCCCAGAACCTGATTTATATATTGTTTTCTGCCCCCCCCCCCCAAAAAAAAAAATTAAAGAGGCTACATGGTCAAGTTTCTTTTATGGCCACGTCTGGTATTAAGTCGTATTTCATACGTGCAATGCAATGCAAGTACATATGAGACTTTATAGCTTATAATTTGTTACATTTTTAACTTACTTAGCCTCCTGAACGATAGAACATCTTTGAAATTTAGATTTTAACAAGAAGCTATAGTTCTACCTCTAGGTGAAGCTTTCGAGGTTGTTATTAACAATGAAATTTATGTCACTTACGTAAAAGAAAGTCGAAGCATTTGAAATGTAGTCTTATGATCCACCAGTAGCTTACGTTCATGGTTCGAACGTAACCATGACGATAAAAATGTTAAAAACATGAGATCATCTTTTCTGATTTTTTTATCGGAAGATAAAATTCTTTAAAGAGGGTTTACATGTTTCACAGGGAAGAATGCAGAAATGAAAGAGAAATTGGTGTTCCCAGACGTCCGTTTGTTGAAGTTTCGAATCTCAGATCGAATGTTGATACGAAATGTACTTTGAATTTCAGACTTGGTATGGTTGATCATTATTATCTTTCGGAAGTTTTCATGTGAGAAAAGTCATAATTTTAGTATGATAGTCTACAATCTTACAACTTTAAAAATCTGTAAAGTAGTTTTATGTTATATTTACAATGAACTTACTTGGGCGAACAAGTGACAATTAAAAGAAAGAACAAACGCTCTAAGGTTTTTCACTACTAGAGACCAGATCGCAACCTCAAACTGTCGCGAACAAGAGAGTGCTAGAGAAATCGCTAATGCTCTAAAGATTTTCAGTACTAAAGACTAGATCGCTACCTTAAACTGTCGCGAATAAGAGAGTGCTAGAAAAAGCGCTAATGCTCTAAAGATTTTTAGTACTAGAGACTAGATCGCTACCTCAAACTGTCGCGAACAAGAGAGTGCTAGAGAAATCGCTAATGCTCTAACAATTTTCAGTACTAGAGACCAGATTGCAACCTCAAACTATCACGAACAAGAGAGTGCTAGAGAAATCGCTAATGTTCTAAAGATTTTCAGTACTAGAGACTAGATCGCTACCTCAAACTGTTGTGAACAAGAGAGTGCTAGAAAAATCGCTAATGCTCTAACGATTTTTAGTACTTGAGACTAGATCACGAGCTCAAATTATCATCATCAGGAATATTAGAAGAGCACTAACTTTTTAAATTAGATTAGCTCATTGTTTGTGGATTTCGATCACGTCCAAAGTTCTTATACTTACTGCTTTTAACTACTTTTAATTCGTTATTAGTAAGTTTTATTAAGCTAGATTTATGAACACTTCATGCACTACGGTTTCTCAGTTTGTACAAATCAGTGTACTTTCAAAGAACGAGGTAAAATATAAAAACGTAACAGCTGCAGTGACGGAGGTTATGTTTTCATTCTGTATCTGTGTCTGTCCGCAAGATTTCTCAAAAAACGTCTAAATAGATTTGGACAAACGTTCGTACACATTTTGACTTGACCAAACTCAGAAGCATTAGTTTTTGGAAGGTCAAGGTCGCTAAATAACAAACCAAGCCCTACCTATTAACATGGGAATCGATTTTTCTCACACTTCTTTTGCTCTGTAACTCAGTCAAAAATAATTGGTGAACACATATATTATTATTCATTGTCTTTCCAAAAAAGGTATATGCGAATTAATAACGACGGACATATTTTTTGTAATTTTTTAAGGTCAAATATGATCAACGTTGCATGGTGGGAAAGTAATTGTTAAAGTGGAATAACATTTATCGTCTATTAGACGACATTTTATATATATCCCTCGCTAGTACAGCGGTATGTCTCCGGATTTACAACGTTAAAATCAGGTGTTCGATTCCCCTCGGTGGGCTGAGCAGGTAACCCTTTATGGCTTTGCTACACGAAAAACACTAACACACACATTTTCTATAACGCTATCATGAGATGAGTATAACTTGCATTATAGTCTTGTAAAACAAGTTGTTAATCTAGTAAAAGATTCGGCTAAGGAAATATTACCCGTTTGTATTTGAATTTCGAGCAAATCTACACGAGGGAAGGCAGCTTGTCATCATCACCCACCATCAAATAGTAGGATTGAATTCCAGAGCTGAATAGGCGAACATGTTTGACATGACGGGGATTCGAGTCCAACGCCCGAACCACTTGGTCATGCTGGGCATAGTATTAATTTCTCGAGAAAGAAATTAACGAAAAAGACAGATTCTGTTATTAAAGCGGATTCACAACAGTAACTTATTTTAGAAGTACACGACCATTCTGTGAAGTTGCTGAAGTTTTATTTAAAACTCGAAACGACAAGTACTCAAAACTACGTTCAAAATAAATACGACTAGTGGGTGTATTTTCGAATTGAAATCAGTTTTTACTTGTGTGTTGACAATTGGTGTTTGACTCAAAAATGTTGCAATTAAATATTTATAACTGTCATTTTAATTACTTTAATTCACATTATAGTGTTTGATAAATTGGGTATTGTGTGCTCGATATGGCCTTGTTCTCCGTTGTATAATAGTTCAAAGAATGTAACTGATAAATGTCAAAGTAAAACTATATGTAGCCATATTTAAACGGCGTGTGTAATTAATTTTAAGTTCCCATATTTGATCTCCGTAAGAATGTTGATTTGATTTGATTTTCGTTTCTGATTTGCGTATGAATATTGATTTCATGTTGCTAAATTTAATTTGTGTATAAAATAATTTTAACTCAGTCAAGTTTGAATAAATTAAAATGGTTTTATCTAATATGTATTTGGATAATGATTTCGCGTAACAGTAGTTAACATGCTTTAGATACTGATTTTGTGTAACTATCCACGTTTAATCTCCGTTTGAATATTTTGTCATCTATAAAAAAGATACTTTAATACGCCTTATACTGATGCAAGCATACTGTGGAAAATCGATCACCGTGTTAAGAAACGGGATTTTTTTTTTAATTTTCGTGACCTTGAACTTCTAAAACTAATCATTTCTAAAATTAGTCATAATCAATATGCATAACAACCTTCTTCCAAATACATTCAGCCATTTTCGAAAAAAAAGTGCTGGCGAAACACACACACACATAGAGGTGGATAATTAACTTGCTTCCAATTTTGGTAGTTTACTCGGACAGAAACAGACATCGAAGAAGTCATACTTTCTCGTACAGAAGCACAAACACACACAATTAATTGTACACTCTAAATGGCTGGTATCGATTTTGCACATATGATGAAAGCATACCTCATAAATACATTCAAAATTTTGTGAAAAGCAAAAATAAGAGAAACAAGTGTAATTTCAGTATTAACAAAAGATTAGATTTCTTTAATAGAATCTGAACAAAATCAAAACGTGACAAAGTGAGAAAACACACACAAAAAAAACTCTCAGGTTTCTTAAGAACACGGAATATAAATTACAACCAGTGAAAGGTGAAAAAATAATTAGTTCTATCAGTATTTATTACTCAACACTTGTAAAAAAATTAACGTTTCTTATAAAAGTTACGTAAATGCAAATTCTGTTGCAAATGTTAGGCCTATAGGCTTCCAATATTTCCTTAGCTTACATCTATGAAGATAAACTATTGTGGTTTAAATATTGCTTTTTCGAGATCATACATTTATGACTTTTACATGTAATAAGGGTTACTGTTTGATAATCATGAACACTCCCATGTCATACACCAAACCAAAGCAAATATCAGCATTATGATCTCAAAGATTATTTTAATAATAACGTGTTTTTTTCCATCGATAAGAGTTGACGCTACTTTGCAACTGAAACTTAACAAAATATTTTTGATTTTTCAAAATAATAAAATAAACAAATACATTGCTGCTTAGTGGAATGAGCATAGAAGATAACAGTATTAATTAAGGAGTTTATTCGTTTTAGTCGTCTGATTACAAATTAACAAAACTTCAATACAATCAGTATACGTAGGCCTGGAAGTTAGGGCGTTCGTACTGCATTCTGTGGGTCTTTGCAACTTTTGCTGACATTCAACCTCCTTCTCACATAACAGTGTTAAGTCCGAGTTCTGAATAAAAACAAAGCAATTAATTTTTGTATATATTATTTTTATTTCATCAAAGTGTGAGATTATTAGTAAGAGTGAATTCTCTTTCAAGACACATTGCTATATGTTGATATACGTGTTTGGATTTGTTTGCACAATACTGGGAGATTTTTATATTTTGCCGCTAGAGACAATATATTTAGGCTTCCTAACATTAGGCCTGGCATGGCCAAGCGTGTAAGGCGTGTGACTCGTAATCCGAGGGTCGCGGATTCGCGCCCGCGTCACGCTAAACATGCTCGCCTTCACAGCCGTGGGGGCGTATAATGTGACGGTCAATCCCGCTATTCGTTGGTTAAAGAGTAGCCCAAGAGATGGCGGTGGGTGGTGATGACTAGCTGCCTTCCCTCTAGTCTTACACTACTAAATTAAGGACGGATAGCCCTCGAGTAGCTTTGTGCGAAATTCTAAAACAAACAAACAAACAAAAATCCTAACATTAAATACACTTTTAATGATATAAGACGAATAAGTAAAGTATATAGCATTTTATAATTAAGCGTTAAATACTTGACAAAATTTCAAAACTATATAAATATTAACTTTTAGTTGATTTTTAAACATATACACAATAAATTAATATTAACAGTCACTTTCTATTTAAACATTTACGCAGTTAACGATCCCTTACGTATTAAATACATAAAAGGTATATGGACACAAACGATCCCTTAATTTTTAAACATATACAAAGCATATAGAAAGAATAAAAACAGTTGATTGACTTTTTATGAAGGGAGTGTGCAAAGAGAATGCTAGAAATAAAACGTCCATGTTACACCTTTCAAATTGAAATATATCTTTATAACTCCACAAAATCCAAGTCCCTGTTGCCATAATCACATTCTGTGAATTGTGAACACTTTTAACTTGTATCATTTATTTTATTACCAAGTTCATAGCTTATAATCAGCATACATATACCACACCAACTGCTTGTTTGGGTTATTAGTGAAAGCCTACACATGGGCTATCTGCTCTAGTTATTCTAAAGTTTAATTTATACACTGTAGAGAGGCAGCTTATCAAACGCAACGACTCTCATTTCTTGATCTATTCTAAATGAATAGCGGGATTTGACCGTCACTCTTCGATAACCCATGGCCCCGGCATGGCCAAGCGTGTTAAGGCGTTCGATTCGTAATCTGAGGGTCGTGGGTTCGAATCCTGGTCGCACCAAACATGCTCGCCCTTTCAGCTGTGGAGGCGTTATAGTGTTATGGTCAATCCCACCATTCGTTGGTAAAAGAGTAGCCCAAGAGTTAGCGGTGGGTGGTGATGACTAACTGCCTTTCCTGTAGTCCTACACTGCTAAATTAGGGACGGCTAGTGCAGATAGCTCTCGAGTAGCTTTGAGTGAAATAAAAAAAACAACAACAAACAAACAAATATAACGCATATTTAACCACAAAGTGCTAAGCGTCTGTTTTTTTCTTTCTTAAGTGTAGCAATAGCACGCGAACCTTGGACCTTATCGTCCAGAGTCTGGTTACGCTAACTTTTTGGCCACACCTGACCCATAAAATTAAATTTCTAGGCAGATGATCTATTATCAACAAATAGCGTTGTCCGTGTTTTACGTACATGATATGCACGTGGCTTGGAACACTGACAACGTTGGAGCTTCAGAGGAACAACTAGACGTAATGAGATCACACCTCCTCTGAAGAATTTGTTTCACGAGGCGTTCACAAACTGCCACCCTAATTTTACTCAGAGCAAGGGTGAGGTCGGTAAGGAGGGGACGAGTTTCTACTCGAAAGAACAAGAGACTTCCAGGAAATGAGTGGCGGCAATTTAATGCACCTGTGTTAGGGAGAACCCTCGTATATTTAGAACTAACCCTAATGTAGGCAACCTGTGTTTACTATCCACTAATGTACCAACACCCTCTCCCACTTTTGTTTCGCAGCTGTAGCGAACTCGATTAACCAAGCCGCTCACATTACATTTAGTCCAGTAGAGAACGTTTTACGATTATAATATTGTTTAGCTTACTAATATCAACAGATAATTCAATTCATCTACGTAAAAAAAAATAAACTTGCTCAATCTATGAAAAACAGCTACAAAATAACTATATCTTGTATCGGGTATAACATTTACTATCATGCCCAACAAAAGGAAATATTTCCATATTATGTACGAATTGTGCTAAAAATATAAGAATATTACATGTAACAGAGTTAAATAAAAGACCGTATTGTGTTTAACCCTTTTAATTAACTTAGGAAGTGTTATAGTATTTAAACATGACACAACCTAGTGACGACAAATATAACACTCTCCGAATGAAAAATTCTGGATTCCAAAACTATGGACTGGGCTTGAAGTATAAAAGTAAATGTCGAACCAGAAGATATCTACTTTAATATGGATATTTGCTTTTTGGTTTGCTTTTTCTTCTGATTATTCTACAAAATTTACTGTTTTTTCTACTAGAAAAATAAAAGATGAAGTTCAAGCTTTTTGGCACAACATTCGATGGTTTGATATATTTATCACATTGATAATTTTACGACTTAAGCTTGTTTGTTTGTTTTGAATTTTGCGCAAAGCTACTCGAGGGCTATCTGCGCTAGCCGTCCCTAATTTAGCATTGTAAGATTAGAGGGAAGGCAGCTAGTCATCACTACTCACCGCCAACTCTTGAGCTACTCTTTTACCAACGAATAGTGGGATTGACCGCCATATTATAACGCCCCCACTAGTGAAAGGGCGAACATGTTTGGTGCGACCGGAATTCGAACCCGTGACCCTTGGATTACGAGTGGAACGCCTTAACATGCTTGGCCATGCCGAGCCCACGGCTCAAGCAGTCGAACTTTTTTGTCTGAGACGATCATTTTATGTACATTTTTACTTAAAAAACAGTAATAAAGAAGGATACTGTTACAATAATTTTTAGTAAGGTTAAAATAAATAGATTTTTCCCCTCTCTAACTATCATTACAGCCTTCAAATACATGTGTGTGTATTTGTGTGTTTCTTATAGCAAAGCCACATCGGGATATCTGCTCAGCCCACCGAGGGTAATCGAATCCCTGATTTTAGCGTTGTAAATCCAGAGATATACCGCTGTACTAGCGGGGGGCTCAAATACATGTGTTTAGTCTTGAAAATCTTCGCTTCAATTGACAAATTTTATTTTCTGAAAGTAATGTTATGATATATCAGGTTTAATAAGCATCAAGCACTTGAAACTAATGTTCTCCTTTGGAAGTATCTCACAACTTTGTGAAATTAAAACTGAAGAATGCTGGATTATATGTCAAACGATAACACAAATTTTAAACTGTAATTTATGTTACACGTGGCTGTTAAAATATTACGACTTATGGAGTACAAATGATGTTATTATTATTTGATATTTAATCTGCACTGAACAGTTTTTAACGCAACTCGAAATAACTGTACGCAGGGGCTTATTACTCTCTGAGTTTATCTGTATCTGTGGACTGAGCGTTGCCTTGTGATTAGCATTTCAAACTGTGAATTTTAGGATCCATAGCTCACGTTCGGTTGCCTCAAAGTAACGCTTTAAACTTTGATGCTGCGGCTCTTTATAACTGTAAGACCAAAATACACAATTCAGTTTCATCAAATAGCCAACGATGACACACACTGCTGGATCATTTGTTTTGTTTTCTGAATTTCGTGCAGAACAACACGAGCGCTATCTGCACTAGTCTTCCTTAATTTAGCAGTGTAAGAGTAGAGGGAAGACAGCTAGTCATCACCACTCATCGCCAACTCTTGGGCTACTATTTTACCAAGGAATAGTGGGATTGACCGTCACATTATAACGCCCCCAAGGCTATAAGGGCGAACACGTTTGATGCGACGGGGATTTGAACCTGCGACCCTTGGATTACGAGACGAACGCTTTAACCCACCTGTCCACGCCATGCCTTACTGCTAGACATCACACAGTATTATAGCTGGAAAATACACACTTCTACAGCTTGACAGCGCACAAGGATACATTACCTTGATGGACCATCTACTAAAGTGGAGAGGACGTAAGATTAAACATTTTGAAGACATTTTAAAATTATGGAAGTCAGTATGGCTAGATATATAATTGTTGGTGCTTCATAAAACGATATATGTAAAAGGACCATTTTTTATGCATATAATGTTTCCTAAAAAACTAAATTTATATATCAGAATAACCAAACACTAGAGATGCATCTTTCTCGAGATTAGGAAATCATGATTTAACAAACCTATAGCGTCATCTTTTTCGAAATAACAAATAGATTCAGTTGATCCTTTATCATAAGTGAGTGGTTAAGAAGGACTCTCGTTATCGGCAAATGTAAATTTCCAAAGAATGTTTACACTCCATCCTTTAATAATCGTGGTTCTGAATTAGGTTTTGAAACCAACTGCACGTGAAGCATGATGACCTATAATATGAACGTAACATTCATCTAGAGTTTCGTTTCACGTGTTCTTTTATGCAAGTAACTTTTTTTTAAAAGTTCAGCATCTACCTGCGATATCTAAGTGGATCTTTATACACAAGTGGGATCTAATAAGAGTTAGGTTTCTACAAGTTTTGTGTAGAACAAGTTAAATCTAAATACTTGTATTTATTTTAGTATTGCATTATTTTACTTATATTTATTGCTTTTCTCCTATCCCTCTACATATATCAACAATAACAACAAATGTATCAAAAAATGACTTGAAGGATGACAGAAGACAGAATACAATTCACAACTATCACCACTTCGACTGAAACTACAATAAAAATTATTTTTGTGTTTTTCTTCATTGTGTGAAAACAAGTCTATTGAATAGTATGGAAAAGACTGCTTCTTCTGTTCCATAAGTTAAAACCTCAGTCACATCTGGTGTCCTTCAAAAGAATGGCTCTTTTATGACACAAAGGAAACACCCAGTTTGATCAAATATTAGTGCATTGGGAGGCCTTTAAAAGGATGTCACTTTTGTTACATAAAATAAACCCTCAGTTTAATTACATATCTAGTGGTCTTGGAAATCAACTTTAATTAATGGAGAATTAGTTACTGTTTTGTCCTTTCAGTGTAAAGCTACACAACAGAACACACACGGTATGTTCGAACCATGAATTTTACCATTGTAAGCAAGATTTAAGTCTCAGTGCCGAACCTTCAGGGAATGAGTTTAATATTTTGTGTGATGGTAGGAATGTTCTTAAAAATAAAACATTCATTTCTTCAGACTCAGTTGTCAGAGTATAAGTGGTTGATTAGTAAAGTCTTATATCTGGTGGCAGAAAAAATCCCAAAACTGATTTCTTATCTTTGTCTCCAGTCAGAAATAACTGGTTTCATTATGTTTGCACCCTGAAGGTGTTTCTCGAGTGATTATATGATCGTAATTACTCTCCACATTAAACCTACTCCCTAAACGTCGATGTGCAGGTGCACAAGACACTTTCAAAGTTGTGCTACATTTTTCATTATTAATTTTAACAGGTTCAAAAACCTCTTCTCGGTTATATTAACTTTTCATTATTAATGTGATATTGTAAAAATCAAGCTCACTTTCTTCTCTTCTTGTTCTATTACTTATTATAACTCCTATACCTGTTACTTCATATTTTAACCTCATTTGTTTCACTTTGTTATTTTTATTTTCCTTTCGGAGTTTCAACTCGTAGTTTTGTAGTTGTACAGGTTTCTTGTTGTTGTTTAGTAAAGCCACGTTTCACACACTCGTATTTTATATTTCACAATCCCACATACACCCGGTTAATCACGTTTCACACACGTGTTCTATATTTCACAATCCCACATACCCCGGTTAAGCACGTTTCACATACTCGTGTTTTACGTTTCACAATCCCACATACCCCGGTTAACCACGTTTCACATACTCGTGTTTTATATTTCACAATCCCACATACCCCGGTTAACATGACCCGAACTTTCTCTTAAATGTTTGGAATTCCAAGTCTGCCTCTTTTATCTCTTCATCTTTCGTGTCTTTTTTTTTTACTGTCTCGTTTATTTTTTACTTCTGCTAATGGGTTTTTTTAGATAAGCTTGAGCGTAAATTAAAATAAATAAACTTGAACTCATCGAACTTTCAAGTTCCTAAAATGAAATAAAATTAATTATTAATTATTTTAATCAAGATTTCTTACTTCTATCTAGTTTCGGTTTTACAAGATAAACTGCGTGTTGTCATGGAAGTTCAGAGTGAAAACAGACACTGTCTGTACCACAGAAAAGTGAAAACGTGGCACAATGTTAAAACATTATGAAAATACAGACTATTGTATAGCATTGTTTATTATCAGCAGGCGGTAGTACTGCCTACGTAGGAATAGTTTGTACTGATTCTCGAAGTGGTTCTCCTCAACAGGTCATCATAACTTGCCACTAATAAACTATATAACAATATAAACAGTTCTTCTTTTTCAGGCCCGGCATGGTCTGGTGGTTAGAGTGCAGGACTCGTAATCTGAGGGTCGCCAGTTAGAATCTCAGTAACACAGACAGGCACCCCTTTTAGCCGTAGGAGCGTTATTATGTCACAGTAAATCCCTCTATTCGTTGGTAAAAGAGTAGCTCAAGAGTTGGCAGTGAGTGGTGATGAGTAACTGCCTTTCCTGTAGTCTTACACTGCTAAGTTAGGGACGACTAGTGCAGGTAGCTCTCGTGTAGCTTTGCGCGAATATCA
Source organism: Carcinoscorpius rotundicauda (assembly GCA_011833715.1). Lineage (NCBI taxonomy): Eukaryota > Metazoa > Arthropoda > Merostomata > Xiphosura > Limulidae > Carcinoscorpius > Carcinoscorpius rotundicauda. Next base: position 110,236,602 of record CM022394.1, on the reverse strand, counting down.
AAAACAAACAAATTTCTTTCTTTTTGTTTGTTACGCGATGCCTGAAAAAGCAAAACAGCGATGTAAAACATTTTCGTTAAGGTGACACAGTTTTAAATAACTAATAGTAACTTAAACAAAAAGGTGAACTCAGAAAATAGCCCGATATGGCTTTGTTATGAGAAAACACACAAATAATCGTAATTCTAGAGTAAACGATGTTATCATTCTCCCTTATAGTTGGCTTTCTTGTATAGGTTTGATGTTGCTTTAAAAACCTTAAATTGAAACAGCATCTAAATATTGCTGTTGAAACTTTATGTATAAATACGTTTATCCCATGTATGTTGTGTTTATGTGTGATAATTTATTCTGAACGAGCTTCCAGTTTATTATGTTACGTATTACGATTTCTAATAGTCTGAAACTGAGGTAAACCGTAATTCAAATTTAGAAGTTAATTATATGTCAGGATGTATCAAATTTATGATATTTACCAACAAGATTGGTAAATATAATTTTCTTTCTTAATACAAATATATTTTAATACAGAAATAATAATAATACAACTAACAATAACGGTTACTGCTAGTAGTTATTACAAATGATGATTTATAAACAAATTTTGCAAACTAAGTAATGGCTAACATCAGTTCTTCGAAAACCATAGAAACAAGACGACTCGATTGTGCTACTTTATTATGTTTTCTGTAGGAGTCTGACAGTGTGACGAATCATACTCTGTGTTTTCAACCAGCAACACGGCCACTGAGACGCAACTTACTGTTTTCTCGGTAACAATCACATCTCTATACACATCAAGGTCGTTGGTAAGATTTGTATCGAATTGTCGTCTGTCTCGTGTAGAACATACCCCGAGATATTTAAGAGCATTTTGCGGGAGTTTAGGTTTTCTACTTCTATCACTTATATTACTAATCGTAATAGTTTCAGGCACTATTTTCGGTCTTGCATAAGTTCCTTAGCGGAACACAGAGTTTTGCCGCAGGATTCCACATGGAATATCCTCTATCATCTTAAACTTGATCAACTTAATACATCAACTTACACCAGTTTACGTCATAACACTTGTTGTTCATGAAAACTGATAAGTAGAGTTTGAACCAGTAATGTGTCTGTCATATTCCAGTCAACATGATGAGTCTTTGTATTGTCGTTGACATACAGTTTTACATTGCTTTTTACTTCCGCACATAAATTCTTAAGATTTTATTTCTACAAGTTTTTTATCCGCTACAACTGGAATTGCATTATAATGTATTGCACGTAGTATAATTATTTGCACTGTCATAAGTTTTATCATGATATTTCACTTTTTGTTTAGTCATATTGAACACTATATAGGCCTGGCATGGCCGAGCGCGTTAAGGCGTGCGCTCGTAATCCGAGGGTCGCGGGTTCGCGCCCGCGTCGCGCTAAACATGCTCGCCCTCCCAGCCGTGGGGGTGTATAATGTGACGGTCAATCCCACAATTCGTTGGTAAAAGAGTAGCCCAAGAGTTGGCGGTGGGTGGTGATGACTAGCTGCCTTCCCTCTAGTCTTACACCGCAAAATTAGGGACGGCTAGCACAGATAGCCCTCGAGTAGCTTTGTGCGAAATTCCAAAACAAAACATGAACACTATATACTATCGGCACGTGACTACACTTTTATATAGTGTATTTTCAGACCACGTAGGTATGACATTTCCATTGCATTTAGTTACAACCTCTTTTATTTCATAATTATTTCTAGTACTGATATCACAGCCAACGCGTTAATATAACTCATAAAATATATTAAACTTAAAGAACATGATAAATTAAACTATTCCATAATAAAGAATGTGAAAATAAATATCTTGCTGGGACTCTACGATGAATGTCAGCCCAGCATCGCCAGGTGGTCAAAGCACTCGACTCGTAATGCGAAGTTCGCGGGTTTGAAACCTCTCCAACCAAACATTTTCGGCCGTAAGAGCGTTATAATGTTTCGGTTAATCCCACTGTTAGTTGGTAACAAGAGTTGGCGGTGGGTGGTGATGACTAGCTACCATCCCATTAGTTTTACACTGCTTAATTACGGACGGCAAGCGCAGATAGCTCTCGTACAGCTTTGCGTGAAATTCAAAGCAAATTAAACCAATTATTATGTTCCATAGGTCAGTTATATTTTAAGAGAGTAAAAAAATATAAATTTTAATATACAAGATACTAAAATCTTATTGAGTAACTAAGGGTTTCAGTTTCAACCAATGAAAGCTCTCTTAATCTTAGATATTAGTTGATGGTAAGGACAAGTACCCAACAGAACTTTAAACGATTTTTATTAGTAGTGAAAATGTATATGTAAATTTTGTGTTTTGTAAAAATAAAGGAAATCAAAGTATTACGAAAACTCACAAAAAATAATTAGGTAGGTTTAAACTTCCACGATTTTTCTATATATAATACGTGTTTCTAGCTATCTGATCTGTAGAGAATTTGGTTAGCCAAAGATTTTCTATTTTTTCGATTTTAAAAGCGAGACTGTGACATTTTGATATAATGCATTTCGTTATTCTTTATATTTTCATATTTGTTCCAATTTTCACATATTTTGTTTGGCTTGATGAAGTTGTCCACTATTACCCAGTGTAAACGTGGGTTTAATTGTGTACCCCTCTGTAGTTCTGGTTCAGCTGAGCAATTTCTTTCTCCTCCTTGACTGGTTACTCTTATGATCACCAGGTGGTTTTTGTGAGTTGTACATTCGAGAGTTACCTGGGTAGATAGAGCTGTCAGAATAGAGGTTCTGCTATTTATGATTGGGTAAAGTAGCAGAAGTGACTGACTATGCTTGCTACGTCAGCTGGAACTTTGGAGTTAGATGGCTATAAACTTCAAATTTGCTACTGGATCTGAGAGAGAGGGAGTTTTGCTGTATATAAGTTAGCTTATATAGAGGGACAAGTCGGCCACCTTACCTTTTGAAACGGTTTCACCAATTCGGACGAATATCATAATAAAGCAAAATATTTTAAAAGGAATTTTATTCTACTATCTACTTCTGGTTGAGACAAAAAAATAATATTATTTTGTTTTAGATATTGAACAAAAATGCACTTCTTATGGTTGGGAGTCGTTTTATCTAATTGGTTGGATAAAACGAACTCCCCCAATTTTGATTGAAATAGCCCCTTATCTCACTCATTGTAACTGCAATTTAAAAGAAATGCTGAATTTATCAACGCATTCAAATCACTTGCATCATTCTTTGGGTGATCTGACAAAATCTGTGCAAGATATGCATTATTTACATTTTATTTTACGTTACGATCTCAGAACCAACTGGTTTGGGGTTGGTCGTTATTTTTGTAGGTCAAAATTTTTTAATTTCGAGAATTTTGGGCGACGAAGAATGTAATTCGCAACCGCTAGATGCGAACTGAACAAAATAACTACCAGGTCATGCCAAGCCCAATATCTTGAACAATACCACAGAAGATAAAGAGTATCACTGAACTGTGGTCAAAACCTATGGCAAAAATATGCGTCACTTTTATGAAATAAAACAGTTCCACAGAAGAGAAAGGATTCTTATTTTTACCCGTATATCGTAAACTAATTTCACTATGAAAGTGAATCTAAAGTGTGTTTCTTTTGTGGAGTATTTGACTGTTTATAATCCCCATTGTATGAAATTAACAGAGTGAAATACATATTTTATAACAAGGAAGTAATTCTTAGTAGTCGGGGCAGTTTAAGTTATTTTACATAGAATTAGAGTAATTAACCTATGAGGTCTTTGTTTCCTTTTTTGTATCACTTCTATTTTTGCACGCGCCAGCAACACCAAACGTGAGACACGTGTATCCTCATCACGAGCCTACCCTCAAGTTGAAATTCTTTTAGAAAGGATTAGAATAAACTAATCAATGAAACCTTAGCGTGGTCAAATACATCAATCAATTAGATCTGAAATCGATTAAGAAATGACGGAGTAGTGAGCTAAAAGTTTGCACTTGGGAAAAAAAATGAAACATTCGAAGTCGATCTATGAGCCGCTTAGCCACAGTTGAAAATTAAAATCGCGCTCTAATAATTTATATTCGCGCCATTCCGCCGGTGTGCTTATGCACGGACTCACGTGAACAATAGTTACTCAAGTGACAGTACTTCATAACTGATGACGTTCACAAGCGGCTTATTTACGACAGGTTATTATTTAAGTTATTTGATTTTTGTTTGGCTTGAGATTATTGTACCTGTTTGTAATTAGTGTTATTTCTTAAACCTGGATCAACTTCAGTTATTCTACTTACTACCAAATTAGTTCCAAACACATGAAATCTCATTATTCACCAATGATCATAACATATAAAATTGTTTGGATCAACTTGGATTCTTCTACGTGCTACCAAATTATTTCCAAATCAAAGCTATTCTGCTATTTTCCAGAATTCACAAGACATGAACTTGTTGGTTTACCAGTTATCAGAAAAATGCAAAACATTTTTTTTTTCCGTGAAGCAAAGCAGACATTGTTAACTTCTGTTTGGAATAACGATCTGGATGTTTGTGACAACTTGTTGGACCCTGGCTGGATTGTTGTCTGTCTGTTTTGAATTTCGCGCAAAGCTACTCGAGGACTCTCTGCACTAGCCATCCCTAATTTAGCAGTGTAAGACTAGAAAGAAGGCAGCTAGTCCTCACCATCTACCGCCAAGTCTTGGGCTACTCTTTTACCAACGAATAGTGGGATTGACCGTCACATTATAATACCGACACGGCTGAAAGGGCGAGCATGTTTGGTGCGACCGGGATTTGAATCCGCAGCCTTCGGATTATGAACGCCTTAACTCGCTTGGCCATGCTTGGCCTGGATTGTTGTCACATGGCAAGGAATCCGCAATAACGGACCAGATTAACTGAATTTTATTAGATATTATTGGCAAAGAATATTGTTACTTGAATTCTGCTAGTTACAATATTAAATGTACGTACAGTACAGAACGCACAAAGACAAATCTCGCATCAATTATAAAGTCATTACACTAAACCTATCGTTACGCTTTACCTAACCAAATTAGTACTACTTCCAACATTTACCACCGCAGAGTAGCAATTACTGGATTTACCGCCACCAGAGGACTTCCAATGAGTTCTTGGTGAACTTCGACTATGTAATAAATCTTAAAACAGACGGTTATTCATTCGAGGAAATGAAAGCAATAAGAAATAAAATGTAACACAAAATTTAGCCAGAAAGAACTTCAGGTTGTTGGCGTACCTTATAAATGAGTGTTAGGGTAAGACTAGCATTATTATATCCTATAGTAAACAAACTTAGTATTCCGATTTATTTTTCGAAATCAAAGTTTAAAAGTAGTTCAGTTCAATCTACACTTTGATCAACATATGTTATTGGGTTATACCAGTTTCGGAGAATTCCAGTCCTCATCAATAACTCTGAACATAAGTTAATTAAAGCTATTTAATAGAATTAAATCAAATTCGAAATCAAAGTTTAAAAGTAGTTCAGTTCAATCTACACTTTGATCAACATATGTTATTGGGTTATACCAGTTTCGGAGAATTCCAGTCCTCATCAATAACTCTGAACATAAGTTAATTAAAGCTATTTAATAGAATTAAATCAAATTCGAAATCAAAGTTTAAAAGTAGTTCAGTTCAATCTACACTTTGATCAACATATGTTATTGGGTTATACCAGTTTCGGAGAATTCCAGTCCTCATCAATAACTCTGAACATAAGTTAATTAAAGCTATTTAATAGAACTATATCATAGAGAAAAGTGACCACTGTATCTTGTTGGTAGGAGGGAGGAAAGCTGCCTTGGACTAACCACGTGGTTACTCTTTGTTCATTCACGTGACTACATTAGCTATCAGTTTAAAAACGCACTTTTTGACCCCTTCAAAAGAAGACTGAACAAAATAATTGGAAGCTTATTCGTGAAATTACTCCATAAACATAATAAAGCAGCTGGATAAACCCAAGAAGAATTTGTTGTATCTACTATTATCATCTTCATAGGTACGGTTTCTCTATTAATTTTCCTTATTTCATAAAGTCTATTGATATTTATACTCAGTATACTGTGAGGCCAGGTACTGACAGAAGTGAGTATCTGAATATTTGTTAACTTCATACTCGATACAATATAAGGTCAGGTACTGAAACAATCAGTACACTAGTCTTTGCATCTAAATACAGGGACTGAGAATGTGAAACGTAGATACAAGATTATTATTTAATTTTGAATTGATTCATAATTAACGGGTATTGAAATATTAAGGTTTGATTCTAGATATGTTAATGAATATTTCTCTTTTTCCATAGTTTTGGTACTTTCAATTTTAAATAATTATTTTTTTATTCTTTGAGCGAAACGGAAGACAATAATTTGTTGTAAAAATATATCAAATTAGAGTTCAATAGAGGGCGCAAGTGAGAACGATGGAACTGGACAAAAGGAAACTTTTGTTGTTCGTTTCTACCTCCGAATCTCTGAAACTCCATTTACTGAGATAGCTATCTTAATGAACGTATTTACCTTCACAAATTAAAAGCCACAAGGCCGCTCCTGCAACTCGTTTCGAAGAGGTCGTGGCTAGGGGCATGTACACGTGCTGTTCTTCAGCGTCTATTCTAACGCTGCACTTGCCAAAATGAGGAACGACGTGGTGAAGAATCAAGTCGGTTTCTTTTACATAGACAATTCCAGTAAGTTCACACAATTCTCGTCTTATTACTTCCACCTCTGTACTTTTTGACAATTAAAAGACTGACTTCTTTCATAGATACATCTTGTAAATGTCTAAAATCGTGTTAAAATTATCCATATTTTCATAACGTGAAGAAAAGTTTTCTGTAACAACTCGTATGTACATTTTTTTGTTTATCTATTGCTCATTTTTTGTGAACAATTAACCAGGAAAAGAATTGATGTTTCTCATGCGTGTTTCAGAAGCAACACACGTTTCGAAGGAAACACAATCAGTCATTTCTTTCAGTGGCATTATGCTGTGTTTCATCAACTCCCCAGTCAGACTAGTAGAACAATACTCAAGAATATAGGTCCACAGTCTTACCACACAAAGAAAACAGTCGGGTTTGACATCTTGTGATGTAATTAAGTGCCTCAAGCCAGCGAAAATGAAGCAGTACCTCACACGACACATCGAAAATTAGTAATCATATCAACATTAACTGACAATTACCGACAATAATCAGTTAGGCACTTGATATGGCAAGGACAATTAAAAATCTCAGCAACATTTAACTGATCAGAAACCTGACATGAAATATGAACAACTTTATCAACGTTTAACTGGCTCTTATAAAAAAATAGTCAGTCAGGCTACACATTTACGGCATTTTCAAGTTTTACATTAAGAAATATTACTCTTAATTAGTTATTTATCAAGTACAACCATTATCATACCAACCGTTAGTCAGTAGAAAAAACCACTGCTTACCAGCGATTACTACGCATAAAAAATTATAATATGAAAATTACAAGACCAAGCACAACAAACAAAACACTTTCATATTGCAATTGTATATATATATAAGGTCCGGCATGGCCAAGCGTGTTAAGGCATTCGACTCGTAATCCGAGGGTCGGGGTTCGAATTCCGGTTGCTCCAAACATGTTTGCCCTCTGAGCCGTAGGGGCGTTGTTAATGTGACGGTCAATCCCACTATTCGTTGGTAAAAGAGCTGCCCAAGAGCTGGCGGTGGGTGGTGAGGACTAGCTGCTTTCCCTCTAGTCTTACTTACACTGCTAAATTAGGGACGGCTAGCAAAGATAGCCCTCGAGTAGCTTTGTGCGAAATTCAAAACAAGCAAGCAAATTGTATGTATATAACTGAAGAAGAATGCTTATATTTCAGTCAATTACTCATGTAATAAAAATACACGTAAATAGATTGTTCAGTTCACAGTTGGTTACTCAGCTACTCCGTTATCGTGGTATTCCACTTCTCATCAGTAACTATGAGAAAAGGCAGTGTAAGATTGTCTGTTAAACAGCTGGTGTTTCTAGCTGTCTTTTACTCGCCACAGTGAACCTTATATTCATTCTTCTCGATTATTCAGCAAACTGTTTAAAATATTAAAAATAAACTATACTTGAATCATTATTTTTTACTGAGTCATACCAGTTTCGGGAAATTCTGCAGTTCATTAACAGCCCTAGACAAGAAGAACTGTAACCTTCATACAGTGACGGATAGTGTTACATGTATGGTATTTTATTTCTCTCTTGCTCACCGCCCGCCCCTCAGTGGCACAGTGGTATGTTTGCAGACTTACACACTAAAAACCGGGTTTCGATACCCGTGGTGGGCAGAGCACAGATAGCCCATTGTGTAGCTTTGCGCTTAATTTAAAACAAACAAACTCTTGCTCACCACAGTAAATCTATATTACTTATATAATTTCACCATGGCGAGTCAAATATAACTAATATACCAACGAATATTAGCTGTATACTAGATATTTCATATTTATTTCAATATTTTTGACCCATAAAACACTTCACACAAATATGCCAAAATTATGCAAACCATACAAAGACTGGTTATACTGTAATATTTTGGCGGTATTGTGGAATGAGATATCTTCTTCTTCTGTGTCTCAGCTGTATACCTTTGTACTAATAGTCAGATTTTTGAGTTTTAGTTCGGCTTGGTTTGTTTTGAATTTCGCGCTAAGCTAGACGAAGACAATCTGCACTAGCCGTCCTTAATTCAGCAGTGTAAGACTAGAGGGAAGGTAGCTAGTTATAACCAATCACTTCCAACTCTTGGAATACTCTTTTACCAACGAATAGTAGGATTGATCGTAACATTATAACGCCCCCACGGCTGAGAGGGCAAATATGTTTGGTATGACGTGGATTCAAACCCGTGGCCTTCGAATTACGAGTCGAGTGCCTTAACCACCTGGCTATGCCGTGCCCGAGGGTTTTGGTATTGGTTCATATTTTGGTACATCTTTCACTAATACTCGACCCAGCATGGCCAGGTGGTTCGGGCGCTTGACTCACAGTCTGAGGGTCGCGGGTTCGAATACCCGTCTCCTGAAACATGCTTTTCCTTTCAGCCGTGGAGGAATTATAATGTTACTATTTGTTAATAAAAGAGTAGTCCGAGAGTTGGTAGTGGGTGCTGATGAGTAGGGATGCTAAATTAGAGATGGTTAGCACGTGTAATCTTTATGTAGCTTTGGGGGAAATTCAACACAAACAAAATCAATGATATTGAAACCTAACACACCTGTCAGGAAAATATCATATTTCATTAATTTATCTTAGTGGCGCTACCACGTGGTCGGTTCTGCAAACGGGATTTACTGAGACTGCCCTAACTGAAAAAGTTTAGAGATGTGATGTGAATAATCTTGGAGATAAAGAGACTAATTTATTCAGTTTTCAATTTGGTCATAGCAACTTATACAACCCAAAATTTGCTTTCAAAATTAAATAAGTCTTTCTCGCGCGCAAAAATAACAGGTTTAGCCTGTGTTAGGTACAACAAAAATATCCCATTGTGCACATTTGTTCTAAGAACAAACAAACGTTGTCATCAAAGACATATTCAGTTTACAATACAATCAGAAATATAAATGCCACTTTAATTATATTCATTGTTTTATACTTTAAGCGCGTTATCTTAACGATAACACTCAACACGACTTTATGTACTTTAATGTTTTAAGTTGGTGTCAAATGCATATCAGAAATAAAGTTATGATAGCACGTTTAAGAGAACAGCCCTGGTTGGGAACCACTGTAATACAGTGTAAAACAACTAGTACACGTTCGATGTCGTCTAGCAATGTTAACTTCATTATATTCTGTGAACACGAGGGCTTCCAGAAGTTCTCTTCTACATTGGTTAAAATAATCGATTTTAACTATTTTTATAATGTGCTTTACGATGTTCAGGGTAAGGTGTCTTACTCCACAACAATGACGTATATTTCTGTAATATGCTTCAGTCGCAACTTATGTTACTAGCTCACACTAGAAGTTACATTTTTTACGCAATCGTCGTAAATAATGCATAAATTATACATGGCGTAAAACCGCGCCATTTCCTGCTGATAGTACTTAAATTATGGTTTAAATGCATTATTACTTTTAAATCGCAATTATTATGAATTAACTTGTCATAACCAAAGTCATAGGTAAAACGGCCCCCAATCACATTTTTCAGTATCTAAAAACACACCTCATAATAACACTATGCTTCAACTGAATTCTGAACATTTGTGTACCTGTTTATTCCTAAAGTTGTCTTTGTAGATGTACGTCCCTCTTCCTAAAACTGTAAGTGTAAATTATTTTCACAGCTACGGATTTTTGCACACCTTCCCGTTTCTAAAGCTATATAGGTGTAAATATACGTTCCTGTTTCTACAGGTGTTGTAAGCAGTAAATATTATGATATAATGCTGTGTAATATTTCTACAGATCCATTTTACTTTTGTTTTAGTAAATGAATAAGTTAAACTTGATTATATGTGCAGTTGTTGTTATAGCAACAACGTAACAGTTGTTTTTATAATCACCTTCCTTTATGTCCTTGGACAAATAAACTATAAACCAGGTACTTCGCGCCATTTGTTTTCAACAGCTTAAACGATATTTGAAATATTTAGCATTGGAAAAATTACATAAGAAATCTTAACATATTTATTTCAACAAAAATTTATGAGTTCACTTATCAAATGCAGTTCTTAATGTTTAAGACAGGAAAATTATTACACAGTGCATACAAGAAAACTCACTTAATAAACAGATTATGTTTTCATTTTTAACACGTAAAAATACTTGAATAAATATAAACAAAAAGTTATGTCACATAATGTCAGTTTCAGCATCTATTATGTTCTGACTGGCAACAGAACAAGGAACACGTGGTAGTAGAAATCACCGGAGGGTTAAATGCTTGTTTAGCGTGTTATTCTATGCACATTTTACGTAATCTCCTGGCGTTTTACACAACAATTAAATAAACCCGATCTAGTGTAAGTCACTGGGCTGGTTCAATCAACCTGGGTAAAGTAAAAGTTTACAGTTTAAGCGTCAAAAGCTGACAACACTTAAGGAACCAAAACTCCTGCTATTTATGTTAAAACTTATGTAAAGTGTTAAATATTGTTACAACACATTTCTTTTAATTTGTTCATTTGAAACTCGAAATTAGTATTGTGTAAAAATAGTTTTTCAGCTGCCGTGTTCCGATATCATAAGAAGCCCTCTTGGACTTTGTAGTAAGTAAAAGATAGAGCTTAAATTCTGTTTTCCCACACATCTGATTTCAAATTTGAAATGGACAGATTAAAGGGAATATGAAAATAAATAAAAAAATGGATATTTATCAGATTTCTATCACAGATATGTTAGATATAAAATAAGACACTGTCGTCAAAATACCTTTAAAATTAGAAAAGCAGCGTATGAAACGATGTGTGAAATATGTACCTTTCTGAGATAGGCAATAAAGACATTAAATCGGTTGAACGGCACCTTATGCTAAAAGGACGGGCCAAAGTTGCTTGCAATTAAGACATAGGCTTCTTTAACTTTGAGCTGTGGACGAGGGAAAGTAAGTGAATAGCTCAGATTCCTTCAGTTTCATAGACCATTTATTATGCTTACCCTGGAGAACAGATGAAATTAGTTAACTTGAACGAAATGTGTAGTAATCAAACACCATTATATCATAATGATAGAATACACACAGCGGAGAATTGAACGCTATGAAAAATAAAACTAAAAAGTGTTTCGCAAACAGTTTACCACAAAGGTTTAGAAAATGTACATTACAAAAAAGAAACTTACAAACTAGATATTTTTACGCAACCAGAGATAAAAAACCCTAGAGTTTTTACCACAAAGAGTATCACTAACTGATTGTACTCCAACAGTTAGAGTCAAGCTATTCTTGTCTTTGTGTAACGTTATGCTAGTGTTAAAAAATACTGTTTTCATTTGGGCGATAATATGAAAATGTTAACAATTCAGTCAACATCCGATTACTAAACGCAGCATGTCATTTATAGCATTTCATAAGTCGGCCGATTACACAATACCAGAAGTATAACATGGCGTCAGTTCTGTTTACTAAAACATGTCACTGAACTCTTACTGACATAATGCTCACATTCTGGTGTCAGTTTATACCAGCCAGATAAATTACAACAATCAGCAGCCTTTAAAAGATAAAAAAACAAGATAATTAGCAGACACGACATTAAACCTTGGGCTTTGTTATTGAGATATAACTCGTACTCCTATTTTTTCAAAGTTTGTAAGAACAGAAGTGGAATATCAAACTTCAACAAAGTTCACGACGTTCTCAGGCCATGTAGGGTGAAGTTACTCAACATTCAGACTTTGGCATTAGCAACTCTCGGGGCGCATTGTGGCCGGGTACATTTCTTGGCATTCCAGACCGATAGATGAAGTGTTACTCTCCGATACGGAACTCTCGGAATCGACAATTTTCAGAACGCCTGTAACAGTTCAAACACTTTATTTCTAGGTTGGTGTAAATCTAACATTGGGACGATTGATGAATTACTTCACCATACCACTTTTGTCCCTAATAGATTGTTTTTGTTTTGTTTTGAATTTCGCACAAAGCTACTCGAGGGCTATCTGTGTTAGCCGTCCCTGATTTAGTAGTGTAAGACTAGAGGGAAGGCAGCTAGTCATCACCACCCACCGCCAACTGTTGGGCTACTCTTTTACCAATGAATAGTGGGATTGACCGTAACATAATAACACTTTACAGCTGAAAACGTGAGCATAATTGGTGTCACAGGGATTCGAATCTACGACCCTCAGATTTGGAGTCAAGCGTCCTAACCACTGGGATTATGAAGTGATGAAACGTGCCTCTTATCGAGAGTATATTTATTATATTATCAAAACAAGTTATTTTATATTTTACTTTAGGATAAGGATTATTGTTTAAGGTATAATAATAACCACATATATCATTGAAAACTGCCCATTCTTAACACACACCACAAAGTTCTGATGCAATTTCATATTCTTTAATATCGCGTCATCAAAAACTTATTTAAATTCATCCATTAAATTCAAAGCTTTTGAATAAATTTTAAAAATAAATGGAGGAATGCAAAATCTGTATTTTTAGTAAAACTGAAAAACCTCTCAACAAATTTAATAAAAATATTTAAATCAGAGATGGTCTTACGTCTTAGTGTAACACATTGCATGTTAGGGATAATTATCACTAAAAATGAAAGATACAATTTTCCCTCCATATAAAGGGATTAAATAGAATTATAACGCAGTAGATCACTTGTCCATAAAAGTGATGGTTATAATTTTGAGTTAAAAAATGCGTTCTATGTTACTATAACAAAATAATAATAAAAATAAAATATATGAAAAGTGCATTGTGGACGTGAATTAAATGCTGTTAAACCATATGTTACATAACACGAAAAATGTTCTGAGTATGTAGTAAAAATTAGTAAGTAAATTCAATGCATAATAAATAGAGTGATCAACAACCTTTAAATGTTTGGAAAACTTTACTTATGTAAAAAAGTATATTGTGAGCATTCTAAACTTAAAAGAAATGATTTAATATAATTTCTTCTCGAAAAGAGGTCGATATGAATGAAAGAGAAATATGTGCTAAAGAATGTGAGTTGCATACAGGATTAATTTACATAAACAAATAAAATGTGATGTATGCAATCAGTATGGTAAATCATCCTATAAGTAATCTCGTATAAGAAATTTGTTTTTGAGTTTCGCACAAAGATACTCGAGGGCTATCTGCGCTAGCCGTCCCTAATTTAGCAGTGTAAGAGTAAAGGGAAGGCAGCTAGTCCTCACCACCCACCGCCAGCTCTTGGGCTACTCTTTTACCAACGAATAGTGGGGTTGATCATCACATTATACGCCCCCACGGCTGAGAGGGCGAGCATGTTTGGTTTGACGGGGTTCGATGGGATTACGAGTCGCACGACTTAACCCGGCTGGCTATGCCGGGCTTCGTAAAAACGTATTTAAAGAGCATTATATGTAAATGAGGTTATCCAAGAAATAGAATCTAAAATTTTAAAATGGTTGAAAGAGTTAGCAGAGCAAAACAGATATAGTCATCACTCGAAACTTGGAAGATATTATTTAAAAAGTTTCTTATCGATAAGAATGAAAGATAAATATTTACTAGAGAATATAGGTGTCGTGAAATATCAATGGGTAAACTGAAGAAACCTTGGCAGAAACAAATAAAACGTGATGAATGCGGAAAATTTCACAAATCATTTCAGAAAACTCTGTTGAAATTGAAAAAAATATAACAAAATATTACATGAAAATCAAGTTATTCAAAGATAGAAACAGCTTGTGAAGGGTGTTTGAAAAATTATTTGTTAGCTAATGTAAATAATTATAATGATGTTTTAGAACTTTTGTTTAATATAAAAAATATTGTTATTCATACAATTGATGAGTGAAGATACAAAATAAACTTACAAGAAGAAACGAAAACATCTTCTTTCAAAATGAATAATTCTGATTTTTACTGATTTGGGAGATTAATATACAGATGCTGCTAATAAACTTGTAAATGAAATGACTGAATCTGAAGCGAGAACCTCAGGAATTGTAGACAATTTAGGTGGTCCATCATATATCGAATTACTTCAAAATACACAAGATATTAAAAATTAATATCGAGAATACTTAATATATTGGGCTATCTGGAGTAGATATAATATTAGTGGATATGATAGTAATCTATTCATCAAAGAATTAGGTTGAGATAATAAACTGACTGGAACAATTACAAACAAGGAAGAAGAATCTGTTTTATTTAGTAACAAAATCGGTAACATGGAATTAATTCTTAGATTCGTTTAAGTTCGTAGCTAATAATAATAATCTAACAAGAAGACAGTTCAAAAACACAAAGCAGTATTCTTCAAAAGATTATCTCGTTCTTGTAATAAGAAAAGAAGTTTATCCTTATGATTGTATGAATTCGTTTGATAAATTTGATCAAAAAAAACATTTTACAGCAAGTTGAATGAATGTGATATTTCACATGAAGACCACAAACATGCACTAAATGTTTAGATAGAGTTTAATGTACAAAACATGGGAGAATATTTTGATCTTTATATGAAGACTGGCGTTTCGTTATTAGCTAATATTTTCTAGAACTTCAGAAATGTTTGTAAATATGTAAGTTAGACTTTCCGTGGTATCACATAGTACATGGTTCATTATGAGATGCAATGTTCAAAGCGACTAATTTTTAATTTCGATTATTGAATGAATATGATATGATCGTAATTCTTGATAAAGGTGTTCGTGGAAGTATATTACAGTATTTTACTAGATACAGCAAAGCAAGTCATAAATAAGTAAAATATTGAGATCGTTATAAATAGGCAATTTATTTATCTTTATCAAGATGTTAATATCACTGCACAACTATTTATTTGAAAAGTTTTTGCTGATTTTGACAGATACCTGGTGGGTATGCGCAATATAGTTTTATTTTAGCGTAGGAACTCTAAGAAATAGATAGTTAATTGTTTACCGGCAATAACATATTTAATCGTGTTTATGTTTCTAATACGCTATTAAGTTCAACATTATTAAAATTGTTTTTCTCCTGATTTTCGTTTACGTTACAATGTCCAACAGTAGTCAGCAAGCATTGACGGATTCCAGTTGCCCTGATATCGTTTTTCCATTGTAGCAATGTCCTGACAAAACTGGAAATTTCGAAAAAAACGGTACGTGACGGGCAAATCTGGTTGTAATATTTTTGATAAGCAGTCAAAAACCTATAAGGAACGCCCAACAGTGTTCAAGAAGCAAAAACTTTGTTATGCAGTGTAACATATACAGATGAGTAATGAATCCATATTTCCAAATTTCAAGATATCTAAAAGAAGGCCTGGCATAGCCAGGTGGGCTAAGGCATTTGACTTGTAATCCGAGGGTCGTGGGTTTGAATCCCGGTCGGACCAAAATTGCTCGCCCTTTCACCCGTGGGGGCGTTATAATGTGACGGTCAATCCCACTATTCGTTGGTAAAAGAGTAGTCTAAGAGTTGGCAGTGGGTGGTGATGACTAGCTGCCTTCTCTTTAGCCTTACACTGCTAAATTAGGGACGACTAGCGCAGATAGCTCTCGACTAGCTTTGCGCGAAATTCAAACAAACAATCCAAAAGAAATATATAACTATCATTTAAACAATTTTTGATGACGAGAAACCTACTTTAAATAAAATTTTATCTCAAAACTGTTGGTATGAGTATTAAAGGTCGAAACGTTTTTCTCTGTTTATTAATAAAAGTGTTAATACCTATACCAGCTGTTCTGAGAAACACTATCATACAAGTATATCGTTAATACCAGAAAACAGAATTGCGACTAATAAAATAAAATTAATAACAACTTTATATGATAAGAATATTAGCTACACATAACTGTTTCGTTTATATGATAAGAATATTAGTATGTTTAAAAGCGGTAATTTATCGCAAGTTTGCTTACGTAACTGTTTAGAGGTCATTTGTTGTGTGGTTCAGTTATTTTAAATTAACGTCACCCTATTCAAACCTTCGAAATTTTACTCTTTTCTTTAAGTAATTATTGTTACATTATAATTCTCGAAGTTTGAATAGATTTCTAGACCTCAGTCAGACAGAAAATATATATGTAAAAATTGTTTGTTTGTTTTTTGGAATTTCGCACAAAGCTACTCGAGGGCTATCTGTGCTAGCCGTCCCTAATTTTGCAGTGTAAGACTAGAGGGAAGGCAGCTAGTCATCACCACCCACCGCCAACTCTTGGGCTACTCTTTTACCAACGAATAGTGGGATTGACCGTAACATTATACACCCCCACGGCTGGGAGGGTGAGCATGTTTAGCGCGAACCCGCGACCCTCGGATTACGAGTGCACGCCTTAACGCGCTCGGCCATGCCAGGCCATATGTAAAGAACTTAGTGAAAGTGGAGGTAAAAGTAAGGTTATATTGCATGTAAGCTTATTATTAATGAGTGATTTTCATAGTTTATATTATAATAACAATGATATAGGAGAACAATTTGCTTTGTGTGCATTTTGACGAAAAAGAAAAATTATTAAAAGCTCTGGATACAATTATGGTAAACAACAGTTATAGTGGTAATTATAAAGCGAGTATCACAGTTTCGAATTGTAGCAACAGACAGAGATGTATATATAATTCGTCTTGTCAGTTTTGTTCTAAAGTTATTGAACAAGTCTTTCACTATAAAAAAAAAGAGTTATTTAAAGCTCTGGACACGACTGTGTTAACCCACTGAATTACGTAAATGAATTTATCACTAATTTTATTGTGACAAAAGAATAGAGAAGAAATAATTTATCTTATCAATTGATTTCAAAGGTAACCAACCCAGCCTGTATTGACTCTTGACAAAAAGAAACAATTATTTAAAGCTCTGGGTAAAATAATGATAACCAACAGTGTAACGAAAGTTTTAATACACATTTGTATTGTTTTGAATATATTATTTTAAAACAAGTGGATAGTGTGCTGTCAGCTTATTGTTGAAATTTATCTCCAACAAGTCAAAGACAACTAGTGTAAAGAATCTGTCCCATACGTATACGTAACAACCTAGAAAAGGACAATTACGTGCTTCATTTTAGAAATCTGAAACAATACACTATGTAACACAAATTTTGTTCCTGGATAGTATGTTATTTCTTAATTGCTTAAGTTGTAAAATACAGAAATAGCTATTATTTCCTTCAAACTTTGCTTTTGTGAACTGGATAATGAAATTTAGAAATTCACCTATTTTCTATGTAAAAAATGGCAATTTGTACATTTTCATTTACATAAGGTCTGAATAAAACAACATATGAATTAAGATTTACATGTATTTATACAAAAGCTACATATAAAAATGCTTAGAAGTGAGTACCATTTCGAGATTTGCAACTATAATGAAAACCACTTCCATGTATCAGCCCCCCAAAATAGTTTCCCATCATGTTTTTGTTATACGCTCCTTGGTAGCGGCGTTCAAAGTCCAGTATATCTTGGTGGAGGCGCTCGCATTGCTCCTCTGAGTATGCTTCCATATCTTCCTTGAATTTATAAAGATGGTCGTCAAGGATATGAACTTTCAGGGACATCCTGTAGCCCATTTTGCCGTGGTTCTTTATCAGAGCCTCTACCAGTTCCACATAATTTTCGGCCGTGTGATTACCCAAGAAGCCCCAAAACGCTGAGACAAATCTGCCCCAAGTTTTTTCCCTTCGTACTGAGCTTCTTGGAGAATTCTCTGTACTCCAGGATCTTCTTTATTTGAGTTATAACAAAGAAACCAGCTTTGATATTTGCCTCATACAACTTAGGGATGAATTTTTGAAGGTACTTGAAGGCTGCATACTTTTTATCTAGAGTTGTGACAAATTGTTTCAAATTGTTTGACCCAAAATTAGGTGCATTGGTGGGAACACCTTTTGGAGGTCCACTGGTGGCTCACACTTGACATTGTGCCTCCTCACAGAGAACTCGGTCCATTGTGGCCAGTGCTTCCTGTTGTAATGCACTGCGGTGTCCCTGCTATACCAAAGGCAAAGAAAACAGGGAAATATTGTAAAACCTCCTTGGATGCCCATCATAAAGAGTCCGATAATCTCCCAGCATTACTCATCATACTTCAAGGCTTCTAGCAAGGTCTTGATGCTGTTGTATTCCTCTTTGAGGTGCACTGAATGAGCCAGGAGAAGAGACGGATACTTATTCCAGTTATGGAGTAGCACACCTTTGAGGTTTCTACAACATTCTAGAAAGTTCTTTAAAATTCTTATAAGTTCAAAAAAGTTCTGTATCAGTTACTCAGCACTGAATGTACCTGGAATATTCTGGAAAATAGGTAAATTGGAAAATTTCATTACTCATGTCACAAAAGCAAAGTTTGAAGAGAAAAAATAGGTCTTTTCCATTTACTTTAGGCATAACCAATTGGAGAATAATACTTTCTGCCCAGGAACAAGAAAAGTAAAAATTTTGTTGTAATATTATATATCATTAAGTATAAAACTGAAGAATCTTCGTAGTATTGGATATCGATCAATCTTATTGGCTTAAGAAATATATTGATCAAAATAATCAAATAAGAACTAAAGTCATTATGAATCTTTAATATTTTTTTGAATAAATAATTCAGGATTTGAAAATACTAATGAAAATATGGGAAAACGAGTTGATATGATATCATGTTCTGGTCAAAACAATGTCGAAAAACTTCAAGGGAAGAACAATTGTTAATGAGATGTTACCAGCTGTTCAAATGAATGAAATAAAAAGGATATTCAATAAACCAATTTATGTCTGTGTAAGAGTTCTAGATTTCAAAAAACATTGATTTATGATTTCTACATCGGATTCATCAAACCAAAGTATGGTGAATTATTATGCTAGTATAATGATTCTTTATTGATGAAATATAAATAGATTGCTTCTATAATTATATAAAATAAAACTAATTTATTTCATACTTCCAACTATCCAACAGACAGTTCTTGTGGTATTCCGTTAGCAAATAAAAACTCTTTTGGAAAAAAAGGAAACCGGAAGATAATGGGAAAGTAACAATTGAATTTGTGTAAATTAGATCCAAAATATATGCTTTAAAATTACAAGAAAAAATTTATAACTCTAAGGTTGTAACTGAACGTGTCCTTGAAAATAGAGTTACATTTGATGAATATGCGGATTGTTTGTTTGATCAGAAAGAAATATACGAAACTATAAATCAAATACTAAGCAAAACGCATCGAATACATTCTATTCAAGGTAACGAGGATGCATTAAGCTAGAATGATGATAAAAGAAATGTATTACCAAATGATATCAGCAGTTATCACTTTATATTTCTAATTACTTATCCTGATAAATGGAAACAGTAAATATATTTACTGCTATTGGAACAATTTAGTATACTGAAACTCTCGTGCTGAGTGAGCTAGATGACAATGATAAATTCTCTATTTCTGAATTAAAACCAAGTTTCCTGATAAAACTCTAGCTGTCACATTCGGTGTGAGTTCCAATTATTTCACTGATCCATTTAATAAAAAGTTAACTGAGAAAGGTGTTAAGGCAGTGTATGAAATAAAAGATCTCTTCCTCGTTTATACAGGAATGATTGCGAAAATAATAAAATAACTCATAACATTAAATTTAGGTCTTCAAAATAAATAATACTAATCTAATTAGATGGTATGTATTGTTCGATATCAAAGTTACAATTGCTGCATGGTCTGATTTCAGCTTCACTCTCTTAACAAAGTTTTCTGTGAAGGTTAACTTGTTATTACTGTAATAATAAATAAATGATATATATAACTTGTGTATCACATTTAAAGGAAATAGTTCAACCCCCTTCAGTTATAAATTGCTACTTCGTCAACTGTTAAGCTGTTTTCCTGTTTTAATAGTAATTAAGTAACTCGTGTATTTTATCGGTTTCATTCTCGCTACAATGTTATTAAGTATCGATACTACGTATATTATATACATTGTTATGCTATTATGAATAGAAGTATATACGAAACCTTGGTTCTGTGTATTGTTTGTTAAAGTACGAGACGCTTACATCATCAACAAGAACCCTTGAAATAGATTACACAAGCAATTCACTTTTTATGTATGACGAATTCTTGCTGAATGTTATTTCTTCTGACACTTCTAGCGTATTATTTTCAGCGTCCAAGTAGGACGTTCTTTGATTGGTTAAAAATTCCAACAACAACAACATATCTCCAACATTCTCGTACGTGCGTGTATGTTACACAGTTTTTGCCTTCGTCTCTGCTTTGGACGACAAGTTCAGATTCTGGAGAGATTTACGATTTACACCTCGCAACTTGAGAACTTTAAATTATTACTGTGTGCATTTAATCTCACTCACCCAGCTCACCATGCCGTCTGTAGTGAAGTATGCACTCATCACTCACGTGTAGAGTGTTTTGTGAGTGTTGTTGACTGTTGCCAGTTCCCCTAATATGTATCAAATATAGTCCACTTGAGGATGCATGACAAACGGAGTTAGTTATGATAATTTATGTATTTATAACGCACTACATTGCACGTTAACTGAATGTCGTTATGTATCCAACTTATGATATTTGTCAAAAAGATTGATATACACACAATTTTCTTTCTTAACACAAATACATTTTAATATACAAACAACAATACAATTGATACGGTTATTATAAATAATGATTTATATATAAAAGTTTAACAAATTTACAAATAATACTGAGTCTTCTATCTGGTCTGGAATTGAAGATTTTATCAGCGTTTACGATAGGTTAATTAATTTTCAAGTTCATATTGGTACAGTTCACTTAACGGGTAAGCTATTTCTCGATGCTCACATGTGAGTTTTTCACCGAAAAAAAAATCTAATGTCCTAGTAGAAACACCAATGTCCTAAGGTCATTTTCCGAAGTTGAACGGTTTGTAATGTTCGAAATGTTTAAACGTTCTTGATCAAATATCTGTAGTTTTTCGATTAATGAGCGTTTTCCATAGTTATAGTTTCCGAGATTTATAGCGTACTAACTGTAGCAAACCAACAATATTATAATGTCTGTCTTCATTGCGTTGGTTACCTTTTATAAACTTTAAGGCGAAGTTATTGAAAGCTCAATTCTCTCAAAATTTAAATAAGAGGTGGGACTTTCTCAATACACATTTATAAGTTACATGTATTTCTAGATATATATTCAACTAAAACAAAAATCGGTATTAAAATAAATGCATAATGGTAAATCCGTTACAAGACCTACTCTATCGTTATGCATTATGTATAATCAACAGTAATCCAATCTTGCACATCATAATTTTGTGTCTTAAGAAGTTGTTCACAGAGTCACTTCCTCATAGATATTTCCACAAACACACATATATCAAACTAGACAGTTTATCTCGACTTTATATCTCGAAGAACAAGGAGATACAGACAGGACAAGATCTGCGTTCAAGACGTGAAGCTACAACCTATCAAAGTCAGCATCAGTTCAGTTTCTTAATGACTTTCTTGGGGGTGGAACTTCACCATGGTTGGATATTAAGCAGGAGCTTCTCTTTAGTAGATTAGCATCGGGAATTTCCGGACTTTTCTTATTAGCTGCACTGAGACACAGAAGAAACTCACCGAGACTTACAAGACTAGGGATTATTTTACAAGAAATATTCTACTTTCGTCGTGTCATAAACGTCAGACTCTCCATACACCAACCATTTTGTCAAATGTTTAAACCAAAATAGTTTTTAGTGTAGTTAATGTTAACAGAAATGGAATATATTTATTTTAATAATTTTTGTGAAAGAATGTGTGAATGATATTGTTTATGGTGTAATATTACTTTTAAAAAAATAAGACAAAATATTACAGTTTTATTTCTATATATATCCCACAGATTTCATTTTTATTAAATGAGATAATATTATCTTTATTATTTATAAGTTGTTGCAGCTTTGCACAAAAAGATAAGTCACTGTGAATACTTTAGTTTTTGTTAGTTCCAGTACAGCGTAATTAGAAAGTTTCTGAGTAATAATAGAAAAAGCAAAATAATAATAATGTTGAAATAAAGTATAGACTTTTGAACGCAAATTCATATATATTCATAAGAATTACAAATTATGTTACTTTTTACCGTCTTAACGGTCGTGTGAGTCATTTTCTAGTTCCCTGTTGTGACACCGATATGTCTTTGGATTTACGACGCTAAAATCAGGGGTTCGATTTCCCTCGGTGGACACAGCAGATAGCCCGAAGTAGTTTTGTTATAAGAAAAACACGAACACACACTCAGTTTATATCAGTAAAAATTATAATTAGTTATTTGTTTTGTTTGTATTTATTTGGAATTAAGCATAAGGCTGTACAATGGGCTTTTGGTGCTCTGCCCACCACAAGTATCAAATCCCAGTTTTTAGCATTGTGAATCCACAGACATACTGCTGTGCCTCTGGGATGCAGCTAATATTTCATATAATATATTTAAACTTCTGATTTTGTTCCAGGGACGAATTATAAAGTTTTCTTTTCACTTAATCGTATCGTATGGACACAAATTTACTACTTAAAGAAATATATTCTTGCATGACTTTAAATCTTAATGTGTATTTGTAAGAAAACTCCAAATATAAAATACTTTACTGATAAGTTTTAGTATTGCAAATGTGTGACGCTGTAACAATAAGCTTTAACTTGCTAGAAGTGTCTTAGTTTTCACTTGTATGCAACTTGAACTTACTTTCTAATTCATGACTGACGAAAAGTAATAAAAATTCATACGACCTTCTGATAACATATATAAAATAATAAGTAAACAGCAAGTGAATGTCACAATAATGTCAAAACAGTTTATGAACATTGATTAATTACTAGTTATTTTATTTCAGTGATTTTTCTGAATATTGTGTGAGTTTCTTTCACCTTACTTGCTGCTTATTCAAATCAGAAATGGCTTGATCAAACAAGCTTAACATCAACCTTAATCTAGACTGTAGTGAAATAGTGAACCTGGAGTTTTTCATCTGTTATGCTTTCAGATAGGTTAACAAGAGGCTCACGCACGAGCCTTGCAGTCGGTGAAGTGTGGATTGAAAACCATTGATAAAAAAACAAAACTGTTTGCTCAGTACTATAAAATTTATGACAGAAGAACATTAACAAAGATAATATTTAAACAAAAGGCTTTCTGAGAAAGTTGATTTTTCTTTGCCTCGGACAAGATAACGTCATCACTGGTTAATTCTAGTATTTGAAACAAAAACTGAAAGTTTTAATGGAGTTTGAATTTCGATGGACGCCATCCACGTGTTTGGAACTTGTTGGAAAAGGTATTTGGATCACCTATATAAATCTAGAGCTCAGGGCAAAATTTATCATTGACAAGTTTAACAGCTTTAGATTTAAAATTTGAGCATCAAAACAATTTTTTTTTTTTTACAGGGAAGCTCACTTATTGCACATTTTAAGCATAGAAATTTAAAATACTTTATATACGTAATATAGAACAAAAGTAAGACAACAGAAAGAAAGTTTGTTTGTTTTTGAATTTCGCGCAAAGCTACACGAGGGCTATTTGTGACAGTCGTCCCTAATTTAGTAGTGTAAGACTAGAGGGAAGGCAGCAAGTTA
Organism: Carcinoscorpius rotundicauda; assembly: GCA_011833715.1. NCBI lineage: Eukaryota > Metazoa > Arthropoda > Merostomata > Xiphosura > Limulidae > Carcinoscorpius > Carcinoscorpius rotundicauda. The sequence continues at coordinate 110,212,367 of CM022394.1, read as the reverse complement.
TCACTACCCACTTCCAACTCTTGGGCTACTCGTTTACCAAAGAATAGTGAAATTAATCGTCACATTATAACGTCCCCACGGCTGAAAGGGCGAGCAAGGTTAATGTGCCGGGAATTCGAACACGCAACCCTCAGTTTACGAGTCGAACGCCTTAACCTACCTGGCCATGAATTAAAAACTTGAAAAATAACATTAAATTTTTAAAACACGTATATTTAACTCCTGATTTATTAAGCATACTTATCACAAAAAAACAAGTAAATAAATAATCAAAACATATTATAATACATCTGAAACAATGCGACCATTTTAGGTTTAACATCATTATTTATACAAATACTTTTATTTCAGGAAGATGTAACGTATTTTTATTTAATTTTATTAACTGTTGTAAACTATATAGTTCACACTTTCTTTTTCATTTCTTTGTGAGCCCGGCATGGCTAAGCGCGTAAGGCGTGCGACTCGTAATCCGAGGGTCGCGGTTTCCAGCCCGCGTCGCGCCAAACATGCTCGCCCTCCCAGCCGTGGGGGCGTATAATATTACGGTCAATCTCACTATTCGTTGGTAAAAGAGTAGCCCAAGAGATGGCGGTGGGTGGTGATGACTAGCTGCCTTCCCTCTTGTCTTACACTGCTAAATTAGGGACGGCTAACACAGATAGCCCTCGAGTAGCTTTGTGCGAAATTAAAAAAAAAATCATTTCTTTGTTAATTTTGTTACGTATTATAGTTTATCCCGGACGAGTCTTCTATTTATTACGTTACGTATTATGATTTCAAATAACCGAAAATTTAAATTTAGAAGTTAACTGAATGTCAATGTGTAACAAATGTATGATATTTACCAACAAGATTGATACACATATTTTTCTTTCTTAACACAAATATATTTTAATATACAAAAACAATACAGTTTATAATGACGGTTATTACTAATAGTTATTTCAAATAATGGCTTATATGCCAAAGTTTTACAAACTTACAACCAATACTGAGTCTTACATATTGTCTGAAATTGAATATTTTATCGACAGTTCACGACGAACGAATATTTTAATGTTCATATCGGTACCGTTCACTTAACTGATAATGTATCTATCGATGCTCACACGTGAGTTTTTCCACTGAAGTTATGCGACGTCTTCGTAGAAATACAAACGTTCTCGTTTAATTATCTGAGGTTGAACGTTCTGTAACGTTCGAAATTTATAAACGATCCTGGTCAAATATCTGTAGTTTTCAGATTAACAAGCTTTTGTCACAATTATAGCTTCCGAAGTTTATAGTATACTGACTGCAGCAGACCAACAACATTATACTGTCTCTTGACGCGTCAATTTATAAGCTCTAGGAGAGTTTCTAGAAATTCTTGATGACAATAAATCCACCTGAAATAAAAATGTATCTCACAACAGTTGGTATTAGCACTTTTACTGATAAGGAGAGAACAACGTATGGTTTTATTTGTTGTAAAAACATAGTTTCTTTGATTTTGCATTTGTTTATATTTGTTTCCCTACTTAATATTTAGATTCAAAGAACACAAAAAAACACCTTAACACGTTTGTGAACACTGTAAATCAAATCAAAACAACGTAACTATAGAAAACACCTTTTTACTTACATTAATTAATAACCTAACATCTAACTGCAGCGTCACCTACATTCCCGCACCCGTTTATACTATCGTCCCTAAGACATGTGTCCGGCAACGGTCACTTTTAAACTCTCTTTTTTTTTTAACCTGAAGATGAACAAGGAAGGTCGGAACGTTGTTCTCTCCTTATCAATAAAAGTGTTAATACTCAAACTAACCGTCCTGGGATACGAGTTTCTAGAAAGTTCAATTGGCAAAAATACTAGTAATCATTAGTATTTTACATACATTGTACACAGTTAGTAATCATTAGTATTTTACATACATTATACATAGTTAGTAATCATTAGTATTTTACATACATTATACATAGTTAGTAATCATTAGTATTTTACATACATTATACATAGTTAGTAATCATTAGTATTTTACATACATTGTACATAGTTAGTAATCATTAGTATTTTACATACATTGTACACAGTTAGTAATCATTAGTATTTTACATACATTGTACATAGTTAGTAATCATTAGTATTTTACATACATTATACATAGTTAGTAATCATTAGTATTTTACATACATTGTACATAGTTAGTAATCATTAGTATTTTACATACATTGTACATAGTTAGTAATCATTAGTATTTTACATACATTGTACACAGTTAGTAATCATTAGTATTTTACATACATTGTACACAGTTAGTAATCATTAGTATTTTACATACATTATACATAGTTAGTAATCATTAGTATTTTACATACATTGTACACAGTTAGTAATCATTAGTATTTTACATACATTGTACACAGTTAGTAATCATTAGTATTTTACATACATTATACATAGTTAGTAATCATTAGTATTTTACATACATTGTACACAGTTAGTAATCATTAGTATTTTACATACATTGTACATAGTTAGTAATCATTAGTATTTTACATACATTGTACACAGTTAGTAATCATTAGTATTTTACATACATTATACATAGTTAGTAATCATTAGTATTTTACATACATTGTACATAGTTAGTAATCATTAGTATTTTACATACATTGTACACAGTTAGTAATCATTAGTATTTTACATACATTGTACATAGTTAGTAATCATTAGTATTTTACATACATTGTACACAGTTAGTAATCATTAGTATTTTACATACATTATACATAGTTAGTAATCATTAGTATTTTACATACATTGTACATAGTTAGTAATCATTAGTATTTTACATACATTATACATAGTTAGTAATCATTAGTATTTTACATACATTGTACACAGTTAGTAATCATTAGTATTTTACATACATTGTACACAGTTAGTAATCATTAGTATTTTACATACATTATACATAGTTAGTAATCATTAGTATTTTACATACATTGTACACAGTTAGTAATCATTAGTATTTTACATACATTGTACATAGTTAGTAATCATTAGTATTTTACATACATTGTACACAGTTAGTAATCATTAGTATTTTACATACATTATACATAGTTAGTAATCATTAGTATTTTACATACATTGTACATAGTTAGTAATCATTAGTATTTTACATACATTATACATAGTTAGTAATCATTAGTATTTTACATACATTGTACACAGTTAGTAATCATTAGTATTTTACATATATTATACATAGTTGGTTCTCATACTTGAGAATGTTCTAGAGATTTACAGAATAGGAAGGACTTTCATAATATACGTTTAACAACAAAAGTTACATTCATTTCTAAATCTATATATTTAACTGAAATAAACACTAGTATTAAAATAAATCTGTTTTAGTTTGTTTTACATTACTTTTCAGCTTTCATAATGACAAGGATACCACCCAATGTTTTTAAGGGTACATTGAAATAACATGTGGGTTTAGAATATAAATATCCAATATGAACTTTAACCTGTTTGTCTTCTAAAAATACCGTTGCCAGAAACTTTCTTCTTTCATAAACGTTTAATTTATGAATGATAATACTATCACCGAATAAATATTACTGAGAACAGCTAAAATTTGTGTCTTTCTTGAGTAAAACATTATTAATTAATGAAACACCCTTATTACACCGTTTGGTGTTTTTGGAATAACTAATTAGTTTTTAATCGCTGTCTTATGAGTGAAACCAGTTAAATATGTATTAAATAATCAACAATGCCTTGTACGAAGCTCTCAGGTTAGTCCTAACTCTACTGGGAATATCTTATGAAAATACGCTCACCCTTCTCTTCGTCATCTGGTAGCCGTATGTTCGTTCGCAGAAGCGGCATCGATATAAAAAGTAAACGCCCCGATCGGCAGTCATGTCATCCGTGACTCGCGGCTGTACGGGGTTAATACAACGTAGTCGTACCGACAAAGACGAAGAAAGTTTTCCAACAGAAGTGCCGACAGCTGAGACATAAGGCAAGTCATTTCTTGACAGATGAGTTAGTAATTGGAAAATGACTGCACATAACAAATGTTTCTCTGTCACCTTCATTTCTATTACCCGACGATGTGATTCCTGTCTGCTCTGTGATACAACACGTTCACTCAGACACGATTTCTTGGAATTGTCGGGACTTATCAAAATAATACCACCTCACTGGTCTTCAGTACCGTGGATTTAATCAAAATGCTACAATCTCATCAATATTCGATGTGGTTAAACAATACCATATCACTGATATTCAATAAGACCAATCTTAAGTTCAGAAAGTACTAAACAAATATTCATTATCAAATTATTATATAAGTTACAATATATCTAAGTGGTTTAATTAAGGAACAACTCCATTCCACCGCCAGGTGGGGATTGCAGTTTGTGATAATATTACCTTTCTGTAGGTAAGTCGACAACAGGTATACTTAAGCTAACAAATTGATTAGTACAGAATTTTAAAACTAGAAATAGACGACCTGATAACACTATATTATTGTTTTTATTTATATAACACTCAACGTTTCGCCTCACAGATTCTTCAGGATTATTCACTAAAACACAAACTGAAACTGACAGATTTGTTTATGGTTGTTGGGTTTTTTTCTGATTTTGCATTAAGCTACATGAGGTCTATCTGCACTAGTCGTCCCTATTTAACAATGAAAGAATAGAGTGAATGTAGCTAGTCATCATCACCCACCGCCAACCCTCGGGCTGTCTTTTAGCAAGGAATAGTGGGATTGACCATAGATTATAACGCCCTCACAAGTGGGACGAGGTTCAAACTTGCGATCCTCACACTGCGAATCAAGAGCTCTAGTCACCTGACCATGCTCTAACTAATTGCATAAAACCTAAAAATCGAATTTCTAATTAAAGAAATGCAAAACACTTGGTGTTATACGATCGTTTACTTCTAATATTAAATGTCTTATAAATACCAATATGCACTACACAAATGAAATAAAGGTGTGGTATTTTGTTTATTTATTGTTTTTGTAGTGAAAGAGCGTATTTATGCTATTAAACGTTTCAGAGAAACTTATGTTCGCTTTGTTTCTTATTTTGCGATTTTCTAACTTATTAGTACGAAACATACCAGTTGACATTGTCGGTCGTAAGTCCTTCTCAGAACTTACACACTCGACATTCGTATTTTAACATTTTATTCGTATAGACTAATTACCGAACTTAATTTTGAGGTGATATATGTTCTTACAAATTCATGAGTTCTCAAAATTGTAATCTAGGTTTACAGCAAGTAAACGTAGCTCATATTTATGCAATGTTAAGGGAAACTGTAAACGTCTATCGGCACACACAAAAAAGGAGAGAAACAGAGATTGTTATGGTATCTGTTTAGTGTTTACAAATATTAGAACAAACAAATTAACTTCCAAATATCTGAGAAACAGGGATTGTTATGATATATGTTTAGTATTTGTAATGCTACTTACAAATATCAAAACAAACAAGGTAAATGTCAAACATTTTTGTTGTTTTTAATAATACCATATCGAGGTTTGTACAAAATTTAACATACTTTAAAAATTTAGGACTTAATATGGATTTCAGACGTTTCAATGCCAGACGTAGAAAATACACTCTTGGACGAAATACTCAAATAACTTCATCAGTTTTAAAGAGAGAACACAACTCACTACATCCAGGTATGTTTATTCTTGTAAAGTGATACTGTGTTTGAGAGAACGCAGAAGAAACATTGATGTAAAGCCCTAAGAGATACAATCGATCAAAACATAAGGAGAAAGTATTCATAATTATAAATTTAAATAGAACTATCATTGGACAACTAGTACAGGTCATTGTAGCCCACAAGAGATATGTTCTAACTGTGCTTCAGCTCAACCAGCAGAATTTTAAACACGAATGATGTGAGACGGCTCAATAAATGTTTCTCACGGAACTCGACCGATTGACCAATGGCAATAACTTTGTTAGTAGGTTCCACGCTGGAACAGCGGCGAGTTTGGGGATTTAAAACACTAAAATTGGGGGTTCGATTCTCCTCGGTAAACAAAGCAGATAGCCTAATGTGGCTTTCATATAAGAAAACACACAAATCTACAAGATGATAGACTTGGATCAGTTTCTAAAACTGGAAGACGTTTGTTTCTTATAATAGAATTGGTCACTTTACTTAAGCCTGAAAGACGTTTGTTTCTTATAATAGAATTGGTCACTTTACTTAAGTCTGAGAATCCTCAAATGTAATACAAGAATTTCTGTCTATACGATTTGTATAAATGAACAGACAGCCCTTTAAATAAAACACATCATAATTTGAGGTTGTTTTTTTATTAGGGAAGAGGTTATCCAACCGATGTTTCTGTTAAACCTATTAAGGCTATAATATATATATATACATTCGATTTCACCAATCTTTAACATCTTTTGCATGTTTTCCGTGTTAAATTTGTTTTCTTATTTTGCGCAAAGCTACTCGAGGATTATCTGCGCTAGCCGTCCACAATTTAGTGGTGTAAGACTAGAGGGAAGGCAGCTAGTCATCACCACCCATCGCCAACTCTTGGGGTACTCTTTTACCAACGAATAGGGGTATAAACCGTCACATTATAATGCCCTTACGGCTTAAAAGGCCAGCATGTTTGGTGCGACGAGGCTTCGAACCGCGACCCTCAGGTTACGAGTAGAGCGCCTTAACCACTTGGCCATGCCGGGCCTATTTCTATGATAAAAAAAGAAATTATTCAATACGTCATTTTTCCGACAACATCTTGAATCTAATCTGGACCTAACTACACTAGGTTTAGATTAAATTTTATTTGTTTTGTTTATCCAGTGGTGTGATTTTTGAGTGAAATATTTTTGTTTCTTTAGTTTTATTATTATTGAGTTCTGTTGTGTTTTTGTTACACATTCATTTATTTATTCTATTTTGATCTACTCATGAATGCGCACCCCTGTAGTTTGATTTGGAACCTTCACCCTACTGATTAAGTATAAATACATTTATTTTAATTTGTACTTCAAATTTCTGAATCGCTTGAGTTTTAGCTTCACTTTATCCATGTATCATGGAATTTTGGTCTCATTTTGAATGTTCATGTGTGTTTACATGCGTATTAAAACCTTGATTCAGTTGACCCTTATGTGTGTGTTCAGTAAAGTAATTGATTTTAATATGATATTGGAAAAGTTAAGAAAAAGAATTATACTATTTGTAATATGAAAGCTATGTTTCTAATTCTAATACTGTAACACCAATACTATTAGTATAGTAGTATACTACTATATACTATTAGTATAGAATTATACTATTTGTAATATGAAAGCTATGTTTCTAATTCTAATACTGTAGCACCAACTTCACTAGTGCATGCATGTTTCTGGATTTTGAGTGTCTTAAAAAATCCACTAACGACTGTTTCAAACTAATACATTATGAATGTCACATTTGTTAAGCTGCTCCTAATCAAACCAGTGCCTTAAAAATATCACACCTTGCAAAGTTCCTTCCAGTCAAATCAATGCATTACAAGTTTCATACCTGCCAAGTTGTTTTCAAACAAACCAACACATTATGAGTGGCGTATCTGAAGTTTTAATTATGGCAGCCTGTGCAATAAATAAATCTTAAAGATAAAAACAGGACCAACTCTCGAAAGGCACAATAAGATTCTATTCGGATGACAGCCAACATTAAAGAGACTCTACATGTTTCGGCAGCTTTATTCTGCCATCACAAGAAGTGAAAATTTACATGGCAAGTTGGTAGTTTTATAAAAAAAATGTTTAACTCATTGTAATCTATGAGGGGGATACGATTATTGCACATAAAAAGTCAATATTCTTTTGCAAAACTGTACGTTATTACCAGCTAACTCATTATACTTTTTTTTAACAAAGAATGGTTTATTTTACAGCACAACAGTTCTATTGATTCTCTAACATTCAATACACTTTAAGTATTAAGTGTATTTAAAATGATTTTCATGTCCTTTCATTGAATGATCTGTTTAAACAATGAGTTCAACAAGACGACAAACTGGAACCTTTTATTATGTTCATGACCTTTCTACAGTTTTAATGAAAATTAAACATTGACAACACATACTCGATTATTAATATTTGAACGTTTTCGTTTTGTTTGTTTTGAATTTCGCGCAAAGCTACATAATGGATATCTACGCTAGTTGTCCCTAATTTAGCAGCGTAAAACTAGAGGGAAGGCAGTTTGTCATTATCACCCATCGCTAACTCTTGGGCCACTCTTTTACCAACGAATATTGGGATTGACCCTTCACAATATACGACCCACACGGCTGAAAAAGTGAGTTATATGCCGAGCTTTAAATAATTATCTTTTACACCAAAAGTCCACAGGCTAGTTCAGTTTCTTTACAACTCAACTGATGAGACGAATTTTTCTTTTTTTATTGTTCATTACAAACATCGGAACTTTCACTTTGGAAATCGCTCTTTACAGCTAATTGAAAATCCCGCGATCTAACTTCACCTTTTTTTTACTTTTTTTATATGAGACAGAAAAAACCTGTTCCTCTAGTAACTACTATATTAAACATAACGAGAAAGACTTACTAAAATTATGTCAACAATATTACGAAATTAAACTACAGAAACAACATACGACTCGTACAGAGTTATTTAACGAAACTTATCTTAAGTGTCGTTTTTAACACTCTTGTTCTGGAAACTAAAGAATAAACATTAAATCATTAAACAAAAACTCTTAAACGGAACAGTCTTGTAAATTTTTTGTTGTTGTTTTGAATTAAGCCCAAAGGTACACAATGGGTTATGTGTGCTCTGCCCATCACGGATATCGAAACCCGAATTTTAGCGTGTAAGTCCGCAGACATACCGCTGAGCCACTGGGGGGCCCTCTTGTAAATCCAACAGTAATATTTTTTTTGTTTTTATTAAGGATACAGTTACACAATGAGCCATTTGTTTTGTGCCCATCGCGAGTATCAAAACACGAGTTTTAATATCATAAGCCCCAAGACTGAATCATTAGAAGATATTTTGTTTGTAATTTTATTGATTGTATTTATTATAAAATTTACCCTTCATTTGTTTACAAGGACGTGAAAGATGTATTAATTTTACATCACAGCTTCTACTGGCAGTTTGATCTATATTACAGACAGAACAGAACAGAGGAAATCCATATGACATAGACCTATATCATTAGTATAGTAGGCCTAACATTAGGATACGCGTGTAGCATCGGTCTATATTATAGACCGAATAAACATAAAGTGAGGAACCTGAAAGTGATATATACATATATTATAAACAGAAAATGATTAGCTTGAAGAAATGCATGAGAGGAAATACACGTGACCTAGATCTTAATAGATGTTTTTTTTTTTCTAAAAAGAAATGTAGGTTTATACACCTGAGATTTGTTTTATGATGTTAATTAAATTAAAAATAAACCATTTTTATTTTCCTGTTGAACGTTAAACAAGTATTTCTCACCACGTGAGATCCGAATAAAACTATTTTACTTATCTCACATTCTGTTTCTTTTACAAACGCCATATGCCGAGAAACAGTCAGTTGTTTTACTTAATACGTGATTTTAGAGCTTGAACGGATTTTTGTTTGGTTAACTGGCATTTTTGCCTGTATTGCTTTGAGTAAACATGAGGCTTAACGGACTTTATCATGCACGTGGGTCCTGCATGGACAGATGAGTTAAGGCGTTCGATTCGTAATCTGAAGGTCCCAAGCTCGAATCCCGATCGCGCCAAACATGCTCGCCCTCCCAGCCGTGGGGGCGTTATTATGTAATGGTCAATCCTATTATTTGTTGGTAAAAGAGTAGTCCAAGAGTTGGTGGTGGGTGGTAATGACTATCTTTCTTCCCTCTGGTCTTACACTGCTAAATTAGGGACAGGTAGCGCAGATATCCCTCTAGTAGCTTTGCGCGAAAATCGAAATACAAACAAACAATCATGCACGTGAATGTATGTAACAGTATACCTTCCAAGTGTTGTTCAAGCAAACTGACGGTAGAGATATAATCACGACCAATATCATGTCTGGTCATACTCCAGCTTGCTTGATGAGTCCTGGTAATGTACGAGAGGCCTATTCGTCACTATATAATGGTTAATATATTTTTACGTACTTATTTATTTTCACTCTCAACTTTTTACTGTTATTATTAATGTAGTTTTCTCCAGTTGATACTGTGGTCACTTACAACGGAGTCACTTTAGTGTGTAAAATAAACATACTTATTAATGTATATGTTTACAATTTTATTTTACTTCCGGAAGTGTAACCTATATTGTAGACATTATAGGATTAACATGACAAGATACCTAGAGCCTAGAGCTATATTATAAAAATAACAAGCCTAACATAAAAAAACGGAATTGACTTGGCCCTGTATTACAGAGAAATCAGGCCTAAAATTATTGTGATCTGGAGCTATTTTATAGACAGAATATGACTGTGACCAGGGCCTATGTTACAGACAAAACAGGCCTAACACGGGGAAATTCGCGTGACTGGACCTATATTATAAACAAAATAGGCCTAACAAGGAGAAACTGCATGCGAAATCACACTGAAATTCACAAAGTGTACTCTGCCTGCATTTATAAAACTTACAACTATTTTATTTCCCTGAGATAACATTTCCTCTCATCCTCTTTTCCTTAGTTGCCATAAAAATGGATGAAAGTGTTTTTATTACACTTGCTTTCCGGTAGTAAATTATCAGAGTTCACTATTGATGTCAGGTTAATTTACTCTCTTTTGTGACAGCTTGTCACAATTAAAGTAACCTCAGAACATGACGACATCTGTGAAAGTAGACCAAAAATTGTACATCGTATCAAACTCCTTACGATATTTTCCATAGTAGAAAATTAAAAACTATTACTGGTAGTAGTCTTAATTTGGGACGTTTTTCTTGAACACCATTTTAATAGGGAGAGTTTTAAGGCCTCGTAATACTATCTGAAATATATGTAACGTATGAATATAAGAAAAAATAAAATATTTAATGTTTGAATGGGATACAACACATGCTCAACTTAATACATCATAATATTTGTGTTGGGTGTTATACAATCTACATACACATAACAACGTGACTTTGCAAAACAACAAAGTATTTATATAAACACGATTTTTGAAAACTGAAAGTATTGTTTCACTTCTGATATTATTAAACACACAAAACGTGGGAGATTTTGTCGTTACAAACGAATGCGTCGTAATTCACTCAAGTCTGTGTTCAGAGATAACGGTTTATGTTACGAAATAACACAGTGTGAGTGTATTAATTTGAGTGATTTGCTTGGACCAAAGTACGACTAAATCCGTTACCATTTCGTAACGGGTTTTTTACTTTTACGTTTTCAACGTTTGTGCCCCCCAGTGGCTCAGCGGTACGTCTGTGGACTTACAACGCTAAAAACCGGGTTTTGATACTCGTGGTTGGCAGAGCACAGATAGCCCATTGTGTAGCTTTGTGTTTAATTCAAAACAACAACAAAACAACATCAACTGGATATTTTTTTACAAAGATTATTACTAATATATTTTTAGTTCAAAGCTACACGATGTTCTATACGAACTCTGGTGGGGAAGTCGAATCATGAATTCCATAGAAATTTCTACAAATCTAACACTGACCTATGGGAACTTTTACAAAGTTTTTTGTTTTTTTTCAAATATATAGTGATACTTTTTATGGGACATATACGCTCAAGCATCCGTATGGCACCCCTTTCTCAAAGCTAAGTGATAAGTCTGAGGGCTAATAACGATTCAAATTGGGTTTTGATACCAGCAGTGAACAAAGTACAGATCGCCCAATGTCTAGTTTTGCCTTAACAACAAAAACAAACCTTTTTGCATGTTCAAATGAGTCTTTCCCAACATTACTATGATGGTCACATGTACAGTTTGTTAAACCCTATTGCTATGATGGTCACGTGTACAGTTTGCTAAACCTTATTGCTCTGTTAGTCACATGTAATTTGCATGACTAGGTGGTTAGAGCGCTGATCCGTGATTGAGGGTCATGGGTTCGAATCTACGTCACACCAAACCGTGTTAGCGCTATAAGTGTGGTCAATCCACTCGTTCGTAAAACAGTAGCTCAACAGTTGGCAGTGGGTTGTGATGAGTAGCTGCCTTCCCTCTAGTCTTAGACCGCTAAATTAGGCACATCTAGCACATGTAACCCTCGTAAAGCTGTGTGCGAAATTAAAAAACAAACAAACGAATAATATTTAATTTGTTAAAACTTAGCAGATTTAACGTACGTTTAATTTAATATCTACACTTATTTCAGCACAGTTTTCTTTCTTTTCATAGGACATATATTTATGGCTGTGTATTGCATGTTCTCTAAATTTGTATATTCTCGAGCGCAAGAATAAAAAATTATTAGGTGTGTATGTAAAACACTAGTGACTGGCGATATTGTTGTAAATAGAACTTTCGAGAACGTCTTTTAAAAAGTTTATAAACTGACGCACCAAAACAGATTATTATAATTGGTCAGCTACAATCAGTGTGCTATAAACCTCGGAAGCTATAACTGTAAAAGTACAGAATTTGATCAAGAACATTTACAGATTTCGAACATTACATACAGTTCAACTTCAGTGAATTACTTCAGACATTAGAATTTCTACTAGGACATTAAATATCTTCACCGGTAAAAATTCAGCGCTGTGAGGCCGAGCAAGCTAGCTTGTTTAAGCGAGATTCAACAATATTAAATCAAATATTCAGTTCTAGACTGGATATAAGAATCAGTATTGTGTATAAGTTTGTGAAACTTTTGTCTATTAACTATCATTTGAAACAAGCGCTAGTGATAACCTTTATTATAAATTGCATTATCTTTTTGTTTGTATATTTGTATTAAGAAAGAAAATGGTGTATATCAATCTTGTTGACAAATATAAATTTAAGACATGTTAACATTTAATTAACTTCCAAACTAAAATTAAAATTTTCTGTTATTTGAACTGTAATACGTAACGTACGTAATATAATAAATCGGGAACGTATTCAAAATAAATTATAATACGTAGCAAACCATGCTGCTATGATGACCGCATGTATATTTTGTTAAATCCGATTATTATGATGGGAATATAAGAATTTACTTCTGTTGTTGTTTTCTTAAACATATTCTAGTTTTAAACCTTTCGTAACCCTAACCGCAACAGTTGTAACTTAGAAAGTTTCACTAGATCGTGGTTAACTGGTGTGAATAAAGTACCTTGTATGTTTTACGTTGGGACAGCTGCTGCTAACAACGTGTAATTCTACACCTTACTTTTTCATGTTAAACCTCTGTATTTATTCAGAATTGTCTAGAGTAAGTCCTTTGCACTGTTAGGAATGAATAAAAAAGTGACAGAAAAATTTATAAATATTCAAATTTTGATCATTGTAATAGTAAAGACGTCGTTACTAGAGCATTTTAATAAATAGTTAAGACGTGGTTACTAGCGCATGTTAATAAATAGTAAAGACGTAGTTACTAGAGCATTTTAACAAATAGTGAAGACGTGGTTACTAGCTCATGTTAATAAATAGTAAAGACGTAGTTACTAGCGCATGTTAATAAATAGTTAAGACGTGGTTACTAGAGCATTTTAATAAATAGTTAAGACGTGGTTACTAGCGCATGTTAATAAATAGTAAAGACGTAGTTACTAAAGTATTTTAATAAATAGTGAAGACGTGGTTACTAGCGCATGTTAATAAATAGTAAAGAAGTAGTTACTAGAGCATTTTAATAAATAGTTAAGACGTGGTTACTAGCGCATGTTAATAAATAGTAAAGACGTAGTTACTAAAGTATTTTAATAAATAGTGAAGACGTGGTTACTAGCGCATGTTAATAAATAGTAAAGACGTGGGGCCTGGCATGGCCGAGCGCGTTAAGGCGTGCACTCGTAATCCGAGGGTCGCGGGTTCGCGCCCGCGTCGCGCTAAACATGCTCACCCTCTCAGCCGTGGGGGTGTATATAGTGACGGTCAATCCCACTATTCGTTGGTAAAAGAGTAGCCCAAGAGTTGGCGGTGGGTGGTGATGACTAGCTGCCTTCCCTCTAGTCTTACACTGCTAAATTAGGGACGGCTAGCACAGATAGCCCTCGAGTAGCTTTGTGCGAAATTCCAAAACAAACAGTAAAGACGTAGTTACCAAAGCATGTTAATAAATAGTTAAGACGTGGTTACTAGCGCATGTTAATAATCGGTTGTACGAAATTGATGTTCAAATAATACTTTCCATTCTTAAAGTAAATCATATGAAAAAAACATATGCTACAAAATTTAATGTGTGTGTTGTTCGAGATTTTAACATAATATATCAGATCTGATAAGATCACGTTTCACTTAAAACTCTTTAACAAATCGTCAAAACATTTAATATTTGTTGGTAACTTATCAATGTGTTTAAATAGATCATGAAGCTAAGTAGTGTTTAACACAGTATTCTTTAAGCCACGAAAATAGTGCCTGAATGGCAGAATGGTCAGGGAACTCAACGGGTTTGAATTCTCGTAACACCAAACATGTTCATCCTTTTAGTCGTAGGGGCGTTATAACGTGATGGTCATTCCAACCATTCGTTGATAAAAGAGTAACCCAAGACTTGGTGGTTGGTGGTGATGACAAGCTGCCTCCCCTATATTTTTACACTGCCAAATTAGGGAAGAATAGCGCAGATAACCCTCGTGTAGTTTTGCGCGAAAATTCAAAACAAACAAACAAACAAAAACAATAGCACTGACAAGCTGCTAATAAGTAATTAAGACACTTAAATAGTGCTCAGTATTTGTTAACAAATCATTAATTCATTTCAATAGTGTTTAATAATCGTTAATAAAATCAACAAACCAGTTAAACAATGCTCGATAGAAGTTACTCAAATACAAACTATTTAAATAGCTTTCAATATTTGTTACTAACTTATTAAGTCATTTAAATATTGCTCAAGTCATTCATATAGCACTAAATATTCATTGACAAATTATCAAGCCACTTAACTTGTGCTCAACCGTCATTAACAAATCGTCAGCCTGTTTGATTTTTTTTTTTAAAATTACTTAATAAATCATTAATTGTATTGCAATCCTTCTATTCAAACAGATCTCAAGAGTTGGCGGTCGTTGCTTTGACTACCCGCTTCCCTCTAGGGCTTCAGCTCAAAATGACGAACAGCTGTGTTTAGATAGGCCTTGTGTAGCTTTAAGAGAATTATTACACTACTACTGTGTAATTCCCTGCAAACCAGCATCAGTTCTAACCACTCTTCTGTTTCTTGTCGTTGAAAAGTTAGTTGCTTAGTTGATACTTGTTTCTAAATAGATAGTTAAGGTATGTACCCCTAAGATGTGTCATTTAGTGCAAAAATCCTGTTTTCTGGTGTTAAGTAAGTTTAGAACAATCTATTTTCATTTTTCTGTTAAACATTAAACCAGATACAAATGAAACTATTTTTTATATTATATTACGTTTCTTTCATAAACGCCATGTGCAGTGAAACAAGGAGTTATTTTACTTAATACATGATTTTAGAGCTTGAGGATTTTGGTATGGTCGTTTGACATTTGTACCTATGTTATTTTGTGCAAGCGTAAGGCTTAACGGGCTTGGCCATGCACGTGAGTGAGTGTTTGCTGTTCGAGCATTGACGGCAGAAATATCATCAGGATTTCTGTGATATCTCGTAGTATTCCAGCTTACTTGATGGATCCTGGTAATATGCGAAAGCCTCAACGGCAAAACATATAATGGTTGACGTATTTTTACATTCCTATTTACTATCACTTATAAGTTCTTACTACTCTTACTAGTTCTCCATTCTTCTAAATGATAAATATAGTTAATTACACAAAAATAAATAAATAATAAACAAATTAATTAAAGGGTATAAATAATTTGATGAATCTAATTTTGACATGTAATAGCCTAAACGTAAGTGATAAAATCAATTTCGCATCGAAACAATTGTTTCTCAGCTAACTGATGATCCTAACGGTGTCTTGACCATTACTATTTCTGATTATTCTTGGTATTTTACGAGAGGCTTCAGCAGCACTGTATATAGCCGATATGTTTTGGTTATCATGTTGTTAAATATCCTTATTCACTTTCACTGGTAAGTTGTATTTATTATTATTTCTAATTTCAGGTGAAACCATATACTTGTACAGATCGAAATATTACTTCTATCTAACCATTACAATTGAAATAGGGGTGCAGATGCAGTTTAGTTAAGGGCTAGAAAGATACTAACAGAATACAATAACTTTCACGTAATGATATGGGTGGTTCTAAAACTAAATATTTTGGAAACCCACTCATCTATTTCAGGGTTAGATACAATCAGAAGGTGTTCCCTTCTCTCTGTTTATCTGTTTATTATACCAATCTCTTTAACGTAGAGTGACATTCTTAATATTTATTCAAATATTTCCATCCTTCCATGAGATTACTAAATCAATAGTAACAATTAAGTCAGAGTTAGCACATATAGATACATATATGTGTGTGAAAATAATCGTTTTGTTGTTAGCAGCGCAATCGTACAACGAATCGAAATCGTATCGGTTCCTCAACTCAACTTTATCCAGGTTCACAAGTTTTAACGTATTTTAAATAGTTTTAATTTACGTTTATATATTAATCACGAGTAACAGATCACGTGCTTCAGTAATAAAGAAAATCACTCTTCAAGTTGAGTATTCTTTTTCGAGAAACAAGCTCACAGAATTTATTACAGTTGTCACGGTACAAAGTAAATAATTAAACAGTCACAAAGTAATATATATATGAGTTTGTTTGTTTTCTTATAGCAAAGCCACATCGGACTATCTGCTGAGTCCATCAAGGGGGACGAACCCCTGATTTTAGCGTTGTAAATCCGTAGACTTATATATTATTATATCATATAATATATCATGTAACACACGATAGTTCAATATAGTACAGCTTTCTTTGTCTAGATTAGTTCTTAAGCAAGTTATTCAGTTTTAAGAAATAAAGATGGCGGTGCCCCAAGTTAAAAGTGAACAAAAGCAGAGCCTAGTAGCTGATCCGCAATTCAGCTTAAGGATATAAAAAGTTCACTTCTCTGTTAAAGTTAAGTTGGATGTATCACTTACCCTTCAACTTGAACTCATTATTTAACATTCCAATATTTACGGCCACCACTGGTACAGCAGTAAGTCTACGGATTTACAAAGCTAAAATTATGGCTTCGATTTCCCTTAATGGACTCAGCAGATAGTCCGATGTGGCTTTGCTATAAGAAAACAAACAAACTCATATTTACATCACTTTGTACCTCGACTTTTGGATACTAATATTATTTTATTTGCATTAGGTTGCGTGTATTATCCACCCATCCATGAGTTTTTATTAATTAATATTATAAATAATGAATTAGGTTATACGTGCTATTCACCTGCACCATATACTTTCAGTAAGTTATCATGTTTTATGTGTGTATTTTCTGAGAACAAATCCACATCGGGCTATCTGCTGAGAACACCGAGGGAAATCGAACGCCTCATTTTCGTGTTATAAATCCGTAGACTTACCGCTGTACCAACAGCGGTCTATTTTCTGTGAAATTTACTTATCCAAGAACTTTTAATAAGCAAAAACACTGTTTCAAATGCACTCCTTACCATACCATTTTAATAATCAATCTAAATATTTGAAAAGTAAAATTGTTATCGTATTTATTCCTGCGGTGAAAACGTGAAGTGAATTTGGCCACCCAAACAAGTTATGTTTGTTTTAGTACGAAACTTGAATATTTACTTAATTTTTTTTTAAATTTACCAAAATCAAGAAAAATAAACATTTATTTTATTGCATTTTATCGTAATAAAAATTGAAAAACAAAGTCTTACAAGAGTATTTCTTGTTTTCATGATTATTGAAAAACACGTATGTAAAAAATATATATATATATATTAAAATTCAAAAACACGTGGTCTTGATTACTCTGTTTTAAAACAATAGCAAATTAAGTAGGAGGCCATATTTGAATACCATGAGGCCCGGCATGGCCAAGCGTGTTAAGGCGTTCGACTCTTAATCCGAGGGTCGCGGGTTCGAATTCCGGTCACACCAAACACGCTCGCTCTTTCAGCCGAGTGGGCGTTATAATGTTACGGTTAATCCCACTATTCGTTGGTAAAAGAGTAGCCCAAGAGCTGGCAGTGGGTGGTGATGACTAGCTGCCTTCCCTCCAGTCTTACACTGCTAAATTAGGGACAGCTAGCGCAGATAGCTCTTGAGTAGCTTTGCGCGAAATTCAAAACAAACAAACAATTGAATACCATGTGGTTTAACAGTCAGTACCTCTTCTAGAACATTTAATGGCCGTGAAGAAGTTAATACAAAACTTGAAGTATTTAGTTTCAACACGTGGGAATTGCGTGTGGATTAACTATCTATCAAATAGGTACCTGAATACGTTAGGTGAGGACTGTAGTTTTGAAATAGTTGTTGCCCTTTGTATCTTCATGAAAGTGGAATATTTAAACAACAGAACACAAATAACGTATGTCACATGCCCTAATTGTAAAATATGCCATCAATCATATCACACATTTAAAACTTTAGAGTGAATTGTCGCTCAACACATATTACATGGTTGACGAATGTGATGTTTGTTCTTCTCGTACACTTTGAATGAAGTAGGAAACACTACACTGCACGGTCTTTCTCTCAGAGCACCAATCAGAAGACGACAAGTCTCCTCCTCCCACTGCCTGATGCAACTGTTTCATATAGGCCTACTCATACTCTTATTGGTGGAAAAACCTTTTACTTAATAATATATTAACAATCGATCTGGCTATCTATTACCTATCTTGATATATCCTAGCAACGCTAGGTGACAGCTAACCCTGCTTGAATGACAGGGTACGTGATTTTTGTGGTATGGTCTAAATTTTGACACTTGTATACCGTTGACAAATTATACCATCAAAAAGCTGCATGATGTGGATCTATAACGAACTCGTTTTACTTCTAGTTTAGATTTCGTCCTTGGTTCAGTGAAACGTACCAATTCTGAAGAGGACAAACTAAGTAAGTTATCTTCGAAGTTCACTGGGGTTCCCGCGTCGTCACCTTTAGCTACGTGTCTGCAGAGTCAGAGGGCTGCCGCCAAAATCCTGGTGTAATCACCAGAACGTACGGCCAAATCCACACACACGTTCTTTGTCGGATCGAAAGGTTTCACGCTCTGAGTGTTATTTTGCGTTGAGCTAATAAGTGACGTTCCTACTTAGAACCTGAAAAACAAACTGTTGAAAAGAACAATATAATAGCATTCGCAAATGTTAGAGTTTACTTTAGACGTTCATTGTGGCCGTTGAGAAAAATTTAGTCTCTGAGGTTTTTAGGGCTTGTTTTTAGTCTTTGCCTGATTTTGAACGGCGCAAAAAATGTCTGACATGGCCGCTAATCGAGAACCACAGTTAGCAGAGGAAGACTTCAGTTTCCCTTCAACTGTCTCGCCAGGTAGAGGCCAGGATACTGAGAGTAACGGTGCAAGTAACGCGTCTGCCGAGATAACAACTGACGAACTATCCGAGGAAGAATATTATAAGCCTATCAAAAGACTGTGTATGATTGAACTGAGACCGGCTCCAAACCCTAACAAACCGCTCAACTCCTTCTTTATCAAAGATATTTTGAATCACAAATCAAGTGTTCGACAATCCTCCAGCTTTCCCGAAAGGTCTATTGTACGTCCTTGGGACTCGCACACATCCGACGCCGCCAGACATCGGCCGAGATCGGCAGATGAAGATTCTCGGTCCGAAAAGTCGGAAAGTGATACCCCCGAAAGTCCCTCTGGTGTCACTTGCCTCTCAGCCTCACCACTAGATGCGCTCTTTGAGATGACAAGTAAAGCATTTGAAGGGCTTGAAGCCGATGGAAAGTCAGGTGAGTATAAAGACTCCAGTAACATTAATATAAATAAATCTAAAATTTACTTTTTAGATTATCTGCAAATTTTCCAAACGTTTAATTATTGATTGAAACACTTGTATTTCTACTACGCAAGAAAACAACAACAACAAATGTTTGATTTAGACATGACAACAAAGTGTTGAATCTGAATGTTGAATACTTTACAACAAGAAACAATTCTAAACGAAGAATAAATGCAGCCTACGTTAGGTAGAAAAACCTCAGTGACGTGCGTACTGATGTTTGGTGAAATAAGTAACTGGTTTAGTATTTGTCTTCTACAACAATCTTTGATATAGGTATATATATATAGCAGGGGCAGCTTAGCATTCTCCTATACAGATTCACTTGAAGCGAATAAATATTTTACAAGTTAAAATATTAGCTTCTTGTCTTTTATATCAACCAAATTTTAGGAAATATTGTCTTCCTACATTAATTTAATTACTCTGTTTTTGATTCAGAACTCATCACGTCGCTCAGACAACCACAGATCGTGATCTGAGAGCGTTATAAATACAAATATTGCAGTTTGAAATGGCACAATTCAAGATTGGTGAAAAATAAATATGTTTGTTGTTCACGTCCTATTTATCTCAGCTAGACCCAAATAATTTTTTTTTTCCAGTATGTCATACACATAATCCCAACAGTCAGAAGTTTTCAATTAACAAAGATACCAGAAAACTCATTGTCGGCTTTTTTATTAAACAAAGAATCAATAAAACCTTGACAATAAAAAAAAAATTATATCTAATGAATTTCTTCCCTTTCATATATTATATTATTTTTTTGATAGTAGTGCCTTTGAGGCGTGCTCTTTTTCTATGAATATTATTGTAAAGAACACTTATTTTTTACTTGACTCCGGTGTATCACATTGGGTTTCTTGGGCCTATGCGCTTAGGCTTAAAACCTGCACTAAATATTCTATAGAGTTTATGGCGTATTTTTAGTTTCGAATTTAAAATATTTTGTGCACCTTTATCTATGTTATCTATTTGAGGACTTCCTTGATCATTTGTTACATGGAGCACCTTTCTTTAGTCTTTAAGTACAGATAGTTCTAGCATTCGTTAAGTATTAGGTTGTCGCTTATAAAAAAGGCTTATATCCTTATCATTGCTTGAGAATTTAACTACATTTGTTTAAACATAACCGAATAATAAAATGGTATTTTCGACGATTTTACTTTTCGTGAAGATCTCACTTCTTAACGAGCCTTATGATTTCCACTTCTTCATGACTTTGTTCGGAGTCAAGACTTTAAAACTGATTCTAGAAATCATCCAAATAACAGCATTTTTCTTGGTTGTGTTTTACTTTGCTTCAGGTCAAGTGAATCTTAACCTCTTTCTGAAGACAACTGCACGCGGCTCTCAACTAACGTTCACTTTCTATCGTTTTACATGTGTGGAGGAAGGGATGTGCATCCCCGTTTTAACCATAAAAATACACAAACTGCCACATCTTGCAGAGTACGAGCAAAAGCAGAATACAAACGTAATATACTGAACTTATTGAACGACCAACGGTTCTGTTTCTCAATGTAGTGTGAATGAACATACACCGTGCGATATTGTGTGAATGAACATACACCGTGCGATATTGTGTGAATGAACATACACCGTGCGATATTGTGTGAATGAACATGCACCGTGCGATATTGTGTGAATGAACATACACCGTGCGATATTGTGTGAATGAACATGCACCGTGCGATATTGTGTGAATGAACATACACCGTGCGATATTGTGTGAATGAACATGCACCGTGCGATATTGTGTGAATGAACATACACCGTGCGATATTGTGTGAATGAACATGCACCGTGCGATATTGTGTGAATGAACATGCACCGTGCGATATTGTGTGAATGAACATGCACCGTGCGATATTGTGTGAATGAACATACACCGTAATACTAAATGCCCCTCTGTTCTGATCAGGATATATTATTCATATTTTATTTCACCTTGTACCTTCAAAAGGCTGAGGTTGTTTCTTTAAAATTTAAAAGCACCTGACTAGTTCTATTCGGTGCTCACTCATAAAGTCTAATACAAGAGTATTACTAGATTATAATATCTAATACGGTACAAAATATCTATTGAACAAAATGTGACGTACACATAAATTACACTTAAGCGATTACTAGATATTATTTATTTTATCTCTTAAAATGTACAAGGATATTTACTTCAACATATGTTGTTCATAAT
This sequence comes from Carcinoscorpius rotundicauda, assembly GCA_011833715.1. NCBI lineage: Eukaryota > Metazoa > Arthropoda > Merostomata > Xiphosura > Limulidae > Carcinoscorpius > Carcinoscorpius rotundicauda. The sequence continues at coordinate 110,190,087 of CM022394.1, read as the reverse complement.
CATGATAAGCATGTGAAGTAGAGTAACACGCACTTCTATCTAAGAAACATGTCCCACGAACATAAATGAACCACACTAAAAGAATGCATGCCAATACAAGATGAAATGAAAACACTTTAGTCGAGCAAGATTTCGAAGATGAAATCATGACGCTGTACAAGGGCAAGTGTTTAAAGATGAAATGAAGACACTCGACACAAACAAGTGTTTCACGGTGAAATTAAGACACTGCACAAACAAGTGTTTCACGGTTAAATTAAAACACTCTACACAAACAAGTGTTTCAAGGTGAAATGAAGACACTCTTCACAAACAGGTGTTTGAAGGTGAAATTAAGACACTGCACAAACAAGTGTTTCACGGTGAAATGAAGACACTCTTCACAAACAGGTGTTTGAAGGTGAAATTAAGACACTGCACAAACAAGTGTTTCACGGTGAAATTAAGACACTACACAAACAAGTGTTTTAAGGTGAAATTAAAACACTGCACAAACAAGTGTTTCAAGATGAAGTAACAATACTCAACAAGAGCAACTGTTATAGTTTGTGAAAATTCTTTAATAAATCGCGAATTTTCTTTGATATACTGGTCGTTATGTTTAGGTAGTGTCTTCTATGTTCCTGGCAGTCACGAATATATATTTCGGAATGCAATGCACAGATTGATGAAACATAATTATTACTAGATGCTAGGTCCGATATGCATCACATTAAGACAGCTAATCATTCTAGTTTACTTCACCGGTCTCTAGTCCTAAGAATGAGTGTATTAAAGTAATTCTACCGACGATACCTTTCGGTTATTACTTGAACATCAAATCAGGTTTATTTAATTCACAGCAGATAAAATCATATACTTAACGCACTGTTTAGATCATTCAAACACAGGATATGAAATCGTTTGGTGTATGATCCGTTATTTGTTATAAATGTAATACTACAACACAGTAAGACTGGTGATTATTGTAATCACATCCTAAGTTTTAGTGATATACATTCTACATATACAATGCTGGAACCTTATTTTTTATCATTAGTGAGACTATGACCAAAATTATTAGTAGTTTCAGTATAATGTTATATCAAACATTTTGTATGTGTTCTGAACTGAGGACATTTCTGTACCCTTTAGAACAAGAAGGTATTTGTACTTAATGAGTTACTAAACATTTATATTTAAACAGTTACAGAAATCCCAGAAACATTTGTATTTAAACACTTAGCAAAGCCCCAATAAGTGTTTGTACTTAAAGAGTTATAAAGTTCCTAAAACATTTGTATTTAAAAAAAATAAGGAAAATTAGAAAAACGTGTTTTTAGTTAGAGTTACGAAGTCACAGAAAACTTTTGTGCTTAAAAAGTTTGAAGACTCACAAAAGGTTTCTACACTTAAATGCTGAACAAAGTTACAAAAAAAAACTTTGTACTTAACGAATCCACGAGAGTATTTAGACACCAAATGAACACGTGTTTCCATCTGTACAGTAAACTGGAGTATGTACGCGTTTAGAGGGCTGTTTGGGTTTATAACGGCTTTCAGAAAGGTTTTATGAAGAAGCAGCGTAAGTTGTTAATGTCGACCACGTGGTAGACAGACCAATTTCTGCTTCTTTATTTGTTAATTGGTGTTTTGATCAGAGGAGAGAGTGAAAATTGTGTATGACTAACATTTACGATTATTGTTCTTTGAATTAGGGAGGTAAGATCAATGGAAGCTCTAGTCCACTCTGAAAACTATGTTGTTAGATTTCGTGAGCTATTTTGATGTTTAAACAAGGACTACAGTTCTTGTTTCTTTGTTCTTTGAACACCGCGAGAAGCCACTCGAGGACTATTTGCGCTAGGAGTCCCCAATTTTAAAGTGATAGACTAGAAGGTTGATAGCTAGTCAACAAGACTCACTGAAAACTCTTAGCCAATAGATAAAGGGATTGACCGTCGTTTTATAACGCTCCCTCGGCTGAAAGGGCGAGGATCTTTGGTGACGGGATTCAAACCCTAACCTACATTCCTGAAATATTATCCTTTTAAAGTGATTAGTTGTATCATTATTTTAAGTCAAGACTCTGCTTTATAAAGACCTTCGTGTGTGTATAGAATCGTCTGATTATTTTAGGCTTAAAGTAAATATTAATAGTTAAAACATTAATTTTATATTTAATTATTTAATCTTATTTCGACTACATAAAGTTACTCGATTAATATACAACACGATAATTGCAGCGATCATAAAATAGGTTCAATGTTCGTCAATCTTAGGCATTTTATTACACTGTCCATTGAAGAATGTGCCTGATGTTGTGGATACCCTAAACAGGTACTTAAATGTACCATTAGTTGGCTTGTTTAGAGAACTCTGAAAAGCATAAAAATCTCTAAATTTGTGCAGTCAAAACGATTGCTCTCCGTATGTCTACAGAGGAAATAATAGTTCCTTAAAGACCCGTGGTATATCTGTAGACTTACAACGCTTAAATCCGGGTTTCGATACCCGTGGTGAGCAGAGTACTGATAGCCCATTATGTTGCTTTGTGCTTAGCTTCAAACAAATCAAATCCCAAAAAATTCTTAAAGATCCATGGTCTATCCTTGCTCAAACTTCCCCACATACCAGAATCTGTCTTTGCTCAAACTTCCATATATAGCATGATCTATCCTTGCTCAAACTTCCCTATATAACATGATGTATCCTTGCTCAAACTTCCCTATATAGCATGATCTATCCTTGCTCAAACTTCCACATATAGCATGATCTATCCTTGCTTAAACTTCCCTATATAACATGAGGTATCCTTGCTCAAACTTCCCTATATAACATGATCTACCCCTGCTCAAACTTCTTTATATAGCATGATATATCCATGCTCAAACTTCCCTATATAACATGATATATCCCTGCTCAAATTTCCTTGTATAGCATGATCTATCTTTGCTCAAACTTCCATATATAGCAAGATCTATGCTTGCTCAAAATTATGTAAACACATTAGGTTTAAAACGGGGAGTAATAAACACCTTTTGTACGTAAAGTACGCGTATAATGGGACTCGGCATCTCTTACTAAGAGTCCAAATCACAAATATAAATTACACTATAAGGGCATAAACAAGTAAGTATGTAAAGCAATATTGAGTGGTTCGGCCTGGTCGTAATTACAAGATTCCAGTTTAAATGTCCGAACAGAAAAACAAAGTGTAAAAGCTGTAGAAATAATGTCATCACTGGATACTATACCTCAGCACATTGTAACGTTACTACCAGATACCACGTATTAAAATACCTGAATATTCCCATTAAGTTCTATACCTTAACAAATTTTGTTTTATGCTGTAAACTATATATTAAAACACTTGTGTTAAGCACAAAGTTACACAATGGCTATCTTTGCTCTAACATTACAAGTACCAAAACCCGTTTTTTAGTGTTATAAAAATTTAATCTTACCAATGCGCAACTGGAAGGTTCTATAGCATTAGCGTATATATTAGAACACTTATATTCTATCACAGATTACTATGTTTTAACTGCTTTAATAAAACAGAAAGAATTCAGTTTACAGAAACTGACAAAAATCCAATACAATACAATCCGTAAATCTCTAATTTTCTGTGTCACAAACTCAGTTAACATATTTTTTCAAATACACGTTTCCTTTCTTACGTGTTTATATACTCTTTTTTATTTTATTTTATTTCAACGTCATATTGTTTCTTCTAAAAAGTGTTTTATTGAAATAATCTTTTTTGGGGTTGTGTTTAGCTGAAGAAATGTTTATAGCCATTGATGAAATAATATGGACAAGAACACTTTCTGTTAAAAACTATTTATAGCCATTGATGAAATAATATGGACAAGAATACTTTCTGTTAAAAACTATTTATAGCAATTGATGAAATAACATGGACAAGAATACTTTCTGTTAAAAACTACTTATAGCCATTGATAAAATAATATGGACATGAATACTTTCTGTTAAAAACTATTTATAGCTATTAATGAAATCACATGGACAAGAATACTTTCTGTTAAAAACTATTTATAGCCATTGATGAAATCACACGGACAAGAATACTTTGTGTTAAAAACTATTTATAGCCATTGATGAAATCACACGGACAAGAATACTTTCTGTTAAAAACTATTTATAACCATTGATGAAATCACACGGACAAGAATACTTTCTATTAAAACTATTTATAGCCATTGATGAAATAACATGGACAAGAGTACTTTCTGTTAAAAACTATTTAACACGTAGAAGCGAGTACGTAAATTAGCTAAGCATTCCTTTAGTATTATATATACATATATGTATCAATATTCGTACGTTTATAGCCATTGATGAAATCACACGGACAAGAATACTTTCTGTTAAAAACTACTTATAGCCATTGATGAAATAATATGGACAAGAATACTTTCTGTTAAAAACTATTTATAGCCGTTAATGAAATCACATGGACAAGAATACTTTCTGTTAAAAACTATGTATAGCCATTGATGAAATCACACGGACAAGAATACTTTGTGTTAAAAACTATTTATAGCCATTGATGAAATAATATGGACATAAATACTTTCTGTTAAAGACTATTTATAGTCATTGATGAAATCATATGGACAAGAATACTTTCTGTTAAAAACTATTTGTTGTCATTGATAAAATGACAAAGGTAACGACACTTTTCGTTGAAAAATATTTGTAATCGTTGGTGAAGTCGTTTGGAGAACAACACTTTCTGTTGAAAACCGTATAACTTACAATGGTTGTAGATGTATTACACGTGTTTTTTGCTACTCTGTCCAAATTATAAACTGATCGTACAATTAACTTTCATTTATAAAATTACATCCCAAGTAATCATATATCTATCATAATACACATATTCCCTAGTATTCGTATATATATAGGGAATATACCGTAGAAGCGAGTACGTAAATTAGCTAAGTATTCCTTTAGTATTATATATACATATATGTATCGTAATATTCGTACGTTTATAAAATATAAAGCAATATGTTCAAATATATGTCGACTCACAAATTTTTCCCTCTGCGAATATTTAAAATTAACTTAGAGTGCAAACTTTTTCAATGATATTTTTTGCCAAACTCTAAAAAAGCGAAACACATCTACCTTTAAGTGATACCAATGCAGACTTTTCTCTAAATAGTGAAACCGCAGTTATAAAATATTGATTTGTCCAAAGCAACTGCTCTGTTTGTCAATCTTAAAATATAAAATTCAGTTTTATTGCTATTACATCGGATGATTTCTACATAAGTAACAGAAACAAGAATACTTATGAAGCTTGTTCTAATTTATAAATACCATACTAACGGAACCAAAGAAATATAGGTCAATATACACCCATCATTTTATCCTTTTCATATGTCATGATGGGCATTCTACAATAGCTGACCACACTAACATAGATAGTGGTGGGTATTTTACACTAATTAGAAACATTGGTATATGTCATATTGGACATTCTCATAATAACACTGATATATGTTTGTAATTGTTGGCATTTTAAAATTGTTAACAACATTAAAGTATGCCATGGTAGACATTTTATTTTAAACTAAGATACAACAGTTACTATTGTTACTGTAGACATTATATACAATAATAGTTATTAATATGCTGTGATGGACATGCGTCTCTAGGTAAAAACCCTAACATATGTCATAATAGACGGTATGAGCCAGTTAAAACATTGCAGTATATTGTATCGGACATTTTAAATCATTATGGTACTACTATATATCTTGTGTTGTATGACAATAGTTATAGTAGTATTACGTACATAGTGATGTATAACAGTAGTTATATTGGTACTATATACTTAGTGATGTATAACAGTAGTTATATTGGTACTATACACTTAATGATGTGTAAAAGTAGTTATAGTAGTACTATAATCTTAGTGTTGTATGAAAATAGTAGTACCATTACTTCCGTTGTACAACACTAATGGTACTACTATATATTTAGGGATATCTGTAGTAAATATAGCTCGATTATAAACTTAGTGATGTGTACAGTAGTAATATTTGAACTATATATTCAGTGATGTTTATAGTAGTTACTGTATACCTAGTAATGTCTATAGTAAATGTCAGTAGATTGTACGTTTAATGATGTCTACAATAGTCATAGCGTGACTCTACACTCAGTTTTTAATACACTACTTATAGTATGACTCCAATCAGTGATAAATACTCTATATCTAGTTGGACAGTATACTTACTAATATATATAGTGAGTGATTAGTTGTATTGTGTAATGAATGGTCGATAAAGTAGTTTTTCTAGTTTCATAAACTTCGTGTGTGCTCATAAAAATCAATATTTCTTTTTAACTCTGTTAATTAATGATTTAAATTAGTGTTATAACTCACGAAGTATTTAGGACTACAACGCAATTGAATAACAGCCTTACTTATATTTAAATAAGTTTTGTGAAATTAAATTTCTTTTTCCTCTTCAACATTAACAGTTGATGAAATACATATTTTTATCATCGATTGTGGTTTCTATATGAGAAACAACTTAATTTCTGTAATCCAGCTTTATATAGCTCTAAAATGAGTAAGTTTTATGAATGGAATAGGACTGTGACACTAAAAAACTGAACATGAAAACAAATAGAAGTGAAGACATGCGTTTTAGGACAGAAATAAACCAATGATGATTGACTTAGAATAGGAATAAACAAATTAATATAACCATAAATGTAGACGAGCAAGCGTTTTAGAGTAGGAATGAATTGAAAAGAAACTGTGGTGGGCAGCGTAGAGATAGCCCTTTGTGTAGTTTTGTGCTTAATTTGAAACATACAAATACACAAATGAAATCGTTTCGGGAGACAAAAACGCATCTTAATATGTCATCGCTTAGTAATCTCGGTAGAAAAATAATACTTTTTATTGTTTCGGTTTTCTATCTTTCATTGAACACACGGTTAAACGTTTAAGAGAATATATCCCATCGTAAATATCAACTGTTGACAGGTTCTCTCCTCTAACAATATATTGCTCGTTATGGGCTACTGGTGTCAAGAATTATATTTATTCATATCCTGGTTTAAAAAAAAGAAAACACGTAAATCTTCGAGTGTTTTCGTTAATTAAAGCTAGAAACGTATTTTATAGTACGTGATTGTTTCTAATTAGTAACTCCAGCCTAGTTCACAAGGCTACAGAGCTACACAAGGAACAAACTGCTTGTATTGATCTTATTAATAGACTATATCACAATGATCTTTTTGAATTATCTACAGCTTATTGAAAATAATAACTATTTAGGAGTAAAAATAGCAATTATTTATAATAATGAAGGAAATAATAATATTTTAATATTTATGAGTTTGTTTTAAATTTCGGCCAAAGCTATACGAGCGCTATCTGTGCTAGTCTTCCTTAATTTCGCAGTGTAAGACTAGAGGGAAGGCAGCCAGTCATCACCATCCACTGCCAACTCTTGGGCTACTCTTTTACCAACGAATAGTGGGATTGACTGTCACATTATAACGCCCCCACGACCAAAAGGGTGAGCATATTTGGTGTGACGGGGATTCGGACCCGCGACCCTGGGATTACGAGTCAAGTGCCTTAACAACCTGGCCATGCCAGGCTTATATTTATAAGTCACTGCACATTTGCAAGAAAAAAGAAAAGTCACTATAAGTCACTGTGAATACTTTACTTTTTGTTAGTCTTAGTACAGTGTAATTAGAAAGTTTCAGAGTAATAATAGAAATAATAATAACTTTGAAATAAAGTATATACTTTTGTACATAAATTCATATATATTCATAAGAATTACAAATTATGTTACTTTTTACCGTCATAACAGTCACATAAGTCATTTTGTAGTTCCCCGCTGGGACAGCAATAAATCTTCTGATTTGAAACACTAAAATGAGGGGTTTGATTTCCCTCAGTGGACTCAGCAGAAGATCCGGTGCTGCTTTACTACAAAAAACACACGCACTGAAAAAGTTATTGTGTCCTTATCTCACTACATTAAGTAAGAATCGTTTAAAGTTTCTACTGATTGAAATCATAAACAAAATTTACCAGTGATGTAACTAGGTTTAATAAAACAAATTACTTGTTAAGGTTAATGAGGAAAACTAAACACTTTTTACAACAGCCATGAATTGCTGTCTTATCACACGTTAATGGGATAACTAAACAGTTTTTACAATAATCACTAATCACTAGATAAAGAAAGCTGATCAAATCTTGTCGCTGTTTTATCACACTCCAGTCAGAATAACTAAACTGTATTTAAAAATAAATAACAGTTACTACAATATGTATAGATAATAAAGTGTATAACTTAATCGGTGTAAAACTCGACACCGAACTTGTTAATTCTCCGTAAAGGGAATTGTTTCTATATCAAATCAAAATTAATTCGCACATCGTGAACCGTTGATAAGACATTCAGTTCCATGTCAGGTAGAAGACTCGGTATTGTTTGTGGGTTTGTAAAACTGTAGTATATAAATAATTTTTGTAATAACCGTTATTATAAATTGCATTATTGTTTGTATATTAAAATATATTTGTATTAAGGCAGTAAGCTATATGTATCAACCTTGTTTACAAATATCATAAATTTGAAAAGTTGATACATGTCGACATTTCATTAATTTCTGAATTTAATTTATCAGTTAACTTTATTTTAGGCTGTTTCAAAGTGTAATACGTAAGAACAGAAATAAAGCTTATATTAAATAAATGATTAATGGAAAACAAGAGTGCTAGAAGAATAATGATAATTATTTATTAAACAAACTTCACAATTTTTTTTTTAAATTTTCTAATTCCACAACCTTTGTTTTATTTTCAATGAGATTTTAACATAATAGTTATAGTGAAATAAGATCAGTAATATATGTATTATTTACTTACTGGAATTTTAAAATACAGTTGGTGGATAATAAAAAATGGTTCCTCTTAAAAATGTCGTTAGTTTGTTTATCTTTCATGAGAGAGGAAATAAAATACGTAAAACTCGAGGAGATCATTTCAAAAATGATCTCAGATCCTAATTTTAACAATAGCATTTTGTGGGCTACTTGAAACAAGATCTAAAAAACTATAACCTGTGCACAACACCTTTCATAAGAATATCTAACAAAAGTCATGAAAATTTAAGGTATTCATGAAAGTCAGTGTTAAAATTAGGATTTCAGATTATGTTTAAACAGATATCATCGAGTGCATCCTAAAAACATATAGTTTTTACATATTTTTTTGTATTTTAATAAACAGTATTACAAATTATCAACATTTTCAAGTGGAGCTACTTTTTTGCCCACTCCTGTTTATGTATCAGGGAATTGAAACAGATGTTGATTACATTATATGTACATATAATTATTTAAGCATGCTTGTCTTCATAATTAGTGTGCAAGGCTGCGAATCAAAAGGTCCTAATTTTTGACACATCGATACCGATGAACAACTACACACTATAAGCTGTAGACACCTCATAAATCTACAGCCAATTCTGCTATAGATTTAAAGTATCCGCATTATAGGGGATATGTGCTACTGACGTGTTTTACCTCCTTTGGTCAACGGTTCTAGAATATCGACGGCTATGCCTGAACTTTGGGTCTAGTCCGTGCTTTGTGTAAGGTGTTACTCCAGCTGAAAATACGAGATTCATATAGCTAAGCCACTGTAACATAAGTTAAATTATATAAGCAAATTATATTTAATTAAAAACGAAATAAGTGCAGAAACGTTTACATTCTTTTGAAAATCGCTATTCATGGATTGTATCTGTTGCGATACATCCTCCAAAAATTCCGAAACAGATGCAATCCATTAACAAGTATAGCCGTCTCTGTGTAAACCTTTCCCAATAAAGAACATATAAATTTTAAATAAGTTACGTTAAGTAGCCCTCGGATATATTGCTATTGTGTTCAATGATCTTTAGATATAGTGCAATGATGTCAGGTGACCGTTAGATAAAGTACCATTATATTAAGTGGCCTTTTAATATAGTACTTTGAAGTCAAGTGACTGTTAGATATAATACAATTATGGCAAGTGATTTGTAGATACAGTACCATGAAGTCAGGTGACTGTTAGATATAGTACCATTGTGTTAAGTGATCCTTAGATATAGTGCCATGAAGCCAGGTGACCTTTAAATATAGTACCATTATATTAAGTGATCTTTTGATGTAGTACCATGAAATCAAATAACCGTTAGATATAGAACCATTATGTTAAGTAATCTGTAGATATAGTACCCTGATGTCAAGTGACCGTTAGATATAGTACCATTATGGCAAGTGATTTTTAGATACAGTACCTCTATTTTAGGTGACATGTAGATATAGCACCGTAAAGTTATGTGTCTGTTAGATATAGTACCATTGTGTTAAGTGATCTTTAAATATAGTATCATGAAGTCAGGTGATCTAAGGGACTTGCGAGACAACCAGCGGTGCTCAGTCTTTTGTTTCTATTCAAATCTACTCGCTTAATAAAGGTTTGGTTTTAATGGGAATGAATGAAAATAATATATTGTGTATGTGTGATAATACCGAAATATTAGTGGTTAATTTAGCACTGATGTGTTTTATTGTTAAATGATTAGATGCGTATTACAAGCTGTACAAAGTTATATTAAATTAACAATACTTGGTGTCGTGATGTCCAGGGAATTCTGTGAAACGATACAACAGGAAAAGAAAAAGCCAAGGAAAGGCTGACTGTGTGGTACTTGGGTGGATACTGAGACCAAATGGATACTGTGGTGGATTTGCGAGTTTCAAGATTAAGAATTTACAGGTGTTGAAGTAAAGTGGAAAGTGGATAACTGGAACATTGGTTTATATTAACTTCTTGACTTAAACATTAGCTGAGCTTTAAGCGTTAATTTTTGCTTTTAACTTTAGGCGAATTTCACGTTTTCAAAGGATCTAACAATTGAATTCTAATGATTTTGCTGTGGGGAAAACGAAAGTACTCTGAGAACACACACTTTCTCAAACAGAGCACCGAATAAAATACCCTGACCGTGCCTGGTGAGGTCGGTAGGGAGGGAAAAACATGGTTACTACATGGAAACATGTAAACAACTATTCCGAAGATTAAGTTAGGTGATTGTTAGTTATAGGTACCATTAAATTAGGTGACTGTTACGTATGGTGCCTTTAATTTGGATGATTCTTAAATACAGTATCATTAAGTTAAGTGACAGTTAAATATAGTACCATTAGATTAGATGACTGTTAGATTATATTTAAGTTAAATTACCTTAAGATATAGTACCATCAGGATAAGTGAACGTTATAAATACAACCACCATTAAATTAGAAGACTATTAGATATAGTGTCATTAAGTTACCAATTGTTTAGATTTAGTTTACTTGGGAGTATTGTGACAATTATAACTTTAATACAGTGAAAAAAATTGCAACTTGACAAGATTGCAAATCCAAAGTTTAGAAAAATTCAAGGTAAATGTAAAAATAATGTGTTTCAGTTTCTGTAGTTTAAAACACTCCTTGCAGATTTATCCAGAAGTAACTTTTATAAGAAAAAACACAACTTATAATTGATATTTTACGAAATATAAAATACGTAACATATACTTTCACAATGTCGTTATACGTCTCTCTAGTAAATTACATTAATGATGTCGTAATCTCTAGGTGCAGAAAAATGCGTTAAAAATATTTTATTTATATTTCATATATTTTATGACAATGTGAAGATAAAAACAGTCACTTGTAAACTATACCAAACATAGCTAGAGAACTTATTCTGATGTATTACACAGGTACTAAACTTATTACTCGAGACCTTTAATCACTTAGGATTAATTTTTTAAAAGAAGTTTGTCAGATTAAAGACCAGAAAAAACGGTTTTAAAATTACATATCCTTTTATCATATTAATTTGGCATCAAAAGGTAACCTAATCCCAAGTGATTAAAGGTCTCGAGTACTAAGTTTAGTACCTGTGTTATAACATTAGAATAAGTTCTCTAGCTATGTTTGGTATAGTTTACAAGTGACTGTTTTTATCTTCACTTTATGCAATTTTAACACATGAAGCAGGTAAACATTATGTACTTCTTAGGTTAACCTGATGAAAATTTGTGTAGTTGTATTCATTAAACTGGGAAAATGTTTATAATTTTTCAAATTTATATGGTCAAACTAAGGTGATATAATTTCAAAAACATTTATTTTGTTTCGATCCGCAAATAAAAGTTTCGAGACGTTTTGAAGATTTTAATTTATTTAAAGTTTTCAATTTGTAAACATGTATAATTCTTCATCATACAAATCTCGTCATACTACTGTACCTATCTCATCATACAAATCTCGTCACACTATCATACCTATCTTTATTATACAAATATCGTCACACTACTATATCTATCTCATGAAAAAATTAGGTTTCTTTAGCTAAAGAATTGCTTTAAGTCTAATTAATTAAGATTTATTGCATCGAAAAAGTAAGGCTGGCTTTCAATGGTGAGATTTGTTTTCAATATTAAGGTTTATTTTAACACTGAAAACAAAAAATCACCAACTTTTAAGTTTAAAAACAACAAAACATCTCACCTACTTACTAATTTAAACACAACAAAACATTCCACCAACTTCCTAGGTTAAAAAGAACAAGAAATCCCAAGTTAAATCTCAGTGTAGAGAGACCTTCAGATAACCCATTTTAAAGTCAAGATAATGATGCGCAGTGATAGTATAGGAATGGTTAGGTAATTAAGGCAGTCCACTCGTAATCTGTGCGTCGTGGGTTCGCATCCCCGTCGCGCCAAACATGCTCACCCTTTCTGCTGTGGGGGCGTTATAATGTGGCTGTCAATACGACTATTCGTTAGTAAAAGAGTATCCCAAGAGTTAGTGGTGGGTGGTGATGACTAGCTACCTTCTCTCTAGTCTTACCCTGCTAGATTAGGGTAGCTCTGCGCAAAATTTAAACCAAACTTAGTTCAAAACAACAACAAGACCCACTAATTTTGTAACTTAAAAACAACAATAAATTTCACCAATTTTGTAGTTGAAAGTTTTGTTTGTTTCTAATTAAGCACAAAGCTACACGATGGACAAACTACTTTTAATGAAATCTTATATCGCGTAAAATTGTATTACTTTTTCTTGTTTATTATTAACTAACAAGGCCTGGCATGGCCGAGCGCGTTAAGGCGTGCACTCGTAATCCGAGGGTCGCGGGTTCGCGCCCGCGTCGCGCTAAACATGCTCGCCCTCCCAGCCGTAGGGGTGTATAATGCTACGGTCAATCCCACTATTCGCTGGTAAAAGAGTAGCCCAAGAGTTGGCGGTGGGTGGTGATGACTAGCTGCCTTCCCTCTAGTCTTACACTTCTAAATTAGGGACGGCTAGCACAGATAGCCCTCGAGTAGCTTTGTGCGAAATTCCAAAACAAACAAATATTAACTAACAAAGAAGAAATTAAAAGAAAAGTTAAATTTTAGTGTGGAGAGATCTTCAGATAACTCATTTTAAAGCCAAGATAATCATTCGCAGTGACAGTTTAGGAATCTCTACAAGAGAATCCTTTAGTTAGAAAAACTATAATATGAAATGTTTAGCCTGTTGTCTCTCCATTGGCACGTAATGTTGGTGTTTGTTTTCCTATACATTAAAAAATTAATTAAAAAATAAGTTGTTTCGCACCTTTTGCCAGTGAAAGGGAATTGATAGATTCACACGTGTAAAGAAATGATGAAAACCCAAGTCTCGAGCGTTTGATAGTGTAAGTGTTTCTTTTTATTTCGTCCATATTTCATCTTATCTCTGTCAGGAGGGTGAAAAACAGAAATAAACTCATAAAATGTGTGAAATTTATACAACTGGTCACTTAAGTAAAACTAGTTAATGTGCTCAGTTATACGTCAACATTCGCAATATATATGAAACTTAAATTTAACGATTCATTTGACTGCTAACATTTGTAAGAGAGAGAAGATTTTTTTTTTAAGATTATGGTATTGTGTCACTTAAAAAGTCAGTTTAAGCAGATGTAGTCCAGCTCATATGATGAGTTTTTCAAGTGAGAAAGATTACAAATCTGCTATAAATGCTCAGGGTAACCAGGAAAGTTTATTTTCTTGGACGTCTTGGTTAATATTTCAGTCGTTATTGACTATCTTTCAGCGCCTTCTCTCGCACAGTGAGTGAAATTGACTTTCCAACTGTATTCTCTCCGTTTACGAAATCGAAACCCTAACATGTGTATAACACGTTGTTTGCTCATGTTTTGTGTTTGGTTTTTTTAATCTACTATTCTACGTGCTATTGTCAGTCTTTAAAGAAACGAATATATGTTAGTCGAAGAGTAACATTAAGAAGAAGTGATTAGAATTTAAATTAATATTAAGCAGTGCATAAATTAACATGTACAATTGCTGACTACTCAGAGGATTGGGCAAAATATTATTGTTAAGAATTAATGTTTGTACGCATTTATGAAACCTTAGTTTTACTTACCGCATACCAATTATTCATTTGATTAATACCTTTTGAATTTACCAAAGGTCTTATCTGAATCAACAACGTAAACACCTTACAAATCCTTATTATTAACACTGAGGGTTATGAGAAAACTAGGTTAAGTGTAATTGACATTGTGTACCGAGTATGCAACAGTTCTTGCAATTGGGACCACAGATGCGCTACAAGAGAGACAGTAAAATCTCACTATTCGGTGAAACAAAAAAAGCCCAAAAATTGGTTGCTGTTGGTAAAATACTTCTCGTTAGTCCATTATGCTAAAATTGGGGACAACAATAAACTTATAACTCTGGGGTACCTTTGCATGAAATTATTTTAAAAAAATGATAATAAGCGTTCATCATTACATGGTTTGGATGCATAACACTGTTTTAGCACAGTGTGGATAATGCACTCCGTTATCACATGATTTGGATATGTAACACTGTTTTAGCACAGTGTGGATAATGCACTCCGTTATCACATGATTTGGATATGTAACACTGTTTTAGCATTTTGTGCATAATGCACTTCGTTATCACACGATCTGGATATGTAACACTGGTTTAGCATTATGTGAATAATGCACTCTATTATCATATTAATCGGATAAGTAAATTTAAAAAAGTTATATCACAGATGCGAAGTTAAAGCTAAGTTGAAATTGTTAGAAATGTAACTGTGAGAAAATTGCTCGAAATATGATATTTTCACAGTAATACAAAAATAACTGTGACAACAGGAAAGTACTGGACTATATGTATCAGTTTCACTAAAGTGTAAAAATAGATGTATTAACAGTACTCGAAATATGATGTCAGCTCTCACAAATACACGGGTAAATATGCCAACAGTACTCAAAATATAATATCAGTTACACAAAAATATAAGGAAATATATGCCAACAGTACTTGAAACATGGTATCAATTACAAAAAAATATAAGGAAAAATATGCTAACAGTACTCGAAACATGATATTAATTGAACAAAATAATGAGGATACATATGCCAACATTACTCGTAACATAATTTCAATTACACAAAAATATAAGGAAAAATATGCCAACAGTACTCGAAACATGATATCAGTTACACAAAATTATAAGGAAATTATGCCAACAGTACTCGAAATATGATATCGGTTACACAAAGTTATAAGGAAATTATGCCAACAGTACTCGAAATATGATATCAGTTACACAAAAATATATGGGAAAATATGCCAACAGTACTCGAAACATGATATCAGTTACACAAAAATATAAGGAAAATATGCCTACATAACTCGAAACATGATTTCAGTTACACAAAAATATCAGGAAAAATATGCCAAAAGTACTCAAAACATGATATCAGTTACACAAAAAATATAAAAAAATATATGCCAAGAGTACTCGAAACATGATATTAGTTGAACATAATAATGAGGATACATATGCCGAAATTACTCGAAACATAATATCAGTTACACAAAAATAAAAGGAAAATATGCCAACAGTACTCGAAACATGATATCAGTTACCAAAAATACAAGGACAAATGCGTTAATAGGTAGAGAAGTATTAAATCTGTTTCTCTTATAAAAAAATAAAAAACTAGTTTTTGCTGTCGTTTTCCCCTTTTATTCTCTCGAGCCCGAAATGAAAAAATAAAGATAGTTTGGATTATAAACTTATAACATGTTTATACAGTGATGCTTTTCTTAGCCCGCAATAGCCTAACAGTTTCATGAAGACTTTTCAACACTTTTTAACTTTAGCCTAATAAGCATTGTGTACGTTTGTTAACCGTAAGTTGTGAACACCGACTTTACAGTTTTCACTACTTTTTTGTTTACAGAACCTGATAAACTAACCGTAACAAAAATGTGATAATGAAAGGGCTTTATGATATAACTCTAGTATAAAGGGCCTAGTCAATGTTTTTTCTAAGTAATGTAGTTTAAACCGGAATAAATAGTCAAGTTATGCTTTGTTAAACCACAAAATTTGTTGATGTGTTTTCAATTTACATGAAATCATTGAGTAGCCTATAAGAAACACAAAAAATACATCTCATGACTAAAGTTATTTAAAAAAAAAATCGATACTATAATCACAGCTGTATTTATCATACAAAGTTGTATTGTATGCATTGCTGCTGTTTAAATGAGATATATATTTTTTTAATTATACGCGAGTCTTTATTTACCTCTCATAATAAACAGGCATCTAAGAGTCATTATCTCTACACGAATCCTTCTCTCATATTCCCATAATTATACCGAAACTGTATACGATTTTACTTTTGTACACCTGTAGTCTCTCATGAAGTGAACTTAATTACGTGATCGTTTAACATTTTCCAATAAGTCAGTGACTACTGCTGTATTTACACATCCAGTAAGACTGTTTTACTGTGTTTCATTTCATTAATTAAGTCCAAGGTTCGTTAGATGTTTTCATATCACATGAATATTCTGTTTTATCCTGCTGAGCCTTCATCTTCAGAAATGAGCCGATAAGCTTTAAAAATAAAAGCAAAAAATTGAATCTTATTTCTTAAAGTATTACATAAATATATAAACGGAAAAGAAGAGGTACTCGCGCGAGTGATTTAAAACCTATGTAATGTTTAGTAGCTTCACTCAAAGGCGTATTTTAAAGCTTACGTTCAAGAGGAAGTCTTAAAAACCAAAGATTTATAACGGAAATCTCTAAGAATCTTCCAGACAGACGAAGTGAAAACGTTACAAAATAAAGTAAGATATTTTCTTTCATCTGACCTACATTCGTTCTTCTTTCCATACTGCCTTTCATGTTAATACAGTACGTTTAAATAAATATACACAAAAGTGGATAAGCATCTATAGTTATGTATTCAGGCTTTTCTTTTCAAAGAGCGAAGCCACATGGGCTATTTGCTGTGTCTACAAAGCTACTCGAGGGTTATCTGATCGACCCATCCATAATTTAGCATTGTAAGGCTAGAGGGAAGGCAGCTAGTCATTACCACCCACCGCCAACTCTTGGACTACTCTTTTACCAAAGAATAGTGGGATTGACCGTGACATTTTAACGCTCCCACGGTTGAAAGGCCAAGCATGTTTAGTGCGACTGGGATTTGAATCCGCAACCTTCAGATTACAAGTCAAATGCCTTAACCTACCTGGCCATGCCGGGCCGTAAATAAAAAAAGAAACTAAATACAATAGTCATATACAGTCACTTTCAATAGTGGTTGACATGTTATCTTCATGTAAATAGAGTAAAGCTCATATTACATCTGAATATATTTTTTTCACTTATATTTTTAAATTTCAGAGTATCTTACGTTCTAAAGTTTTTTTTGTTCATGTTTGTTGTTATATTTCCTAACATTTATATCTTACTCTAAAGTTTACTTCAACCAAAGAATAACACAGGGTTGCATGGTAAGATTACAAAACTAGTTTAAAATATCAAACTTTAAAAGCCAATTGTTCTAGGTGGGTAACATTCTACCAGAGACACATGAATGATCATAAATTTTATTCAGAAGAGTTTTGACTTGGTGTAGAATGTCTCAGATACTGTTGTGTCTGATTCTCGTTGTTATAGATCGGCACATAAACTCTATCCCTAAATGAAGCTACTTTAAGTACAGTGTATTCTGGACAGTTTCCGTATTATTGTCGTGTACACTTCACGTGTTTCATAAATCATATCATTAGTCTTGTGTTATTAAAATAGAAGAAATAAAGTGATGAACATAAGGTTTACAAGCACACTGTTACATGTTAGAGTTTTTCTGACTAAAGCATTTGAGTCTCAATGTGACTCCCAGAAACAAGGAATTAATGTGATATTTGTTCATAAATAATTCTACAAAACTATCAGAAGCTCCTACCATACTGTGTTATATGTTTCATTTCATCTTATTGAGTTTCAATCTCCTATAAAGTACATCGGAATTTGTAAAATTTATTATTTATGCCCTAACTAGTAACATGAATCTGTTGAGACAATAAAATGTAAAAAAAAAAATCCTTAAAAGTTTTAAATAAGGATAAAGAACCTGAAGGAAATGTTGTAAGCAGATGACGTGAAATTATTTGATAAGTAACTTATATTAAGGTGATTTTTGTAAGTGTGACTCTTACAAAACGTTGCACTTTTGTTGAGTGTATGAGACTGTTTCAGGTCTCACTGAGGTTCTTTTTTATTCTATACAATAAGTTATTTAGTATTTTACTGCGTTGTTCTTTTTCCATGTATAGTAGCTTAATTAATATTTTACTGTATTTTTGCTTATACTGTATAATAAGTTATTTAATACTTTACTGTATTTTTCTTATCCTGTGCAGTAAATTATTTAGTATTTTACTGTATTTTCTAGTATACTGTATAATAAGTTATTTAATATTTTATTGCATTTTTCCTATCCTGTTCAATGAGCTATTTAATAATTTACTGTATTTTTTTCTTTTCCTGTACAGTAAGTTATTTAGTATTTTACTGTAAGTTTAAGGCTAAGAAAAGCCTCATTTTTAGAACTGTATGTATTAGACAAAAACTGATCTTTTAAGACACGAATCAATGAATTTTCTTAACTTTTTCACTGTTAATATAGTTTAAATAATTTTGATGGGTCAACCTCGTTAAGATCTATCTTGAGTGAAATCCACATTTTCCAGTGGCTCAGTAATTTCTCTTTGAGATGTTTCCTGATAACAACCGAATCTAAGGATTTTTTTGTTTCAAAGTATCTTTCTCATTGATGTAGTTCTTTCAAAATAAGGTTCTTCAGCCATGAGTTTTGATCAAGCTCAAGTAAAACATGTGGTCTCCAGTGTTTAAGTGAGGTTCTCTCAGTCGAATCCACGAATTGTCAAATCTAAACATTTTTTTTGTTTCAGTCTTTCTTTCGTCTTGATGTGATTCTGTTAACATACATCTATTTAACCCCAAGTTTTATTTTTCTATCAGTTAATGAAGTTACTTATTTTTATATTGATATATATGCTTTCCCCAAACCAGGGCTTGTGGTTTGAAGATATAGGTCTCTGTTAACTGCGAGTTGGAAACAGTAAATGAAGTAATGTTTCAATTCTTGATGACAAGAAACCCACTTGAAATAAAAATGTATCTCAAAAGGCTGGTATGGGTACTTAAACCTTTATTGATAAGGAGATAACAACGTTTCGACCTTTTTAGGTCATGTTCAGGTTAAGCTTTCTGAGATTCATAATGTTTCAGTGTTACAAAAGCAGCTCTTGTGGTTTGATAATACAAATCTCTGTTAACTCTAGACTGAAAACTTTAAATTATATAATGTTTCAATGTTATTTTTTAAGCTATACAACCCTTCAACCCTTCAGCAAGAATCTTCCACTAGTGATTCATCAGTACAGTGTAATAAAACTAGACCTCTTTTGTTGAATGTCCGAAAATATAATAATTTAATATAATAATTTCGTATTTGTTTTTCACCTTATAACACTTTGTTTTCACATAAATATTTCTGACTCTGGTCCGTGAAACATTTCAATAAAAATATTTGACAATTCTTTGTACCATTTAAATTATTTTCCATTGGATTTTTTTATTTAATTGCTAAAGATAAAAAACAAAAGATACTTTCTACCAAAGGGTAGTTAGCGACAAAACTATCAACTCTCCAAACATACTAAAACATTAATATCTCATATTCTATCATTAACAGTCTTCACTGTAGAATGGGTATTGTCGTATCTTATTATTTTTTAAGCACTAATGGCACTTTGATATAATCCTTATTTTAAACTTTAAAAAAAATTTGTAACTGAGACGGCAAATCGTGTTAATTTGAAACATTTAAAAACTCAAGAAACGACAGGCTGCTCATAAAAGATCCAGACGGTGTTTCATGTTGCTTTGAAAGTCTCAAGAAACGCCAGATTAACCATAAATGTTTCTGTTCGACGACCTCATGCACAATGTCGACATCAAAACATCGAAATATCTGATTCAAGTTTGGTCAACCTCTGTAATTGTACAAGAAAGTTGGACGAAGCGATCACTATTTATTTCTATTGTAGCAAAGTTTTTAAAAGCAATTGGTTAGTAATGAAACGTATACTCGTCGGACCACCATTTCTGGTATGTCGTACAATAATTATATCCACCTAAATCATGTCCTACGGTAATCGTATCTACCTAAATCATCTGTGGAATGTCTCCTTGTTATTGGATATGAGGCCATTTTTCTCTTCTTCCACTACAATCACGAGGCCATAATTTAAACCGTGAGTCTACTTATAAGCCATGTAGTACTATTTGTGTTAAGAAATCATTAGCGGCAGAGTCAGTGGCTAACCTGCAATGCAGCTCTTTATTGATAACACCCGCTAAGACTCGTTAACATTCACAAATTGTCGGTTGCTCATGGCAAGAAAATTATACACTTAGATCTCTCCTCGCAGGATTTTAGACAAAGAACCCACCTACCCAAACCGTCATGAATATACAGTGGACAAAGGCACCCACTGGAGGCGCCTTATTTGAATTATTAATAGAGGTGAAAAAGCTTAAATTAATAGATATTTGCATCTTCACTTTAGCTTCACAAAACCCATTCAAAACGAAAATAATTTAGTGCACAAATACGTTGTGCAAGTAATGTTTGCGAATAAATATCTAAAGAATGGAACTTTAAAAAGCTGTATATGATCCTTACCAAAGTTCGAAAACAAAACGGTACCTTGTTATGCCACGTACGAAAATAAAAACATAAATAGACACTCTGTTCTTTATTTTTAATTTATTGACAAGAGAATAGATTCTTTATTCTATTTCTCAGCACTGAAAACCCTTACAAAAGACAATGAAGGATTAACTTATCTTCTTGTGAATTCCTGGTTACCATGACAAAACAATAAGAGAATTTTCTTGTCAGTATCTAGCAATAAAATGAATATCATTATTCTCTTAAAGAGCTTAAAAATTAATATAATTGTTCTTTTTTATCATCTAGAGTAAGAATGTAATTCTTTCTCTTCGTACACATTGTTACAAAAGAATTATTGGAACATTTATCTATTGTACTTTAAATTACAAGAGAGTTAATGAAGTACATTTATTTGTGAGATCAGTGTTCTCTCATGTGAGGTCTCTTCAAGACTTAATGGAGCTGTTTCTACCCCGCCCCCGTCATGTTGTCCCCACCCTTCCCAACCGTAGATTGTCAGTAGGCAATAATTTTCCTCCCTGGTGTCAGTCTTCAACATCCAACTGTTAATGGTCTTTTTGTTTTGATAAACACGAGCAGTTTCTATACGAGTAACAGCTAAATATCTTCTGTAGACTGAGTTTAAACGCGAGAAGGCTCTTGACTCTGGTCAACTTCATGACATTAAGTTTTACATTGGTGGCTGCCTGTTGGACTCAGATAAGCTCCTTCCCCGTGAGTGGGTGCGGCACGTGAACAGTTTTGTGTGTCTTACTGAGAGCACATATAATATGTAGTGATACTTTTCTCGTCAACTTGGAAGCGTAAATAAATCTGGTCAAACCACAGTGCAACACCCACTAAAAGTTGTGTTTCATCCACGTAAGTCACAAGAGGACTATTAACTAATCACCAGTCAATAAGGATGGTTACAGCACAGCACAATACACATTACAAGCTGTGTTTCACCTGCACAGGTTATAAGTCAATAATTAAATATTCACCCGTGAATAAGCCTGGTTAAACCACAGTACAATACACACTACAAGCTGTGTTTCATCTACACAGGTTACAAGACAAGTATTAAGTATTCACCAGTCAGTAAAGCTGGTTACAGCACAGTTCAATACACATTACAAGTTGTGCTTCATTTACACAGGTTACAAGACAAGTATTAAGTATTCACTAATCAATATGGCTGGTAAAATTGGAGTGCAACACACACTACAAGCTGCGTTACATCTACACAGGTAACAAGATAATTAAGTACTCATCACAATAAAAAGTAATCACCAGAAACAACAACGTGGTTTTCGCCAACGTATTTATTATATAGATTAAAAATGCTCACTATTATTTATTTGTTATTATATGTGTTATTATTTTATGATTTCTTTTTTTTTTTTAAAAATGTTACAGGTTTTATGTATATAGTCAAAAACACCTTAGGTGTGAAAAAGCTGCGGCCAAAAAAAGGATCCCCGGCATGACCAGGTGGTTAAAGCACTCGACACGCAGTCCAAGGGTCGCGAGTTTCAGTCCATGTCACACCAAACATGCTCGCCCTTTCAGCTGTGGAGGCGTTATAATGTGACGGTCAATCCCGCTACTCTTTTGTAAAAGAGTAGCGCAAAAGCTGAAAGGTGGGAGGTGATGACTAGTTGCCTTCTCTCAAGCCTTACACTGCTAAATTAGGGACGGCTAGCGCGGATAGCCCTCGTGTAGCTTTGCGCAAAATTAAAAAAAAAGGATTAAATGTGTGACTTAAAGAAATGAAATAAAAAATGTTCGTCATACCGGTAGCTACACTTATTGCTTTGATAAGAATTATACAGCAAATATTCATTCACTAGTTAGTCAGGCTGCGTATTTTGTTCAAATTGAGGCATAATGGCGGATAAAACAAAATTCATCATCTAGTTAACTAATAAATGAATATTTACTGTTATGTTCCTATCAGTGCAGCTACTAGTAGGCCGCCAATTTTGATTTCATTATTTTAAATCACACACTCGATCCTTTTTTTAAACCACATGTTTTTTCACACCTACCGCGTTTTTGATTTGATGTCATAACTTTTTTGTTAATATAAACCAACAAACTACAGTAAGTAAGAAAGTGACACTCAGTTTTAACCCTATAATTAAGAACAGACCTATACTTTACAAAACTAATCGGCCATGCATGGCCAAGATTGGTCAGGCGTTTGACTCCCTATCACACCAAACATGATAATTTTTTTTCAGCCGTCGGGGCATTATAATGTGACGGTAAATCCCACTTTTTGTTGGTAAAAGAGTAGCCCAAGAATTGATGGTGGGTGATGATGACTAGCTGTCTTTCTTCCAGTCTTACACTACTAAATTATGGACTGCTAGCGCAGATAGCCCTCGAGCAGCTTTGCGCGAAATTAAAAAAACCCAGTAAAACCACTCAGATTCTTTAAAATTTTGGTCAAATGTTAGAAGTTTTTGTCGACAATCATTGTACACGTGGCTTATAATTTGACAAAGTTTGACACATAATTGTTGGTTGTAAAGGTTTATCAGTGTACCGAATTTGAGAAAGATGCGTAAAAATCAAGTGTGTTTTTCGTATTTTTAATGCGAAGGAAAATTTCAATCAAACTCAGAGATTTTGTATCTTGTGTATTTTTAATGGATTACCTTAAAATTTGTTAAGTGGAGAAAGGGTCCGGTAGAGCACATCCATTGAAAATATGTCGTTATTTTGATAGTAAGGCTCCCAGAAACAGAAAGTGGAATATCGCCAGACAATCACTTCTGTTAATAGCACACACAGTGTGTCCTGTAGCCTTTTATATCTGCATCACACATTACCGTGTCTCTTAATAGTTTTAGACTTACCTGACATTGGTGTTTCTGAAACATAACACTAAAGGGCATTTTTCGATATTACGCCATGCGTTCTTTTTGGTTACTATAAAGATGATGTTTATAGCAATAGGCTTTTAGAATGGCTATTGGAAGTGGCTTCAGCGCACGTTGTTCGTGTAATGAAGTCTTTCTTCGCAGAACGTGCTCTTTACCTGCCACGACCTTACAGGCACCACAAGAAAGACATACCACCACTCACTCCTAATGTCGCGCGCTCTCCAGCTTACAGCTAACCAGCCCAAGCCATGCTGCGCCGAAACCTGCAATAATTCGCACCTCCTAGTTTTAATTATACGCCGGCGCTTACGGGCTAGTCACGCTTAGGCCTCACGTGAGTTCGTCCATTACCTGCGGGGTCGGCGTCTTTGACTGGTCATTTAGATAGAACCATGTATCATTAAGTGTGGTTTAATTTCTGTTGGGTTCCTATCGATAGATCTCCAACCCCCAAATCTCACCATTGTTGAAAATCATTTGATTTGTCATTTGGCCCCGAGGTGCCTTGTCACTTCGTATTCCTATTGTCCAGAGTCCAAAATGTATACAGAATACCTGAATAATCCAGCAGAGAGCATCATTAGAATATTCTTCTATATATGGACTTGGGTTTAATTATCTAGTAACATTTGGTACAGATGTGGCATTGTTTTCCGTATGCTTTGTAACAGATTTACTGTTATACATTTATTCTAATATCTACGTTTGTTACAGTTTAATGCACGTAACGTATATTGTTAAGTGTGTATTGCAAAAGTCCCGCCTGTTCTCTAAATTTCTATAGTATTCTATAGTGTAAGAATGAACAATAAACGATACGTATATGTAAGATACTGGTGATTGACAGTATTGCTGCCAACTGAATTTTCGAGAATCTCCCTTAATATCTACTGAATATAAAGGGTAACCACTGCAACACGCGGGAAAACAGTTTAATATTATTGGTTTCCTACAGTCAATATACTACAAACCTCGGAAATTATAATTGTGATAAACGTTTATTAATCGTAAAACTACAGATATTAAACCAAAAATATTTATAGATTTCGAATATTACAAATAGTTTAACTGCGTACATTAGTAGCTCTACGAGATATTTTCATCGGAAAACAAAATCACGTCTAAAGAAGTTAAGTTGCTTCCTTCCCGATAAGGAAAGTGTACCTGTGTATCAACATAGAATTAATTCGTTCTCCGTGAACCGTCGATAAAAGATTCAGTTCCAGAGTCATACATTATTTTGTGTAAGTTGGTAAAACAGTTGTATGTAAATCATTATTTGTAATAATTTTTATTACAAATCATACTGTTTTTTTTATGTTAAAATATACTTGTGTTAAGAAAAACAATTGTGTGTATCAATCCCGTTGGAAAATATTATAAATTTGATATATATATTAACATTCATTTAATTTCTAAATTGAAATTTCCGATTATTTTAAATCATAATACGTAACGCAATAAATCGGAGATTCGTTAGGGATAAAGTATAATACGTAACAGTTTTTTTATGAAAAATCAGTTACATTTTGATATAATTAACATTAGCATTGTAATTCCTTAGGATTTATATGCAGACTTGAATTTAATTATTTCGTAACATTCAGTATAGACGTTACAGTGCTTTCTATGTTTTTATATGAATACTAGTTTTATGTTCATGTAGTTATTGAATGAGTTCTTAACACTACTTCTTCGGGGTGAATAAATATCTCGTCGAAAACAGATCTAAAGTTTCAAAATAAACATTATACTCTTATTTGCACCCCGGTGGACGCAGCAGATAGCCCGATGTGGCTTTGTTATAAGAAAACACACACTTTCTCTCAATTTAAAAAAAAACAAAAAACGCGTTCAGCTTATTTCTCATAAAATAAGAAAATCAAAATCTGCGAAAGATGACATATGTGCGGAGTCACCAACTCTTAAATCCCTGATATTTCAAGTGTTCGTAATACTCAGAGCGTGATAGATGTGCCGCAGAACAGAAAAGACGGGGAATCTTCCACTGCGTGCCGTTTCCAACAGTGCGGAATGATAAACACTACCGCTGTAGCCTGTAATGACCAGCAGGAAGATTTATGCCAGAAGGCATGAAGTCATTTAGTCTTGGAATCTTTAGAACGTGAGCAGTTTGAGCTTCTACGTAACCAGACGTTTCATCAACACTGAAAAAGATGTGGATTTGGGTTGTTGTGAAAGTTAAAGAAAGAAGTGATAATAACATGATGATTACTGTCACTTGAAGAGACTAGAAAGTGAAAACATTCTGAAGAAGCCTTTCTGTTACACTACCTTTCACTGTCAGGTTCACTTTTTTTAACACCATTCTATATTTGTTCGTTACTTGTTTAATAAAGTAACTAACACCAAATGTTCTCTGGGGCCATATTCACTCCCAGTTTGCCAAACCAATAATCTTTGTCTAGTTTTGTTGAATGTTGTGTAATGCTGATACAGCTTGTAAATCAAATGATATACACAGAAAATGCGTGGACAATTTCCAGTTTAAATTTATCGCGTGGTTGGTCAATGATGCCGTTGTATTAAATGACCAAGAAGCATTACAATAAATTTCTTTAAGTCCAAAAGGATTTGAAGAAATAAGTCAATATTTTAAAAATGTAAATGTAGTTTTTGTGCATTGAAAAAATCAAATAACACACTCAGTTTTCAGAGTTTATTCTAACATGGCTCTTCAGAAACCCGTGAAACTGAATCGTCCATTAACTGTGTAAGTTTTTACTGAATAAAAACCTTCATAAAAATACATATTTTGTTCTGTTAGCTACTCAGATAATTAATCTCAATATCCCATTTGTCAGTAAACCTTTACAATGACTTAACCAATACATAACGATAAGTATTATTAAACTTTAGTAATATTGAAATAGCGTTACCACCAGGCAGCAAAGGAAAGCATCTTCATCACAGTATGTTTTGGATAATTATCAGTGTAAAATCCATATGACAACCTGTTGATTTACCAATGTAACTTTTCATGTGACAAGCTGTTGATTTACCAATGTAACTTTTCATGTGACAAGCTGTTGATTTACCAGTGTAACTTTTCATGTGACAACCTGTTGATTTACCAATGTAACTTTTCATGTGACAAGCTGTTGCTTATTGAAATCACTTCTTTATTCTGCCTGGCAGGGCCAGGAGGGTTAAGGAGTTCGACTCGTAATCTGAGAGTCACAAGTTCAAATCCCCGTTGCATCAAACATGTTCGCTTTCTCAGCCGTGGGAGAGTTATAATGTTACGAACAATCCCACTATTCGTTGGTAAAAAAAATAGCCCAAAAGTTGGCGGGTGTGATGATGACTAGCTACCTTTCTTCTAGTCTTACACTGGTAAATTAAAGATAGCTAGCACAGATAGCCCTTGTGTAACATTATGCGATATTCAAAAACAAACAAACATCTTCATTATTCTGTCTAGTCTTATTCTATCAACAAAGGATGTTGGTATTAGGTGTGAAACTTTATCAGAATACGTCAACAACAATCTTTGACTTGACAAATAAATTACTCTGTTGTTACAAAGTGATCTCACAGGATGATATTACAAAATTAATACGCAAATAGCGTTTTTAAGTTTCATACTAATATTTTTACTGTAGCAACATGTGGCATTGATAACAGTTTGACACCTTTGTGGCATTGTGTCTAGGTACATTTTTTTTTCAAAGTTCTTGGTGTATTTTTATATTTTTAAACTGTGCCCAGAGGCTTTCTTTATTATGATTGGCACTCAATTTTTGACAGGCAGGGAGTCTAGCAAATCCTGAATGAGTTTCAATGGGATTAAGATCTGAGCTTTGTGATGACTATCTCATTCGCTAGAGAAGTTTTGAGCTTTCTCTCTCTACCAATTAAGCTCAGCTTCCATGAGTTTATGTAACACATACATGCGTTGAGGGCATTATCTTCTTAAAATATGAAATTCTCTCCAATCATCGTCATTCCAAAAGTTATAGATGGAGAAATATACTGTGACAGTTATGTTGGCTAATTCATGTTTTCGTCAGTTTCTTGATGGGCAGCATCATCCGTTTCTATTCCCTGTTACCGAACATGCTCGCCCTTTCAGCCTTGGGCACATTAATGTGACGATCAGTCCCACTATTCGTTGGTAAAAGAATAGCCCAAGCTGTGGCAGTGGGTGGTGATAACCAGCTGCCTTCCTTCTAGTCTTTAACTGCTAAATCAGGGACGAGATAGCTCTCTTGTAGGTTTGCACGAAATTCAAAACAAACGCAACACGTAACCTTTGTTAGAAGTTTGTGGGGTAAAAATAAAGGAACTCTGCTAACGTGATTAATACACCACTAAATACCTACTAAAAATACAATAAGAAGTGATTGGCTATAGTTGGATTGTACTCATATCATTACAATAAAATATTATAAATGTATTAAAGTGAATATTAAACTAATGAAAAGTGTGCGACTATTAACGAAACGTTTTGCTAACATGTAGGAGTTTCGCACAAACCTAACGTCAGTAAAAGTGGTAATAACACATTAAATGTAACAGTGTTAAGTAAGTGGATACGGCCTAAGGAAAGGGGTCATAAGGAGTACTCAGGCGTGATTCCGGGTACAAAGAACATCAAGTAAGTGAAATAATAATTAATCTACTGTCCAGGGAGGGATAGTGGTCATCGCTGAGCTTTACCTCCCCCCCCCCAGTTAACAAAGTGGTGCAAAAGAACTTCTAAAGCAAGTGTTTTTTTAATAGCAGTCTCTTTACGGGTAACACACTTTATGTGCGAGCATAAATGAATGAACATAGAACAGGTTAGTTAGTATGTATATATTTCATCATTGAAATTGCCGAAAAACAATGCACGCTACAATTGAATTTCTTCACTCCCCATAACTGAACGAGCTATCAAGAAGTTTCTGGAAAATAACAATATTTTTCAAGCACGAATTGTTTCACCTATTAGTGTAAAATATAACATAGGTAGTTTTCATTATAACTTTGTTATATTAGCAGTGATATGATTGAAAAAATTTATAAACTGCTTCAAATAAAATGGAACCGAAAGGGTACAGCAAAAATAGTAAAATCTTATTTTCAGAAAGTTTTTAAAATTATTGGATATTTTATTTGAATATAATTTTAACATTAAATGTTTCTGTTAATTAATAATTCACTTAAATAATAACTTCTACCAGGAGACGTGCTTAAGTTTTACAGTAATAATTACAGTTATTAACACATAGTTTGGATTATGTTGTTGTTTTGAATTAAGCACAAAGCTACACAATGGGCTATCTGTGCTCTGCCCACCACGGGTATCGAAACCCGGATTTTAGCGTGTAAGTCCGCAGACATACCGCTGAGCCACTGGGGGGCTAGTTTGGATTAAGATACAAAAAATCTAGAACTACTCTCATTCTAGATTATACGTTGGTGTGTATTTCTTATAACAAAGTCATGCTGGGTTATTTGCCGAGGTCACCGAGGAGAATCGAACCCCTCATTCGAGGAGTGTAAATCCCTGGAGTTACCGCTGTACCAGCAAGGGACCGTAAGGTGGTTAGAACTGTCATATGTGAAGCCTAATTTATTATGCATATTACATTTGGCCAATGCTACTATTATTATTTAATAAACTTCAAGTGATATATTAACCTACTTAATTATATAATTAAGTAAAATACGTAATGAATTATTCAAATTTAATATTGTCAATTACTATAACTTACAGAACGAAACACAAGAGTGCGTGCTATTAGTATGTGCTTAGTTCCAGCCAGACATCCACAGCGTGTGCGTGAATATTTAACTACCATTACTATACCTTTCTGTATAATCCAAAATAGAGTTTGAAAATACCTTACTAAGGAAAATCTCCTTAAACTTTAAGAGAACATAGCAAAAGTAGCCAGTTCTTAAAAACTGAAAGATAATTTAAGAAAAGTTCATAAAGTTTGAGATACAGGTTAAAATCTCTGTGGTGCAATAAATGCTTGGACTTGCGCTGTAGTATAGAAAATAAAAAGTTCATATCTTATAGCAACCGTGATTTACACATATTAAACGAATTGACCATGGTAAATAATAAGTCCAGCATACCTTTGGGTGGAGTTAAATAAATTAATATGTGTTTGAGGCTAAATGCATAGACTTGCATTGGAGTACATAGGTTTATGAAAAAGAAAACTATTATTTATATTCTTTGTTTACCACGTTAAAAATTTATGAGTGAGAAAAAAACAAGAATATATGATATCAACCACAATATACCTTCCATATCATGTGTGAATGTCCAGTACCACAGCCGCTCAGACCGGACCCTCCAGTTGATCAGAGATAAGTTTAAGGACTTGCAACCCTAAACTCTAACACTAGATTCCCCACGACATAGTGATGACAATTTGTTGTGTAGCTTTGCTCTAAGAAAGCAACAAGAAGAAACATGGGGTTGGCTGTAATATAGCGTACACTGTAATAGTTTAGACACAGGGTTAAATGTAATTATTACTGGCCGACTGTGATATATCGTACATTGTAGTATTTTAGACACAAGGTTAAATGTAATTGCTACTAGCCGGCTGTAATATTGTGTACATTGTAATAGTCTAAACACAGGGTTAAATGTAATTATTACTGGCCAGCTGTAATATAGCGTACATTGAAATAGTTTAGAAATAGAGTTAAATGTAATTATTACTGGCCGGCTGTGATATAACATGCATTGTGGTAGTATAGCCGGTATGTGTAATTGTTACTGACCGGCTATTACATAACGTGCATTGTGGTAGTCTAGTCGGTATGTGTAATTGTTACTGGCCGACTATCACATAACGTGCATTGTAGTGGCCTAGACGGTAGGTGAAGTGTAATTTTATTCCATTTTTATATATGTCATCTACAAATGAGAATTGAGGGAAGAATTGATTAACCAATATTATTGATTGATTGATTTAACACCAACTACTGATTGAAATGTTTACTTTACTTTGGTTCAGAAGAACTAGCAAAGAAATCCATTTGTTCTCAGAGCGGATAAAGAAACCACAGCGTCAGTGTGAGGAAAATACATAAATAATCTTAAGAACTTATGAATTAAAGCAAAATATAGCACATATTTATAAAATGAGAAACACGATATTTATATTCACCACATCCAGTGCCAACTAAGCCTTTCTCTCATACCAAGGCTCATCAGGCCATGCTGGGATAGCAGTGGTCTTGACGTTATCCGTATTATCAGTTGAACAAACATAGACTATTACAACATGAAGTAAGCTGAGTGAGCGATGTGTAATTAATTGATTGAATGCTTAGATCGGTGCTAGATTGTACAAGTCAAAAACAAAGAATGCTATAAATAATCAGTAACTTTGAGTTCACTTAGAAAAATCGACTTTCAGAATATCTGTATTGAACACTGCATGAAAAGTGACAGAAACTGTCAATGGTGAGCATATGAATTGCACTTACCATAAAACTGTCGTGTACAACCTGTTTCAATACACTATTTCGCATATAGGTAACCTTTATAAAGCAAGCCTGCCTAACGGACAGGTTTGAAAGTCTGGGGGCGGGTGTTTAATTGAAACAAACCAAAGGCAATAACTACTTCTGAAAAGTAGAAAAGCAGTTTAACAGAAATAAGCCTAGAATATGAGGAAAGTTGTAAACAGCTGACACAGCGTAGCTTCAGATGGAGTTGTCTAAACTGATAAATGTGAAAGGTTAAACGTATTGGTTTGTATCGGAGAATACGCGTCTAGAATGAAGACCACGTTCTAAATTCCATATTAAGTTTGTTACTTGTTTGATTTCCATTAAATCAATAACCACTCCATGGAAAATATTGACTCAGTATAACTTGTGATAGAGTTGAATAAAAATTATAACTTTGAAAAGTGGAACGATTAGATATATAAAAAACAAAGAAAAATAAAATTCTGTATAATCCATAGCTGTTAATTTATATAAAAAAAATTCATAATATCCTTATTGAAGGTTGTATTAAAGTGGTGAAACTGTCAGTGTTATTTATCTTAATTAAAAATAAATTGCGTTTA
Organism: Carcinoscorpius rotundicauda; assembly: GCA_011833715.1. NCBI lineage: Eukaryota > Metazoa > Arthropoda > Merostomata > Xiphosura > Limulidae > Carcinoscorpius > Carcinoscorpius rotundicauda. The sequence goes on along the minus strand of CM022394.1, from coordinate 110,157,943 downwards.
CTACATAATTTAAAAATCTAATGAGCTGTAACACAGAAACGTTTGTATCAGGAAATGAGAAATTTATAGCTTTAAAATGAAAAAAATCTGTTTTATGCTAATTATCGAAGGAAAGTGATTAATTAACAATACTGAGTTTAAGTCGAGTTACTGTGTTTCAACTGTACGTGTGAACATTTTTCAAGTGTTGTATATGTCGGATAGAAAGGCTTAGCTATGTGTTTCATTTGGTACCGTTATATAGTCGATGTACCTTCATGCTCTGTTAACTTACAAGGTGAGGACATTCCATGTATACTTGAAACTGTTCATTGACAATCATTACTTCAAAATAAAACAAAAAGACTATCACTGGAAACTAAAAACATTCTCACGTGATCAAAACGTAACATCAGAAACCAATCATAATGGAGCTTGCGTGCACTGTAAGCGTCCAAATCTTGGATCTCGGAAGCTACCCCACCAATCATAACCAAACATAACTGGGTAATGTTTTAAAACCAGGCAGTATTCTTATAATTGAGAAATAAACAAAACTATTTAAATGTCCATAAAAATTACATGTTTCAGATTGAACTCATAAAAATGAGTATGTTTCAAATCTGAATTAATCTAAAAACAATTTTTTGTTTTCTTTTAGTGAAAATTTCACGAGTGTTGCAACAGAAAAACAAGCCACTTTTCGTTGATAATTGTGTCTACAAAAAATACTTCAATCAAATGTAATCTGTGATGTATTGCTGTATTGATAGTTCATTTTTAAACTAAACTTGTAATAAAATCCTTTTTCCCATGGATGGTAGGTAACATCACTGAATGACAAGTATGAATACATTATTAAAGAACTGTCAGTTTTACACAGGAACGATCAGTTATACCTACCTGGAGAGGGAAGAGGTATTTTTGCTAGTATTATTAAATAGTCTATGTAAAGATCGAACTTTTTAGTGCAAATTCTAAAATAGCATGATAACATTAAATGAGTTTTACTCTGGCTGATCATAGCACCATAACATCAACTGACCTTTACCATGGTGAAATTTCAAAACTGTGTATGTATGTGTGTACTTTCTTATAGCATAGCCACATTGAACTATCTGCTGAGTTCACCAACGGGAATCGAACCCCGGATTTTAGCGTTGTAAATCCGAAGGGTTACTGCTGTACCAGCAGGGACCATTGCGAAACTATTGCGGTTATACGTGATTTGACATGCCAATGTTCGATTGCCAGCTTCGATTTATTTATATATATCACTATCAGAACTTTTAACATGTGGTTTATTTCTTCTGCCGTAAGAAGCACTCTTCTTGCTTGTTATGTTTTTAGTGTCTATGTAGGTCCACGTGTGTCTAACTTTGTTTTCTGTCTGTTACTTTCATATTCGGGCCACATCCTGTCTGTATGTCATAGTTACTCATTACCACACGTTAGATGGAGACTCAAGTCTGTGTTAAATTGAGTAAAATATGTATCGTAACAAATAGAGATATTATAATTAGTAGTAATACTCTATTGGCAAGGCTATAACATTGTTAGCAGGAAAACTAAATTACATAAATGTGAAGTTTTTTTCAGGCCCCTTTTTCCCCTGTGTCACTGTATTCGTTATACACCTATTGTTTGTTTTTACGTGTAAAGGAACTTTAGACTGGAGTCTAGCCCTTTACATAGATCAAGAGATCAGTTGTTCCAGATTTTTCCTAGTTTTTAGAATCATAGTGCCTGGTGTATAATTGTCAATTATTTCGTGGAAACTTAAAACTTTATAATTTAATAAATAAAACTTGTCAGTAAAACTCACAATACTAAGGTTGTTTAATACGTTTAGAGAGATATCTTCCTAACTTCAGATGTTAATATTTTATGTTTTTTCTTAGCCTATTTTCAATTGTTTACTTAGCAAAATTTCAAATGGACATTAATAACCACATTACGTCTATTCTGTAGCGTTCACCAATAAACTGTTAGGAAAATCGTTAGAAAGATGTTAAAAATAAAGAGATTAGCAATTACTCTTTCAACACTTTGAGTTTATAATACTAAAATGTATCTTAGTATTCTGATATAAGTGCGTTAAGTAAGCTGCAAAGCAGTTATTACTTAATATTAGCACTATTTTGATGTATTTGTTTTACCGTACTATACATACTGAAAATTCGACGTAAAAAGCTGATTGAAGATACTGAATACTATAGATCTAAATAAATGCACCAAAGAAATAAAACTTATAATTATTTGACTGTATTGAACCACCTATTAGGAATATGCTTTTACTGTTAATTAATGGTTACTCATAATCCCAGAATATGTCTCACAAACCTGTTATACATTATTGATTGGTAAGTCAGTAAGGGAATCTATGAAACATGTAAAAGCTAGATTTGTGAAAGTTGGAAATAGTAAGTCTAACTTCCAACATTTAAGTTACACAACTAAAGCTTGTTGAGAGCCTTCCCTATAGGTATTTTACTCACACGAGTAACACCTTGTCGATGGTGTTATTACTTTCCTTTACGAGTACGTCAGTTACATGATTAACACCTTGCTGATGGTGTTATTACTTTCCTCTACAAGTATGTCAGTCACACGACTAACTGTAAATAAAAAAAATGTAAGGGTCGAATATACCCCTTTTTACCATCTTTTGGATCAGAGACGATTGTAATTGATTACGTGACACATCCTGCTGTCTTATGGGGCCCGGCATGGCAAGGTGGATAAGGCACTCGAATCGTAATCAGAGGGTCGCGGGTTTCGAATCCATGTAACACCAAACATGCTCGCCCTTTAAGCCGTAGGGGCATTGTAATGTTACGGTTAATCCCACTATTCGTTGTTACAAGAGAAGTCCAAGAGTTGGCGGTGGGTGGTGATGACTAGCTGCCTTCCCTCGAGTCTTACACTGCTAAATGAGGCACGGCTAGCGCAGATAACCCTCGAGTAGCTTTGCGCGAAATTCGAAACAAACCAAACCAAATCTGTCTTGCGATGTTTAGACCCGAGACTAATTATGCTCAGGTCTGTGGATTGGCAGTTTTTGTGATGTTGGAACACAATAAGACTTTAAACAATTTGGTCCTCTTTTTATTCCATGATCGTATGAGGTTTTCCAGCACCTGAAATGTAAAACAGAACTTTAAAAGCCCCTTATTTAATAAACGTACTCGAGGCCAATAAATAAACATTTGGTTAAAGTTGTCATCAGTATCAGTGTCACTCATTTAACGTTCAACACGATATCTCGTTTATCTTTATGATGTTACACGTTTAAAAAAATGTTTAACTTAAATGTGACATGTTGTTAGAACAAACATACAAAATTAAAACCAAGACTTCAAAGTTCACAAAGTAAATAAACAGCTGTTAAAAAAGGAAGAAAAGAACAAATAAAAGTGTCCGGTTTTTTTATCATCAGAAAGTTTAAGGTGACCATTTGTGTTAGGAACATTGCAATGGCTAGTACGAAAAGTAGTTTTGCTCAATATTTAATTAGATTTTTTTTTGTTCTAAAATTTTTGATAGAGGAAAATGCTTCAGTAGATACATATATATATATGTATCCAAACTTATGTCCAGAGAGTGGTAATATTTTCTGTGTAAATCACACAGCCAATGACATTTTTGAAGGGCAATTGAGCAGTCGATCATTCATTACAAAAGCAGAAGCAACTAATCAAAAGCCCCAGTACTTTCGTAGAGACCAATGTTCTTTGTAAGTGCATTCATTTGCTACAATCTCATAACTAATTTCTCAGGGTTCGTTCTAATGTAAATTATCTGACACGGCTCTGATGATCTTACTACATTTATATTTGTTTTTTTTTATCTATACAGTAATTGTTTTTAGTTTTCGTGATCAAATGAGCAGTGATTTAAGATATGATTTTCATATCTGTCATTACCGCTATAAATTACGAGAACCGACAAAAAGCTCTCTCGTCTCACACGCTGTAACTAACACATACAAAAAACATCTTTCTACCTCCCAGTGAGTCTTTAAAAGATGTCTCAATCGATTTATAATTACGGATTTTTAAGACTGAAACGTGTGCCTCAGTGTGCGAGGAAGCAGCTATCGTTTCTGCACGTACAACAACCTAACTGGTATTTGAATCAATGACGAGATCTCAGCGGGTACTCGTGTGTGAATTGTTCTCCGTTTCCTTGAACATGAATGACATAAATCACGAATAATCGCGTGCGGGTATGTCATAAGCTCAGCCGCCATTATGACTGGTGGTGGGCTGTTCGTTTCATAGTGGTGTCACGTGATATGAGATCGAGCGAAGGATTTGTCGCGTTGTGGTTGGACAGGTACAAGTCACGGCAAACAGTGTAACAGGAAATAGCTAATGAGGAACCCCCAAAGGTTTTCCTCTGTTTCTGTGTGATGAAGCAACACCTATAAAATACTTTCCGCGACAATTGACGTTCGGAAACAATCTCGATGTTTTATGAAGTCACCAACTGTAACAGTAAAAGACACAAATTTAAAAAGTAAGGTCGGACATTCGTGATTTGAAATGTTACATGCTATCGTTACTTTACAACTAGTCTATTAAAAAATACATATGTGTAAATCTGTTTTATCCCCAGAACGAGTCTCGTTTACCATATAAGATAAAGTCTTCAATCACAAACATTTTTAAAGATTGTTTGCGAAGTAGACTGATATGGGCTAGAGTAAAATGTAGAATGTAATGTCCCAGTCATTAATAACAAACAATTATTACACGTTGTCATTTGTAATGTTCCCAGAAAGAAAGTTTAATTTAGAATTCCTATAAACATTCACCTGCTGATTAGACCATTACAACCTTCTAGAAAATAATGACCCAAAAGCCACTGGCTAAGGTCCTCAATACACATTCTATTTGATGCTGTGTTTATTTGTATGACACACTCTAGATCAGTGGTGTACAAACTTTTTGAGTCAGGGGCCACAAAAAAGTGAAGATAATTATCGTCCCACAGTTGTTTCACACAAGATAGACATCACATTTAAGAACACACAAATAACGATTACATCAAAGAGTTTGTACATTATTCTAAGAAATGTTATAATATGTCATCAGTCACAAAGTCAGTGCGATGGATGGTGCTGCATGTCATCTACGAGCTTAGAAATGTCCGGCTTGATATTTGATTTTGAAAGACACAAGACTCCTTAGAGATGATCACCAGTCAGCTGAATGCGAGTGTTGTTTTTGTTCAGTTTCATATGCGAGAAAGCCTGTTTGTAGCAGTACGTGCTGTCAAACATGCTGGTGTGGACAAGTGCGTTCTCTTTTAGATTAGCAAATGTATCAGGCAACATTTTGTAGAAGTCAGGCAAACTGTTTTCTTGGTAAATAGCACACAGCTCATCAGATGCCTGGAGGTCAGTAAGTTCAAGTTGATATTATGCTGAAAAGTCATTCTCTGACACACTGAACGAATCAGCAAAAAGTTTCATCAACAATCTGCATTGGTCAAAGTCATGAAACCGTGAGTTGAAGGACTGAATCCAGGTATCTAGCTTCTCAATATAAACTTGTGTGTCAATGTCCTGATTCTTCTGTAGCTGTGACTGAAAAGTGGGAAAGTGCAAGAAGTTGCCTGATGCTGCTTGCTGCCAGAACAACTGCAACTTTGTCCTGAAAGCTGAGACGTGATTTGCAAGCTGACAGACAAGCTAATTTTTGCCTTGCAACTTCAAATTCAGATAATTCAAGTGTTGTGTCATGTCGACCAGAAAGGTCAAATCAGCTTACCATGCTGGATCAGTCAGGGAAATGACTTCTGTGTCTTTGTTCTTGCTTTTGAGGAATTCTATCACATCATCAATCAACTCCCAGAATCTTCTGAGCATCTTCTCTTGACTCAGCCAGCGTACTTCACAGTGTGAATCAATATCTTCAAGAAGACTTCGAAACTGACGGTGATTGAGCCCTCATGATTTGATGAAATTAATGGTTTTCGTCACTAATAATATCAGCGCCTGAAAACCAAGTTGTTTACTGCATAGGTTCTGTTGGTGAATAATACAATGCAACTTCACCAATTGTCTGTTTTGCTTCCCTCGATGCTTCATCAACAGTGCTACCAGCCCGCTACTTTTGTCAGTCATGACTGGTGCTCCATCAGTTGTCACACTTACGAGTTTCGTCAAATCCAATGAAACACTACTACACAGTCATACTGTCTCCTCGAATAGAGCAGACCCAGTTGTCTGACCCTTCATGAAACCCATGCCAATTAGTTCCTCTGTGATATCTGTGGCAATTCACCACGAACAAAAACTTTGCTTCTGTGCTGTTAAACTGATGTCAGTCGACTCGTCTGCTGCCAAAGAGAAGTAGACAAAGCTGGTTGCTTTATTTGTAAGCTGCCTTGTCACGTCTGCTGAGAGGTGTGAAATTCTTCATTCAACTGTTATACGATTCAAAGTCACCGTCTGTAGCTTGCGAACCCTTTCTGGACACAACTTTTCCAATGTAGTAATCATACACTGCTTGTCAAAATCACCATCAGTGAACAGTCGGTCAGATTTCGCAGTCATTAACGAAATATCGTAATTGACCTCACATGCTGCACCTAAATCTGCTGACTGCTTTGAGAAAACGTTCTGTTGGTAGTTCAGCGACCGCCGCAGAGATTCAATTCGAGCTGTTCGTTCATTACCGACAACGTTCTGGAAATCTTTATACTTCGACTCCTAACGACGCTTTATATTGGATACCTTCGCCACTACTTCTGTCGAATAACACAGCAGACAAATCACGTTCTTCTGTTATTGAACAAAACAGTATTGTGCAGTCCAATCATCATGAAACTGCCGGTTTTCGTCGTCAACTTTTCTTTTACGATTAACTGCCATTTTTGTTACGAAATAATATAAAAATAGGGCTCGTAAGTAAATCTCGAAAAACAATTGGAATGTATAAGATTTCATAATTATGGAAATATTACGTCATTGCGCCAATGATTAAATGCCTATGTATTAAGGAGATTTGCTTATTAATTTTTTTTTATTGCTCAACACAAATATAGAACCATCCAGTATCTAATCTTATGTATATTCTTCTATAGCACTTAATCTTCACGCAGGCGCGAACTTTCTATGTTTGAATTTATCATTGGACATCGCAAGCCACTCGGCGACTCGTCGCAGGCCGGACTTTGTGCACCACTGCTCTAGATGGTGCTGTGTTTATGTGTATGACACACAGTAGGTGGTGCTGTGTTTGTACTGTTCTTTTCAACTTCAAGTTCAATGTTGCTTAGATTCTGATAATAACAGTTTTGTATACATAGATCTGTTTTTCATTCTCACTTTTACAAAAATGCTGGGATAGGAAGCTCGCGCTTTACTGAGATTTATTCTTTTTTTTGTCAGTGCTTCCTTTATTACATTTTTATCCTGTTCTGTAATCCTGTCACACATTGATGTTCAGTAAAAGTTGCTTTATTTGAATCAGGTAATCACTTTACAGAATCGTAAAACCAGCGTTATTATTGAATCTGTTAAAGGAACAAATATTAACTGGGTACCCACAAAGTTTGTGTATTTAGACGATAAAGTGTGGTATCGATCAATGTTGACTGTCACCTGTGTAACTGGATCTTCCTTACTGAGTGAAATTAGATTTCTTTCAAAGTAATTTAATAATAGCTGATACCCAGAAAATAGCTGGTATAGAAATAATTAATTATGCAACCTATTAACAACTTTAATCGATAAAAATGGGAAGAGAGAAATGAAAAGGTGGCGCCACATAATAGAAACTACCATTGATTTCTCTTTCATCAGTGTCCTAGCAACAGACATGAGTACCCACGTGGTACAGTAAACAACGAACGATGTGACACACGTATCGATGAACTGATGACACTGCCAAACGATCTCCGTCAAACAAAAACAAACAACTCTTTGTGTCGTGAACACGTTTGTTTTTCAGCATAATGGTTATGTCTATTAAATTAATTTTCGTTACGTTGGGTCAACGGAAGGCATGAAACAAACGAATAACTAATCAATAACAACTAAGTTGATTTCTGTCATAACGTTTTCTATTATTAAAATTGTAAGACCTATAGTTAGTGTATTGTGAGAACAAATTATGTGTAGACGCGATGTTTGCCCTAACTGAAATACAGTAAAAGTAATTTTCTGTCGGATTTCTAGCCTGAACTGAAGTTTATTAAATAAGCAGATCAGCGATTATCTCGATGTTTCTTAGTTTTTTACTGCACGAACATTTCGCCTTCATATCGGAATCTTTGAGAGGAAAAGGGTTGTTTGTTTCAACGTAATGCCACAGGGCGTTATGCTATCTGCTCTCGGTTCATTATGGAATTGAACCCCGAATTACAACTGAGCGATCGCGTGATTTTAGAGGATATATTTTCAAACTTTGTTGATGTGCAGACATTTTGAAAACTTTTTATTTTGTTGAACTGTTCTTTTAATTCTTTCATTTTTGACAACCTTGATCAGTGAGTTCATAGTGTAACACAAAAACTTTTAAGCCGTTCTTTCTAACATTGGAAGATGAGAGAATCCTTCCTTAAAAAAAGGCCAACAGTTTATTTGAGTCTTTCTTGCAAAAGGGAGCCCAGCATGGCCAGGTGGGTTAAGGCACTCGACTTGTAATCTTGTTCGTTCTTTCAGCCATGGGACCAATCCCATTATTCGTTGGTAAAAGAGTAGCCCAAGAGTTGGTGATGGCTAGCACGAGTGTTACACTGCTAAATTAGGGACCACTAACGCAGATAGCCCTCGAGTAGCTTTGCGCGAAATTCAAAAACAAAAAACAAAACAAACTTGTAAGAGGGAAAGAATATCAGGTGAAACAGTGGCCTGCTTGTTTGTAGGCTATTTTATAAAGCTCGAGAATATACAGTTACTCAAGATGTAAAATACTATTGGTTGTGGGTAAGTAAGCACAGATACACATACACTGTTTTTATACCACTTTGTTTTAATACCAGGTTGTGTCAAACGCAACTCAGGTCTTGAATATGTTGTATAATAATAATAAAATATATCTACTACTTTAAAAATTTGCAGTCTTAGATGTTTTATTAAATAAAGCTTTAACTGAACAAGAACCTTTTATTTATCACTTCCAATCTCAATATTTGATGCTTTATTCAAGTTAACCATGGGTTAACATGAAATGTTATCTATAATTTCCGTAAGTAATAATGTCTCATGCTACCTTTAGTGAATTATTACACGAAAATGAAAGTTTATGTCACCTTCTTGAGTGATGATGTTTGATGTTACGTTGAGTGAAGCCTTTCGTAAATGCATAAGTTTATCTGTCTCGTCTGTGAGTATCAGGCCCGGCATGGCCAAGCATGTTAAGGCGTGCGACTCGTAATATGAAAGTCGCGGGTTCGAATCCCGGTCGCGTCAAACATGCTCGCCCTCCCAGCCGTGGGGGCGTTACAATGTTACGGTCAATCCCACTATTCGTTGGTAAAAGAGTAGGCCAAGAGTTGGCGGTGGGTGGTGATGACTAGCTGACTTCCCTCGAGTCTTACACTGCTAAATTAGGGACGGCTAGCACAGATAGCCTTCGAGTAGCTTTGTGCGAAATTCCAAAACAAACAAAACAAACTGTGAGTACCAATGTTGGGTTTGTGTCAAAAGAGCCTGAAATAAACATGAAAGTTATCTGCCACTTCTCTAAGCGACAATATTTACCGTCCTTTTACGCACATAAAAAGACAATTAAAATTATTTTATATCACTTATTAAAATATGTGGTGTTTCTTTTAATCTTTAAGTTTTGATAAACACCTGAAAAAATTACAGCTATGAAGCGAACTAAAGTAATACGAATACAGAGAGTGTGGTTTAGTACATTAAAAGTAATAGCCAAATAAATAAATGTCTATGTAACACAAATTTTGTTCCTGGATAGTATGTGTTTTTCTTAATTGTTTATATTTTAAAAGTACAGAAAATGACCATTATTCCCTTGAAACTTTGCTTTTGTGACCTGGAGAATAAATTTTAAAAATTAACCTATTTTCTATATAAAAACGGGCAAATTTGCACATTTTCATTTACATAAGGTCTGAATAAAAACATATGAATCAAGATTTACATGTATTTATACTAAAGTTATACAAAAATGAACAAACATCTTAAAAAGTGAGTAATATTCGAGATTTGTGACTGTAATGAAAACCACTTTCATGTATCAGCCCCCCAAAATAGTCTCACATCACGTTTTTGTTATACGCTTCTTGGTAGTGGCGTTCAATGTCTAGCATATTTTGGTGGAAGCGCTTGTCTTGCTCCTCTGAATATGCTTCTATGTCCTCCTTGAATTTATCAAGATTTATCAAGTCAAGGATATGGACTTTCAGGGACATCCTGCAGCCTATTTTGCCGTAGTTCTTCACCAGAGCCTCAAAAAGTTCCACATAATTTTCGGCCATGTGATTACCCAAAAAGCCCCGAACTACTACGACAAAGCTGCCCCATATTTTATTTCCTTCCTACTGAGCTCCTTGAGGAATTCTGTGCACTCCAGGATCTTCTTTATTTGTGGTCTAATGAAGACATCAGGTTTGACCTTTGCCTCAGACAGCTTAGGGAAGAAGTCTCAAAGCTACTTAAAGGCTGCTAAGACCAAATTTTATGTGCAATGGTGGGAAAACACCTTCTGAAAGTCCACTAATGGCTCACACTTGACATTTTGCCTCTCCACAGAGAACTCGGTCCGTTGTGGCCAGTGCTTCCTGTTGTAGTGCGCTGCGGTGTCCCTGCTATCCCAAAGGCAAGGATAACAGCAAAACTTGGTAAAGCCTCCTTGGAGACCCACAAGGAATTCCACGATTTTAAACTCTCCGATAACATCCCAGCCATACTCATCATACTTCAAAGCTTCTGGCAAGGTCTTGACACTGTTGTATTCCTCTTTAAGGTGCACTGAATGAGCCAGGGTAAGAGACGGATACTTACTCTCGTTATGGAGCCGCACATCTTTTAGGCTTCTGAATGAGCTATCAACAAAGAGGCGTCAACTCGTTCCGGTTACAGACAATTCCAATTGCCTTTCACAGACCAGATACGTTGTGACAGAACCTGAGTCCATCCTGACGAGTGAAGAAGCTTGACAAATGTCGGTGACGCTTCCTCTGACATGCGACTTACACACTTTCATCTAATAGATCCAACTCCAAAAGCTCGGCATTAGACTTTGTTAGACCAAGGTCTCTGATCAAGTCATTGAGGTCTCTTTGGTTTCGGTAGTATGGGTTTCTCTCACCAGCTGCACCTCTGTAATCTGAATCTTCAACGTCTACCTCCTCTTCTGATTTGCTGCTCTCTTCTAAAGATGGCTGCTTTCTCTGTGGTGACGTGGGTACAGGGAGATCAGGGTAGTGTGGCACTATGACGATGGATGATGGAAGGTTCGGATACATGATAGCAGATGCATTTTTGCCAGTCCGACATTTGGAAGGGTCAACCATGCAGAAATAGCTTTCACTTGTGTGGTCGGTCAGTGGGTTCACGCCAAATTCTTGGAATAGCGAACTTCATGGCTCTCTTTTTCCCCTCTGTACCATCCTGCAAAAGAGTAAAATAAAATTGTTCTTATGAAGAATAAATTTATTTCATCCACAACTAGCGTGTAAGAGTTCCATGCAAAATATTTTATATGTGATATTTTTCTACACTATTGAAAATTTAAAAATATATATATATTAAAATATCTAAATCTTAAAAAGTATAAAAGCTGTTTAATATAAAAATTTAATCAGTGATGTCGAGAAAACCCACTTGTAGAGAAATATATATGTAAAAACGGCTCGTTTGGGTTGAGAAATTTTTTTACCTAGAGGAGTGAACAACGTTTCGACCTTCGGTCATCTTCAGGTTCACAAAGACGATGACCGAAGAAGGTCGAAACGAACCGTTTTTACATATATAAATATAAAACTTAAATATTCAAGCAAGCAAAATTGTCCGTCTTACCTTCTAGAGGGATTTTGCAGTGCTTGCAGATAAAATGAGGTGCTCAAGGTTTGTCTTGATCCCCGTCAGGCATGCCGAAATATGCCTTGTAGGCTTCACACATTTTAACAGATGCTGTCACAGAGTACGTTTTCGCTCTTGTCTTGATAAATTGGCCACATGCGTAGCAGAATGCGTCTGGAGAATGGTTGCAACTTCTTTTTGCCATCTCTAATAAAATCAGATTTATGCGTTTACTTATGCAGTTAAAATTAAACTGATGTGGTAAGAGGTGAGCCCCTGCATATATATATTACTATGGAAAGTTCTTGAAAATTCTCGTGAGTTCTACAACATTCGAGAAAGTTCTTGAAAATTCTCTATCAGCGACTCAGCAGTGAATCTACCTGGAATGTTCTGGAAAATGGGTAAATTTCATTATCCAGGTCACAAAGTTTGAAAAGAAAATTAGGTCTTTCCATTTATTTTAGGCATAAGCAATAAAGAAATAACACTTTCTGCCCAGGAACAAGAAAAGTAAACATTTTGTTACATTGTGATATCAAAGTAGAACTAAATCTATAAATATCTTTACCAGAATTTACCTCCCTTTCACATCAATAAAATTACACAGAATAAGATTTTAAACTTTTGTCTCAAAGCTACACAGCGGCTATCTGCTGTTTCGCGGCACTAAATTTAAATTAATAGATTAGGGGAAAAGCAGCTACTCAACAGCACCTTCTCACTATCTGTTGTGGTACTGTTACCTGATCGAATAGTTGGGATTAGACAGTTAATCTTATGGCGCATACACAGCTCTAAAGTGTAGTGAGCATTTTAGAGATAAGGAGACGCAAACCATAAACCCCCAGATTACACATACCGAGCATACTAGCCTTTAAGCTGCACCCAACTTCAAAACTTGCAACATAAATATTTGAAACCAGAACAGAAATTAATTATGCCAAATCATAAAGTTGTTTTAATGGAACTGTAAACTATTTTGTTGATATATTCATTTAACTACGTCACTAAAAAAAAAAAAAAGCATAAACCGTAGCTAAGACCAATACATTTGTGTTGTATTTTGTAGCTTCTGTAGTAACATTTTTATTGTATTATACACTAAGTTAAGATATTCAGATCTAAAACTTCCGCTAGCGAAAAGCGTGAGTAAACCGTTTGATAAAAAGCATTTATTAAAACGTCAATGAAGCGTCTGAGGAAAGACATTCATGAATCGGTCTACCGAGCTGACCCGCATGTATTTTAGGACTAGTGCCGTTAAACGAAATTCCCCTACTCGATCAGTCAGGCTGGCAAGATGTGATGTGTAATTTTTCCTAAAGCACGTTTCGCGCCGTTCTTTCGGTGGGACAATAAGAGGCCTCAGAAGAACGAAAGTTATTGGCTATGGTGAGATATTAGTTAATGTTTATGACTTGATTACGTAGCGGCAAACAAGACACACTCAAGATGTTAATTCAATTTCTCGTTGGGCGTTGACTAAAGAAAACAATCACTCGCCTTGAATTCAAACTTTTTATTTACGACTTCGTTTGAAATTTACGAAACTGAAGAAAATTATAAAAAGTAAACTTTCTTTTGTGTCTCTTGGTTGATCTAATACAGTGACAGATAAAAACAACTTACTTTTTAATTTATTTTAAGAAGCGCCATCTACACCGACAACATCTCACTGTCAAGTATTTTTGAGCATGTAGTAGTGATGACGAGAAACCCACTTGAAGTAAAAATGTATCTCAGGACGGGTATATGGGTATTAACACTTTATCTTTGTTAACTTGAAGATGACCTAAAAATGTTGAAACGTTGTTCTCTGTTTTATTATTAAAGTGTTAATACCCATACCAGCCGTCCTGAGTACATGTTGTAGTAACATGATAACGTTTACTTATTTCTACGATTAAAGGTTTTAGGTCAGAAGGTGATAAATAGAGTTGTTTGTTTGTTGTTTTCTGTTTTATTATTAAAGTGTTAATACCCATACCAGCCGTCCTGAGTACATGTTGTAGTAACATGATAACGTTTACTTATTTCTACGATTAAAGGTTTTAGGTCAGAAGGTGATAAATAGAGTTGTTTGTTTGTTGTTTTCTGTTTTATTATTAAAGTGTTAATACCCATACCAGCCGTCCTGAGTACATGTTGTAGTAACATGATAACGTTTACTTATTTCTACGATTAAAGGTTTTAGGTCAGAAGGTGATAAATAGAGTTGTTTGTTTGTTGTTTTCTGTTTTTGGAGGGAGGTGTGTGTGTTGTGTTTATTTTTCAAATAAACCCACGTCGAGCTATTTGCTGTGTACAATGAAGAAAATCAAATTCCTAAGTTTAGCGTTGTTAAGTTCGTAGACTTACTGCAATCACACCAGGGTACCGAGTTTCTCTATTTATTTTGATTCGATGACGACAAAAACATACTGACTTGTAGCGAAACGTATCAAAAAATATAAATGGTTTGTACAAAAAGTTGAAACAAACATACTGACTTGTACTAAAACGTAACAAAAAGCATACTGACTTTAAATGAAACTTCTTGAAAACATGTTGACTTGTGTTGAAACGCACCGAACCTTCTGTTGATATATCATAGAAAAGTCTATTACTTTCAATCAGTCTTATCACATTTTTCTATAGTTATTACCTTATTGTACGTTTCTAAGGTTATTTTGGTTATTCTCGGGTTATCACGTTATACTACTCAACAATTATCGGCTTTCTCTACATTTGTCACATTTCTATACAGCTATCCTTTTATTCTGCACTACTGTACATGTCTAGTTACTTTTTAACTTTGTTTATGAATCTTGTTATTTGTTAATTACTCTAATCTGCAGAAGATGGTCCCACAGTATATATAATTATAGAACTCTAAATACTTTATTTTCATCCAATAGAACATTTTATCGGTTTTTGTAGTTGTTGTATAAACTACAATACAAAAACTGGATATTTACCCTCCGCACCCTATGAGCGCGCTTATGAATCACAGGTCCAGAATCATGAACATTGAATAATTCACCAACGATTTTACCTTCCTCTTTTATAAGTTGTAACGATTATTTTGTTGTATTTTGTGCATATATGTTGTAAAGCGTATTCATCAATAATTTATTATCAAAACAAACAACCTACATGCCAAAAAGTAACCCAAAACTTATCTATAAACTGTTTGGACCAACCATTTCACGTGATGGAGACCAAAAACATCCTTCTGTCTTTAATACATTTGTTGTTGGGCATTTACAAACAGCCCGATATTTCAAATAGGTGTCAGTACCGATATCCAGGTTTCTTCATTCGCGTTTAGGATTTCGTCCTCCATGTCTAAAATTTGTCAGTTTTTGCCGACGGCTGTTATGGTGTGGAAGTTTTGCAACAAATAAACGTTGTGAGTTAATACGATTATCCAAAATGCAGACTCATATTTTATGATTCCACGTTTTTAGAGTATTTGTAACAATTCGTTTTTTGAAGTTATAAGGAAGGAGGCCACCAGTTCTGACGTCTAACTCGAAACTTTTAGTGGGTCTGTTTGTTCAGGTTCTCTCTGGGAGGGGTGTCAATCTTGTGCGAACGGCCCTACATCCTATGAATCTCGTTTGATTCTAACAGAAAACTGAAGTTAGCTCTGTAAAAAATCCCCGAACTTGCTGATATAATTTTAAATACCTAATCTTTTTTATTTACATATGAGTTTATTGAATCTCACATGATTTTGTTGTAGAGTGCTTACAAAATGGAACAAGGCTTCCTTAGGCTTGCCCGAGTCGTGCCAAACATGCTCGCCCTCCCAGCCGTGGGGGCGTTATAATGTGACGGTCAATCCTACTATTCGTTGGTAAAAGAGTAGCCCAAGAGTTGGCGGTGGGTGGTGATGACTAGCTGCCTTCCTTCTAGTCTTACACTGCTAAATTAGGGACGGATAGCACAGATAGCCCTCGAGTAGCTTTGTGCGAAATTCCAAAAACAAACAAACAATCCTTAGGCTTAATTGCACACCTGTTGTTTACATATATCTAAATAGTTATGAAGCATTTATTTTATGAGCTGAAAGAAATAGAACGTAATAAGAGCCTTTTTGTGAAATAAAGCTTGGTCGATTCCGTTATTAAGGACTTTATTTAAGGTTACACGATATCGTGACCTACTGTTAGTCTCTTCGTATTTTGAATAACTTAAACCAACTTTCTTAAAACTGTTTATATATATTTATTTATTTACTAGTTACATGTAGTACAGTAAGAAATATATTGTTTTAATTAAACACGTACGACGCTCTGAATACTTATCACTAAAACGAAAAATATGTACTTCATATATTACGTAATTTATCTTTTAAAGAAAAACTTCAGGTTACGTTAAATTTAGCACTAAAATTTGATTAAGATAGTAAAACATATTCAAATGGAAATCTATCACAATTAATGTGATAAAGTGTGAATAACAATTTTGGATAGTGTGTTTGTTTTGGATTTTCGCACAAAGCTACTCGAGGGCTATCTGTGCTAGTCGTCCCTAATTTAGCAGAGTAAGACAGCTAGGCATCACTAACCACCGCCAACTCTTGGGCTACTTTTTTAACAACGAATAGTGGTATTGACCGTGACATTATAACGTCCCTCATGTTTGGCGCGACGCGGGCGCAAACCCGTGACCCTCAGATTACGAAGTGCACGCTTTAACGCGCTTGGCCATGCCGGGCCCAGGAATAGTATGACTACATCGTGTATAACCGACTCATGATCATACTAGCCTTTTAAAGGTGATGTATTTATTACGTAGCGAACATCTGACAGGTGCCTCTGCGAGGTACGAATTATAAGCTCTGTATATAAACACATATAAACGCCTGCTACTTGACAAATAATTCACTTACACTGTATTGAAACGAGTATCAAAGTGATATTGTGTATCATCTACAAGAAACGAAGACAAAAAACACTTGCTTTTTAAAATAATATTACTTACATTCTAGGTACCCTGTAATATCACTCAGATAGCGTAAGTTGCTATTTTATGTTTTAAATATAATATAAAATGAAAATGATTTCTATTTTTCAAACCTCCCAAAAGATGTCTTAAAACAACAGCGAGTTTATTCAATGTTTTTGGAAGCCAAGTATGGTCTAACTATTAGCATTCTGGACCACGAATCTTCAAGTCCTCTTTCTCATAGCGCTAAATATAATGAAATATCTCGCTGTATATTTTGGAGCCGTGAGTATATTGTACGTGGGACGATCAAATCTCACTATTTTTTAGACATCGGTGGTCCCGGAAATCGTCCCTGAGTGATAAAGTAGGCGAAATAGTTTTCCACTTGACTAGTACTTCAAAATTAGTGGCAACTAGCAGAGATAACCCTTTCGCACAAATATCCGGAAACAAACTAACAATGTTGAAAACTTGAAGTAATATACGTGTACCCACGTGACAGCTACAACCAATATAAAATCACAGTGACACAAAATGTATATACTTACGTTTTGACATTGTTTAACGTTTTGTAGATAGTGGAGTGCCATCGAAAACTAATCCTTTTTGAGAAAGATATATAGCAGCAATTTTCAACTCAACATACTGAGATCATAAATATATATTCGGATGTGGATTTTACAAGTATCGAGACGGGGTGTAACTTGTGCGTTGGAAAACATAGAAGAAAGGATCAACTTGGGGTACAGGGACCGTCCAGAAATATAATTGTAAGAGGATGCGCTCCTGCTGCCATAAGCAACGTGCGGCGTCGTGTAACAGATAATAAAATAAAGTTCACGAACAAAAATCAGCACACTTGCCACAGGCAAGAGTAAGCCATGTAAACAAAAAGGATTTCTTTCTGGAAAAAACGACAGAAGTCACGTGTACACAATATAACAAACAGCTAGAGGATGAAACTGGTATTCGTACCAATCCATAGGAAAGCATACAACTCGTATCACCAGATCCAAAGTCTAAGGATTTCTGTAAGATCGAACTGTTGAAGTGAGCACTATAAAACAGTTTTTTCCGTACATTAAATGTTTTTTAAGAGTATTGAATTATGAAAATGGCATTCTTTTAAGGAGTATCTTGGAATATAAATTACTTTCTAGGACTATTGTCAAGATTACATCTTATCAGATAAATCATGACCGGAGGTGTCGACGTGTACTTTAAATACGTGATAATTTTTAGAATTTGTTTTAATTTAAATAATTCAACTTATGTGTGTGTTGGAACATTAGTAGGTAGCCACAAAAATTTATAAGGGTGTTTTGATAATTTCTTTCTTTCGTTCTCCATTGAAAATTTGCATATCAACAAAAAATTTAAATATTCTGCATTTTAGTTAGTTGATTGTAATAGCTTATGTTTATATATGTTTAACGCATTATGTGTTAATTAAGTAAATTAGTTGATCTGCAGTTTTTATGATCGTAATATCATGTTTATGACGCGAATTCTAACAAAAGATGCTAATATTATCTGTTAACCTAACAACTCAGTACCTAAAACTGATTAGTGTTTACTTGTCAGAGGAAGTTAAAGACGTTTAACATACCTTACATTTTGATAATTTATTGAAGTCACTGAAACCATATTACCATAAATTAACATACTGAATCTTATGTTTTGTTTCTGTGTATGTTAGAAGTATCTGTTGTATGAAACCATGAAATTTTGTTTGTTTGGTTTGTTTTGAATTTCGCACAAAGCTACTCGAGGGTTATCTGTGCTAGCCGTCCCTAATTTAGTAGTGTAAGACAAAAGGGAATGCAGCTAGTCATCACCACCCACCACCAACTCTTGAGCTACATTTTACCAACGAATAGTAGGATTGACCGTCACATTATAACGCCCCCACTGCTGAAATGGCGACCATGTTTGGTGCAACGGGGATTCGAACCCGCGACCCTCAGATTACGGGTCGAACGTCTTAATTCAGGTCGCCATGTCAGGCCACGATGAAATAACACCAAACTATATGCGTATTTAGTAATATTGTAAATGTAAGAGTATCATCATAATATAATGGACGTAGCGTGTATGTCAATACCTATGAATGTAACCAAAACACATGCATTACCTATTAACTGGCACCACAAACAAATATCCATATAAAATTTCACACTTTGGATATTCAAAATCCAGATAGTTATAAAGATAACTGTTGTATGTGCAACAACCAGTTCTATATGACAGAACACAATTTTAAATAAAGTTACCCTTCTCACAACAATAACACGACTTTCACTAGGACTGTACGTGAGGGCCCTAATTATATCTTTGTTGATTTAATTTATAAATGTACTAAAATCTAAAGTTCTTAAAAACTACAAGTTTTTCAATATAGCTTTTAATATATATAAAAGAACTAAAGCTGATATCAGTAAAATGTATGAACATTTTGAACTCTGGACATTGAATCATTATGAAGTATTGAGTTACTATGAGTTACGCATGACTAAAGAGAACGATACGAACTCTTTTTTTTTGTACCTGCAGTAATTCGGGAAAAATAATCCATTTTTAGGAAACTTTCCCTTTTTTCTCTTTTTTTTCAATGAGACACGAATAGCATCGATTAGCAAACATTACTCACACGAACAGTGGCGATTCTGCTAGTATCTACTGAACTAATTAATCCATATTTTCCGTTGTTGAAAATACTATTTTGATTATAAACTACCATCAGAAAGTTCCACCCATACAAAACGAAACTGCAGATTTACCACAAAGATCTTATTCGTAATGTAAACAGTTTAAGTGACTAATGTGCCAAACTGAGAATCTGAGTGTGAAGAGTCGCCACAAAATAATTTGGATTTTGGACTAAACTAATTTGTTGATGAAGAATGAATTGTGGACACATTCATGGTCGATATTTTTTATACGATTCTTGTTTTTGCTTATTTCTTACGCTAGATATAAATGGGAGAGAATGAAGGTGTTAACTGTGTCTAGTTACATAAATGGGAGAGAATGAAAATGTTAAATATGTCTAGTTATATAAATGGGGGAAAATGAAGGTGTTAACTCTTTCTAGTTATATAAATGGGAGAGAATGAAGTGTTATCTATGTCTAGTTATATAAATGGGAGAGAATGAAGTGTTAACTATGTCTAGTTATATAAATGGGAGAGAATGAAGTGTTAACTATGTCTAGTTATAGAAATGGGAGAGAATGAAGTGTTAACTATGTCTAGTTATAGAAATGGGAGAGAATGAAGTGTTAACTATGTCTAGTTATATGAACAGGAGAGAACAAGAGTAGTAATATGTATAGTTTGTAGCTTCTTGATATAAAAACTCACGATTTAAATGTTTTTATGAGGTTTTTAAAATCCAGGATTTTTGCTTCAATTTTTATTTTTTAGAGAGCGGGCTCATCGTTTGCTTCATAACAACTTTGACTATTTCGATCATTAACAAACAAGCAACCATTATGAAATCATTTTCTCTGATTCTTTATTCGTGTAAAGGCCTGATGAGTAAATGAAGGTATAATTAGCAACTAGGCTTAATAAGCTGGTGGTTGGTGGCGGGAACTGAAAAAGCCGTTCAACCCAAATGCTATAACTGTGTTCTGAAAATATTGAAACTAAACAAGTCTGCGAATGCAAGAGGTTTCGTGTTAAGCTAGCGACACTGATCGCCATGTTAGGTGGGATGAAATTACCAATAATGGTTTGAAATTATAGTTATTTAGACATTTTTAGAATCGGAAACATGCTAAGTAGAGGACTTGCTTGTTTTCGTATGTATTATGCAAACATTTCTAACCGTCTTATGTTTTAAAACCGGTAGCGAGTTAATTAACGTTTCAGTTTTAATATCATATGTTCGGCACACATAACTACAGATGTCTGTGTTAAAATTTACATCCGTACATTTCCTGAAGGAACATTACAGTTATTTACAGAAAGAGTGATGCACGTTACACTTGTTGAACCACATAATTTCTGTTAAAGTTAGGTTTTAACCACATCTTCTCAAAAAGAATAATACATCTTAAATATATATATATAATCATATTTCTTGTACAACTAGTCATGACGGAATTACAATAAAGTAAATATTGTATGAAATATAAAAAAACTCTGTATTAATACCTGGAGAGTATTGTTTGTTTGTTTTTGAATTTCGCTCAAAGCTACATGAGCGTTAGCCATCCCTAATTTAGCAGTGTAAGACTCTTGGGCTACTCTTTTACCTACGAATAACAGGATTATCCATAAGTTTATAACGGCCCCACAACAGCTGAAAGGATGAGCATGTTTGGTGCGACAGGGATTCGAACCCGCGACCCTCAGATTACGAGTCGAGCGCCTTAACCACGTGGCCATATAGGGCCACCTGGGGAGTAAAGGTCATTTTTCTAACTTATTACCAAAACATCTTTAAGTTTATAACTAGACTTTGCATAAATGAAGATTGATTTATGTTAAAGCTTCAGATAAACATTTTCTTCACAAAAACAGAACATGTTAAAGCTATGAGCTAAATTTCTACAGAAAGAGATGATGAGTGTCAATATTTCTAATAATTTTTTTTTAAATAAAAACGATAAAATATGAAGTTTTTAACTACAACTTTTTATAAAAGCAAGTTGTTTTGTTTTGAAATCTTTCTCTGTAACATTACTGCTTGCAGAATAATACGAGTCTTTAAAACTTTCTGTGGACTCTGACCTTGAATCAGCATCTGATGCCTTCATTTTAACCAGTATATATATAATTGTGTTTTATTCTATCGATATTGGCAGGACTTGTGTACAGTTTCTGAAATAATATAAACTCTGCACGAAACAACAGTGTTAACTGGCAGTGATACTCTATCAGGCAGTATGATCATTTACAAGGTGTGGTATAGGAACAAAAAGTGCACAATTTTTCAGCTATATCACTGGACTAAAACAACTAGGTCTGTTAAAGCTTTCATCCATGCTATCAAAACGAAGATTTCAACATTTCTTAAATATTGTTAGAAGAAATGGTTCATGTTTAAATTGTAGCTACACATTTTCAGAATGAAATACATCATTTCAAAGTTGTTTGCACTTTTTTTAGAATATACGTCTGCTTTTATTTTCTTATATCAAACCCACAACGGGCTATCTGCTGTGTATACCGAAAGGAATCTAGCCCCTGATTTTAACATCGTAAATCCGAAAACTTACTGCTGTCCTGATGGGGAACGTTTTTTAGAAAAAAAATGCATGTTAAAATTGTAAACACAATTTTTCTGAAAGAAAGAACTGATGCGAGGCCTGGCATGGCCGAGCGCGTTAAGGCGTGCGCTTGTAATCCGAGGGTCGCGGGTTCGCGCCCGCGTCGCGCTAAACATGCTCGCCCTCCCAGCCGTGAGGGTGTATAATGTGACGGTCAATCCCACTATTCGTTGGTAAAAGAGTAGCCCAAGAGTTGGCGGTGGGTGGTGATGACTAGCTGCCTTCCCTCTAGTCTTACACTGCTAAATTAGGGACGGCTAGCACAGATAGCCCTCGAGTAGCTTTGTGCGAAATTCCAAAACAAACAAACAAACAAGAACTAATGTCAAAATTGTCTAAGTCGTTGGAGATATATTTATAAATGTTAAACTTTTTAGCTTCACAAAGAACAAATAAAGTTAGATTTTCTATCCATACGGTATCAGTGTATCTTTGTGGTACATGTTAAAGTGTTTAGCTACACTTTCTGATAAAATCTGATATATGTTAAAGTGTTTAGCCACACCTTCTGAGTAAATCTAATACATGTTAAAGTGTTTAGCTACATCCTCTGAATAAATTCAAAACATGTTAAAGTGTTTAGTTACACCTTCTGAGTAAATCTTAAACATGTGCTTGTTTGTTTGTTTGTTTTTAAATTTAGCACAAAGCTACTCGAGGGCTGTCTGTGCTAGCCGTCCCTAATTTAGCAGTGTAAGACTAGAGGGAAGGCAGCTAGTCATCACCACCCATCACCAACTCTTGGGCTACTCTTTTACTAACGAACAGTGGGATTGACCGTCACATTGTAACGCCCCCACGGCTGGGAGGGCGACCGGGCGCGACTCTCAGATTACGAGTCGCACGCCTTAACACGCTTGGCCATGCCGGGCCCTTAAACATGTGAAAGTATTTAGCTGCATCCTTTGAACAAATCCAAAGCATGTTAAAGTGTTTAGCTACGCCTTCTGAATAAATACTGAACATGTTAAAGTGTTTTTCTACATTCTTAGAGTAAATCTTATGCATGTTAAAATGTTTAGCTACACCCTCCGAGTAAATTCGAAACATGTTACAATGTTTAACTATTCCTTTTCATGAAGAGTAACATATCTTCACAATTTCAGAACATCCTTAAATATTAATTTTTCTTCCGACACTTTTCCAGAAAGAACGGTATATGTTAAAACTGTGTAGATCTGTTTGGAAAAAAGAAAAGAAAAAAAGGTAAATGTTAAAATTTCAGCTAAACTTTTCCATAAACAACATCACATATCAAGGTTATAAGCTACATATTTACAGAAAAATAGTAGAATGTCAAAAACGTGTCCTCGACACAGCTATAGAGAAACAACGGTCGCATTTTAAAATTTACGTCTTTGTCAATCAAATTAAAGTATCTATTAACACTAAATAAAATCCACAGGTTTACTTATATCCTACGAAAAGAATTCTGTGTTGTAATTGTCTTGGGTGAAACTAGACAGAAACAGTTAATTTTAGGGTTCTTAAATAGTTTTCAAAATTTTTTTCGTTGGTGTCTTCTATGATTGGCTATTAGAGTTTTTAGAATGGCAAATATATATTACCTAAATCTTACCGTTCTTTTAAAACGTTTTAAGCCTTTTACGTGGAAATTGTAATCTTTCTTTTAAATCTAATACAGAGGTTGAATACGCTTTATTAAAACAATTTTAAAGCCTCACTATATCGTTATAGTAGTAATCTCTCTGACGACCAAGATTCACCGTAAAGTTCTCGTGGCAAAAGGTATAAACCACTATCCCGATGTTTCTGTAAAGCAATACGAGGATGCGTTTACCTGACGCCCGTTACATCTGTTCGATCGCATAGAAATCCATCGGTTTTTGGGTCTAATGACTTGAACGATATGTTATCGTAAGGAATAGTAAGAGTATTTGTTACACATTCCATCTGCTTGAGGCATACGACGATTTACTGGGAGGTATAACAAGAAGCTTTATCTTGGTGAGCCCATAACCTAATGGTCTCATTCACAAGTGCACAGCGTGGCGTACTGTTGCTTTGGGCACGAAGGCAACTTTGGCTAATGACCTTTGTGTTATTTGGTTCTCAGCTGCAAACAAGATGGCGTAATTTCCTTACCACGTCTGGGATATCATTTGTGGCTAGTCATGTTTTGCATAGTCCTCAGGCTCCCAAACTGATCCACAGTTGAAATGTAACTGATACATTTCGTTCCACCACGACATCACAATGACAATAGCTGTTATGTGAGTCGGTGATTTGATTACCCAGAGTTGTTTTAATATAACTTACTAAAATATCTATAACTTTGTATAATGGACGGCAACTGCCTGTTGTGGAGACACAAGTGTGACGTTCATTCTACAAAGTTTCACCATGAATACTCTGCCTAAACAATCAAGCAAAGAATGTCTATCTCTTGTTTTTAAACGAGAAAAATCAAAGAGTTTGGAAACATTTTAGGTTTAAGGATACAAACAATTATAGAACATTTAAACAGTAATGTTTTTTAATAACTCTTCAAATTTTTCCTTACATTTTTTACGATCCCTGTTTGCTGGTTTTCAAGTTTCCATTTTCTTATATTATGTACTGACTTCTTTATGTTCAACTATGGACAAAAAAATATTTGATATAATAGCTAACTGACACGACTCATGATGCAGCTATTAACTCCTTAATCGCATTAGTTCCAAATATAAGAGATTGTCATGGAGATTTGTTTGAAAATATAGCAAGCATTTATAGTTTCTTTGTGATTAAATTCTCAAGATATAATGCATAACAATTGGCAAATATATGCCAAGACTACTTTACAAGTAAAAAAGTAGCTTTTTCAGAAAAAAACACATATGTATAAAGCATCACTTTAAATAAACTTTCGTGTCTTTTGAAGTAATTATTCCATAAATATGTGTAATAATATATAATATTATGTGTATTGATTTATTTTCACTTCATACATAATACAGGGGTTGTACGATGTATTTTTGTTTGTGTAAAATATATGAGAAACAAATTGACTATCCTATGCCTATTTCCACTATCGTATTCAGTATTCTAAAATAGGTTAAGGTACAATATAGCAAGCCGTTTATATTGTAGACTGGCAAGAGAATAATAATTCGAATTACAAACTGGCTGTTTGAAGCGTTTGTTTTCCTTTCTAAATCTAACATGTGTGCTTTTTTGTGTAGTTTGATACTTGTATAGTCTTAGCACTTTAAACGTTTTAAAGTGTTGGTTGAACTGAACCTTGACTGTTTAAGGTTCTTTTAGCCCAAACTTTCTACAAAGGTTTTGTACAGTTCCTTGCGATCTCTATTATGAACCACTATTGTGGTTCTTGATAAATATTAACAACCGTGTGTCAAAGCTGACATCTTATAGACTAAGGTAAAATCCCACTACAAACAACGTGGTTATTCTTAGATCCAAGTGCTTAGAACCAATATGTTATAGGTATAGACATATTCGTACCTGGGCTAATGTATTAACAATTTACTTTCAACCAACCTCGCCTACATTCAATATGTTATATATAATAGGTATACTTCGCACTAAGTTCTTCAAACACAAAGTAATAATAAGCCATAAATTAAAAGTCGTAAATAAATGTTCTTATGTACAATTTTGTAATGCTTCGTTCGAATCATTACTTTAGAGATATTTGTTGAGCATTGGACTTATCGCAACAATTGGTATTCTTAAAAAAAATATCCCATCATACGAAAAGTAAAAGTTTAAAATTGAATGCCAACTGATTTAACTTTTGATTTTCAGTACAATATTCTTTAAAATATGTTTTCTGCTTTACATACCAGTAGACCAAATTATGCTACCTTATGATCGCTTGTTATGTATATATATTGTTTCTGAGAAACTAGTAATTACTTTCATGAAGTATTTCCAAAGTTTGTACAGTGAATGTGAGTCTCGAGACAGTAATGTTTTCAATCTATGTTTTGAGGAAAGAGAAGAGCTTAGCTATAAAATGTTTCACACTTGGTATCCCCAACCTCATTTATGAAAGTTTGTAGAATCCGTTTTGCAATGGAAGGTAGTGACGTCATTTATGTTGAAAGTTTACATGTGTATTTTTATTGAGAAAGATTGACATTTTATACAAGTTTTTCAATAGTTTATCAAAAAAAACACTTCAAATCCGATTTTGAACCTGCTTACTTCCACTAGTATCAGGTTCGAATCATACATACCTCTAGAAATATGACGTTTGAATCTACTTACCTCCAGAGATATGAAATTTGAACCTACTTATCTCCAGAGACATGAGGTTTTTAATTAGTTAGTCAATGAAATGATGGGTCTTGTCTAGAACCGTTTCTGATATTTTCTGACTGAGCTGAAGGAAAATCATACCTGAGTCTACTTAACAAATGCTTACACATCTCAAAAAGTTGGTTACGTAGATGTGTTTTATCAAATATTCCTCTTACTTCATATTTTAATCAAAAACATCACTTTACATATATATACCTTCACGTTAGTTTTAATGATTTCTTCTTGAGTTGGCTATTGTATTTATTCGGTTTTGAACATTAGATTATTTATTTTTAAAACACTAGCGACCACTTTATATATCAACTCTTCACTGTGCTGGATAAAATCTTCTCAGTTGTATAATAATTATCAGGATTCCTGAAAACTAAGTTTAACTCAGTTCAAACAATTATTGTACTCATCCCTAAAATGATTTTCATTTAGCTATTAAAATAAATAAGTATATTTCTTTGATATATTTCAAAATATTTATTGGAGCAGTAAGTATTTATTGAAATAAACGTAACACTCTACAGGGTGGCCCGTAAGTCCCTATTCATCCATATTGTGTCTAAACAACGTTAGAATACTAATGATGAGTTGAAGGCAGCTTTTACCGCGGCATTTGGAACAATAACCCCTGCTGTGTTGAGAAAAATGTCTCACAAAACATGACGTCGCATAATATTATGCAGCGAGAATGAGGGACAACACAAATACACTGGATACATAAGATATGTGAATGGGTAGGAACTTACGGGCCACCCTGTCTGTGTATGTGTTTTTTTTCTTATAGCAAAACCACATCGGGCTATCTGCTCAGCCCACCGAGGGGAATTGAAACCCAAATTTTAGCGTTGTAAATCCGGAGACATACCGCTGTACTAGCGGAGGGCAGGGCCACCCTGTAGAAGGACTGCCTTTACTGTGAAAACAAAGTTCTTGTCAAATGACCAAATTAACCATTAATTTTTATTTTCGTCAAACAGATTAATCTATTAAAACCAATAAAGTCTGTAAGTGTTTTTAATATATTACTTAACTGATATTTGTTTTTCAAATAAAGCCTGTGCTTTCAGTTTGTCAAATGACTAGTTAACATAATTTTGAAACGTTAAAAACCCCCTCTTCTGAGCCATTAAAAATTAAGTAATTTAATTATTTTAAATAGTTTACAAGGTATTTATAGTTGCATTTCAACTAATATTTTTATTAACGAGGTTTTAAAGGTATCTGTAATGGAATGTCATCTAATTGCTTTATTTTAAGGAATTTTAAAAATATTTGCAATGGAATGTTGTCTAATTACTCTACGTTAAGGAGTTTTAAAGGTATCTGTAGTTAAATGTTATCTAATTACTCTACGTTAAGGAGTTTTAAAGGTATCTGTAGTGAAATGCTATTTAATTACTCTACGTTAAGGAGTTTTAAAGGTATCTGTAGTGGAATTTTATCTAATTACTCTACGTTAAGGAGTTTTAAAGGTATCTGTAGTGGAATGTTATCTAATTACTCTACGTTAAGGAGTTTTAAAGGTATCTATAGTGGAATGTAATCTAATTACTCCAGGACATAGATTCTTGGAAATTATCATCATATTATTTGCAGTTGTTTTTTTACTTTCACAAACCCTAGAACTTGTTCTCCTTATCACTATGCACTATTTGAGTAATGTTTACGCTAATTTGGTTACGGTAAGATGTTGATTAATTAAATGTAAAGATTTATAGATAAATAATAATAACACAGCCAATATCTGAGTTGCATACAAACATGATCAATATCTCTGCGCACGTTAAAGATACCATGATTCATTGATTCACAGCCTACTGACTTTTTAAAACCATGCGTAAAACTCATTTTATCCTCTTCCAACCAACAATCCACTGAAGTATAAACATACGACATTGAAGAGAAGCCATGATAAATAATTTATTAATGTTAACCTGTTGTAACAGTATGAGCTAACCTGAAGTGAATGTCAAGAGGGTTCCAATGTCCAACTGTTTGTAACGGCAGTTAATTCATTCAATAATCTGTATGTCTATGCTGCGTTTTGTATAATCAATATTTTTAAAATGTTCTGTTCTACACCTTTTTAGTGAATTATTTTTTTCATACAGCAAAGGAAATGAAGAGTTTAAAAGTTTTTATTATAGAACCAGCACAGAAATTTGAAAATATCTGGAACCAAACAAAATAGATGTTTTCTGTGGTAAGAGACAGAAATCAAGTAAGGATATACTTAGTTGTATGTTATGTGTTATATACCAGAGATAAACTTCAAGTCGCTGATAACCGAATCACTAGGCTTTCAATGAATCGTAATAAAAACGCATTTGTCACATCCAGAAGTTAAATGTTCATTGCCATTACCACTGGAGGTCCTGGACAGGCGGAAATTGTGGTTACCTCTGCCGGCGACAGAATTCAGTTGACGGAGAAGAGACAGTTGGGAGCCGATGGGGTAGTGTTGACAACAGATACAATATAAAAAGGGACTGCCAGGATGTGCTTGGCCAATAAAGCTTTTTCTGGGGGTAATTAGTTCCGTTAGGTGCCATTTTAGTCCAAGAAAGTAAACGGAAAATCGGGTTAAAGGCAAGACCCGGAACATCCTTGGAAAACAGCTTTAATCATATGAGGATGTGACCTTTCTTTGTTTAAACTGCATACGCCCAGCAAATTCCATCAAACTTTAGACCATCGTCGACTCATTTCCAGTTTCATGGATCCTGGACAGCTGTGTGAGTGGAATGTACGCGGACTCTGTGTTTTCTTTTCATTAGCTATAGGCTAGTGATCATCAAGTTTCTTACCAGAAGAAAGACTGGAATAAAAACATAAATAAACAACTTGTATTATGGTTGATGAAATTCTTTAGTCTTCCTCAACGGTTTTAACTAATAAAATATACGTGTAACACGATAAAAGCGAACAAAAAGTGATCGCGTTTGTCGAACCATTTAAAGAAAAAGCTTTTTTTTTAATTAATCAAATATAAAGAAGCAGAAGAAAATAAAAAAATGTTTTTCTGATTATTTTACTAGTTTGCTGATATTGGATACATGACAGTTTACTTTAAATTTGAGGCCTGGTATGCCCAAGTGGGTTAAGGCGTTCGGCTCGTAATCTGAGGATCGCGGGTTCGAATCCCCGTCGCACCAAACATTCTTGCCCCTTTAGCCGTAAGGGCGTTATAATGTTATAATCAATCTAACTATTCATGGATAAAAAGTAGCCCAAGAGTTGGCGGTGGGTGGTGATGACTAACTGCCTTCCCTCTTGTCTTACACTGCAAAATTAGAAACGGCTAGTGCAGATAGCCCTCGAGTAGCTTTGCACGAAATTAAAAAAAAAGAATTTAATACGAGAGCATTATTTAAGGTATATTGTTTGAGCATTGAAGTAAGTTATTTTTATTAGCGTTACGTGTGGCAAATTTACTTAGGTAATTGTTAATGAATCATTTGTTGTATATTCAGTTGTTATGAATTAACGACATTTTACCTTATAAAATCTTCTCGTTCCTTTAAATGAGTATCGTTACTTCTTAGCGTCTCGTATCTTTAGAACGTCCTAGGCCTCAGTCGGGTAGTATCTATATAGACGACCAAGTTTGTGCAAGTAAATCAGTGAGAGTGGAAGTTAATGTTACTGAGAGACATAATTAAATAGAGTTAGGCTATATTTATAAGTTCAGCCATAAACAGTGCATAATGGCAACTTTTAAAATGTTAAAATTGCATATTTTATTCGAATAACAAACTAGAGAGTAATAATCCGTCTTGTCAGTTGAGTTTTAAAGTAACTAAACCAATCTGTATGAGCTGTTGATGAAAAGCTCTGGATAGAACTGTGATGATTAATTGTATAACGAACATTTATGTGAACGTTTCACTTGTTTTGAATATATTATTTAAAACAATTAGATTGTTTGCTGCCCATTTACTATTGACATTTATAACCAACGACTCACAGACACCTACTGTAAAGAATTCTATCCACACATACTTAAAATCTGACACTGGCAAGCCAGCCAGGATTATATAGTGGTAAACGGTGTTGGAAGGAGAGGTGAACAACAGCTGTAGTAGTGGCTATATAACTATGTCCACTGATTTTGATAAATGAGTGAGTTGGGCTCAAATACAGTAATGTAAAAGTATTGTTTTTAGTATAATAATTGAAGAGAGAATAGTATCAACAGAGAAGTGAGGAAGAAAAGACAAGAATAGAAATAGAGAAAGAAGAAAATGTGAGAAAGAGAGACTGGAAATAGAGGAATAAAAACACAAATTGAGAAAAAATCAAATGAGAGAGAGGTAAGACGAGAACTAGATAGAATAAAAGTACAAATTGAGAAAGAATCAAAGGAGAGAGAGGTAAGACGAGAGCTAGATAAAATAAAAGTACAAATTGAGATTGCAAAGTTCAGCCAGCAGAAAGATGAAAGACACGAGAATGACATTGGAGTCAGAGTCAGTCGACCCAATCTGTCGGAATGTAATGAACAGAAAGATGACAAAAGTTCAGCCAACAGAAAGATGAAAGACACGAGAATGACATTGGAGTCAGAGTCAGTCGACCCAATCTGTCGGAATGTAATGAACAGAAAGATGACAAAAGTGCTCAATTTGACAAGTATGAAATTCAGTTCTGACAAGAAAATATAAGTGTATGCAGATATGACTTCAAAAGATTCAATGGACTATGATAAGTTACAGTTGACATTGTTGAAATAACTATGAGTTTCTTTTGCTTCTTTGTTTGTTCATAGTTAAACAGAAATCAACACAATGGGCTATCTGTGCTCTGCCCAAGTAGGGTATCAAAACTCAGTTTATAACGTTGAAAGTCCAAAGACATACCACAGTGCCACTGATGGGGGGAGACAAAACACTTACTGAGAAAGGTTTTCACCAGAAATTCAAGGAAGTTACAACTGACACTGGAGAAACTATATTTCAGTTTGTGGAACGTTTACAGTGATGCTTCACAAGATGGACTGACATGGCCAAGTGTTAAGATACAGTATTGTACAAAAGTGAGAGGACAAAATCAGAAATTAGATTTTAGGGTACTTTCAATGAACAATTGAAGGTTAATACAGGTTAAACATCAACATTTTGTTAATCTTCATATTAAGTACCACAGAAACTCAGTGGAAGTGCTTGAGATTAGCAAACAGTTAATATTTTGTGTTACTTTAATAATGGTAGACAGTCTTTCAGGCATTCTCGCAATATCCTTAATCAAAGTTTCCTTTGGTATTTTACTCCAAATGTCTCTAATATACACCCATAAATGTTTGATCTAAAAAAATCCTAGATCTGCTTAAGAGGATTGAAATCAGGGGTCTGTGAGAATCTTTGCATCATTTGATTGATTCCAACAGACTTTTACTGAGCTTAGCAATTTTTACACAGGTTGGATAATTATTTGGGGCCATTATTGTTTTACCAGTAGAATCCTTTACCAATAATTTGTAAACCACTTGCTATACCACAAGGAATTAGTTATTATCTGCTGGTACCTGTGCTGGTCCATTCTTCCATCTAATATGCATATATCTCATATTGCTTCAGCAGAAAAACACCACAAACCATCATTCTGTATCCTTCCCTCATGCTTAATGGTAGCTATCATTGAGGTACATATTTTTCACTTTTATTCTGATTTGAGCCAAATATTTCAAACTTGGACTCATCCGTCCATAACACCTTTTTCCAATCATCAACAGTCCAGTTCTTGTAGTTTTTAGAAAATTTCAGTATATTTACAATATTTGGAGAATGAAGTAAAGTTTTTTTGACTGATATACGACCAAACATTCCATTCTCTTTGAGACAGAATTCTTGATGCTGTATGTCTGTTACTTGGAACATGGTCGTTTATCTCATGGTTGAGATCAGTGACAGTCTTATTTCTGTCCCGAAGTCTGCATAAACGAAGAAATCAACATCAGTATCATTGATTTTATGTGTTCTGCCTCTCCCTTTCCTAATTTCAATTTCACGACCTGTGATGCACTTGACAGTGTTTGGGGAGCATTTCAAGTTTGTATTAGTTTGTCAAAAAGTTTAACCAGTATTACAAATCTTTTATGGAAAGTCTCTGTTCAACTGACAGTTCTCTATGCTTTTTGAACAACGGCATACCAAACATTTTATATGGTAATAAACACTGTTTTTGTTAAGGTTTATTTGTGGAATTTTATTAAATTTATTTCTTCTAGCATGTACCTGTACCATGTACTTGGTTCTTTCTATATAGTTAAGACACTGCATGGGGTATCATGATTGTTATTTCAGATCGTAAATTTGATCAATTTTTTTCATTATGGTAGTCCAATTATGACATGCTCTTGGTATAAGTATATGATAGTTTGAAATATCACCCATTCTCGTTCATTTGTCAACTGGAATCAGTAAAGCATTACCATGATGTTGAAACTTACATTCTGTAACGACATGTAAGAATTAGTTCAATAAACTGGAAATAATGATAAAATATTCTCTTGTTATGACACTTTTACACAGCAGTATAATATAAATATATTATGAATATTTTACTTGAAGAGGGGCTTGTTATTAGATAAAACAACTGCTCATATTAAGTTAAATAGGAGGGCAATACTTAATGTATGCTGTATGAGTGTTAAAGTAAGTTATTTTAGAACCAAAAGTTTGCTTACATAACTGTTCCTGAATCATTTGTTCTGTGGTTCAGTTGTTCTGAATTAACCTTTAAGTGAGTATCAGTACATTATAACATTTCGTAGTTTGTAAAGCGTTTCAGACTTCTGTCGGGCAATATCTGTATAAACGACCAAGTTTATACTAGTAAGTTAGTCAGTGAACGTGAAAGTAATTTAGATAATATTAATAAGAGTTATAGTCAAATAGATCTAAAATGTGTTTGCAAGTTTAGCCATAAGAAGTGTATAGTAGCGGCTTTTAAAGTGTAATAATCACAGATTATGTTGTAGTAACAGAATACAGAAGAACAATTCGTCTTTTCAATTTTATTCTATAGTAACTTAACCAGCTTCTGTGAACTCTTGACGAAAAGAGACGATTATTAAAAGCTCTGAATACGACTGTGGTAATTAATTAACTGTGTAACGTAGATTTATATATACATGTTTAACTTATTTTGAATATATTATTTTAAATCTAGTGAATTGAGTGCTGTCCGATTTGTCGTCAAGAACTGAAAGATACTTACTGTAAATTACACATAATTAAAAACCTGATAGCTAGTTACTTTGAATAAGGAATAAAACTAACCTAAATAACAAATAATATAAAAATAATGAATAAAAATAAATAATTAATCAATATTGTGTCATAATCCCTACCATAATCCAGATTTGTAAATATATAAAAACTGATAAAGATTACACTTATCAACTTTATCTGGTTGACATTATAACATTTATTGCTCAAGCAACTTAATGATATAAACAGCGTCACCCACTGTTGTATGTGACACATTCCACGGTAAGTGATTGACATATTGTTATATTTTCACTTCATGCGTAAGTTTAGAGAATCATTTGAACATAAAGCTTTGGTTGCGGTTGATTATATCCACGACGTAAGTAAAGAAAATTGTGTCTTCGTGTGAAACAAATCGTGTCATTTTCAAATTACGTGCATTATATAAAAATGTATATTTTTTCTTGTTGTTTGGATTAATAAAATAAACATTTGTCACGCACAGCAAAAGTGAATAAAAATGTACTCATATAAAACAAATCGTGCTAGTTTTAAATTACATGTTTTGTGTAGCAATGTAAGGTAGCATAATACATACATTTACATCGTCTTACGAGACCAGCGTGGCTAGGTGGTTAAGGCATTCGACTCCTAATCGGAGGGTTGTGGGTTCGAATCCCCGTCACACCAAACATGCTAGCCTTTTCAGCCGTGGGAGCGTTATAATGTGACGGTCAATCTCACTATTCGTGGGTAAAAGAGTAGCCCAAAAGTTGGTAGTGGATAATGATGCCCAGCTGCCTTTAGTATCACCAAGGTAAATGAGGGATGGCTAGCGCAGGTAGCCCTCGTGTAGCTTTGCGCGATATTCAAATACTTAATATGAATAAATAATATATATTTTTGTTGTTGACCGTAGAAGTACTTAATATTTGTTCAACTAATTCTTAGTAACTTTTTCTACAAAGTTATGTGAAAAATATTTTTATTAAAAACGTTTTAGTGTATCATACTTGCCCTGGCATGGCCAAGCGCGTAAGGCGTGCGACTCGTAATCCGAGGGTCGCGGGTTCGCGCCCGCGTCGTGCTAAACATGCTCGCCCTCCCAGCCGTGGGGGCGTATAATGTGACGGTCAATCCCATTTTTCTTTGCCAAAAGAGTAGCCCAAGAGTTGGCGGTGGGTGGTGATGACTAGCTGCTTTCCCTCTAGTCTTACTTTGCTAAATAAGGGACGGCTAGCACAGATAGCCCTCGAGTAGCTTTATGCGAAATTCTAAAACAACAAACAAATAAGTATCATACTCTTCTACTTAACCAATAAACTTATACCCGCTGGATAGTACAATCATTAATCATATATAAAACCGGAATGAAGAAATAATAGTTCAAGTACAAGACATATAAAAGCTTTTTTATGGTACATTTCTTGTGTAAAAGTCACATTTTATTTGTAACTAATACTGAAAACGGGTGTTCTCCCTGATATTATATATTTTTATGTTTATTATTTACATGATAAAATTAAAGATTATTTATCTTTCAAAATTATCTGCATAGTTTTTTAATTAACAGATTTGAATTCTCTCAAGTAGTCATTCATCATATGTTTTTTAATGCTTTCAACACATATTAAACAATTAGCAACTACGTTTATTTGATCATACATCTCTTGATTACGCACAAAGTGTGTCAAGTTTATGGGAGCTGAGATTCTTTTACAGTAGGTGTCTGTGACTTCTTAATGACAAATTCAAAAATAAAAGAACAGCACACAATCTACTTATTTTAAAATAATAATATATGTTCAAAACAAGTCAAACGTATGTACAAAAGTTTTCATACTATAAGATACCACAGCTGTATTTAAAACACTAAATAATTATATTTTATTTGCAAAGGACCACACATGGTGATTTAGTTATTTTAGAATCCAATAGAAAAAATAAATATTTTCTATACTCTGTTTATAACTCTACAATCTACGATAAACTCACTTACTTTACCCCGTGAATTACCACAGTTCTATCCAGAACTTCAGATAATTGTCTTCATTCCGTCAAAGTCCATATCAGTGGGTTCAATTACTTCAGAACACCTCATGAAGAATAGAAATTATTCTCCTTATCTCTGTTAAACTGTGAAACTCACTTTGAAATATCGCCTATTACGGTTAAACTGACAATCACGCAGTATAACTTCACTTTCATTAACTTAATTTTTCCGACTTAATTTCTTTAGAAGTCACTCGTCAAGGCGAAACTACCAATCACTCAGTCTAGGTATATGTCTAATTTTCTCTCATTTAACTTGCTTTTTTTCTATTTATTCTTGCATACAACACGCAACAGAGTAATACAGAAATCCCTAGCCCTCTAGTGCAGATAGCTCTTGAGTAGCTTTGCGCGAAATTCAAAATTCAAAATAACAGTCCTAGCCCTCTAGTAGCAACAGCATTAAACATAACTAGAGAAATTTGGAAACTTCGATTAAGATGACGTCAGTAATATTAGTTACAGCGGCACGTCTGTGGACTTCCACCACTAGAAACCACGTTTTAAAACCAGTTGTGGACAGATACCTGTTACAGATGCTGTTATGACACATTTCGGATGAGTCTCCAATTTATTATGTTACGTATTACTATTTCAAATAACCGAAAATTGAATTTTAGCTTAGTAGTTAATTAAATGTTAATATATATTACGTTTATGTCATTTAAAAATGATACTGATACACGTAATTTCCATTTTTGACAATTATATTTAATATACAAACTAAAAAACAATAAAATTTATAATAATGGTTATTACTAGTAGTTATTACAAATAATGGTTTATATACAAGATTTTTACAAGTCTTCTATCTGGTCTAGAACTGAATATTTTATCAACGATTCAGGTCCACGATAATAAAATTAATTCTGAGTTGATACTGTCACAACTTGCTGAAGCTAGCTTAGTTGGCCTCACACCGCTGACTTTTGGCGATGATGACATTTAATGTCTTCGTAAAAATTCTAACTTCAGAATTTTAATGGTTTGTAATAATCGAACTCTTTAAACGTTCCTGGTCCAATTTACGCCTATTGATCACAATCATAGCTTCCTAGGCGTGTAGAACAATGGCTATAAGTGACCAGTAATGATACTAATATCTTGTCTTGGCGCGTTGCTTTCATACAAATCACGCGAGTTTCACAAACATTCACTTGGCAGCAATACTTTTAATCATTAATATTACACATACACCTTCTACATTGTTGATTTTTACTTTCAAGAAACTTCTATAAATTCACAGAACAGGCGGAACATGCGCAATAAACAGCCAACAATATACGTCACCGGCAGAAAGAAAACTGTACAGAAACAAGCGCAGGAACTAAAATAAACGTAGGACGGTAAATCTGTTACAGCCCAGATAACCCATCGTGTAGCTTTGTGCTGTTTTCCAAGCAAACAAACCAAAAATTAAACGTATAATTCGTACCGAGTTACGTAATAAAACTTTTCATAACTATCGCTTTTAAAATAATTAACATTAAACACTATTGTTATGAAAACTAAATAATCATTTAATATTAAATACACTAAATAATAATTTTTACCTTAAACAGCCTTGTATATCCAGTAATGTGTGATACTGGTACTAATCGAGGTCCCATGGCAACACTCTTGATTAAACCCAAATTTCGTAACGATCCTAATACAGGTCACATAGCTACTTCATCCATCTTATAGTATATTACTTGATTAAACACAATGTGTAAAAATTGGAATAATTTAGTTTCTATGGGATATAAATAGAATCTGATCAGATATCTCTTGATAAACACAATGTGTGAAAGTGTGCTAATCTTGGTCTCATAAGATCTCCACTTTTCAGATCACATATCATTTAATTAAACACAAAGTGTACTACTGGTGCTAATCTAGATTTTACAGTAACTTCTTCTATCTGATCATATATCTCTTGATTCACAAAACATGTGATACTGGTGCTAATCTAGGTCCCATAGCAGCGCCATCTTTAGGAACATATATCACGTGATAAAGACAAAATGTGATAATGGTGGTATTCTAGGCCCTGTAGTGAGTCCATCTATCTGATCATATATATGAAATGACTAAAACAATATGTAATACTGATACTAATCTAGATCCGACAACAACAACGTCTTTCTGACCATATATATTGGTTAAACACAAAGTGTAATACCGGTACTAATTTATATCCCAAGCACCTCTATCTATCTAATGATATACGTCTTGATCAAATCAAAATTATCACTGATCCTAATCTAGGACCCACAGAAACTCCATCTATTTGATCGTATGTCACTTGATTAAACCGAATATGTAATGGTGGAGCTAATTCAGGTTGCATTCGAACTCCATATATCTGATCACATATCTCTTGATTAAACAAAAACTGTGAAAATTGTGCTCATCAAGGTCTCACAGCAACTCCAACTGTCAGATTGTATATTATCTAATTATACAGTCTAAGCATCATATCAACTTCGCCCGGCATGGCCAGGTGGTTAAAGAACTCGACTCGTAACCTGAGGGTCGCGGATTAGAAACCCCGTCACACCAAACATGCTCGTCTTTTCAGCCGTAGGGGTGTTATAATGTAAGGATCAAGCCAACTATTCGTTGGTAAAGCTGTAGCCCAATAGTTAGCAGTGGATGGTAATAACTAGCTGCCTTCCCGCTAGTCTTACATTGTAAAATTAGGGACGGCTGCGGCAGACAACCCTCGAGTAGCTTTGTGCAAAGTTCAAAACGAACCAAATCATATCAACTTCGTTTGTCAGATCGTATATCTATTGTTTAAATATAAAGCGTGTTATTGGCGCTCAACCAGGCAACCATAGCTACACCGTTTTTCGGATCAAATATCTCTTAATCACACACAAATTTTGTACTGTTAGTAATCCATTTACCTAATCGTATATCACTTTATTATAACAGTGGAGCTAAATTAGATCCAATAGCAACTCCATGTACCTGATCACATATATCTTCATAAACAGAAAGTATGAAACTTATGCGAATCCAGGTCTCACAGCATCTCCACTTGTCGAATGATTTAAATAAACACAAAGTGTAATACTTGTGCTAATCTCGGTCCTATAGCAACTCCTTCTATAAGATCATATATCTATTGGTTAAATATAAAGATAAATATATATATATCCTGTTGCTACTTTGTGTCCCACAGCAGCTCTCTTTATCATATGATAGACCTCTCTGTTAAACATAAAGTATAATACCGGCGGTAACCTCGCGCCTGGAGCTACTCCGTCTATCTATTTGTATATCAGTTCATTAAAAACAAAATGTAATTGATATTAATTTCGGCCTCAGATTAACACCGTCTAGCTCATCATATAGCTTCTTATTGAATAACCTACGTCATATAGCAACTCATTCTGTTGGATTATATACCCTTTCAGTTAGCAAAAAGTGTGATATTGGTGTTAATTTTGATCGCACAGTAAATTTGTCTCTTTGATGTTATAAGTTTAAATTAAACACAAGATGTTACACTTACACTGATGCTATCTAGAGATTCACATCAAGCCAGTTTTTCTCAAACTACGTTCCGAACATTGGTGCCAATGGTGTGCTATAAATCGAATTATTCAACAAGACAAAAGTAGTCCAAAAGTCGGCGGTGAGTGTTATTGTAAAGCTGCCTTCCCACTAAATTAGAGAATAGAGACTACAGGTGCAGATCTTCCATGTGCATCTTTGCACAAAGACTGTGAATTCAAAATTCTGCAATAGAGTATATTGCACGTGTTCTACTGTTACACCAGTTCCGGAGAGTTAATCAACTTGTTTTTGTTTGTATCATTACATGTGTGTATGCACATACAGAGAGTTATATATATAGAATGTAGATAATAAGGAAGGCAAGTTACAGAGTTTCTTAACTAAGGTTGTTTTTAATGTCCTTTTCTAACATAATTAATATTAAGATTAGCTTTGTAAAGGTCCTGTAATGTATAGGATTGGCATATTTTCATCCGACAACGATGAAATAATTCGATGACCATTGTTCGTCTACACCTCTTTTCTAAAGTTTATTTTTTAGTTTTTCTCGGACACGAATAACGTTGAAAAGAAAAATATATTATGTGTCTTTATTGGTACATTTGTCTATTTCATGCAACTCAAATGAAAAGAAAAAAAAAGGTGTTAATGCAATGTCCGTTTCTAAGACACATGCTATCATTTTCAAGTCAAGAAGTTTTTCATAACATGTGGAATCTAAGAATGAAATTCGCTCTTCGTAATTTATCAACCACATCGTGATCTGTTTCTAGACAGGTGTCGCTCTTCACCACTTTGTGCCGTTTCACATCAATGATTTTGAAAAGAGATTTGTTGTTGCATGTCAGGTAATTTTGTTTGAAACACCGTATGTTAGGCTTACATTTCACTGTTTCCTTTCTCTCTTTAGAAATGTCCGAGTCCTGGGATCCCTTGAATAACATTATAAGGATATTGTGTTCTTCATCGAGCACTTTTCATACGCATACAGAGACACTGGAGAAAGGCCACGTTTGTTATAATGTTGTTTCTATTTTTTAAATTTATGGATCACAATTATTTATGATAAATCAGCCAATAATTTAGTTTGATTTTCTGTTTTTCAATGAGAAACAGAAACATTTTAGTTTGTCTTCATGATATAAATGCTAATTTTTTTTTTTCACATAGATACATCTCGTAACGGTTTTACTTAACTAATTGTTCACTTTGGAATGGGTGAAATTAAGACACTATTAAGACATTATTTCATATAATTTGAGAAACAAGTTACAAATACAAATCTCTATGATAAAACCAATCATCATATAACAATATGTCTTAGAAAAGGTGTTTTTTATATGTATAATACATAAAATGTATTAAATAAACTGATTCCTGTAATTATAATCACAATTGACAAGATATATAAAATACCTGGAAAAAGTCAAGGCAAGAAGTTCCTATTCTTCATTAACTTCATAACCCACATCAAAATCGTTTAATAAAATTAATTATCTTTCCTTTGGAAAAGAAAAAGATTACGTATTAAACTTTCCATAAGAAACGAATTAAATGATGAGTAATCCTACCTATGTCAGCACACTAGTGTTGCTGACCTACTGTCTCCATAAACCAGTTAAGTATCTAGAAAATCATAAAAAACCGTTCTCAATTACAACTGAAAATGCTTGAATGGTTTCAATGAACAACAGCGTTATCAGTGTGAGTAAATGATACTGAAACCAATCGATATGATCAAGGAATTGTAAAACGACAACTTATTGAAGACGACCAAAGAAACAACACTGCTGGAAATACCTCAAAAGAAACACAGGAAGTTTAGAATGAACAACAATACGAGAACAAATTCAACACGGAGTACAATAAAAGTTAATATACTTCCATAAGTACGGCAGTAACCATACTAGAATGTTTTCAATAGGAATAGAAGAACAGTGATAATGGAATGACCGTAAAAAAAGGAATTATTAGAGTGGAGCAATAATTAGACTACACAGGAACAATAACAGTGAAACAAGTAATACAAACATTAACACTGGAATAAAACCACAGAAACAAATAATACAAACATTAACATTGGAATAAAACTACAGAAACAAAAATACTGAAACACTTTCAATAAAACCACAGAAACAAAAATACTGAAACACATTCAATAGGACCACAGAAACAAAAATAATGAGACACTTTCCATAAAACCACAGAAACAAAAATACTGAAACACTTTCAATAGGACCACAGAAACAAAAATAATGAGACACTTTCAATAAAACCACAGAAACAAAAATACTGAAACACTTTCAATAGGACCACAGAAACAAAAATAATGAGACACTTTCAATAAAACCACAGAAACAAAAATACTGAAACGCTTTTAATAAAAATACAGGAACAAAAATATTAAAACATTTTTAATGAAAACATAGGAACAACACATTTAAATGTTTTCACATAAACAAAATATTGGAGTGATGTCAGTAAATCAGTAAGCCCAGTGAAACGTTTTCAATAAAACCACTAGAACAAAAGTCCTGGATGTAATTACAAACATAGGAATGAAAAGCACACTGTGTCTCAACATATAGATGGATATAAAATTATTAGGTCTCAATACAAACACTGGAACAAAAGTTCTGAATTTCAACAACAAAAGACCGACATGATTTAAAATGGAACTGTAGAAATCATCTTTCTAGCTTTTTTTTACAAATGCGTTGTTTTGTTACTTCCGCAGCGACACATTCGTAGAATAAAATTTCTAAATAGTTTTTCTTTGAGTTTAATTAAAGTATCACATGAGTACTCGTCGCGTAGCAACTCCCTAACTGAAAGTATGTCCTTACGCTGGCAATATTTAGATGTCCTGAGTCTTTGTTGTTTATGCGTACATATTTCCACGAGTTGTGTTTTTGTTTTAGATAATGAAGGAGTTTAATTTATATGTATCATATGTTCATGTTTAATCATAAAAAGAGACCAAATTATAAACTAATGACAGTGTTGCTCTTTTTTTCGGTTGTTATTCAACATCGCGCGATGTGATTGATCTATTCCACTTACTTTTGGCCACCTACAAAGAAACAAGTAATAATGGACCTTTATTTTACTTTATCTCCTTTGATCTGTTAATGTATATAATTGAAATTCCTTCTCTCTGTCTCTTACGTAGAAGTTAATGATTCCAAGAATCCTTCACTAGCAGTTTTTTACACACTAGAAATATCAACTGTGCTGACTGTTGTTCATGAGTTTTGTTTCAAGATGAAAAAAAAAAGTCAAACTTGTAAATTTTCCATGTGCACCAAGACAAAAGTATAGTTATGGTAAAAAAATTCAAAATTATACAATTCAGTCGGCGGCTTGAGACTGTAAGACAGTGGGAATGTTATTATGAAAACTCTGTGTATAATGATGTTATTAGCTATGTTGTAATCACAAACCGGTATATTTTAACGATATGCTTGATTACAAACCAGTGGATGATATGAAAATGATAAAAAAACAGTGTTAATAAAGTCTTTCCATATACTGATGCGGTGTGACATTGTTAAAAACTGCATTTCATTAACTTAATACAATTCACATCATAACATCTATTGTATAAAAAGTTACTTACATATAAAGAGAATCTGATTTACTAAGATATCTGCCCCAGAATAGCGACAGTGGATTTTGTTGTCCTCTGATTTCAGCCACCCTGATTAGAGCTGTTTATCCTACAAGAAATTCTTTGTAATTTCCAGATGACACAGTACTTCAAATACAAAAATAACGCCGAAGTCCTGTTTCTATGGCAAGCTGTATTTAAGAACTTCTAACATCTGTTGTTAATGACAACTTGTTTGTTCAGATATTTATATCTTCGGTCATTAATGTTCATGCGTTTGTTTAAATACTTATATCTTCGGCTGTTAATGTTCACATACTTATACGTTATTTGTTCATGTTCATGTCCTTATTCGAGTACTTGTAAGTTTTGATACTAATATTTTCTCTGGTTCGTTTAATTACACAGGTCTGTGATGGTTTTATTATCTTAAAATTCTTACATGTTCTACGGTAATACTTGTATGCTGAATCCGAAAATGACAGCCATTTCCTCTACATATTTTTCACAAAACA
This sequence comes from Carcinoscorpius rotundicauda, assembly GCA_011833715.1. Lineage (NCBI taxonomy): Eukaryota > Metazoa > Arthropoda > Merostomata > Xiphosura > Limulidae > Carcinoscorpius > Carcinoscorpius rotundicauda. Next base: position 110,114,559 of record CM022394.1, on the reverse strand, counting down.
TCTTATCCACTACTGCATAAGTGAATCGTTTTCGTTGAAATCGGGCCACACTTTTTTATGTTTATAATGTTGACAACCGCTACCAATAGATTACTGTAGACCAATCTTACTGATCGTTCTAGAACCCAAACATAACAATAAACAAATGTTCATAGTGGTAAATGAAATAATAACTTGATCTAAATAAAAAGTTTTTCTTCCCAATTTGAAAAAAAAATACGTCATCGATAAAAAATGAATATTATTTTTGAAATCTGAGCAGCTGTGAAAAATCCATTATTAAACCAAAGATAACTTTCATGAAATTCAAATTTGCAGGCCTGTGTTACTTATTTCTTGCTAAGCACAGAGCAACAAAATGACCACTATGAGTACCGAAACCCGGTTTACAGAATTTCCGCTGAGCCCCTAATGGGGAATGGTAGAAGGGGCGTTTGTTCAAGGGCCTGTACCTTCTGTTGTTAACATTAAGGAGTTTCTTCAAATACTTGTGTCTTCAGCTGTTAATGTGTTTGTTCAAGGGCCTGTACCTTCTGTTGTTAACGTTAAGGAGTTTCTTCAAATACTTGTGTCTTCAGCTGTTAATGTGTTTGTTCAAGGGCCTGTACCTTCTGTTGTTAACGTTAAGGAGTTTCTTCAAATACTTGTGTCTTCAGTTGTTAATGTGTTTGTTCAAGGGCCTGTACCTTCTGTTGTTAACGAGTTTGTTTCTGTTTTTTTGCAGATGAAAGTCACGACCACCTCAATCTATTCAGCATTCGACAACAACCGAAAAAGAAAAGGAAATCTCGGACAGCTTTCACTAACCACCAGATCTTTGAGCTCGAGAAACGATTTTTGTACCAGAAATATCTATCTCCTGCCGACAGAGACGAGATCGCTCAGCGTCTGCGCCTAACAAATGCCCAAGTGATCACGTGGTTTCAGAACAGGCGCGCCAAGTTGAAACGAGATATGGAAGAACTGAAGAAAGATGTCGAAACTGTGAAGATGGAAACTATCATCTTAAATAACATTCAGGATTTTAGACTTCTGGCAAAATCTGACATGCACAAGAATCAAGACTGAAAACTCATTTACACAGCGTATAAATCAATAACAACGTGGGTGATACTCCTGTAAATATATAAATAAATATACAAATTTATTTACACGCATGTAATGTAGCAATCTCGCTACGTTATTTAATTAGTAACTTAGAACAAAATGTTACACGATGTATAGGCATGTCGTATCTAGTTCCTGGAAAGATATTGTAAACTAATGTTTTCTTCTCAAGTTTGTACGCAAAGGTTTATTAAGAATCTCACCTGATCGGTTTCGTCTCGAATTCGAAATAAAAATGTGTTATATGCAATTGCTTATGTTCTATTTACATAAGCTGGTGTGTTACACACCGCGTACGTTTTAGTATATACACATGAACCGATTCGTTATATACCAGTGTTTATGTTCTAGTACACATAAGTTGGTGTGTTACATATCACTGTTTATGTTCTAATCTACACACGTGAACTGATGTGTTGTATACCAGTGCTTATATTCTCGTACACATAAACGGATGTGTTGTATACCAGTATTTACGTTCTAGTACACATAAACTGATGTTATATACCAGTATTTATGTCCTAGTACACATAAACTGATGTGCTTTATATACCAGTGTTTATGTTCTAGTACACATAAGCTGATGTGTTATATACCAGTGTTTATGTTCTAGTACACATAAACTGATGTTTTGTATACCAGTATTTATGTTCTAGTACACATAAACTGATGTTATATACCAGTGTTTATGTCCTAGTACGTATAAACTGATGTGTTGTATACCAGTTTTTGTTCTAGTACACATAAACTGATGTGTTATATACCAATGTTTATGCTCTAGTAAATGTTCATCAAAAATCGTTCCTTCTTCATTTCTTCTAGAATGTGAAATAAAAATGTGTTATATTCCAGTGTTTATGTTCCAGTACACATTAGCTTGAAATATTTAGTACAAATAACTGTATAGAAGTTTTATATCACGTCCTATGATTACTGAAAAGCTTTCTTTCAATTTAATATGTTAGCATTTCAAATTATAGTGTTTTATATTTACAACAATAAAAATAAGTGATGTGTGTTAGCGAGTACAACGAAAATATATTCTTTTTCTCACTTTTATAAATTATAGAGTACGAAAAACATAATCAGATAGATTTATTTAAAGTGGCTTTATGTATGATAAAGAAAATGCTAACTTCTTTAATATAAATTTTCCATAACTTTATTTTAAAAATATTACACTACAGGCTTAAACGTTTTTATCGTTACCTGCTTTTGAGAATCCGAAGTCACAACAGTGACGAAACTTTGTGAATCTGAAGTTACAACAGAGACGAAACTTTGTGAATGTGAAGTCACAACAGTGACGAAACTTTGTGAATCTGAAGTCAAAACAGTGACGAAACTTTGTGTATCTGAATTCAGCCTAATGGCAAACGTTAGGAAATTTGTAGTAGCCCCAGCGAAATTGAAATAATGCTAGTAACGACCTTTGAAAATTCGAAGTCACGCTAGTGGCAACGCTTAGAGGATCTGAAATCAAGCCAGTGGCGACACTTACACAATCCATAAGTGACTTAGTAACAATGTTTAAAGAAAACGAAGTCACGACAGTGCCAATACTTAATAAACCTGAAATCACTCTAGTGACGAAGGTTAAAGAAATTGAAGTAATGCCAGTGTGGACACTTAAAGAATATGAAGTCACGCAAGTAATGGTGTTTGAAAAATCCAGTCACTTTAGTGACGACACCCAGAGAGACTTAAATCACATTACTGATGACATTTGGAGAAACTTAAGTTATACACTAGTGACGACACTTAAAGATACTTAAGTCACAGTACTGATAACATCAGATAAACCTAAGTCGCACTAGTGACGATACTCAGAGGAACTTAAAGCACACTAGATACGATGGCTTATAGAATCCCACTACGCGCTGTTGACTATACATAGTCAATACGCAGTTACGCCGGAGACGCCATTTTATTCTCATTGCTAAGAGCTTGTCTCTACTTTGAGACTATTTATTTATAAAACTTATAGGAGCTTTAGAATGATCATATCATATCAAATATATGTAATTACTAACTTTAGTTTAAAAAAAAGATTATATTTATATTATTCTTATTTTCAGTTTTTCTGAGCATCGCTAAATATCACCCAACTGTTTTGGTGATTGTACTTTTACAATAAATGTTTAGGAATCTAAATAATATTTTCCTAAACGAAGATCTGTGATTTGACATATACTGATTTCTGATACACGAGTTGTTATGGAAGCTGTGTAAGTTTAGTAACTGAAAACCAACAAAAAACAAACATTGAAACAATTTCTATTCGCAATGCTTTAAATTTTCCCTCAAAAATGTAATGAGTCAAGAAAAACTTTTTTTTAAAGTTAAAATAAAAAAGTCAGGCCTAGAAAGGCTCAAATAGTTTTGTTGGAGTTTTATTTAGAGTGACAGTTAGTTCGTCCATTTATTATTCTTAAAAGTAAATGTATATGTTAGTATTGTACTGTTTGTTGTCATGTGTAAATATATCTTTAGTCTATAACTGTTAACCTAAAGAAATAAAACACTTATTAGACAGTTTGTGGTTTCTCGCTAGGCCAATTTAAACCCAAACATCTCACCACTTAAAGACCAATCATTGATCTATTTGTTTATTTTTTTTTCGAAACTCAATACAAACATCTTATGTAAAACCAAGTTTAAACTGACTTTTTCTCATATCAAAACGATGTCGTTTATTCAGCTTTGTTATTTTTACTGGTTTATTATTAACTGAAATAAACTGAACTCATAAAACCTAAAGACTTAAAAGACAAAACTATGTAAAGTTTTAAATAAAAATGTTGTAAATAAGGTAAAGTTGGAGAGTTTTAAACAGCGTTGCAAGAAAAAAATACGCATATCTGGAGGAATCCGCCAAACGATCGTTAGAAAATTAACGTTTTCAGGGGAAAATGTGGTATACTAATAAGAGACAAAAGTAGAAGTTATAAAACTAGACAATTTCAGATTAAATAAAGTACGGAAAACTGTTATAAATATAACACACTGGTGTCATGATTGTTTTTCTGAAACTTATGAATAAAATATTATTATGTTAAAAGTCATGATAAATTTTACAAGAATCAGCGAAATAATAACAATAGAATAGTGTAATCATACTATTAAATACTATATTTTAAAGACAGAATCTGGGCAACTTTGATTATTTTAGGTCGTTAATAGAGAAATCAAGTATACCATTAAAATATCGCTTTCCACGCTCACATTAATCTGAGTAAAAGAATAAGTTTTGTTGTTATCATTGATATAAGAAAGACACAGATCTACATATACACTCTCATGGGATATACCCACCTATGTATTATTGTTTTTATAGCTGTATACTATTATTAAAACCAGTGAATTTACAAATAACGTTCCTACAATAACCGTTTTGTCCCCCGCTGGTACAGAGGTAACCCTACGGATTTACAACGCTAAAATCAAGGGTACGATTCCCCTCGGTGGACTCAGCAGATTGCCCGATGTGGCTTTGCTATATGAAAACACACACTAAGCGTTTTCTTAATCTTGAAATACGCCATGAATTTAAACTCTTGGCTTCACTTGGTTTTAAACTTTCGTTACAGGTAACAAATAGCATATTAAACTCTACTAAGTGTCGCTTGGTTTTCACTTTTGTTTCAGATAACAAACAGCATTAAGCTCTGCTGAGTATCGCTTGCTTATTACTTTCGTTTAATATAACAAACAGTGTTATACTATACTACTCCCCCCAGTGGCTCAGCGGTATGACTGCAGATTTACAACGCTAAAAATCGGGTTTCGATACCCGTGGTGGGCAGAGCACAGATAGCCTATTGTGTAGATTCATGCTTAATTCAAAACAACAACAATAAACTATACTAAGTGTCGATTGGATTTTACTTTCGTTGTGCCTCATATGGCTGTAAGTATGTTGTAAAGATAATGACTTTGTGTGTAATATAAAGATGACTGCGGGTGTATTATATAAATGATGACTGTGGGCATGTTATAAAAATTATGACAGTGGGTGTGCAAAAATATAATTACTTTGTGTGTATTATAAAGATGAGGAATGTGGGGGTGTTATGATAATGATGACTTTGGGTGTATTATAACGATGATGACTGTAGGTATGTTATATAATTGATGACTCTGGGTGTGTTATAAAGATGATGACGGTGGGTGTGTTAAAATATCATGAGTTTGGGTGTGCTATAAGGATGATGACTGAGTGTGTTATAAAGATGATGACTGTGGGTGTGCTATGAGGATGATGACTTTGAATGTATTATAAAGATGGTGATCACATTTCTGTTTATTCGGTTAGACTTCAGTAACTCAAGAGCTTGCCGTGATTGCTGTGGACAGACTGTCTTCTCCATAGTCTATCAATGCAAAATTATAGATGGCTAGCGCAGATAGTCCTGAAAAAATTGTTAAAATCTGAAAACAAACAAACCATCCAGCTGATATTAAGTCACTGATCTAATTCGTTGCCGCACGTAAATAAATACAGTTCAAATGATCAAGACTGGAGCTTCAAGAATACACCAGTTGAATTAAGTAATAGAATTAGGCATTCGGTAACTACTAAATATAAATAATCAAATAAACATTACTTGTAGTCCGTGATACTCTGCCTAGCTGACACATGATGCACAGTATGTTTAAACCAACGACCAAGATAAATGATTTTGAATATAAGTTTAGCTTTTAGACATTGTGTACCTAATATTGCTTACCTAACTTGGAACAATGTTCATAAGCATCCATTTTTGCTATTTTTGAAGCTTTTGTTTGCTTGTTTTGAATTTTGCGCAAAGCTAGTCGAGGGCTATCTGCGCTAACCGTCCCTAATTTAACAGTGTAAGGCAGCTAGTCATCACCACCAACCGCCAAATCATGGAATACACTTTTACCAACGAATAGTTGGATTGACCGTCACGTTATAACACCCCCAAGGCTGAAAGGGCGAACATGTTTGGTGCGACCGGGATTCAAACCCGCGACTCTTGTATTATGAGTCGAACACCTTAACCCACTTGACCGTGCCGAGCCATTTTCGAAGCTCAATCTGTGATTAAATAGACCAGTGAACATACAATTGTGAAATACTGTCATGTTTCGTAAGCCTTCGATGTTTTAATAATCATAGCTACATATCTCTCTTCGGCTATTCTCGGATTAAAGCATATTAATTATTGATATGTTGCAATGTCGCTACATTATTTAATTTGTGATGTTTCAATAAGAATTTATACCTTTACTATCTTGTACTAGAAAAGCCGGACCTCTCTGCTGACTTATGTCAAACACTATTTAATCCTCCAGAATTCAAGTAGTATGCTGCCCTCTGGTGGTTTAGCGTTAAGCCTAAAGGCTTTCCTTTCGAAAAATCTGCTTTCGATACCTGTGGTGGGTAGAGCACAAGTAGTTTATTTTGTATCCTTGTGCTTAACAATAAATAAACCATTTCCTGACAAACGAGAATGTGCGTTTCATCTATCGCGCTAAGGATAATATAATATAATATGATCCTTTCCTCAAAGTTTTATTCTGCGCAACATTAATAATAATGTATACCAACCAACCATCAGTTTTTATCCACTGACCTCCTAATAATAACTTCCACGTGTTTCTTTCTTTTCTTTAGACACGTTAAATTTATATTGTTATGACGCAGTTCATGAATCAATAAGTAACACAAGCATGTTGAGGTATTTGTAATTCGATAATAAAAGTATGTCTCACATTCTGTTCACCTGGAACTTCGCTTGACACCTTACGCTATACAGTAATAATAGATTACTGGTATTTCTCTTCACTCATAAACATGTTGTTTTTTTAAATTGCGCCACACACACAAAATGACTGCAGGCTTGGACAATCAAATGTTTCATCAAGATTAAAGCTCCGCCATTACGTTTCTACAATGTTACATTAATTCATCACGTGTGCAAAGGTAAATATGAACAGACTTATGTTGTATTGTGTTCAAAACAGAGCTGACGTCCCACCGCCAACGTTTTTGCACAACTATATTTCTTTCTAATTGAAGTATATGAACTAAATAGGTTAAGGTTTGTTTAATTTCCCTGTAAAGAAAACTGAAACCTAGAATATTAAGAAGTAAATGCTTTTAGTTTCACTGTATAACATCACGTGATCTTTGGCCATTAACCACAGGGGTAATATTGCTCAGTACAAACATTTTGAATATTGATGACCAAAACTCGGATACATTGCACTTTTTGTTCTATGAATAAAAGCGTTAAAACATGAAGTTTGCGTTTAGTGCCTCACGCTTATCTCAGGGCTATAACCCCCACCTCCTCTGTACGCATATGTGATGATATGTCTCTTTGGGAAGAAAGGTTTCGTAACCAACTAATAAAACACAGGAATAATAAATAAATATATCGAATATTTTCAAATATGAAATACATGAAAACAAGAGGTTTATACATCGTTTCTTAAAGGTTGGTTTAGCCTTATATTTTATTACCAGTGACTCAGCTACAGGCCAACATTTCAATGGCCTTGACTTTTATATTCTAAAACTCAAAATACATTTCCACGAGAATTCACGAATCTTGTAAAAATGTACTTTGGATATATCCCAGTATTTCCTCCCAAACATTTAAAGTATTTAAAAATGAAAAAAAAACGTCCCTTGCTTGAATGTAAATAAAATAAATTACTTCCCGTTAACAGTGCCCTGGAAAAAAGTTACCGTTTCACACAAACACGACTGTGATTTATGCATTCACCTGATTTGGGGGATTTAGTTTTAAAATTGCAACTGAAGTAAACATTCTTTATTATAATTCTCAAACGCAAATTGAAATATTTGTTTTCTTTCAGGTGGTTTGGCCTAATGGTTTCTCTAGACTGTATTTTCGAGATTTCGTGGATTGTGTTCAGTTGGTACCAAACGTTTTGCACAGTTTAGGGTTATGAGTACACTACATATACGGGTGAAATCACATAATTTGGCCAGACAAACACATCTTAAAATTTTGCGGTTGGTGCTGTAGACCAGCTGCCTTCCCTCTAGTCTATCACTAAAAACACCAGGGTGAATCTGGTGTTGCTTTGCTTAAAAACTCTACACGACATAAATAAATTATTTTTTCTAACTGTTGAAAGCTCAATCTATTGTTACTTTATGTTGTGTATATGTTTACTGGTGTTTCAGTACAAAATGCAAGTTCAAGAAAACATGAAATAATAAAATAACGAATAATAAAAACTTCTTCAATTAGAATATACCTTTTACCAATACCTGGAAAACTGCATTCAATACTATTTCATTTTCGTTTTGTTTGTAATAATTTGAGATTAATGTTTTTACGTTTTGTTGTCATAAACTATAATGTGGACACGACTTAAACAAAACTGTGGAGACAGCTGATTTCAAACCTGTATAAAGTAGATATATCCAACCTTATACTATAAAACAACGTTTTGAGCTGTCAAACATCTATTAGTAAGATAGTATACCTGCATCTAATTTTAAAGTTCAGGACAAAATAATAGATCAGTATAACCAAAGGCGCTTAAGTTTCTTTTGTTTTCACGTCGAATATACAGAGATTTTAGTTGGTAGAGAAACACACTTACAACTTTCATGGATTTGTTTTTCAAATTTGGTAAACTGATAAATCGTTACAACTTACAATTAGGTGTCAAATTTGGTCCAAATATGAGCCACATGTGTACAGTTATTCAAAAAAAAATGTTCAGTTTTAACCAAACATTTTACTCACGCAAGGTATTGGTCTGAAATTTTTACTACGGCTTTGCCTAGAAGTAAAAGTAAGTCATTTTTGGTTTTTGTCCTTAGGTTTAAAGACTGCTGATTTAGAGCAACAAGACTATAAGGTGACATACAAATAGGTAAGTATCGACAAGACTATAACTTGACATACAAATAGGTAAGTATCGACAAGACTATAAGGTGACATACAAATAGGTAAGTATCGACAAGACTATAAGGTGACATACAAATAGGTAAGTATCGACAAGACTATAAGGTGACATACAAATAAGTAAGTATCGACTGGTTTGCGAAAAAATATTTGAAAACAAGTATTCAAAAACCATTTCTATGAAATAACAGTTAATCAAATTGTTTGATCGATTTTCATTATAAATTAATGTTTAAAATATTATAAAAAAAGCATATAACTTACACTGCGATAAAATATCGAAGTGAAATGAACCGATATTATTTAATACACAATGAAAGACATACATGACAAAAGAAGTGAAATATTTAATCAAAATATAGAATATTATTACATCATGATATTACAACAGGCAATTTTATGAAATCATTAAAGTACCGGCCCGACATGGCCAGGTGGTAAAGACTCTTCCTCCGTAATCAGAGGGTCGCGGGTTCCAATCCCAGTCACACCAAACATGCTCAGCTGTGGGGACGTTTTAATGTCACGGCCAATCCCATTATTTGTTGGTAAAAGAGTAGCCCACGAGTTGGTGGTGGGTGGTGATGACTAGCTGCCTTCTCTCTAGTTTTAAACTGCTGAAAAGGGAACGGCTAATGCAGATAGCCCTTGTGCTTTGCGCGAGATTGAAAAAAACATTAAACTATTTATAAAAAACAATATTCTTTTTTATTTTAAATATTTAATAATTTTATGCTTTGTGTAACATCACGCAACTAATCATTCATATTATTTGTTTGTTGATTGAAACGTATTCTTATCTGCACAGCCACAATATTTTTTTCCGACCAATAGAAAGCTCCTGAGATTATATGATTTTATTACATAACCTGCATTGTGACCTTAGTTTAAAATCTAACAAACATCGTACAGCCAATGTGATATGTGAAAATTTGTAGTGTTAATTATGTACTGAACGCGTAATGCTTATCGATATGTATTTCGAAGAATATATCGCATACGGTATTGGTTAGGCCAAGCAAACTAGATTAGCAGTATCTAGCTCAAGTTTTCAAAAGATTCATATAAGTTGGTGATTTTATCCATTGTGAACTTTTCGGGGCAAAGTTGTTAAATTTTATGAAATTTTCCAAAGTAAAGAGTGTTTAGGTCCCATGATATTAGTGTGAATAATTAAGCTTGATTTGGCTGTATCGAGTGCATGCGGGTGAAGACAAGAAACTGTTCATCTAGTTTCCATGGTATTACTACAAAGAAAGTTATTTACACTTTCTAGAGAGGAAAACGTACTAACACATATCTTAAAAGAACCTGATTGGTTCTGAAAAGTTTGTGTCTGTTCCGAGTAATAAGATTGTTATTCTAAAGCTAATTTTGGTTACTGTTGAGTGTCACTTTTCCTTACTTGTTGTGGCTTGTTGGTATTCAGATCGCGTGTTTTGTTTTCTCCATCATCATGCACCAATTTGAATAAAAAATCGGCCCAATCAATCTGCCTATCTGACTGACTGAATAACGTGTTGGAAAGGCATAGCTCTCTCTTTCGTTCACCTCATGCAAATCTAAATGTTTATGATTGAATTTCGCTACCTTGGTTACAATCGGTTTCCTTAGTGTCAAGGTTATGTGTACGCATGGATGGTCCAGAATCTTTACAGTAGGTGTCTGTGACTTATTGGCGATAAATTTCAGCAATAAACAGATAGCACACAGTCTTCTTAAAATAATATAACGAGCGCGCTAATTCATAAAAATTGAGCTACACAACGTATGATTCACAGACAGTTACGAAAATAAAACTGGCTATAAACTATTGCTTCTAAAAATAAGTAAATTTATCACTCACTTAAACTACCTAAATCATAAAACTGGCATTAACTTAAACAATCTTGTATATCTATCACTTGATAATAACAATAATTATTTTTAAACATTACTGTGGTGCTAACAATATACTAGTAGCCATACTTTATTATAATGAGCATGCTCTGTGAGTTACCAAGTAAAAATCTGCCCTCATATCACGTGCGAGTGCACAACTGCATATGCTCACGTACTATACGATCAGGATGCAGCTGTATCAACTAGATAAAAACGTGGGCTGCATAGATTTTCTAGAGCTAGGTTGTAACTACGATATAATGTGTGAAAGCGAAGTTTCCAGTTCTCTGTATCCGATTCTAGGGCTATGTGTTTGGTAATTCTATTATAGCTGCTGTTCCTAAGACGTGAGCCTCGTCTTGAGGACGAATAAAACCACTGCAAAAGTCGGACACCACTTTCCTCTAGTTCTATCGAGTGAGAAAAGGCTTGTTTAATTTACTTCTGCATTGATATCAAATTAAGTGTGACTTATTGATATCTAAGGTTGTACTTGAAATAGTGCTATTTTTTAAAGTATGCCTTTCCAGTAAAGAAAACGATAGAAAAGAAGAAAATCTTAAGAAAAAAACCTTGAAAAGTTTTTGTCCCAGCGAAGACAGCATTACTGCAAGAATAACAATAAGGTTAGAAACTTGTTGTTAAAAAACTGTTATAGCGTAAAGCAAGTGATTAAAGTAAACTTGAGACACACAAACTACTTCAATCTACACTCACTTAAAGGAAGTATGAAACTCTATGGTTTCAAGTATGCTTTGTAACGGCGTACAGATAATAATGCTAGATCAAAATGTAATTTTATCCCATTTCATAACAGCCAAGACTATACAAGGCTATTACACTTGGAATTTTTATTTATATTCTTTTCTAACGAGAAGTATGGGGACCGTTTTTTAATATCCTCAAGTAGAAAGGTCCCCTAGTGTAAAATAAATTATATCAAAGGTTAGTAATGATATTTAAAGATGGATTCGCATTCTAGATCTTTTCTAGGAGATAGATAAGACAACCTGTTAACTAGTAATAAAATAATTATTATCCTACGCTGTTGAAATTGGTCTGAATGTTCCACCATTGTTGAGTCTTTTAAACAAATTTTGCTTCCATTTTCGAAATTAAGTTCTTAGTTTTAACAAAATCTTTATCTATAGGGAGTATTGCGTTGTTTCAGGGTGAGCTCACCCACCTGTCAGAAAAAAAAAATCCATCTTGTGATGTGTTCTGGGTGAGCTCACCCACCTGTCAGAAGAAATCCATCTTGTGACGTGTTCTGGGTGAGCTCACCCACCTGTCAGAAGAAATCCATCTTGTAATGTCTTCTGGGTGAGTTCACCCACCTGTCAGAAAAAAATACATCTTATGATGTCTACTGGGTGAGTTCACCCACCTGTCAGAAAAAAATACATCTTATGATGTCTACTGGATGAGCTTATCCACATGTCACAAAAAAATACATCTTGTGATGTGTTCTGGGTGAGCTCACCCACCTTTCAGAAGAAATCTAACTTGTCATTTGTTCAGAGTGAGTTCACCCACATTTCAGAAAAAAATCCATCTTTTGATGTGTTCAGGGTGAGCTCAACCACCTTTTTTATGCAGACTAAGATTAACATAACATTACAAAATTAATTTCTATTCAACAGAAAAGTGTGACAGTAGCCTCTGTCTGCTACGAAATATTTTCATAATAAGAACAATAGGCAGAACCAACCGGCATATTCACATCTTGTATTAGAAATAGTTTATGAATAAAGAACAGTGCGACAGTTTCAGCATTACCAAGTAGGTACAGCAGATCACTTCGAGGTATTCAATTAAAATACTTCCTATGTTGTCTTCGTATAACCTGAGATGACGTTCGTACTGTTATTTCGAATAAAATGACCTCATTTGAACTTTTAACTTTCAAATAGAATCACACTAGGATTATGGTACTAAAAATATGAATACTTTTAAACTTTTATTTTTACAAATTGTTCACAACATCCAGCAAATAACAGTAGAGATAATAAAGTAAGACCTGAAATATAGTTATTTCCCCTCAACGTTTTTGTTCCGTATTTTTACGTAGGCCTTTTAACAATAGTGCTTACGACACAAAGCTTCTACTAATCGCCCAGTTTCGCCTATTTTGGACGTTCTTATAAAACTGTACAAGTAGGGTATTATATGTATAAGAGTCCACACTACTCTGGCCTTGTGTGTTGCAAACAGCTGTTTGAGCCAATTTTCTATACAAACAAGGCTCACTCGATCTGTAGCTCAGATGGCAAATTAAATATCGGGAACAAATTTAGTGTAAAAACGTCACTTTAGGTGTAACTATATATTTATTTATTGCCTGTATATTTGTGCATTACTGAATTAATTTCAAACCCCCAGACGTCAATGGGCTATCTGAAGAACACACAACCTAATAATAAACAGTCAAAATATATATTAATAGCAAAGCCTTTTAATAAAGGTTCAAAAGATAAATCAACAAAAAAGCCTAATAATAAAGTTTCAAATAATAAATAACAACAAATCCTACTGTTAAACAGTCAAATGATAAATTAACAATAAAGTCTTACAATATTTAATATACTGACAAACTGACATAAATCTATGGTTAAAAACAAAGTTTCTTGTTTTCGTTGATCAATAAAAACACAGAGCTTTTCATCACTAATCATACTACACAAAGATTAAATTAATCGTCCAGTCTCGCTTGGTTGTATTTAATATGTATTGTTAGAGAATAAAAAAACGTTAATCTATTAGTAGTTAGGACTCCACTTCAAAAACAAGCATTGATTGGAGGAAAAGGGTAGTATGTCACCGAATACGGTAACACCACAGCTCCACAAAGTGGAATCAACATAACATGTCTCAGCATGACTATGTTTAGTATAGTCCGTATAAATTTAATTCGATATTTAATTACAGAAAGACATCATTAAACATTATGCTTTAATTAAAAGTTACACTTTCACTATTTTGATTTTATGCTATCAATATAACTTATTTATAAAATAATTTATTTACACGTTTTACAAAAGTGAATGGTGTTCACATATATACCATGTTACTAAAGTATATCGTTTTTCAATATGTCTCAACATGTGATTACGTCAGCAATCATTTTTTAAAAATATTATACCATAATTAAACTTGACTAATTTGACTTTATGCTATAACTTGACAAAGTATTTCATTTCGCAGGTCTATATTTAATTATGTTAAAAACCAATATTTTAATGACTGTCTATATGCTGTGACAGTGTTACTATATTTTGACATGTGATTACGTCATCAGTGTCAAGATTTAATTACGTCAAAACTATAGATTTGCATATTTTCATATCTGTACTTAAACAACTTATTGCAGCTTCGAATAACAAGTGAATGGCTTACTGTTAATCAATCCATTTTCTATGGATGATTATAATTGCATAATGTTTTGAAACTGTCTACCGCTATTAGAAATTGATCACTGAAAAACACTCCTCGACACTTTTCTACATACACAAATATTGTGAAACTATGAAATACATTTCTAACGTAAAACATACGTATTGTTTTAATGAAACAGTTAGTATAACCAATAATTCACATCAATCAACCTACAATTATATATAATAAATGAACAACTTTTAAAATACCAAATTGCATATAACTTTGAAACTGACAAAGACGCATGCTGACTGTTAAAAATTACAAAAGTTACCATGTGGTCATGCATATACAGACAATGATTCTACAGTACATAAAACCACTGTTGAAATACCGACATTATTATAGTCTATACTCTATATAACCTAAGAAGAAATGGTAGTAAGAGTCCGACGTGTTTGATATTCAAGGCCACTGACCTGTTTGGTTTTAGTTAATATTCAGTGCAGGTTATCGAGTTCATAAAGTGTTTTTGACCTTTAACGACATAAAAAAATTACTGCCACAAAGTCACTAATACATAATAGTTGAAGACAAAGTTGATCTTGTTTTTGTCTAATGTGAGTAACGCTTTCATTTCTTGAATCTTCAAGTATGAATATATGTCCAGAAAAATCAGACTAACATCTTTCTGGCAGTTTTCACTACAACACATGCTCGTCTGAAGTTATTTCACACACTAGAGAAGTAATTCTCTTTGTTTTGTATTATGATTTTATTACTGTATTTCAAAAAGACTCTAACAATACTTTTAGAGGATTATCTTGACAAGCTTAAAGACGATCTGGACGTCAATCGTGGGTCAGTGGTGGTCCAAAACTACGAGTACTTAAGCAAGCTTACAGAAGATCTGGACGTCAATCGTCGGTCAATGTTGGTCCCAAACTACAAGTACTTAAGCAAGCTTACAGAAGATCCGGAGGTCAATCGTCGGTCAATGTCCCAAACTACAAGTACTTAAGCACGCTTACAGACCAGTGGTGGTCCAAAACTATGAGTACTTATGCAAGGTTACAGACGATTGGACGTCAATCGTGGGTCAGTGGTGGTCCACAAACTACGAGTACTTAAGCGACGACGGAAAATCATGCTGTAAAATTAGAGGATTAATTAACTTCAACATTAAAATTTCCAGCTATTTGAAATCGTAATATATGACGTAAGTTACATAATAAATCGGAGAGTCATCCAGGATAAATTATAAAACACATCACTTTTCACTATGGTGTATGAACTGAAAAGAGGGCATGTGCAGGACGTTGGGAGTAGGTCCGAAATATACTTAGACATGATTTTTATAAGATAACTCCCATTTCATTTAAATTTCATAAGAGTTTGAGATAGATAACTGTTCACTACATCATTTTATGTATTTAGTTTTACATCTGACAGGAGTGGTAAATCACAGTTTGTGAGCAAAATTTTAACTTATCATCATGAAGCCATTTATCTTATTCCTGAAAACAAGTACTTTGAAGAAATTTATGAAGATGCAACTTAACGGTGTAAAACTGCAAATGCTTGAATAGATCGATCTGAGGAACGGACTTTTTCCTGAATAAAGTTATAGTGTATATAGCAATGTAAGTTAAAAATGTTGTTCAACAGTTTATTATCATGACTACTGCAATAACAGGACTAGAAATATTTTATCTGAAGGATGGACCATATGTAATTAAAGACCAATATTTAGTTAGCGGGTGTATATACGTGTTTTTGTTTAAATAACGACTGTCGAGTTAATATGTTTCCCATACTGATCGCCGTCAGTGTAACTGAGTGACACAGCACATTCATCTCACTCCAAGGTAATGTCAACTATCCTACCTGTGAGGTGTGGCTAGAATAATGTTGAGAGAGACCTTTACCACTGTTTATACAAAGGGGAGAGAGATAGCCCAGATACTGAAAAGTTTGTTGTAATTCCTTTTTATATTCTAGAATGTCTGGATGCCCAAAGGTTAATAAACTTCACAAATCGACTCTATCGTGTCCATTTCATATTAACAGTTATTATCATCAATGAGAAAATAAGATGTTTGATGGATTTACTATTATATATACCTGTTTTAATATCAATGCTTCTGTAAGTAAAAATTTTACTTAGAAATGCACATGACCTTATACTGTAACATCTGTACTGAAAAATCCCCAGATATTCATTAAGTTACAGAAGATTCTCTAGTGCAAAAATGAAAAATATGTTTGTGTATGTAAACACCAGTGTATCATCTATGTTGCTGTGCAAGCTCAAATTTCTAGAAACCCTACTCGCGTCTATAAAGGTAACCAACGCGACATTTTAAGAGACAGTATATATTACTGGTTTGCAACGGTTAACATACTATAAGCTACAAAAACTATAACTGTAATTTACGTTTATTAATCGGGAACTTCAGATATTTGAAAAGGAACGTCTATAAATTCCGAACATTACAAACCATTTAACCTTCATCAGTATACCTGGGGTCCATATAAACCCAGACGATAAATATTTTTTAATATTTTTTCATTGACCAATTATATTTTTGTGTAATTTTCACATTATCGTCCTCTGACACAAAAATAATAAAACTGTCGATGTTTTGCAGTCAAATAATTTTTGTGAATAAAAAGTCGCATGGGGTGCTTGCAGGCCCCATGTAATATACTGATTTAGAGCTCTGTGTCTTTATCACACATTGTGTATTTGGGCTCACAGACATTATCCGCTGTGAAAAACAGTGATTACGTACTGAGATTTCTCTTGAAGTGAAGAAATGCGCACAACCTACTTCACAGCCGTCTCCAGAATCCCCATGCAATGCAGAAAGGCGTCAAGTCTGCCTATGTAGATCTAGGATTGCTTGACACAAGACAGCATGCTGGTCAAGGTGTTCCAGCAACAAAACACGATGTTACCTTTGCCCAAGAATCGCGAACAGGAAAGTTCGTCAAACCTGAGCAGCATGTGGAAACCATGTGTGCACTGATCACTCCACACCCAGTGTACAGTGTAATGAGTCTTTGTAAAATGATTGGTAAAAGACATGAGAAACATTTCATGCATTTCACTCAAAATACATGTTGTCCAAAAGTTGGCATTAGTTTAATTCTGAAACTAAGTTTGATGTAGTTCGACCCCTTGGGTCCGTTTGCACCCCAAGCACATTTTCGTACAATTTGGTGTTTTTTGTTACGTATTCGAGAAATCTGTTTCTTCATTCAGTATGTTATTAGTTTTAATTGTGAGATATCAATTAGAGAATATGTGACCCTGTATTATCGAAACATGTGTCAATGATGACAATTTTGTGTCTAAATATGAGGAAATGGATATAAGTAAATTTCATATTTTGTAATAATAAATCACATATTATATACTTATGGTAGTCAACATTTCTTACAGTATATCTTCACGATGCTATGAGAAGCCAGTACGCTAATTTTTCAACAGCTAAATCATAGCTTCAACATTATGATTATTAAACATATGCAAGGTCCGTATGGACCCCAAGTGTACTGAAAGTTGGATACTTTAACGTGTAGTAATGAAGGTTAACTTCAGTGGATTCACATCAGACTTTAGCATTGTTTATGAAGACATTATATAACTTCAGTGGCCAAAAACCTCGACTTGTTATAGGCGAAGAGAGAAGAATACAGAGCCAGCTACCTTCCTGTTAAGTGAGTTGTAGCTACAAAGACTCCAAATTAACTTGCTCGTCATGAACCCTTGATAAGACATCGAGGAAATTCTAAACCAAAAAGAAGACTCAGTATTGTTTGTAAGTTTGTGAAACTTCTGTACATAGATCATTATTTCCAATAACTGTTATTATAAATTGTATTATGAAACATATTTAACGTTTATTTTAATACATACGCATATGGCTTATATTGTTGAATGAGTATTGCGCCGAGAGATGGCTATTATTGCGAGACAGCTATAGTCAGCGTGCTATATATCTCGGAAGTTATAATTGCGATTAACAACTATTAATCGCAAAAACTATAGAATTAGACAAGCAACGTTTGTAGATTTCAAACATTACAAACCGTTGGACTTCAGTGGATTACTTCAGACGTTATTATTTCTAGGACGACATTAGATAACTTTCCAGGAAAAACTCAGCTTATAAGCAGTGTGAGGTAAGCCTAGAAAAACCAGTGCTAGCTTAAGTGAGGTGTAATAATATTAACTCAGAATTAATTTGTTTGTCGTGGGCCTGGATCGTGATTAAAAAAAAAATATTTTAAACAGAATATAAAACTCAGTATAGTTTGTAAGTTTGTGAAACTCTTGTATATAAACCATAATTTGTGATAACTGTTATTATAGATTGTATTTTTTTTGTTTGTACATTAAAATATATTTGTGTTAAAAAATAATACTGTGTGTATTAATCTTGTTGGCAAATATCATAAATTTAATACATATTTACATTTACTTAACTTCTATATCTAACTCAGTTTTAAGCTATTTGAAATCGTAATATGTAACAATGTTATATCTAAATGGATACATAAATAAACATTTTATATGTCGTACTTACATTCTATTTTAATTATCCACAGTGACACTCAGAATTAAACAATACCAAGAGCTGCTGCATGCATTACCTAAAGCTACACATAAACAGATTAACGGAATAATTGTTAAAACTAAAATTAATTTATCTTGAGTATTTATGAATGTGGTTCTTGACGATGAGAAACCCACTTGAAATAAAAATGTATCTCAGAAATTTCCCCATTGAGAACATACAGAAGCTCAGATGAAAACAAGTCATTACTGAGAGAGTTAGCTGTGAAGAAAACTTCTGTTAAACAGAAAAGAAACTTACTAATACAGAAGGAAAGTTTTCACCATTATTCGCACCACCAGTACTTTCATAATTTGATGCTTTGGATGGATAAGCTATTAGCAAAGCTGCTGAAATAAAAAAAAAATATGCAGAAGGATGGGTATCATACTTTTAAGGTTCTTACTCTGATACTATAATAAATTATACTAAACCAGGCCATTACAGGAACGTCAAGATTTAATTAGGATATTAAACCAAGTACAAGACAGACTTACTAAATTCAACAATGAATGTATAGTTATTATAATTTTCCCACCAGGTTCAAGGTCAGGATGAAGACGTGATCACTGAACATTTACAAATTTTCAATGCATATCCGTTTGTCAATACATTTTTCAGACTACAGTGATCACCATAAAGGACGGTATTGATCGACCAATCTCATTTGAACAAGGAAGAATTATCATAATGTTCCATATTTACAATAATTGGAAAACCTTATAATCAAGAACCAGCTTTCTATGGTGTATATTACCAAGTGGGAAATGGTTTACATTATTATACTGGTAGTCAATGGGTTGTAAGACGTTTTGAATAACTTGTTTTGCTCAGTTATACCATTTCTGAAAATGTAGCAGTAACTTTAGAGAAACAAGCTGTTTCTACCTTTTGTCAATGCTGGAAAACGACGAACAATACAAAGAGGTCAGAAGCTGTTACACATAATACAAACAAAAAACATAAAGATCCCGTGTTCAAAATATTTAAAGCTAAGAAACCAATAAATCTACTCCAGACCTTCGTGTCACATGAAAATTCATGTCAATATACAATTCTGTTATCTTCTTCCCACACAAACCATGATTGAAGGAGGTCAATAGAGTGAATATTATCCACTGTGTGAGTGTGTTTTTATAGCAGAACCACATCGAGCTATCTGATGTCTCTACCGATAGGAATTTAATTCCTTACTTTAGGAATATTATCCAATATCTTCAAAAGACTAATCGAGTTTTCTACATCGGGTTAAGCAGATGAATATTTAGATCCAAAACAATCATATCTTTATGTAAAGACAAATGTTGTCAAGTCTAATAGCACTGGTATAAAAAAGGATGAAGATAATCCTGCACCTGTAAACTTGTTACTTCACTCTCTGGCTTCTCCAGTTGACCCACACCTGAATCACAAACCCATTTCTTCCTCTCACGACCTTTACGCATATAAGGTTTACATAGAAACATTACTTAATAATAATGGTGAAACTAAGAGGACTCATTTGACATCATCCATGTTAACAAAAGAAACATTAGGTAGTTTTGACAATCTCGATGTTAACGATGATGAAAATAACGGAATCAGAGTCAAGCATGTTAGATAGATACACGTGACAGCCAAACAGTCGATACGATCAATTGTCTACATTCTCGCTCAGCCTTTCCAGCCAGATTTTGATGCTGAACTATATGCATGAAGCTATGAAACATTATTTAGTGTAACTTGAAGACAATTTCATGATCAAGGAATTGATATGGGATATGACAAGCATACCTAATATATTTGCTGGACATTCTCAGTTTAACTCTGTGAAACAGGGACATTTACGAATTGAAATACGTTTTGGTAGTGCTTTACTCAACCACATAAATGTTTTGTATATGCAGAATTTCAGTAAATTTTAAAAATTGATCAGTCTAGAAACATCATAACTCACATCTAGGAAGTTATGAACACACATTATAAATTTATTCAATACTGTCTCAAAGTTTGTGTACGTGAAAAAGATTTGGCTGTGTATTTTCCAATGATGAATTATCTCACCGTGTAGAGAAATAATTAGTACCTTCAACTTGGATCCAAGTCATAAACCTAGTAGCCACTAGATTCGTATTTATTTGATCAAAATGAAAAAAGAATATTTTAATCCATTAGGACCACCTCTGTATAACTTGAACACAAGAAACTTCATCAAGAACTGTTGAATGTGGACTTATAATTATAAAGTTCTGCAAGACCTTATCCATCTGTCAGTAGATAGCATTGTATATATTACTTTTATTATCTTTGTTGACATGTGTTGAAGCAAAAACTCCTATATAAATTTGAATCACACAAATATAGTAGTATGTTTTTCACGATTTTGTTGTAAAATGGTTTCATATAAATACGTCCTTAATAGTCGTTTTTTATATAGATCAAAGTGCAAAATCTTTGTTGCGAGAAAATTGTTAAAAATAGTATTTGTAATAATGATGTCACTAAAAATCTTTAATCATTTGATTTATAATTAAAGAGTCCAACAGTAAGTTTTAATTATTGTATGATACCGTCCTTAATCAGAATGACTTAAATGCTCAGAAAGTTTAAAGAATGATGATTTAAACCGATTGTACTAAATACTGTAGTGTTGAGACATGTTATTCTGGTTCCACTTCGTGGAACCATGACGTCATGGCGGCCTCTTAACGCATCTCTAACTCCAAGCTCTCTAGTGACAATTTGTTTAATTATCCTTTCATAGATTTTGGCGATATATTTCCTCCGCCCAGTCAATGATTGTTTCTGAAGTGGGACCCTAACTACATCTATTGCAGTCTAATGACATAGAATATTGAATATTGTGTTATACATGACAGAAGCAGACAGCATCGAGTTTTTAATCTTCTTAAAACTAGTTATGAATTTAAAATTTATCTAACCAAGATGGCTAGTATGTCGGATACTAAATCCACGAACTTACGGTTTGCAACTCATTACTGCAAAAATACGATCCGCACTTTGAAGTCACGGTGTCGAATGAGATTGAACGTCATATTCCTGTTTTTTTTTGTTATGAATAGTCCAAGAATAGTGCGTGCTACTGACTGGCAATAGTTTATCAGCTCCAAATTACAGACAGACTATATAGGTAGCACTTAAAAGAAATTCTAAAACAAACAAAAAACGTTATGGAAATTTAACATATTTTTATTTTATCAAAACTTGTTCTAATATTAATCGAATTAAAACCGTTTTTTGACTCTTTTGAATAACTTATGAAAAAATTTATTTCTCATTTTACATCAGTGAATTGGCTTTCAGCAATGTAGCTAACCTGCATTTCAGCTTATCCGACGTTTTTATTAATCAGTTGAACATATTTTAAATTTTATATGTTACTATACAACACAAAACAGTCGGAGTCTGTTTTGACTTTGTGTTCTAAACAGTGTCGAGTAGCGCCATATCAATTCGAACTTACTCTGAACGAACCTAGAACAGTTACTTTTGACACAGATCTGACAAGTTCTAGTGATGAGGACAGTTCCACGAGCGAGAGTAGTGGAGTTGTGGGTAATACTGATAGCGCCCAGGCTAGTTGCGAGTCGGTCATACCTCCAGTGGATGTTGTTGTTTTGAATTAAACACAAAGCTACACAATGGGCTATCTGTGCTCTGCCCACCACGGATATCGAAACCCGGATTTTAGCGTGTTAGTCCGCAGACATACCGCTGAGCCACTGGGGGGGGGTATCTCCAGTGGAAGAATGGTAAGTCTAAGTCATGAAAACACATATGGGCTGCATTATTTCACGTGCAATTTTAAGCATCTCGAAACCTGTCGGGTGTTTATAAATTATTGGTATCACAGACTGGGTTTTATTTGTTTATACTTTGCTGACAATGGTAACTAATACTCGGCCCTTCCACAATCACTGTACCGGGTATTTATGACTCGTAACAAAATGAATTTCAATGATACGTCATAATTCTGTCTATAAAATCAAACTAGGTGTAGCAGTCAGAATACTTAATTTAATATTTACCATAAATGTATAATTTATATGGCATATTCCGTATGTTTGTTCAAGGTGTAAGTGTGGTTTATGCGAGCAGATGTCAACCAGGAAAGAGTGCGTTCGTTGTCTCTCATACAAGGTGTCAAATTGATTAAAAGATGAAGATTGCATTACCCAGACTCGAAGTGATGGGAATTGCCTGAATTGTCTTGGAAGCATCATACTATGAATTTGTTGACCAGTAACAATGTTGTCATAAAACAAACATAAAGAAGCAATATCAAGACAAAAAATAGTTTTCAAAAGTATGTAATCCGAAAAAGCACCGATAGATTTACATAAAACACCAGCACTGAAATGAACAAAATGGTTGGCGTGCAACGAAGTATGTTTGGCAACTATTCCGTCATAGTTGTAAAACGTCACGGAAACAGCTGAACGACCGAGAGGAACTTGAATTCGAGGACTCGCATATTTTGTTTCATTTTTTACTCAAAAACTATAGTGTTTAAAAATATGGTAACCACACAGGAATTATACCTAACCAAAGTACAGTTTCTAAGGCAATTATTAAATTTGTTAAAAATTTATCTTTAACTCTGATAGCAAACTTTATTTGCGTGAGTTAAGAACTCACATATAAACAGTGTAAAATAATGTCACAATAAGGCGCCAAGTCATATATCGTTGTTGAACTTCAAGCTGTTTATAATACAATTAACGCGAAACAGTCGTCCAAACCGCGTCCTCCAGTGGCTCAGCGGTATATCTCCGGACTTATAACACTAAATACCGGGTTTCGATATCCTTGGTGGACAGAGCACAAATAACCCATTGTGTAGCTTTGTACTTAATTAAAAAAACAACAACTTTCCAAACCGCATCATTTCTAAATATTCCCTTTTTAATGTTCTTCTTGAAACACCAGTACAACCTTTGCATTTGATTTGCTGAAAAAGGGTTATAGAAAAACAGGGAAGAAAATACCCAAACAGCAATTTATTTGACATATGCTCCCTCTTCCTATATTATACGTTCAGAAGGAGGACAACCAGTCTTTAGCACTCAGCACCTCAGTGTTTACTCTTAACCTAACAAAGGTATCTGTTGCCAATTTCATAACATGCAGAAGTTAAAAGTGTGAAGGTTGTTCGGAAGTATATCATAAGTTTGACTTCACAATACACACAAGCCCGATTTTATAACGTTCGACTGTTACATCATTTACGGACAGCCATATAATGAAAATGCAACCACTGTAACTGCTGTGAATGTCAGGATTTGAAAGTTACTCTTTTTAGCCACGGCTGAGCGGCTCATACAACAGCTCTGAGTTTCTTTGTGATTTCTCTTTCAACTACAGACCTTTAGCCTAAAGCTCTGTCATCTCTTGACCAATTTGAGATGTAATTACAGCTTTGCATTGAAGAGGTCAAACTTTTTCGACTGATGTGTTTGACCACGCCTAAGGTTTCATAATAATTAATGCTAATCCTGCTTAAAAGAATTTCAGTCTGCGGGTATACTGGTAGAGATTCTGATGAGTAATAAAATCAAACAGAATATATGTGTGTGCCCCATATTTGGTATTGTTGGTGCAGAAAAATATAGCTAATAGAGAGGAAAACAAAGGTATCATAGATTAATTTCCTCTAGTTTTGCTAAAAGGCCTGGCATGGCCGAGCGCGTTAAGGCGTGCACTCGTAATCCGAGGGTCGTGGGTTCGCGCCCGCGTCGCGCTAAACATGCTCGCCCTCCAAGCCGTGGGGGTGTATAATGTGACGGTCAATCCCACTATTCGTTGGTAAAAGAGTAGGCCAAGAGTTGGCGGTGGGTGGTGATGACTAGCTGCCTTCCCTCTAGTCTTACACTGCAAAATTAGGGACGGCTAGCACAGATAGCCCTCGAGTAGCTTTGTGCGAAATTCCAAAACAAATGCTAAAAGAATTTTAAGCCCTATGGCTACTTAGCTCTAAAATTATTAAAAATCACCCAATAAGGTGAAACTTTCTGCTTTTAAAGTAGCAGTATTAGCTCAACTGTGTTTTAACATTTACTAAATATGAATTCTCTCATCTTAAGTAATTGAACTTACATGTGATTTCTTTAATATTTAGCATCTAAAGATCTTAAGTATTTTACCATAACGGAGAATAATTTTCAATTATTCAAGATTTTATCAGTCAATTGCTCTAAATGAAAAATGAAATTTCATATATTTTAATAAGAATTATACACCCACTTTCGAGTTTCTTAAAAATGATAAAGTTGGCTCATGAATTGATTGTAAGAGAGCACATAGGAGCGAAAAATAGCCGACAGAATCACCAGCAACTTCCATTGGCCAAGAATCATTGGAGATATAACCAGATTCTGCAGGTCATATAACATTAGCCAAAGGACAGTACCTAGAAGGAAGTAGTCAAGGTGCTACTGGGTGAGATGCCTCCCATGGAAGAACCATTCAGCATAGTAGCTGTGAACTTAGACAACTGGTATGTGTTGGCGATCTCGCGATACCTTACCCAGAAGTAACAACTTTGCCAAACATAAAGACAGAGAGAGTAGCAAAAGCCCTTTTAGAAGTGTTCTGTAGAAAGGCTTCCCAAAACAAGTCTTGAACAACATAAGGATTCAGTTTACCTCAGAAGTAATGCAAGAGATGTGTAGACTCATCAGCGCTAGACAACTTTTAACCACTCAAAACAATCCCCAGGTGTCATGCATTTCGTCAAAAGAGTCTTAAAAAGCATACTAAAAAGGTGTCTCACAAGAGACCATATGACTGAGACAAATACCTCCAGGCAGTATTACTTACTGAGATGTCCCAAAAGCAAGTTCAATACTTTCATACTTTAAGTTAGAGTATCAATGAAACAATAGTATGATGTCCAGTGGAGATATTGAAAAAATTGTGGACAGAAGCAGAAGAGTCAGATGTGAAAAACACAACCACTACGTTTCAGACCTCAAAAGCTGATTGGAGGAGACCTGTCAAGCTGTTTGAGAATATTTGTATGCGTCTCAAGGTAGTCAAAAGCAGTTCTATGACAAGAAGACCAATGATCCACATTTTGAAGTTGGACAAAAGGCTTTGGCTCTGCTGATTACAGATAATAAAAAACTCACCCTACAATATAAAAAGCCTTTGGAAGTGCAGGAAGTAGTCAGTATAATGGACTATAATGTGAAGGTGTTCGGGAAGGCCAGAATCTACCACTCCAATCTGTTGAATAGGTACTTCGAGAGAGATGAATTCTTCACAAGTGTAACTATTGAGACGCAGGTGTGGCTGTCATAGATGCAGAACATTAAGTCAACAATTTTGTCGTATAAAATGAAAACCTATTAAACTTAAGACTACTTGGTAGAGATACAAGTGAAAGTCAAAATCGTTGATCCTTGAAATTCAGCATACTTTTCACTAGTGGTAATTGTGGAACTGCTCAAACCACTTCTGATGAAGTTCAACTTCGAACCTATGGACAACCCAGAGGTCATCATGGCAAAACTAGATAAGGCCAAATTCTTTACGAAGATCGACCTCAATAAGAGTTATTGGCAGATCCCAACGGAGGTAGAATCTGAAGACAGTCTATGTAACACCAGATGGATGCTATCATTTCAAGATGATGTAATCTGAGTTAGTAAACTCAGCAGCAATACTGAACAGCATGATAAAGAAGGCGTTGTATAAACTACCGTGTGTAGATGGCATTCTGTTCCACAAGTCCAAATGGCAAAATCACCTAAAAAAACGTAGTGTGTTGTTTAGGTAAGTGAGAGCAGCAGGTCTCACAACCAGACCATATAAATTGCTAAACTGAAAGTTCTGTGATGGACTTTGTTTTACACAAGGTGGGGAACTAACAGATAGTCATCAAAGAGGTAAAGCTAGCATACATGTAAAATGCATCAGCTCCAATGACCAAGCAGCAAGCTCCTTCTGGGAGCTAGCTAAATATTACAAAAGTTAATTTCAAGCTATGCTGAAATCGCTGCGTCACTGGTGGACTTAACCAAGAAAAGCCAACCTAACAAATTGAAGTTGGAACAACCACAGCATATGGCATTCCAGAAGTTGAAGAATGTGTTATGAAGTTTGCCAGTCCTTAGAATGGCAGACTTCAACAAACTGTTCATTGTTCAGGTTGATGCATCTGATGTTACAATTGGAGCAGTATATCTGCAAGAACACGTAGACTGACTATTTTCTGTAAATCAGTAAAAAGCTGTTGATTAATAAGAACAACTCTGTAACAGAACAAAAGAATCTGGCCACTGTATTTCCCATCTAAAAATTCTAGAACTACTTATATGGGAAGAAATTCATCGTCCAGATAAACCATTAGCTCCTTGCATATATCTAGATAAGCCAAATCAATGGTAAGAGAATAACGAGGTGAGAATTGTACCTCTAGAACTACTGATTCCACACTGAAGCTATCAAGGGACTGCAAATGCTGGTACAGACTGTACAAATTTACTTTGTGCATGAACTGAAAACAATCTTTGTATACAGTGTAAAAATATTGTGAATATATTTCTTCAAAAGGGGCTCATTGGTAGATATACACGTTTATTTAATTCGAGTGTTAAATTTAGATATGTTTAGAAGTGAATTTATCACAGGTTTGTGTAGGAGATTGTGTGAGTATGAATCACACGTTGTGAAGTACGACTGTTGTTAGTTGGTGCTTGTATTCTTGCATCATATTACGAGAACCTTCCAAGTTTTCTTGTTGATTCAATTTAGTATTGTATCATAGTGTGTGGAGAGTTCTAGGTCTTAGTTGGGCTATTTATAAAAACGTGTTTAAAATGTAGTTTAAGTTAGACAAAGTTAATAAGAAATATAATCAAACAGATATAGACTGAGTGGTTGTGAGCTTAGCCATTAAGAACATATAGTGTTGCTTTTTATGAAGTAAAATTATCATTTATTATAATTATCAGACAGAAGAATAATGTTTTGTCAACTGTGTTCTAAGGTAATTAAACAAATTATGTGAACTTTGATTTAAAGAAACAATTATTTAAAACTTTGGATACAGTTGTAGTAATCAACAGTATAATGTCGGTGAAATTAACACCCATTCTACAGTAATAACGGGTTTACTTGGAATTACGCACAAAGCTACACAGACATGTTGCTGTGCTGGTAATAAGGTAACTGAACCAGCTTGTATGTACTTTAACAAGAGATGATTATTTAAAACTCTGGATACAGCTATGGTAACTAACTGTGTAACTAACATTTGTATAAACGTCAGATTTAAATATGTATATATATATAAAAATAAATGGTTTGTTTGATGTTTGTTTATGTTTGAAATTTATCTCCATGTTACACATACCAACTGTAAAGAATCTAGACCATATACATATATATAAAAACCTGACATTAACAAAACAATATTTTCACAAATCATAATGTAATGTTTGGTATTGCTGACCTGACGACTGGTTAATGCTCTCACACTGTAAACTATCATTTCAATCACAAAACGCAAGACATATAATGTCTGGTACTGACCTGACTCTAGATGGCTTTTTCACCTCACAGACTATCCTTTCTGTAAGTTTTGCTCTTGGCTTGATGACAGGTTCCTCTCACCTCGTAAACTATCATTTCAGTTAATTAAATGCATTTTGAAATGCAATCTTATCCTTTTAATCACAGGTCTTATTAAATAGTTAACACCCAGCGAAGACATTTTTTTATGTGGAAGATTTTGGGTGATGCACATTGCTATGAACTAAAAAATTAAAAAATGTCGTAAAGAATTGTTGAAAATAATTCCTTCTTGGTAAAAAGTTTCAAATACATGACTATACATAAGCCACAGTCAACTATACTTTTCGTTTCATGGAAAATAAAATTGTCTTACGCAAGAAAGAAATATATCTGGAAGATCCAGGCAGTTATGTAGCGCTTACTAAAACAACATTTTCAAATGATGTTTAACAGGTATTTGTTGCCAAGAAAAGGAAGACCCAGAGGTTGTTAAGCTGCATAGATGGTGTCTTTCTGTTGCTGGGTGGGCTTAGGGAATTCATTTCTAACTCCTCGCCCTAGTGAATGCCAGCTTGTCTAGCAAGTATCGTGTCTATTTCGTTTTTCTTGTTATGGAACACTTAGTACGTTCTAGAGTTGAAATCGGTCTTCGAAACACTAGTAATAAAATGTAACCTGTACCAATTTATACTATCAAAAACAAATATAAATTCTAAGGTGAATTTTTATTCCTAATTTGAAACTGACTGACTTAAAAATAAGGGAGTTAAAAGGGAAGTGTGTGAAAAAAATCAAACAGACATTCTGAATCATATATAATCTTTTATAAGATATGCTTTATTGTGAATAAACTACAATAAATATTATGTCTATCACCGTTATCCTATGCTTTTTCACTTGTTTAATCTGCCCAATTTTTTTCTCTCCTAAACAAAGCATAGAATGTTCTAGCTGTCATTCGTGTTTTTCGAAATACAGAGATTTTCCCCCAAGATGAAGTGGGACAACGAAGAACGGTGTAGCCCTTACCTGCTAATCAAGCCATCACATTCTTTTTGATTAATGATACGATCTTATTTCGTCCTGAATGAAACTACACAACATCGATTTGAATTGTTTTGTGGTAATGGCTCTTTAATTATATCTATACTGCAGTGAACTTGGCGCAGATGGGGGTAGGAACATTTAAAACCAGAGGGCATTAAAGGCCACGTTTACAGGTATCACTAATCTTAACGTTCTGTCTTATTTATCACTTTTTCACGTATTTGCTATATTTAATCATGAACGTTGATCGATGGTAACAGCTCATGCGAAACACTAGTAAAAAGTAATTTTCTTTGCTATACGCTTTCTGCATTCCATTTAAACTATTAACTTTTGGCCCGGCAGATGAAGGCGTTCGACTCGTAATCTGAGGGTCGTTGGGCTCGAATCACCGTTGCACTAAACATGTTCGCCCTCTCAGCCGTTGGGGCGTTATAATGTGACGGTCAATCCCACTATTCGTTAGTAAAAGAGTAGCCCAAGAGTTGGCGGTGGGTGGTGATGACTAGCTGCCTTACATTGCTAAATTAGGGACGGTTAGCGCAGATAGCCCTCGTGTAGCCTTGCGCGAAATTAAAAACCAACAAAACTATTAACTTTAACTATTAAGTATATTAAAACAAGAAAAATGGCAAAAAACTTTAACATCGACTTTCTAGTCCCCCAGTGAGAAAGCAGTAAGTCTTCGAACTTACAACGCTAAAATCAGGAGTTCGATTCCTCTCGGTGGGCACAGTAGGTAGCCCAAAGTGGCTTTGCTATATAAAAAAAAACACATTCGTCGACTTTCCACAAATATGTCTTAATCATTATCTGTAGTTAAACTTTCAGAAATATATTTTATGTGTGTGTGTTTTCCTATAGCAAAGCCAAATCAGACTATATGCAAAGCCCATAATTTTAGTGTTGTAAATCCGTAGACTTACCGCTGTACTAGCGGGGAGCGTATATTTTATATACCGCTCAAAAAAACAAAGGAACAAGTACATATTTCCGTATATTTTTGTCACAGCTAAATTTGTGTATGAAAAACATATCTGTTTGTCTACAATTGTACTTTTAAGCTTGTGAGTGAAGTTTGAAGCAACTAAAACGAAACTCACCTCACTCAAAGAGAATACAACTCAAGGTATAAGGTCGTTACGTAAAACTATGCATTCCTTATTAATTCTCGAAACAAATATTAATACGGATCTTTTGCGGCTCGTTTTGTTAGTGTGTACCTTCGTCTTGTGTACCCAAGCAGTTAGGCGCCATCTCACAGAGAATAAGGTGACCAGGGTGAGCCAGATGTTGGAGGATGGTACAGTGCGTCGGTGTGTCACCAAGAATCATCAATCGACTTTTGCGACGCTACCAGGACACGAACTTTTATGGCAGGAGACCAGGTCAAGGCCGTCAATGCTGCACAATAGCCAGAGAGGACCGCTACATCGTAACTACCGCTCTGCGGGAGAGGTTAGCTACGGCTCGGTCACTACGAAATGACCTTCACCATTCCACTGGAACCCGTGTGCTGACCCAAACAGTTCGCTCTCATCTGTAAAAAGAACGCTTTAGGGCCAGACGGCCTGCAAGAGGAGTTATTCTGACAGTGCTACAACGTGCAGACAGGTTGGGGTTTGCTCGTCAGCACCTGGACCGGGAACTTCGACAACGGGCCACCGTTCTGTGGACAGACGAGATCAGGTTCACTGTGTTTCATGATGATGGGCGTGGGAGAGTGTGGAGACGCCGAGGAGAGCAATTTTCCAACTGCAACATTGTGCAAGTCGACGCTTATGGAGGAGGTTTTGTAATGGTCTGGGCAAACGTATACTTGGGTGGCCATACGGACATACTCATACTCGACAGGGGTGCTCTGAACGCACGACGATATAAGCACAAAATTCTGGAACCCATTGTAAGGCGTTTTGTCGGTGCTGTCGGCGATGGGTTCATTCTCATACAGGTTAATGCGCGAGCCCACGTCGCCACTGTATATGGACTTCCTTGAAGAGAAAGGAATAGAGACTTTTGAGTAGCTCCGCCAAATTTCGAGATTTAAATCCGATTGAACATTGTTGGGATATGTTGTATAGGCTTATTAGTGAACGCCAGCATCCTCCTCAGAATGTATAGGAACTTCGACAAGCCCTGGGAGATGAATGAGCTGACATACCCCAATATCACATCGGTAGACTGATTCGAAGTGTGCCAAATCGGTGTCAGGAGTGTGTCACAGCCCGTGGAAGTCACACTAGATATTGAATGTTTCAAACATTTCTTGAATAAACGCATGTAAACTGTTTAAAGTATTGTTTCATTTGGAATATCAGTTTTGGTAATATTGGTCATTTTTAAAAAGTTCATTTCTCCATATTTTACCGTTCATCACACATTAAAAAAATGTATATAGATGGAACTGAAATGAGGCAAATTATCTAAAAAAATAAAAATATTATCACATTTGGATTTGTTTGTTTTTTGGAATTTCGCACAAAGCTACTCGAGGGCTATCTGTGCTAGCCGTCCCTAATTTTGCAGTGTAAGACTAGAGGGAAGGCAACTAGTCATCACCACCCACCGCCAACTCTTGGGCTACTCTTTTACCAACGAATAGTGGGATTGACCGTCACATTATACGCCCCCACGGCTAGGAGGGCGAGCAAGTTTGGCGCGACGCGGGCACAAACCCGCGACCCTTGGTTTACGAGTCGCACGCCTTACGCGCTAGGCCATGCCAGGCCTATCACATTTGGAATACTGAGATAAAGTATATTAAAAAACTTACGTGTTCCTTTAATTTTTTGAGCAGTTTATTACGTAATTTTTTGTAAACTCAAGACGTTTCATGACGAAAATCACTGAAATATCAACTACTTGACTTAACCATGGCTTGTTTTTTGCTTAATTTGTGATTGTGTGTGTATGTGTTTTATTATAGCAAAGTCGTTGTTGTTGTTGTTGTTTTGAATTAAGCACAAAGCTACACAATGGGCTATCTGTGCTCTGCCCACCACGGGTATCGAAACCCGGATTTTAGCGTGTAAGTCCGCAGACATACCGCTGAGCCACTGGGGGGCATAGCAAAGTCACATCGAACTATCTGCTGAGCCCACCAAGGGGTATGGAACTCCTTATTTTAGCGTTGTAAATTGTAGACTTGACGCTGTACTAGCGAGGAGCAATTTGTGTTTGTGTTTTCTTCAAAGAGTTTTTAATTGCTAATTCTAAACCGAATAATTTGCAAAACAGCATGACAGAACAATAAATTTTTCAAGAAGCATAATACATGAAATACACAACTAAAACAACAAACTGTCACACAGACGCTGTCTAAAAACACATTGGACATTTGTGTTCTAATTACTAGTCGAAAAGAAATATATGTAAAATTACCGGAAAGCATAAAGTTAGAACTAAGACTGTGTTTAAACATTCGGCTGTACTTGCGTATACCATCCAGCAGAACAGTGGTATATTTCCAGACTTACACTGCAAGAAACCGTGCAAAGCACAGATAGCCCATTGTGTAGCTTTGTGCTTAACTTCAAACAAACATTACTTGTGTATACATTAAAACTAACTAGTTTAAAATAAATGTAAAGGTACGTCTAATAAAATATCCAAACTAAAACAGTTTGAACAGTCAAACGGTGCACTGTGGTTTGTCAGAATGTAACTCAGTAATTGCAACATTTTTTAAACTGATAATCAAGTTTGTTTGTTTTTAAATATACTTTTTCAGAAGTTGTTTTTCCCATCTTCTACAACACGAAATCTTCTATAAAACGAAATACTTTTTCACATATATATATATATATATGGCACTCACCATGTGCCATGCTGTTGTTAAATCACTTCGAGAGTGCCACAGGTTTATGAACGATTCAAACCCAACTTGGCTATTTTATTTTAACTCACAGAACACGAGTCGTAGCTAACTAGAAAATACAGGTTTTATTAATCGATCTTACAAGTTCTCGAAAGGTTCTGTTAGAAAGTAAATAATACCGCATTAAAAAAAACACCCAAAAAACTCTTAACGTTGCACAAAAATATTGTTTTAGTAAGTATAATTTCGTTAAATGTTTTATAAAATAAACCTTGTTCAAACTTCTTTCGTTGGATTAACCCATAATCCGATCTCTAACCCATAGTGGGAAAAGAAAATGTTTATTTTTTTCAAACATCATTTTAATCCCATATAAAATAATTAACGTAATACAGATGTATAATTTTTCTCCAGAATACAAGACAGTCGGTTTTGACACCTTTAATAATAGAATACAAAGCAGGAAAATTTTCGTTAATCAACTGTTCATTTCACGAAGTGCATCATGGTTACTATCACGTTCTTAAGTAGCCACCTATATATAAAATTAAATAATATATGTGTGAAACACAAAAACGAAATATTTCAACAGTTCTAATGCTTTATTAACTACTAAGCTTTCCCGTGGGGCATATATATACACACACACACACACACACACATACACACGGTAACATAGCCTTCAATACATACAATTAAGCTTCAAATAGCTGTGAAAATAACAGGTTTTCACCTATTACGTATAAACGTACAATTGATAAAGAGAAATTAACTACGTGAAAGTCTTACTGGAAAATACATAATATTATAGCGTACTGCTTCTCGGAGATATATATACTCTACCGATTATTTCTTAGGACTAATTACCGAGCTCCCGATACACCACCGCACCCATCTTCTAACTCTATCACGCGATCTGACTGGCCAAAAGGGTATTAGCTGTCCCTGCAGGATAAAAAAACAAAACATTATTCACACAAAACTCAGTCCCACTTGCCTTGCTATAACGTTAGATGCCGCCGCCCTTTAATAAAGTGGACTTTCATTTCTAAGTCGTACTTACAATTAAAACAAGACTCGAACCTTTATTCATAAATACGTTGTAAGTGTATCAAGCTGTATTAAAAACATTTACTTCAGGTTTATTTGTAACTCTGTATACACACACATGTATGTATATATGTGTATATATCTTGTGCACAACTGTAGGGATTAAAACGATTGATACTTTGTTGTTTTTATGCCACAAATTAGAAACTTGAGGGTGAGGGTAGAAGATATAACATTATTTCATCTTTAATCCACAACATTCGAACATTCCAAGTGCTCATTTTGGTACATTTAATTATACAATAGTGAATATTACTTCATTTTACTTGAGCTGAAAGACACGTTTTCCGTGTTTTTCTCGTAATGAAACACTTGTCTAAATATTATTTAACTCTTTATACGTAAAGCTTTAATAAATCGTAAATGTTTTGTTACTTAGAGCCCAACTGTCTCGCACGTAAATCAATCTACAAACGTCACTATTCCTTTGTTCAGTAATTTTCTGTTATTACCTTGCTGCCTGTTTTCAGCAGATGAATTACGTAGATATTATTTTTTTATGTTGTAAGACAGGTAACAGAAAAACCTCATATGTTAAGTATAATATTTTATTACATTGGACTAGCTTAAATTTTAATTAAAATAGTAATATCTGCACATTTCAGATGTTCGTTTACTATATATCTTCGTAAACCCTATACTATCTATACTGTTCTGCTATTCGACTGAATATTTAAACACTAATGTGTCACTTGGTAACCTGGCCCGGCATGGCCAAGCGTGTTAAGGCGTGCGACTCGTAATCTGAGGGTCGCGCCAAACATGCTCGTCCTCCCAACTGTGGGGGCGTTATATGGTTACAGTCAATCCCAATATTCGTTAGTAAAAGAGTAACCCAAGAGTTGGCGGTGATGACTAGCTGCCTTCCCTCTAGTCTTACACTGCTCAATTACGAACGGCTATCATAGATAGCCCTCGAGTAACTTTGTGCGAAATTCAAAAAACAAACAACTCTTGGTAATATACCTACCACCGTTAAGTTATTCTAAAGTTACATGGCCGAAACCTTTCAATGTGTTTTCATTAATCAAAATACATTGTTTAAGAAAACTATGTTGAAAAACTTGTACACGCATACGGCCACAGTTATGTGGAGTTATTCAATGAACATTAAATCTTAGACCTTGAAGCCAACTACTAATGTTCATATATTTCGTAAGGTAGATTATTCGTTTTTAACATTGCTTTCATCAACAGTCCTGTTGATATTATGTTTAATATTTTTACTATCACTTATCTTACATATTTTTCCATCGTATCACACTGGTTATTTTCCATTGTTAGTTTAGTATGTAGACTTCAGAATAATTGAAATCGCCTATGAATAGCCACATCTAGCGAAATATAATTGGGTTTACGACCGAAAACATCACCCCAACTTCTTTAAGTGCATATGGCGTAAGGTGACAAATGTGAAATTTCAATATTGTTTTATGTATTGTTTCAGTTTAGAATAGTGTACACATTATGCAAGATCAAGTCTTGCTTTTTAAAAGTAATCAACATTCAATTCTCACAATATACTGCTTCTGAAAGTTATATTAATTCAACAAAGGATGTTCTTTTGAACAACCACTTCAATTTCGTCTTTTAATCGGACTAGTTATGACCTCTAGAGGTACAACTGTTGTATAGGCTTAACCATTCGGACCTCTAGCGTTAAGCAAACACCTCCGAGATTTATAAAAGGCATTTTGTGGAAAATTTGTGCCTTGTGTATGTTGGAACCAATGTTTTGGACTCGTGTAATGTCAACCACACTGGATAAAAAGCTATTTTCAAATAAGAAACATCATCAGTACTCTAAACGTACTTAGTGTAACTGTTGCTACCAAAAGGGTGTTTTAGTCATTCTAGCCTCGAGCAATTGTCCAGTTTGCGCTATAAGTAACATGGCCTGTGTTGGTTGGTGTCTTAGATATACTTACTGTAACCAAGTTTTTTTTAAACATACTTATGGCAATAGTAGCTATTTTAAACATGCTAACGTAACATATTTTCATAAATATGAAATAAAAAAATAAATTATATTGCTTATTTTACAGTTATACGGATAACAGATTTTTTTATTTCATATTTGTGAAAATGCGTTACGCTAGCATGTTTAAGGTAATTACAATTACACTAAGTATGTTTGGGTTTTTACTTTCAAGAATCTTCCACTAATTCCGAGAGCAGGCGGAAATTGAGTAATAGACAACTAACAACGATTGTTTAGCGAGAACGCGCTAGAACATTGTTGAAATTTCTACCAACTCACGTGAGTCTTATAAAATGCATGTAGCCAAGAGAAGGAAGAACATTATTTGTCAGCTGCGGTCAGCGTGTTATAGATCTATAATTACTAATGGTGTTCACATTAGATTTTCAAAAAAAAAAGTTTCTATGCGATTCATACATCGTAATTTTATAGATAACTGGCAGGGTTCCTGAAAAACAAAACTGTCATTAACATTGCAGTTAATTCTACCAATTATCGCTTTAGTCCTAAATATATTTTACATAGGAAACAAGTAAACTAACTTTGTTTTTTAATTTGTTCTTCACATTTAGTGTTTGAAAAAAAGTAAATTACATGATGCGATATGTGTACCTAGTAGCAGTGAACAGTTAATACAAAAGAGCTTCCAAGTCAGATCACCAGGTGGATCAAAAGATAAATCACAAATAAATATAATAACCCAAGAATGCGTTTATTTTATCGGGTAGCAGTTATAGTGAGTTTTCAATATAAAGAAATAAGTAAACAGTTGTCTCGTTCGTGTTTCCTAGATGTTATTTCTGGAAAGATCAAATTAATACCCCAAAGTCTCGAGAGGAAATCAAAGTGAAAAATGTAAAAATAATATTAGCTGTTACCTATATAAATATATACAAAACGTTCACTTCCCCTGGTTGAAAGTTCTACAAGTGTTTCCATCTTTCAAGTAGTTTCTTAGTCAAAATAAAGCAAACCATTTTGCATGGTGGCAGTCAAGTTCAACGATCACATGCATGTCGACTGTTACGGTTTCAAGCAAAGTACGGTTACATTAAAGCGTCTCATGCTCCAATTTTCAAAGTGTCCCTCTCCAACGGTATATAATTTATCCTGTCTGACGGGATGTATGCGTTATATGTTAAGTTCAGAGTTAGAATTTCACATAAATTTAACAGTTTTTCAAACTGTTTTATGATAGTTACAAGCTTTCAAGACCTACCTCATCATCACCTAAAAATCAAGCTTATTCGTAAATTGTGATAAAGTAAAACATAAGATTTTTTCAATTTATAATCAGGTAAAACGTAAGATCTATTACAAAGTGATCATTAGGTAAAAGATTAGACATGAAAGTTTTATATTAAACTCATTTTCTTTAATTATTTAATCCCAAGTTATCAAGATGATGTTTTTTTGAAAAGGCTTAACTTTCACTTCATACTGAGATCCTGACAGCCTTTTAAAAATACAAAGCATTATTATTGAAAAATCTGTTAAATGTGTGAAATACGACCTTCAAGCAACACAACTTAAAATATTTTGAAAGAGCAGTTTTTATTTTTGGTCATTGTTTACATTTATTCAGAATGTAACTCTCCCAGGCATATGCTTTCCCTAACTGCTTTCATGTACTTAAATATTTTTTTTCTACACCAATTAACACCTAACGGGGTGAAATCAGATACAATTTTTTCCAAAAATGACTTTTATCATTCAAATTACTGTACAACTCATGAATCAAAAGTTACATAGAGTTCCTTATTATCGATTTGCCAATATTTCCTTGTAAATAAAGGCTATGTACCATGAATAAACTTTATTTTCAAAGTTAGTGTTTGGCTCTAGAAATATGATTATATACAAGTTTTATTTTCATTATCAGTGAATATCCAGTATTGGTGTTATGAGGACAAGATATAAAAGTACTTGATTCGGTCCTAGAGCTTGTAAAAATCAATAGTGATTCGGTCAAATGACATTAACTTAGAGCATTTATAATATCTAAGCTTGGTTAGACTTACAAGAATTTGTAACCCAAAAATTCCAAAGGAGAGCCATCCTGTACAAACTCTATTCTGGATTGACCCCAAAGTTGTTGAAGAGTGTTACTCCTTATTAGATCTGTCCTTGAGTTGGAAATTGAATTTATAAGCCTAAGAAACACTCAAGACTGTTGTCATGTGCTACATTCATCCTTGAGTTGTAAGTTAAGAGTTAGAGAAACAGTTAATCCAAGATGTGTTCAAACATGTCATGTACTATATTTATCCTTAAGTTGTAAGTTGGAGTTACTTGAATATTTAACCCAAGAATCATTCTTGAGTGTTGCCAGGTGCTGCATGTGTCCTAGAGTTGTAAACTGAATCCAAATAATTTTTTACTCAAGTACTGTTCAGATATGTGCTACATCAACTCTGGTGTTCTGAGCTCTTTTATGAAGACATAGCAACAAAAATGGAAAACTCACAGAGTTAGTCACCTACTTGGAAGTGGGGAAGGAGCAAGTAAGAATATATTTTGGTGAGAGAGTGCATTCAACTTAAGTAGAAAATATGTTTCACTTAAAAGTGGTACTACAGAAAGGTACTGTAAAAACTAAGCCTCCTGCTTTAGTGCTCAAGTATCACAAAGGTGGATGAAATTTAAAACTGTTCAACAAGCCTGTATATCTCAAGGATCAGCAGTCCATGTACACACAGTGTGGATAGAGCAATAACTCAGCCTAAGAGTCATATACTTAGTACAATAAGCATATGCAGGGATGAACCATTCCAAGACTGTATATTGGGCACAATGAAAAACCATTCTAACCAGTTGGATGAGTCTGTTTCTTAGTGTAGAGGGCAACCTGTACTCCCAGGTGGACATCCATTCTCTACTTCTGAACAAGGTTTGCATCCATTCAGTCTTTTATCAATTGAATGACACTGACCCAAAAATTAAATCTTTGTACTGAGAAAGCAAGGGCTCTTCCATTCCATTATTTGGGAGAACATCAGAAAAGTGCATAGATCAAACAGGAATAATGTACCATCTACTCAAGATTTCACAATGAGAGACAGTAGAATGGATTACTGTGAATATTAAAAAAAAGTTGGTCAGATGTAAAGAGAAAAAAATTACCCTAAATTCTGTATTTTCATTAGAAAGTAGCAATACAGCTTGGACAGTAAAATATATATAAACTGTAATAGCACTTATGCAAAAATAACAACAACAACAATAAAAAATGCCTAAGCAGCCACTACAAAGCAGATAAGACTTAAAACTTTCTAACTTTCTATCATCATTACCCACTACAGGTTTTGAGAGGAAGAAGTATTTCCCATAAGGTAAGTACAAGCCATATGGAGGGTTCCATTGTCTCCATTTATTTTTTATAAAGTGGAAAGGCATAACTATTAGTAGGTGTACTGAAACCATAGAGTAAAATAATGAAACTGTCCTTCCAATGATATACAGAAAAAAGTAATGTTTCTGAATACTTATTTCTAGAGCTATTTGTATCCATACTAAAACAAAATTGCACAAAAAGTTACTTGTCACAGTATCGCACATTAACAGAAGTGTTCAAGATAGATCTGTATGGTTTCGGGAGTATTTTGTATATTATTTTAGTTGTTTATAAACTCTCTTCATGTTATTTCACAATTGATTAAAAACTATTAAATTAAAAGGTTTGTTTTGAATATTGTGCAAAGTTACATGAGGGCTATCTGCACTCACCATTCCTAATTTAGCAGTGAAAGGCAGCAAGACATCACCACCCACCAAAGGGCTACTCTGTTACTAATGAATAGTGGGATTGAACATCAAATTATAATGCCTCCATGGCTGAAAGGGTCAGCATTTTTGGTGGGATGAATATCTGAGCTAAATTTTGGCTCAAGATAGAAATTTTTAGTGATTTTTGACAAGGTAGAATTCCAACTGAAAACAGATTCATTAACTTTCTTACGTTATTTCAGCTAAGGTATTCCAGAAATGGCAAGTTACTTCATGTGCTTTCATGTTATTCAGTAAATGAACTTTAGTAGCTACATCAACTGCTTTTTCTTCTATTCCAAGCTGTCCATAGCTATTCCAACCCCAACACCACAAAGTTCTGTCAGCTAAAACAACAAAAAAATCAAAATAAAGATTGAATCACAATAAAACTATCAGTTATTAATAGTTATAGAAAATACCTTAAATGTGGCCTCTTTGATCATCTCAGTCTAATTTATTATTAGTTACTAGCTTTCATTATTATTTGAGTCACACTCTAATAATAAGATATGGGTTTGAATTTGGTATTCCACTATCACCAAACACAATTCTTCTGATGACCCTTTTGATAAAACAAGTAAAATATGCATGTTAATGGATAACAACTAATTAAACAGGCAGCTATGATTGCTTTAACTAGATTTGTTTGGTTTATATCCATGATGAAACACTGATATTTGTTTATCAGCCCAAGAAACTATCTCTAAATTCTGCTAACAAGTGAACTTATTTCAGCCCTACTTTTTGAATGTTTATACTCATTGCAATTCTTTGTTCATAATTTAAAGATCAAAAATATTATAGGTGAAAATATGTCAAACAGCCCTAAATAAATATTCCTCCAATGTTTTTTTTTATACAAAACTACTACACAGAAGAGAGGTTACCACACAAAAACACTTAAAAAGTGATTCCATGAATACAAATTTTTCTAATACTTTCATATGTGATACTGGTTGTAATATTAATTTAACATATGAAGTTCAATGAAAAAATGACGTGATAAAAAAAGAAACATTATCAACTAGAAATAGTGTATTTTCCACTCCTTAACCTCCAGCTCATGAAAAATATACTTTTCTTTTATCAAGTTATCTTATTATAATACTACATCTAAAAAATTTGGTCTTGAAATTTTACATATGTACATAAATATGTAGACAATCGCATACCCATTCCAAACACCAATTGTGAATTCATATTACCATTATTAGATTTATAACAGCATGCAAACAAAAAGTGGCTTTAACACCAATTTTCTCTTCTACAGTGAAACTTTACAGCAGGAGCTTAAAAATGTTTGATAATGTTCAACATATCCAAGTACGATCTTGTATGTCCAACCTTACACATGTAAAATCTCTAACAGTTTTCTCATACTGTATCTGGAGTTAAGTATCAAATTTTACTCAATTTTAATGAGATCTATTATTTTCAATACAAAATGCAATATGTAATCACTTATGTATTGTATATAATTATAATTTGTATAATTGTATACAATACATACAAAAATTGTTTTGGACTTAATTAGGCTCACCTATGCAACCCAACATAGATGATTTTATAGCAGTAAAGGCTTGCTGGCTATCAGTGACCCAATACTACAGAAATAAATGCACACAAATATACATACATAACATGTTTTGTATTTGTTTATAATATACTCTTCAAAACAAAAATGCAAAAGGGATATTTTTGTTATTTTAAAGAGAAATATATGTAATAATGTTACAAGCTCAGAGTATGTGATGTTACATGTGATAAGGCACTGATTGTCAGACCAAAATGACAATAAAACTTGTACACTTTGAAAACGGAGAAAAACATCGGATTTTTCGCCAAAACGCATTCGTGTCCAATAAATTTGTTTGAGAGATCTGCATGTTCTGCAAGTGCAACATGTGCAAAATCCCTATAAAAGTGACGGGTTCTTGGTTTCCATAGCTCAGTGTTAAGCCACTGACATGCAATACAGTTACGCCAAGACTGACTGAAACACAACGCAACAACGCCATTGGTCGCTTGGAAGCAAACAAATCTCGATCAGATGTTGCCAGAACTGTGAATGTCCACCCAAGCACCATCACAAGGCTATGAAGTCATCACCAACAACATCGATCAACTCGTGAACGTCCATGATCTGGCAGACCTCGTGTGACCACAACCGCAAAAGATCGCTACATCCAGTTACATCACCTTTGGGATAGAACCACCATTGCAACGTCTACTGCCTCAATTATACCAGAGCTGCGTAGGATTTCCGATCAGACCATACGCAACAGTTAACGAGATTCTTAGGCCCCATATACAACCCATCATGGTGAACATCAACGACATTTTTCAACATGACAACGCCCATCCTCACACAACCTAACTCACCACTGTCTTTTTGAGACACCACAACATCAACATTCTTCCTTGGCCCTCCAGATCACCAGATTTAAACCCCATCAAACATCTTGGGGACGAGTTGAACTGATGTCTCCGACAACTACAACCTCAAACACAGACTCTACCTCAGCTTGCAGCAGCTTTGCAGGCTGAGTGGACAGCCATTCCACAAGATGTGATTTGCCATCTCATCGCTTCCTTGGGCAGGAGATGCCAAGCAGTTATTGATGCTTACAGAGGGCATACTCGTTATTGACACTGAGTGATGTTAAACTTCAACTAGTGAGTGTGGACTTCGCCTTTGCAGACTTTTGATGTTCAGCAGTGAATGTGCAAAGTTTCACACATGCCATACAGAACTACCCGGAATAAACTTGTTAACAATATGTCTCAAATTATGCCTTTAGCATTTCTTTTTTTGAAGAGTATATTTAATTTCCTGTTAATTTTGAAGGTTTATTAACTTATTTTTATGCAATGTTAAATTTAGAAATGAAGTACTGTTACATGTTTTATTAAATTTCAAAGCTGGATAATTCCAGTAGAAAGTTTTCATATGAACCAGCTAGTTCACATTTTATTTCTGATTAGTTAAAAAAATTCCAGATATATATTATAAACCCCAATAACATGTATATATAAAATTATACATTTCTTATAATATATTGTTTATAATTACATTTACTCTGAATTTTGCTTACAAAAAACAATCAAATATGCTATGTGATATAGTCACTGTCGTGAACTGTTGTATCAAAAATGAATTTGTTCTCAATGGCAATATAGGGGCCTAGTTAAAAATTAGAGTTGGTCCAATGTCCATGAGAAGAGCAGACCAATTTGTAGTACAAAGTGCCTGATAGGGGTTTGGGGAATGTATGTGCAAGAGAGGGATCCCTCTCCTATGGTGTGGAAAATTATGGAATAATTGCTTTGCAATGAAACAAAATAAGTACTTTTAGAACAATTCAAATGCACTTCATAGACCTTCTATAAACTAGAACAATAGAGCTAGAGCTATACATTCAACAATAGGCCCACAACGTAAAAAACACATACACAATGTATTAGATTTATTGTTTACAAGTTTAA
The DNA here is from genome assembly GCA_011833715.1 of Carcinoscorpius rotundicauda. Classification (NCBI taxonomy): domain Eukaryota; kingdom Metazoa; phylum Arthropoda; class Merostomata; order Xiphosura; family Limulidae; genus Carcinoscorpius; species Carcinoscorpius rotundicauda. The sequence continues at coordinate 110,070,924 of CM022394.1, read as the reverse complement.
TGTCAAGACAAAAAAACAACAGAGCACCTATTAAATTACTTGTTTATTCTGGTTCCACAGATGTACAACAGAAGTGCTACACATATTTTTAATATAGATATATATACATTGCATAATATTATAATCCTGGTGAATCAAACCACACTGAAAAAAATTATGTTTCTGACAAGTTAGCCAGTTCAAAAATGCACGCTCATTTATTTGCTGACAAATACATTATGGAACCTTTAAACAAATTTAAATGTTCCAAAACAATCAATCTGCATTTGTCAAATTTGAATGAGCTCATCTGCAACTTCCCTCACTACTAATTCATCTGTGGAACCAGAATAAACAAGTAAAATCATTAAGTGGTCAAGATGATCTTGGGCTATGTAGGTTTTCACAAGTCTAAGGCTGGTAAAGGATCTCTGGCACAACATTGGTTGCAGACTTAGCTACATTCAGTTGATAAAGTTTTACAGCTTCTCTCATAAGCCACTTTTTTCAGCAGCAATCATACTTTTAAAATTTTCAATAGCTTTGTTTACTACTATAACACTATTTGTGAAAAATGTTCCAAAACTTAAACTTTCAACTTTGAGCTACTAACTCCTCCCAGTTCATTTCTTTCTCTATATAGTTTATAATTGGGTTTAAAGCTTTAATGTGTATTATTCTAAGTCCTCTGAGGACAAATTTCATCACCAGTACTTTCTTCATACTATTTGTTTTGTTCCATTTTTCTAGGCAGCTATGGCTTACTAATGCCCTTTTTTTCCCCCACTTTTTGATAAAACATGTCAAAGTTTACCTCTAAACAAATCCTCTGAAGAATCATGCTTGCCCTTTCCATCAGATTTTCCATCTTTTCACTTAGATTAGCCATCAGGGTCCCTTTACTTAAACTGTCACAGTGGTGAAGGACAAGTTCTCTCAAAATTATTCAAAAGTTAAAAAAATCAAATTTCTCCATAGCATTATTCACCCTTGAGTTTGAACCACATTTCTTTTCTAATCTTTTCTCCTGAAGTATCCCACAGTTTCTGCAGATACTTGTAGTTTTATTTGACTGATGCCATAGTTTGTCCACTTACTATCTATCTGGAGGGTGGAGAACTTGGATAACTGGAGTATTTTTCTTCAGCAACAGTGTCTTCCTCTTTAATCCCTTTGAAAGTGGCTTCCCGTCCTGAAGAATTCTTGATAACTTTGATGGTTTCAAGAGTATAATCTAGAGCATCATGAAGGCAGATAATTGATCAAAGGATATGATGAACAGCCATATTTAGCACCTAGCCATAATAGTAGATGTAGAGGGCTTTAAGTTCAATGTTAGCAATTTTCCTGGCTATTCCATTTTTTATACCATTCATAACACTTAGCTCCCAACTTTATTTATAAATTTATCCTCAGCATCACATTTTTTATCACATGGACTAGTGTATTTACATTCACTAAGTTCACAGAATAAAAAACAACAACAAAAGTTTCGTGGAGTTCACATTTTTGTCTAACCATCTGAAACACAGCATCAGCTTTTCAACATTACCTACCACAGTTGTCTCATTTATGAGAACTGTCAAATACCTTGAATGTTCCAAGTTTCTGTAGAAATGCCTTAGGATATAATTGACCATAATTTCTAGAATTTCATTTTGTGTTTATACAGAAATATATTTGTTCCTTTTCTTATCTAACCATAAAGCTAATTTGGGATCATCCGCAGCTTGCAATGGGGTTCAGATGGTTACAATTATGCTCTATGGCATCCCCCCCCTGATATTCTCTGCTTACCTTCCTAAAACATGCAAGTCTGAAATCAGATTTGGCAAGCAGGCCTTGCAACTAACTCTTTCTTGCTTGTACATGGAAACAACTATGTTACCTACATCTGGTGTACATTCATTCCATAATGCTTGGGCTTCAAGATGGCAGATGAATGTTCATGCATTGAAATGAGGCAGTATCTTCCTTCCAGCTGCTATATCCTCTAGTAACGAAGGTGTTATCCAGACATGAGTTGTTTCTAATGTTAGTCTCATGGCACACATTATCACAAACCAAACAAAGGACCAATGTAATGTAATATAGCCACTCATGTGTTTCAAACAAAGACACCTTGCAATAGCTTTTCCTTGGATTCTTTTTCCCAAATTCCTTTTGAAGACATTTATAGCCCTTTGCAGACACATGCCTGTCTACAATTTTTATTAGCATAAGCATCATAATCAATTGGTATGGATACCAAGAAGAAAACAATTTCACAGTTTGTTTCCAAGCCTTTATTTATTTCAGCAACTTGAGGATCAACAACCTGAGAAGATCCACTGAGTAATTAGTCTGAACTTGACTTGGAAGCTGGAATAATCAAGTTTGGTATTAATTATAAAGAGATTTTATATTTTAAACAGATCTACCAAACCCTACCGAAAAAAACCAACAAAACTACTGATGTACTTGCATGCAGAGTCGTTTTCTCACAATGCCATAGGCCTAAGGTAGGCTCCACAAATCTTGTTCCATATTTAAGGCCTAGGTTCTTGAATATGCATATTATTTACCAAACATTAGAGGCCTACAGTACTGGTAGTACCACTAACTTACTTCAAGAATAATACTATAAAAAAGACGTTACATGATAAAATTTAACATTAATGAAATTTTTTCTTAAAATTAGGCTTACTTCATTTGGTAAAGAAATTTAGAATTTATTTTTGTGGACAGATTTTGAATATGACATTTCTATATCATCTCTCTAAGCTTATCTTCTATCTTTATTGATCTATGCATCAATTAGTAGGCCATAAATAATTACTGGATGCTATGTCACAATGACATGGTACCTTGTATTATGCAAATGCCAATGTAACTGATTGCCTAAAACCTGCACAGTGTAATGATTTTTATTTCCCATGACAATGAACTTCTGAAAATACATCACTTATTACATGTATTACATTTAAAGCTAGGCCTAAGGACTTCTCCAAACTACTTCCAGCAATCACAAGCTTATTTCTTGGAAATTTTTGGAAGGAACATTTAAAAGAGATTCTCAAGCAATTTTGTCTACAGTTGTTCAGTAGTACACATATGGGAAAAGAGTTAGCCTTAGAGCAATGGACCTGCAACTATGGTTCTGTAATGAAACATCATTTCTCCTTATTTCTATTCATCATTCTATCAAAGCAACATTTAAAACGAGGTTGTGTTGCCATGTACATTAGCTACTGTCATAAAATGGAATCCAGTAAAAAAAAAGGAAAAAAGACTGTTTCTGTTACAGAAGCTTTTAACAATGAGTCAGTGAGTTTAACATTGGAAGCAGTCATCCTTGGCATTATACAAGTGTTTCAGTGATGTCGAGAAACCCACTTGTTGAGAACTTTTATATGCAAAAACGGCTGTTCTGGGCCCAGAAAACACTTCAAATAGAAGAGCGAACAACGTTTCGACCTTCTTCGGTCATCGTCAGGTTCACAAAGAAAGGGTTACTGGTCGGAAGCTGACCACGTGTTTGGGAGGGGTTGTATAATTGAGTGTTGCAATGTAGAGGGCGCGGTTTGAATATATAATTTTGTCTATAATATTAATATAGGTATAATGGTGTTCCTTTATATTGGTTTATTTTGGGTTTGAGTTGTTGTATAAGTAAGGCTTCTTTAATTTTTCGTTTGTTTATGTTTGTATCTTTATTTAGTATTTTAGTGTTTTCTATGGTTATGTTGTGTTCATTTGACTTGCAGTGTTCGAAAACGTGTGAAGGTGACTTTTTATGTTCTTTGAATCTGGTTTCCATTTTTCTACTTGTTTCTCCTATATAGAAGTCGTGGCAGTTATCACATTGTATTTTATAAATAATGTTGGTGTGGTGTTTGTCAGTGTAGTTCTTACATAGTGTAGACCTTAGTTTTGTGCCTGGTTTATGAATAAATTTAGTGTTAACTGGAATGTTATATTTTGTTACTAGTTTTTGCCAAATGTTGGTTATTTGTTTGCTGATGTCAGGAATATATGGTATACAGCAGTATATGGTTTCGTGATTTTTTGATTCGTGAGATATATTTACTTTTGTTGGTTGATTTTGCTTTCTGTCTAGGTGTGTGCGTATAATGTTTTCTACAGTTTGTGGAGGAAACTTATTAATGTTGATGAAGTGTTGTTTTATTTTATCTAATTCATCGTTAATTTTATCTGGTGAGCATAGTTTTATGGCTGTGTTTATCTGGTTTCTTAGTATGTTGAGTTTTTGTTTTGTTTCATGTGCTGAGTCCCAAGGAATGTATAGTCCAGTATGGGTGATTTTTCGGTGGATTTCTGTTTTGAATTGTGTGTCGGTTCTTATAATTTTGAGGTTAAGAAATGATATTTGATTGCTTTCTTCCTGTTCACATGTGAAGTTAATGTTGGGATGTATAGAGTTAATGTGAGTGAAAAAGTTAAGTATGTGTTCTGTAGATTCGAATCCCGCAATCGTGTCATCTACATATCTGTACCAGTATAGTGGTGGATGTAATGCTGTATTAATTGCTTGTGTTTCAATTTGTGTCATAAAAATATTGGCTAGAACTGGCGATACTGGGTTGCCCATGCTTAGGCCAACAACTCAAACCCAAAATAAACCAATATAAAGGAACACCATTATACCTATATTAATATTATAGACAAAATTATATATTCAAACCGCGCCCTCTACATTGCAACACTCAATTATACAACCCCTCCCAAACACGTGGTCAGCTTCCGACCAGTAACCCTTTCTTTGTGAACCTGACGATGACCGAAGAAGGTCGAAACGTTGTTCGCTCTTCTATTTGAAGTGTTTTCTGGGCCCAGAACAGCCGTTTTTGCATATAAAAGTATACAAGTGTTTGTTGTAGTGCAAGTTGTGTTTGCCTCCAAAAATAATTACATTTCCAATAAGAAATTACATTTTAATCTAAAGAAACATACTTCAGATACAAACATTTTGAATCATGCATCAAGAGAATAAAATGAAGTAAACATAACAAGTAACTAGTCAGTTTAAGCAGCAGAGACGAGGGCTCATATTTCTTGTAAGAGAAAAACCTTAAAAAAATAATGGTAACAATCAACTTTTGGAGTTTTCATACTGCTAGTGGCAGAAGGAATAATCAGTGTAAAATAAATGCACTGTTAGCTGATTTGATCATTTAGGATATGCTCCCTTTTATATCTGCTGAATAACAAGCATTCAAAATCTTATCCAGACATTACAATAAAATGAAAATTTTCAGTATGAAATCCCAACATGTGTAATTTATGACAAACAAAACAACAGAAAAAGAGATGAAAAGAGAGAAATCCTCACAATTCTCACACTAGGAGAAAAAGATGCATGTTAATGGGGTGTTCAAACCCCACCCCCTCCACCCACCATTAGTTAATGAGCATTTAGTATTTTTGATATAAATCCACACAATTTTTAACTGAGAAAATGGAGTTTATTAGCCAATTAAGGATATCTCTTTTAACTTCTAACTATAACCACCACTTACTACTGGTGTATTCCTCCAATCTTTTCTTGAACTCAGTTAAATTTTCTGCCTCCACAACCCTTGAAGGCAGCTCATTCCAAAACCCAACTACCCTCTTTGAAAAGTAATACTGTCTAAACTGCAGATGACTCTAACAATGCCAATATTTGAGCTGATGACCCTTTGTCTTATTGTTTTCTTTGATAAATACAAAACAGTTTGATGAATCTGTATCATCGATGCCATTAATAATTTTAAACACTTCAATCAAATTCCCTCTTACCCTTTTTTCCAGAGAAAACAAGTCAAGACTTTAGTTTCTCCTCATAGGTGTCATTCTAGTGGCTTTTCTATGAATCTTCTCCAACAAATCAATATACTTCTTGAGGAAAGGGAGCCCAAAACTGTACACATTACTATAAATGTTGCCTCACAAGTGATCTGTTATATAGTGAATCAATAATATCTCTTATTTTGTATTCAGTATTACTTTAGATGCTATCCAAAATCCTATTAGCCCTATTACTAGTTACAAAACATTGTTTAGATGACTACTGTAATTTTTCTATCACAACACAAAGATTGTTTTCCTCAACCATAGTATTTAATGTCTTCCCATTTAAATCATAGTAATTTAAATTGTGAAAACCTAAATGTATTACCTCATATTTTGGATCGTTAAACATCAACTACCATGTACTGGCCCAATGCATCAATGATATAAATCTCCCTGTAAGTCTGCAGCATCTTTAATACAGTTAGCCACTTCAAAAATCATATGTCATCTGCAAACTGATATTTGTAACAGTAGTTATCCATCATATGCACATTTTATAATTACCCAATTTCACCTCATGGCTTTCCAACTAATTGTTCAACTAGTAGTGACCAAGAAGCTATTACCATTACAGACTAAAAACCCTTCCTCAGCTACAACTGTTGTCCTAAATTTTTCTTGGATCAATAGCTAAAGGTAAAGCTTTTTTTTTTCATTAAAATAAATATCTATAGTGTTCAGTTAAGTACATTTATTTACTTTAATAACATTTAAAAAAACAGTAAACAGACAGCTTTTGAACTCTCAAGAACAAAAAACTAGTGTCTTATCTGTGTCCTAAACTTATACTAACCAGTTATAGCAGCTGAATGTCGAGATCCACAAGCAACAGATTTAACACGTTGGTCATCAGGGAACTCTAAAAATCCTGGAAAAGTCTGGAAGGATATTACTTCTCTTGGAAAACCGAGCTGTCCACTCTCATTCCAGCCCCATACATAAAGATCACCAGAATCTTAAAAAAAATCAAACATTAATTTTATAAGCATTGGTCTAAATCTAAAATTTCAAATGAAGCATTTGGTATAATATTTCACAAAACAATAAAGCCAAAAATTTCTTATGTTTATTGGTGTGAACATCCATTATTTTTTTAGATTATTAGTGAGTATACTTAATATGCTGAAACTTAAAACACTAATAGATTCTTACACTTTAAAATTAACCCTTGTAAATTAAAAATAAAATAAAAATGATGCAATAAAATTGGTTGATACATTTTTTCAGATTTTGAAAAAAAGATGTTGACAATGGTTCCAAAGCTTCCTCCCAAAACATCTTACAACACTTTCACATACAAGTCATTTTATTACACTTGTAACTTAATCATTGATATCATATGATACATATTTGACATCTAAAATGCACTATACAATACCTTAAACAAACAGTTTGAAACCACATTTTTATTTAAAATGCTAGTTGTTAATTTGGCCAATTTTAGTAACTGTATACAGATTGTTTCAAATGTTTTACAAATGCATATACAATCAGTATTTCATATTAATATGTAACAACCCATTACTGTGCAAGTAACAATGTATATTATCAGTTTTTGTATTACTTTCCTACAATGAAAATAAATTCTGATATTTACTTCATTTCACACAAAAACATTTCCCAATCTTCACTTGAATTACAAGCTTTTATACCTTATCACAGGGGTTCCCAACCTTTTGGCACTCGCAACTTGAAAATATAATTCATGAAATAAAATTAATGTTATCCCAAGCTACTTCTAACAAAGCTACGCAACTCCCCTGCCAAGGCTTTGCGACCCCCTGGTTAGGAATCCCTGCCTTATCAGTTCAAGCTGTTCATTTAGCATGCATAGTGTATGTTAAATGAACAGCTTGAACTGATAATACAAATTACTTATATGATATTATCACTCATACAAAGCTTAATTTTCATAGCCTTAAATTTTGTTGGGTTATAAAGCCATCAAATAGAAAATCAAACCCATCTTGCCAGATACACCCGTCACATATTCTCTTTCAGGAATTGTCAATAGTTCTCTCTTACTTTTAACCCTATTTTGACCAATATAAAGCCAAGATTTTCATCTATCAAATTATATTACATTGCATTGTTATCTGTGCAGAAAAATGTTAATTTTTCTTTCCGTACAAGCTCCATTCCTAAGGAAAGCATACTAACTTAGATGATTTTGTAATCACTCTTGTTGTATATTTATAAAGCCAGAAAAATCATGATAGGTAGAGAAAATTGTCTGCTGTTTTGCATCTTACTATTCTACATTTATTGGAACATTATTTAATTAAATAAAAATTTAGTGCACTGCTACCATTAGTATAAAACAAAGTGAGGCTAAGTGTCACTGACAGTCTACAAGAAATAAAAGGAAGGCCCATTTTTTTTTCATTTTTATTCTTAATTTATTATTATAAAAGTAACCAAAATGTAAAAAATAGAAAACTACATTGTTTAAGGTTACATTAGGTAAAATAAACAATAATAATAAAAACATTTTGTTAGAAGTACACATGCTAGAATCTTGGAGTAGTTTTCAAGGTATGTATTTCAACAGTATAATGTGAGCAACAAGTTTCCCAATTGATTTATAACTTAAAATAGCATGATTACTACTAGTGAATAGTACTACTGGTTCAATACTATTCGGAGGGCAATAAAATAATAAAATTTAAGTATAAATACAGATTATACTGTTAGAAGTTTGAAGCTACTTGAAATAATAAAAATGTAGTTTCATGTTATAATTTAAAGTCATTTGCAGAAAGAAAAAAGAGCAATTTAGATTTATTTCATTGTTATTGTTTTTGTGGTTACAAGGACAGTCAAACTGACCAACGTTGTGCAGAGTAGCACAGAGAAAATAATAATGATAAAAAATAACATTTTACTTAAAACATTTGAAGTTTTAAAAATTTTGCATTTGAGATTTTTAAGATGAAAAAAACTATTTTTACCATTAACATTCAAATCATTTTATACTCAGCCTGGTAAAAAATACTCAATAAATTACAAACATATCTTTACTTAGAATACTTTGCCAAAAGTCTGCTAAATTTTGTGAAGATACACATCTGTATTAAAATTATATGCAAGTGAAAATGGTTACATGATTGGTCCTTGGGATCTTGCACCTATTGAAAGTTTGTAACTGGCCTGATACTAAATATGCAGTGCATGTACTCATTGAACTGTTCATAAATACTCTAGTGTAGTTGGTTAAATTGTGGGTTCTGACTAGGAAAATTCCAAATGTAAGGAACAAACTACTGCAAAGTGTACTTATAATGCTCATGATAGTGTGAAAGTAATGTGCCCTTTGGTGGGAATTTCTGAGAAATGAACATCAGCCATGGCATAACAAACGTTATGACACATTATATTGTTGGAGGTCTCAAAACAACATACAAGAGAAACGAGTGACTCATATGTCATGCTAAGCTAAAAGGAAAGTGATTCATGACTGTGGTTGTTTTGATATTTTATCTCCTAATATATAAAAGCACAATGCACTTTAAAGATGTGAACTAAAATATAAATTACAGGGGAACAATAAGTGGCAGGTAATAATTTTTAATTAAAATTTTCAAAATAGGAAAAAAAAAATTTAGTAGTTAAAAGCAAACAAGAAAAACACTAATATTATACACAACTATATATTAGTCCAAACTAATTTCAGTATCAAAATATTGCACTTAAGTTCATATGATCTGATGCAACTGTGTTAAAAAAATTAAAAACACTACAAAAATAACAAAATTATTTATCACTTGGTTTTACAATACTCTGAATTTCATACATAGAAACATATTTTCAAACTGAACACAAGGTATTCCCTCAGATAATATATGGTGAAAAAATGTTTCAAGATACCTGTTAAAGCAGCAGAGTGCCAACCTCCAGCAGCAACAGTTGTGATTATTAATCCTTCTAAAGCTTCCACAACTTGAGGTTCAGCTACTGCATCTAGTGTACCGTGCCCTAACTGGCCACGGCTACAAAATGAGGATTTACAAATACAGATAAAACTGTACACATACAATAATAAACCCAATCAAGAACATTCACTAAGTTAAAAACATGTACAATTCTCCAGTTTCATTTTGTTACAGTCAATATTAATTATGGTCACAGGAAACAAACAAAGTAACACTCGATAATAACAACTACTGCAACAGACAAAATGTAACCAAATCAGACATGAAGTGACAAACACCACAGTCAATAATAAATGTGGTCAGAAGAGACAAGTAATTAACCGCAAAGTTCTTTTTTCTTTCAAAATTATTATAACCTCTAAAATAAGTAATTTTACAGCATTTCAACTAAGTGAAAATAAAATATTATACATTTGCCTTTGCTAATGAAATTGTAAGTTTTATCAGTGATATACACACATATATATAATTTCAATAATGACCTATAAGAACATTTTACCTCGTGAACATTTTGATAACATCTGTAAATGGGCTCTCCCAAAAGCCATATAGTAACAAAGATCACCTAATCATCTTGCCACTATCTCATTTCAGGTCATCTCCAAATGTGCATGCATTTTCCCTATAGCAAAGCCACATTGGGCTATCTGCTATGTCCACCAAGAGAAATCAAACCCGTAATTGTAGTATCGTAAATCCACAGACTTAACACTGTCTTTGTGGAGGACATCTCCTAATGTGACACTAAAGTTAATCTTTACCATCTCTAACACATATGCAAGTACCAGTTTTATTTAGATTGTCCCAGTAAGTTTGAATTCTTTATACTTAATAAATACACACATATATTACTTCTGTAAGACATGCCATATTACACTGTAATACTTCTGTAATGTATCCTTTTTGTAACTATAGTTTAATGCTTAAATGGATATCATTTAATAATGTGCTTCCAAGAGTAGGTGCTGTGGAAGGATATCAGATGTGCCACTGAATTTTTGCAATTAAAGTAATTTTATTTAGAAATGTAAATTTATTATTTATTTAATACATTTTTTAAAATTTGATTTTCTCCTTGATACACAGTTATGAGAACATATCACTTATATCAGATACTATCTTGCCAGAGATATCTATTAAATCAATGCTTCTCAAACTTTTTACAACTCACAGCATGAATATAATGTCTGAAATTTTTTGTAACACGTGTAAATAAAGTCTATATGTTTCCATAACAATTTCTTGTTTTTTTTCCATATTTTGTGATGTGCCTTCTGAATTCTATCTTTCCCTTTTTTTCTTATGAATAACAAAAATGACAAACTCCTCGCACAGAAGGGCAGCTACTCAAATAGTGCTGATTGAATTGCCATATCTATGACAAAAATGTTACTAAGAAGTTCTTTTTATTTATACTTTTCAACAGATATCTCAATAAGCATATATTCATAAAGAGTTGTTGTTAAGAGTACTGGAAAACACTCAAATCCTAAAAAGGCTCAATCTTTTCCCACTATTAACCCTAAAATTCCCAATATATATCTTTGTGACCACAAAGACACTGGAATAAAAACTAAATTATATACAGCACATCTATTTAAAACCCTTTTGCAAAGAAGTTCATAAAGGATCCCATGGTATAGAAGAATGGAAAAGGGTGTCTGGATCAACACTGAAGGCAGAGACCTCTTTACAGAACCCATAGACCAACAGGTCTGAAAACTTCTGTAGTATCAGCCAGTCAAGGTGCAAAAATAACAAGGAAAGGGTCAAAAGCTTTAGCAAGAAGACAAAAGGCCTAAGCAAAAAATAAAGAGAAAACCAAGAATGAGCAAAACATTGCATGAAATAAGAGAGAGAGATGAGCTTATAGCCAGAGAAAACAAGGAAAATGTAATCTAGTAACATCAGTCCTACATTCCAAGAAGTCAGGATGATCCCCAAATACAGTATTGCATAGAAAGAGGGTCTTCATGCAGATCCAACATGGATGAATGGAGAAGATGTATCCCCACAAGTAATGCAGTTTCCCTCAACAAATCATAACAGAACACGAACTAGGTATTAAGAGAAAGGAAGAGGTAATGCACAAGCCATAGTGGAACAGAGGAAGAAACCAAATTCCTCTGAAAAAAGTTCAGGGGAAAGATGAAAGACTTTTGATGATAATTTGAGGAAAGGTAAAAAGTCAAATCCTTGAGAAATGAACCTGATTATAATAAACAAGTCACTTCAAGATTTCAATTCCAAAGGGGAAGTACAGGATCCAACTGTTGAGAACCCAAATATGGATCTGAATAGCAATTATACAATACAACATGTTGGTCCAACAAGTAAGGAAGATGAGACATATCAGCACTTAATTAAAACTGGTCCAAAACTCTTTAAGCATAATCCTACTGTCAGGTGAAAAGGAAAAACAATATTCAGAAGGATTTTCACCTAGTAAAGAAGGATAGGCATAACAGACAACATAGAAAAACATGCAAGTTACCATATACCTGATTAAAAAGCTGTAAAAAAAGGGAGTAAGACAATATCTCTTGATAACAATCCAGTGGTACATCCAATATAACACAAAGAACTTTTATATTCATATATCACATTAAAAATATTGAACATTGGCATTCAATCCTTACACCTGTAGAAATGCTATAATTTAATAATTTAAGTTGAGATTGAGAACACTCAAAATGACGTAACTTTCATAATAGGTTCGTAATTAGAATAGCCTTAGATGTGGCAACATCAAGGCAAGTAATAAAACTGCATATAAATGAAAGTATAATTAACAGAGACGTAAACAAGAACTGAATGAATAAAACAGTGCAGTTTGTTTATTATTAAAGCTACAGCCATTAGCATTTTTACAACTAAGTTCATCAGCTGTAATATTACTTGAAATATATCTCAAATTAAACAAAAGAATTTTTCATGGTTTGTTACCACAGTACTAACATTTCTCAGTAAGGAAAATAAGCTGTTAATAATAACACAAAATACCTTCCAAGCCCAAAAGTGAGTACTGTTCCATTTTCTGAGAGAAGAAGTGAATGTTCCTTACCACATGAAACTGCTGTAATTTTGCATGGTACTGACAGAGGGATTGGGTATAAACTTTGTAAAAGGTACACATCTCCATCTAAAACAATGTTGAAAGATATTACAGTTCTACAGAATAAAAGAAAAAGTAATTTCAAAGCTTTTGCTTTCTTAGAATATTTTTTAAAATCTCTACTCTTACTGAATATTCAAACACAACATAAGCTCAACAGAAAAACATCATTATATGTCTATTTCCATTTTTGACATACAAGTGTATAAATGGCATGAAAACTAAACTGATTCTAGTTTGAACTTAGCATTATTCATACAGGTTGTTCCAGAAAAAAAATTTAAAAAAGTTATTTCGAAGAAAGTTTATATACAGAAGACTGGGTTTCATTGTAAATTTCTAGATTAAATGCATTCCACAAAATAGACCAATCAAAAATTACATTTGTTCTGGTAAATTATTTTATATTATCAAGGAAAATCAGTCTGATCTAATCAATTTGTATTTTTTACTTCAATTCTAGCTTTCAATGAAATGTGTCCAGGAACACATGCAAGAAGTTACACAAATGTTATCAAAAGATGGGATATAAAATACACAAAAATTAGATAACACTAAACAGTCATTTACATATAACAAACTACAGTAAAACCTGTCTGAGCTGGAAATTGTATAAGGCAAAAACCTGTACAAGCTATAAATATCAAAATTTTGCAGCATTATCTTAAGATTTCTCTTATAAAAGGCCCTCTATATGGCAGAACCTTCTTAACATGGACAGAAAACTATCTTTCACCTTCCTCATCTATCAACAAGTAGAATTAAAACCCAAGTAATGCAGAAAAAAATTTTGATTGGATATTAATTTCTTGTTTCATTAATAATTTGTTTAAATATCAATAAATTATTGTTTAATTAATAATTTATTTTAATATTAATAAAGTCGGACATTTTGTTAAGTAAGTATTGGTTAAATATGTTCTGTTCTTTTTTATTGACGTCATTATTTTTGCAGTTAAATTGGATTCATGATTTGTAGAAATATATTTGTCTTTTAAGTGCAAAATTCTACTCTTTAAATAATTCTCATGAAAAAAATAAATTTCTATCTTCCCCAATTTTAAAAGACAGTGAGAAAATAGAAATTTCTACTTCATTGCAAGTGTTAAGTTATATTAATGCAATCAAATTGTATGCAAAAATGAAAGTGGAAAGTGAACTCCACAAAAAGGCCATAGAATTGGCATTCTCTTTTAACCACAAGAGAAAGCCCATTAAAAAAAACAAGAGTTGAAACTGGACACTTTCTTCAAATAAATTTGATTAAGGTTTTGTGTACTTCTGTATATTTTGAATGTCTGTTTTTTTCTTATTCTAATAAATATAGCATAAACAATATAACTTTATTCACAAATGTTTTACTTCCCCTTGAGTCAAGCAAGTATAATGTTCCACTCAAAAATTATATATAATTAAGGAAATGCATGTTCTCTGTCCAAGCCAGAAATTTTACTTCCTCCCATGCGATTCTGCCTTAAACAGGTTTTATTGTGTATTATCAGATTTAAATATATAAATACTGAAAAAATAATTTTTGTAGAGGTTAATATCAAGCAATTCTTTTACTAATAATCTGGTGGTTATAAGTGTACATCATACAAGATGTTTATAATGAAACAGTATTTTCCAATATTTCTGTGCATGTGTTACATGTGTATACAAAATTGTTCTTAATTCTGAAAATTATCCTTAATGTAATAAAATTAACTTTAATTCTTTTTCAGTAAAAGTTCTAAATCAGTATAACTACAAATATTTTTATGATTTACTTCTGACTTCAAATTACTATCAGCTAAAATTCCAATATATTTAAAATAATATAACAAGTATCTTAGTTTTCAAACAAGACATAAAAGTAGTTGTTGATGTCAGGTTCAGTTTGTGTCTTTTATGCACTGTACACCTCTTTACCACAAGCTAAACCTGACAGCAACAATATAATTGGCTAGTTTCCAAGGCTAACTTGTACTGAACATCCAGCCTATATATTTCACTACACTCATTAGACATAACACTTTATTCTCCTCAAGAATGGATATGTTGTTATAAATGTTTCTGAGCTTCAATTAATCAAATGTACATTTACTACTCTTGATAATATATTTCATGTTTGTCTTTTCACACTAAAGCCAAAGAAGAAAGTTCTTATTCCATTTGCTATCCTGCTGTCACTATGATTTATGGAAACCAAAAAAACTAGTCAAGTTTATTTTTAATACTGTGTAGGACCCATTTTCATTTAAAATCATATGTGGTCACTTAAATGCAACAATTAATTAGTTATTCTAATATTATTACTACTATAAGACCCTAATTACACTGGTTTACAAAAAAATATTTTTTGTCTGAAGCAAGAATGTGAATAGGTGTTTTTTACTAATTTGGGTGTGCTGAATTCAAATTTATAAACAGTTTTGCTCTATCACCTCTAGTTTTCTGGCTTTTAAATAGTCTCATTTTAGTATATACAGAGTATATACGTGCTTATTTCAACAGTTGCAGAAGCTTATTACAGATAAAACAGGATAGATAAAGAACATTGACAGAATAAATATACTTGGATGACACAATATACACAATTCATAGTACCGCAGACAGTTAGAAGTGTATTTTCTTAGATGATCTGGTGTATTTTGCCTTCGGGATGTCACGCAAGAGCATCCAACAGAAGTCTCCCATCATGCTGGGGTTCCACTTGCCTTGGTAGTTGCTCTCCATCTTCGTAATGTCTTGGTGGAATCTTTCTCCGTGCTCATCACTCACTGCTCCAAGGTTTGGAGGGAAGAAGTTGAGGTGGGAATGGAGAAAATGAATTTTGAGTGACATTCGGCATCCCATATCCTCATAAGTCTTTAGCAACTTCTCAATACAGGCTTGGTAATTTGGTACGCGTGTGTTACCAAGAAAGCCACTACAGACTGACTTAAATGCTTCCCATGCTCTCAGTTCCTTTAAGGTAAGAAGCTCCTCAAAATCAGTATCCTTCAGCACTTCTCGAATTTGAGGTCCGACAAAGATGAACTCTTTGAGCTTAGCAGCACTGAGACCTAGGAACACAGTAGACAAGTGTTGGAAGGCAGCACCATTTTTGTCCATAGCCTTCACAAAATTCTTCCTCAAACCAAGCTTGGTGTGAAGAGGAGGAAGAAGCACCTTCTTCACGTCAACCAGAGGATTCTCCTTGACGCTGTGTTCGCCAGGAACGAAAGTGCTTCTAGACCCCCAGTCTTTCTGCTTGTAATGCTGGGATACAGCTCAACTATCCCAGAGACAGAGAAAGCAACAGTACTTTGTGAAGCCCGCTTGCATACCCATAAGAAGACCAATGACCTTGAGGTCCCCACACAGACTCCACTGGTACTGGTTGTACT
The DNA here is from genome assembly GCA_011833715.1 of Carcinoscorpius rotundicauda. Taxonomy (NCBI): domain Eukaryota; kingdom Metazoa; phylum Arthropoda; class Merostomata; order Xiphosura; family Limulidae; genus Carcinoscorpius; species Carcinoscorpius rotundicauda. The sequence continues at coordinate 110,054,692 of CM022394.1, read as the reverse complement.
TAACAGCTTCTAAAAGAAGCTCCATATTGTCATAGGACTCCTTTAGATGGACAGAGTGTGCAGTGGGATTGCTGGGATATTTATTCCTGTTGTGCAGAAGCACAGTCTTAAGACTTCGCTTGGAAGAGTCTATGAAAAGATGCCAGTCTGAAGGATTATGTGGCAAACCAAGGAAAGTGAACAAGCCAGGTACATTTGTGCAGTAGCACAACTTGTTTTCCATGTTGAAAAATGAAGCAAGGTCTTTGTTCCGATTCCTGAAACTGGTGATCCGTCTTGATATATAGCTATATATATATATATATATAATGTAATGCTATCACTTACATTTATTGCATAATAACTAAAAAAGAAGACATAAGTCACACAATATTAGAAATTAACCCTGAATGCATATACGCCTTTATGTACAGTATGCATATCTAAAAAACTAGAGGTGATGAGTAAAAACGGATTTCAAATCTGAATTCAGCACCCCCAAATTAGGTTAAAACAGCTATTTTTGTGCTTGCCTCAATTTCTTTGTAAACCAGTGTTATCAATTAGCTTATACCATACATTTTAACTGACAAATCTTCTGCCATCTTTGATGTAATCATGAGAAAAACTTATATGATGGCAAAGGCTGGAATTCAATTTTGGGTCTTCCTGTCATCCCATTCATCCTGAATCTCACCCACAGGAAAGTTATTCAAATATAATTATTTGGACAATTTAAAAAACAAACAAACCTAGTTCTATGTCAGGTTGGCTAAGCATGCTATCAGTCAGTTGGACAAAGATGTTACGATTATCTTTTAGTTATAATTCAATAACAGTCTAGAAGCAAGACCTATTTGGTTCAATTTTGGTTTCAACTTGTTTATTAGTTGAATTTCTTCAATCCAAATCTTTGCTGATGCAACAATTTTTTCTTTCCTTTTTCCAGTGATTCATACATTCTGTAACAGTGCAATATCCTAGGCAAATAAAATTCCTCCATTCATGAACTTCAACATAATCTACCAATACCAAAGCACTAAGTATAGAAGCCTATAGATCAATTTCACATTTTGATGTAATAATGAGTGTATTGAAGAGCATTCAAACAAACAAAACAAGTACAGATCCAACATCTAATACTACACTCTTCCAAAGTCTGATAAATTATCAAAACAAAACTACACTTCAAAACAGATGGATTAGCAGTCTAAATTAAATTTGCAGATCAAAGAAACTAACAAACAAGCTCAAACTAAAACTGAAGTCTAAACTTTATTGGAACCATAACCTGCAAATGGTATGACATTTTCAGTGTAGGAAAATTTAACTTCTGATATGATACATTATCTCTTCTCATACAAATACTTATAATCTCACATTCAAAAATGTGCAAAGGATTTTAAAAAAAAAAGAATATCTTGAAAGGATATGAAGGATACTCCCTAGGTCTTCTCCAACTGAATATTGCATTGCACAGGTTTGGTTGGACACATAATTTCATCCTAAACCCAAGTCTGTCTGTCTGTGCATGCATGTACAAACACCCAAATGAACAAGATATAGGATAGATCTTCTCCAACTTCATTAACAGCCCCTTTAGAGCCACCTCCAGGAGCACCTGATAAAGGTAACAGGCAGAATCCTGTTTGAAACAAGCAAATAGTAGCCAGTCAACCAAAGAAAGAGGACAGCACAACCTGAGAACATATAAGTAATGAATGAATGCTCTAAATGCTCAACAAAACATACAGGACCAAAGCAAGTCCAAAAGGGCAGTGCACAAAATAGAAAACCATCCCATGGAAAATAAACTGAAGAAAAAATTGTGAGTAACAAAATAGAGATATGCAAATAAGTGTTTGCAACATTCTTCTGTGTCATCTAAAAATCTGGGAAAAAACTCCAAAAAAATCTAAGTGTGAGAAACAACTCCAAGACAGACTGAAAATTGGAACAAAACAGGACAAACCTAGTACAGGTTGCCTGTCTCTGGTTTAAGGTGAGGACAACAAATGGCCTGGAAAAAGATGAACAGGTGCAAAAGCATGCACAGACAGAAAATCTTGTACCACCTCAGACAGATGAAGGCTTGTGGCAGGAAACCAAGTCACAGAGAAGGAAAAGAGTACCAGGGACAAAGAAGGTTAAGAAAAATTAATAATAAAGAAATCCAGTTTGGAAATTAAATTATGGAAACCCAGATTTACACAAAGAGTAACAAATGAAAACAAAACATCTGAATATGAGTACTGCCAAACAAGAAGTGATAGTTCAATGGAATTGAATAGAGGGAATCATCACATGTATCATGGGAGTATGTTACATGTTTATTGGTAGAGGGTTGTGGCATGATTATGTACATAAGATGCACACTGGAATCAGCTAGTTCTAATGGAAGGGAAATAGAAAGTTTTGATAATGCAAAAATTTGTGCTTATAGAGGGCAGCACTGAACAGTAGCTATTTATTTGAAAAAGAGGTATAAACACAGAATATCCATCAATTAAATACATCACTTAAATATGTATTTAAAAAAAAAAATCCTAGTGTTGGTCAACAAAATATATAAATACTCATACAGAACAAGAATTTACAGAAAACCCACAGATCCTACTAGTGAATATCTTGACCATAGATCCAAACAGTGAAAAGAAGATGCACATCATACACTGCTTAAATTCCAAAACAAATAAGATTTATTATACAGATGCCAAAAAGAATAAAGAGAAAAATACATCATGAATGCCTGAACAACTTACAAAAAAAAAAAACCTATAATAAAAAAGAAAATCTTTCTGAAAGCATTCAAAGGATATATAAAAAAGCACAAAACTCTTTAGAAACCCCAACACAATATAATCATAAAACAGTTCATGAACAGAAAATAAGCTTAATATCCAATGGAGGACATAACAGTATTTCTTGTGAATATAGAATCCAATACACTGGGAAAAAAACAACGAAAACTTCTAAATGTGCAACAAACTATCATCTCGGAGAAGAATGTTAATAAGAAGAAAACAGTGTTACAATAATATCACATGAACCACATACAAGAAAGAACAACCTTCAACATTCAAGTATCTGATAACTTCAGACAACCAAGCACAGAAGTAAAAAAAAACTGTACACCCTTTTTGAAATCATCTGATCATATCATTTATTTCCCAAACTGGTAAAAGCCCACTAAAAATGAGAACAGATTAGAAAATGAAATTGAGGGTACAAACTAATAAGTGATTAGAACATAATAATATCAGAAAAAGAATGATAACTAATACAATAAATATTTAGAAGATTAAACTGACTACTGATGACAAAAGTGCATAATATTAAATTGCACCAATCTTATCATAAGAAGCTGGGTGAAATTGTTCAAGACCACATTATAACTAAACTCCCAGTTCTTATGTCCTGTTTGTTTTTGTTGGGTCTTTTTTAATGCTAAATAGGTATTTTTTGTTCTAATGCACTAATATAAAGTCTTGATTCTTTGAAAATTTAAACAAAAGAATTAAATAACAACTACATTTAATTTTTTTATTAACTTATATACACTATAATAGAAAAAAAAACTCTATTACATATGAAAGGTAAAACGAAAAATCATACAATTTTCCATGATGATACTTTAGCATTCTGTAATAATTCTTTTTTCATTTATTAAGATAACTATATTCTTCAACATAGCTTAAGATTGTAACCTTCCTAACAAAATATGAAAACTCTAAAATCTATGAGCAAATCCTGAGCTGAAACACTTTCAAACACACAAAATAAATGTACACAGAAATATCAAAGAAATGAAAGTATGTGGTTAACACTGAAAAAATACATAAAACATTACTTGAAATTTAATTAAGATTTGTTAATAATCTACAAAATATTTTTAATAATTGATTTTACTAAAATAGTCTTAAAGTTAATTGTGAGTAATATATACAAAACAATCAGAACAATCTTTAGAAGCCACAACACAAAATCATGGACAGTAAATATTAAGAATAATAACATCAAAAAATGTGTTCCTAAAACATTAACACAGTTTAAAGTTCACCAATATTACAACTTAATGAAATGTAATGACCTACTAAACAACCTTTTGACAGTAATAATGTATGCTTTTCTCCAACATCTATACTTTTCACATGAAATTTTTCCTGGATATCACATTGCACAGGTTTGGTAGGGCACATGGTTTCATCCCAAACCCAACAAGTTCCTGCATCAGTAACAGCATAAACATTCTTCAAACCACAGACTATTTTCTTTACCTGTCCTTTAATATTGGAAATGTTAATTTCAAGAAGGTTTTCTGCGGAAGAGCCAAACCCAGACTTGAAGATTTTTCCATCATCTGAAATGCGTGCAAATACATGAAATGCAATTAAAAGTTTCAGAAATATTTAATTTTATTCAACTTCATACCCTCCCCCTCAAATTGTAATAACCTTCAGAACAAAAATAACCCTTACACAAAAATCAATTATCAAAATATGATCAAATAACTAAGTAATAGTTTATTGCAAATAACCATTAAAAGAGAATTAACAGTTTAAAAACTGTACCTTTGTTAGCAATTAAACCTTCAATTAAAACTAATGTACTGAAAATACAATCACAGATTAGTCATCTGAAGGTCCAAGTGTGCCAGACTCTTCACAAATTTAAATGAATGACAGTGTTAAAAAAATTCTATATCAATTGACTTTGTTGTAAAGTTTTCTTTTAAATTTAGAGAGTCTAGTGAAGTTGAAAAATTTGATATTGTGTTTTCCTACTAGTATCAGATTTTTTTTTGTAAATATAAAAATATCTTGAAACTTGAAAACTACTAAAAAATTCCCATTTCTAAATATAGATAAAGAAACAGACTATGCAACAGATGTATAATAACATCTTCATTTTTTTCACAAATATTTGTTTTTTTATTGAATTACAATAATAAACATGTTTATACTTATGTTAATACAATAACTCAGTAAATATCTTTTTTGTTTCTTCTAGCGCCAACAATACAACAAAAAGCTAGGAGAATTAGAACAATACAAAATGCAAGAAGAAAGAAAGGACCAAATCCATGATTTTATTTTCTGATGAATAATGAAAAAATTATTTTAATGGATTTCAAATTCAGAGAACAAGAAGTGGATCTCATTTTTATATCCTAAACATTTACTGTGTGCTTAGGGTCATCAAAAAGCCAGAAGAAAATCTGCAAGTGAACATTTTGAAGGACCACTTGATCATGCATGCAGAAAAAAAATGTAATAAAATTGCAAGTAAAAAATGGTTCAGATTTAGTACTTCTTCAAGAGTAATCAACCTAACAAAGTCTGTGAAAGGTAAAAAGAATATTGTATAAAAGCATTATTATGCTTTATGCTATTTAGCATAACCAATGCACAGTAACTACGAAGATATGAAACATTACTTCATTTGTTGTTGTTCTGACAATCAGAATATGATTGATTTGCGGAACAATGTTCCTTCAGCAACACAGAACAAAAGCATCAACAGCATAACGTGTGTGTGTGAGAATAAACATGTTTTGATACACAGTAAACTGAATAAATACTATTACACATGTAAGTATAGCAGTTAAAAATCTGAAAAAATTTCCAAAAATCAAAAAAAGTTAAAAAATGTTAGAAAATTTGATTCCCTTTTAATACTCGTTTAAAGTCTTTATAGAATTAATACTTCTAACTTTCAATATATTGTGTGAAGCTTCATGAAATTTGGCAGTCTTTCATTTAACATTATAGGTCTTTCACTAATAGCTAATAAACTAAAATTAAGTTATATCCATGAATATCCTGAGCAATTGTTTTGAATAGTTTGTGTGCAAAGTAATTTTCATTTTAACATAAATACTTTTCTTCTGAAAAATCTCAAATTTCCTTTCTCTCATCAACGAAAGATCTTCATCTTGATCATTCATAGATGAGTGTTATCATAAATGCAGTACTATATTATTTCATTTAATATTTTCATTTACAAAGGAAGAATATTATATGTGAATGTTATGTTCATGATTTGATATTTTTGGTTCATGTACAAAAAAGTACAGGTAAATCTTTTCATTTATGTGCAAAAACAATCCACATATATGCATTTACTGAAGACTCAAAGTGGCTATATTCCCATATCCCTTTAATCCTATAAGGCACTGAGTTCTTCCAACACAGATTTCCCCAATGTAACTTGCTTAGTGAATGTATCCCGTGTTGGAGATGGGCCCACTCTACTTTATTGTAGTTTCTCCACAATGGACATCTGAGATACTGTTTTATAGGTCTCAAAATTTGGAGCATGCTCATGCTGCAAAGTTTTTGAAGCAACTGACAGATTCATTATTAAATATAGGTGTGAACCCTAAAAAAGAAAAACTTGTTGGTACAAACTCAGATGGGGCCAGTGTCAACATGAGTGTTAATATTGCCATAATACTATCAGAAGGAGGGCCATATATTATAACTACTTGTGGTGCTGCTCATCAATTAGAGCTAAGCATTTTAGGGTCAATTAAAGATCACCCCACGCTTGTGACTGTTCAAGATATGCTGAAAAAGACATCAAAGGCTTTGAGAAAACTTAAAGTAATCTCTGAAACAATGGAAGGAAATCTGTTAATACCCAATAGGTTACATGTTACCAAACTAGTACTACACAATTCAATACAGAATTAAACTGCTGCTGTCAAATTTTAATGCAATACTGGCTCATTTTGAACATGCTTCTCATTTAGCACCAGGTCATGTAACACCAGGAGCTAAAGACAGAGTATCACTTTTAGCCACTAAAATAAATGATTGGCAAATTTTAGGTTTTCCATTGGGAGGTCCTTCTTAAAATAATAAGTACTCTGAACTAAACTTCAAGCTTTCTAAAAAGATGGAATTACTTGCACTGACTTTGTATATGCACTTAAAACTGCTTATCTGGGATTGATTCAACTTCAACAATAGTAAAAGTTTTGTTAATGTTATTCAGATGATTAATAATAACCAATGTCTTTTCAAAGATGCTCAACTTACAAAATTTAATAAAAATTATGATTTGTTGACTTCAAAAATGTTTAAGACACTGTATTAAATATGATTAACAGCAGGCTGGAAAATCCTAATGACCAAACCAAACACATTTTGCATGCCTGTTAAATATTTGACACTTGTGACTGGCCTCATAATAGACAGCAGTTGACTGGGTATGGCAAACAATAATTACTGAAAGATCACTTTCTGCAGGTATTGGATAATATTGGGTGTGGCAAGCCAAGATTACAAGAGGAATATGTACAGCTTAAGAATAACATGAATATAGGCTGTTGAACAACCCTAACTATGTATTTCCAGTGCAAACTTTATTTCAAAATGAATCTTACAGATTCAAAAATATTTTGACATTGGTAGAAATTGTTTTTGTTTTACCCATTAGTAGCTCTATTTGTGAATATGGATTTTCAGCTGTAAATAGGATTAAGTCTTACTAATTATATTGCTTGACCATTGAAACAATAATTTCTCTGTTGGCAGCATCTACTGAAGAACCAACACTAGATGACTATAATGCAGAAAGGGCTTTTTACTAGTAGTGGACTGGAGTCAGTATCAGTACCATCCTCAGTTCGTGGGGGGGCATGCTTCAATATCATGAAGATAACCTGTGAAACCTTTTAAAATATAATGATACCCAAATGTTCCATTCACATATAATGCTATGTGATATTTATTCAGTTGTTAACATAATTGTTTGATCTTTCAAAATTAATTAGTTTGTTATGCAAATTTCAAACAACAAATTAGTCAGGTTGGATAAGAAGACCTACAAAAAAACAAAACCAACTAACTAAAATAGGGTAAATAATAAAACTAGTAAAAATGTGTAAAATATAATTGCTTATTTAAAATGAATAATCAATTATTAAAATGTGTGTGTGTGTGTGTGTTTTATTATGGCACATTTGGCTACCTGCTTAGTCCACCGAGGGGAATCGAATCCCTGATTTTAGCATTGTAAATCCACAGATTTACTGCTATACTAGCAGGGGACTGATTAAAATGAGTAAAGAAAGTTTTCTCAAAGTTTTATAGTTTCACATTTGGTTCCTTTTATCACTTAATTAAAAACACCTTATTTGTAAAACTTTGTGGATACACATTTTCACAGTAATGTTACTCCACTGAACAAACATGTAACAACTAGATGTATGATGATAAAACCATAATGTACAGAAGTTATGACAGTCTTTAATTTCACAGATACAAATTTAAATCATACATTACAAAAAGTGTGCTTGGACAAGTAAAAGTAATTTCTACACAATTTATTCTTAATTGTCCGTTGTATGAAAGGACAAGTGTGAAAGATGTTACTATCAAGGCATACATACATGGATGTGTGTATACACACACACACACATATAAACAAACTTACCTGTTAAGAAATACAGTGCTGACCATCCCATGAAGATTTCTTTGATCTTAACTTCTGCTTTCTGATCATCCTGTTTGAAATATTTTCCTTTTACCTGCCTGTTTTGATGCTGACTCTGAGAGTCAGTCATACATTTTGCTTTAAAATCACATTTAGAATTGATGTCGGTGCAAAATCTGATCACTGGATCAAAGCCAAATAAAACAAACATGCTGGTTCTGGTTTAATTTAACTGTTGGGATTTTTCACTCTGTTACACCACATACAGCCTACCTGTTAAGTTTGAAATATTAGTTACATTTTGCCCCCTAAGTCATACTCACATCTACTCCATTTTATGACTTTATTAATTAGTAAATTTATGTCCATTAAATTAAAAGAAAGATCCTTAATATAATACTTAATACAACAAAGACAAAATAAGTCAAAGAACATTTCTCTAAAGCTACAAAGCCATAATTATTATCTTATTGATAATTCTAATGTTAAAACTGCTATTCATCTTATCAACATAAGAGAGAAAGAAACTCTTCACTAAAATAAAATATTAACACCACAAATTATGGTAAGGAACTATCAAACACAACTAAACAGCCTCCAAAGCTTTATATGCAAAATAGTTATGTTACAATAAGTTACAACTGGTTTCGATTCAGCAATTTTCCATTTTTAATCAACCATACTCATAAAATATGAAACTTGAATCAATTAAAAAATATACTCTGTCCTATTCTTAAAATTCAGTTAAGATAGTTACCTAAAATATGATAATTCCTTAAGGAAATAAAACAGCCAACCCTAAAAGTAAATATTCCTGAAGCCTGCAATGATGTAATAATCACAGCAGTTGTTGGAACACAAATACTTACAGAAGCCATTTGTTACATCAGAACTTTGTTCTGTGGCTGTATTGACCAAATTTACTTCAATAAGTAAACAAACCAGCATGTGGCTTTTGACTAGCTGCGTGTTATTAAGTCACTTTATGTTAAATTATTTATTTATTGTTGTTATTATATGGCTCAACTCAACTAAACAACCTACACTAAACAATCAGTAGAAAAATAAAATAACAGTGAAAGTATTAAAGAGTCTAAATCAAATTAGGTTAAAACAAAAACAATATTCCAACATCAGATAAAAACTTTAATAGAATTAAGAATTATTTTAATTAAAGTACAAAACAACATTTCACCCTTATTATGTCATCTTCAGGCTAAAGAGTTTGCAAACGGTCTTTGTTGACCTTAGAAGGAAAAACATTTTATTTTACTTTATTTCAATTAAAGTTTTAAAATCCACACCAGCATCTTGAAAATACGTTTTTACTTCAAGTAAATTTCTCATCATCATGAAAGGGCCAATGGCCCTTAAAAACATTTGTAAAGTGGACATTGTCACCATTACCAATAACACTGTCCTAAAATATTTGAAAAATTGGGTTATTTCAAGTTAACTTTATGGAACCATTATGATAATATAGCATTGAAACCAATAATTATCAATAAGGAATATTTTCTCCCAGTAATTATGGTGTTAGTCTTAGATCATTTGTGGAAAAACGTTTTGGAAAGTCTGATAAAGTGTGCTCTCCAAAGTCAGCTAAAAAGGTTTAGAATTTTATTGGATGATCAACACTAGGGAAAAATGTCTTACAAATGTTTTGATATTCTTTGAAACAGTTACTGTTTATGCAGAAGAGGTTATGGTTATAGACTTAGTGCATCTGGATTTTCAGGTAGCATATAACAATATTAATGTTATTTATGTCCATATTATGATAATCCACATGCATTATCTTGCATTTATTACCTATAGATAAGAGGCTCATTTCCCCACCCCTCACCCCCAAGTACAAACTTTTAGCTCATAGCTTTGTCATCTCTTGACCATCTCAAAACTTAATTACAGTTTCCAACCATACTCTCAGCTTCATTTTTCTAATTGTACCTAAAAGAAATTCAATTTGAGTAGAGCTGGTAAAGATCCCAATGAGTAATAAAATTAAACTAAATATACATGCACTCCATGCTTGGTATTGCTGGTACACACAAATATATACCATAAAAAATGGAAACAAAGTTATCATAGATTAATGTGCTTGAAAGAATCTCAATCATCACAACCACTAAGGGGTTCCTCATGCTACAAAGCAGTAGCATCCTCTTCAGAGCTCACAATACTGAACATCATAATACCATCAACAAATTTAAATAACATATTAACCCTTCATTCACCTATATCAGAGTAAATAAAAAAGTGCAAAGGTCCTAAGACTGATGAACCCTGAATACCACACTTCTGGCATAAAACAACTATGGCCGAACTCCACTTAGAAGAAACCTCTCCCACCCAATCCAGTCACTTTTTACAATCCCTTTAGGTGGTGCCTTGTGAAATTGCTTTCCGAAAATCCAAATACACCGCATCTACACCATTACCTTACCCTATACGCTACATAAGCAGCAACCTTTTCCTATGTCTGAATTTTATCTTGTTTTAAGTTCTACATATTATAAATATATTCTAAAACATAAACATCATAATGGATAGAAAAGGGGTAGCTCGATGCTATATGAATATGTTTGTTCACAAACACGATACAGTCACATGTATAGCACTTACTTTTATTAACTACAAAGTATAATAATTATCGGCCTAAAAAGCTTCTATAGGACTAGTTATCCTACTTATTTTTTCTTAAAAGTCACAAGCGCAGTATTTAACTTTACCTTTGAAAGGAGAGACGCTTATAAGTTATCCTTATATTTAACCACCTGATGATTTACGTAATACTTAATGGATGTAGTTATAGGCAGAAAGAATATATTTTTAATTTTTCTCGTAAAAACACTCAGCTTCTTTCTAGCAACGATGTTGATACATCACATGAAGAAAACTGTGTTTTAGTGTGTTATTACGAAATTAAGGCCTTTTTTCAAGCTCTATAAACATGATTATAATTATACTTGTTATGATATATATAAATAGATCTACCCACTACTTCCTCGTTAGAATATCGCTACATTCACCATGACAGATAAAGAAATATAACAGCGCACTCTCTCCCTCTGGAAGTTATTCTGAGGCGAAATGATTAATTCGGTATAACCAATTAATGACCGAGGGTGCTCAAAGATAAAGCAATCCTTCTTCGCCCCGTGCATGGTTAAAACAAGACGCACACCTGATTAATTTGTAATAAGGAGTAGCCTGTGGCTAACTTGAACATGCTTAATATTTGATAGGATTAATAAGTGGATTAGGTCCTAAGGGCTGCAGAATTTATAAATCATGCCAAGAGTTGATATGGGGAGAAACGTGAGTCTCCTGAGATAATCCACTTTCATTGGCAAGGCGCCAATCCGTTATCAGTACCAAGATATCAAGAAGAAATAGGGAAGGAAAAGAGAAGCTTGGTGCTGGGGTTTACTTAGTGCTGGGCCTGGCATAACCTAGCGCGTTAAGGCGTGCGCTTCGTAATTTGAGGATCGCGGGTTCGCGCCCGAGTCGCACTAAACATGCTCGCCCTCTCAGCCGTGGGGGCGTTATAATGTGCGGTCAATCCCACTATTTGGTGGTAAAAGAGTAGCCCAAGAATTGGCGGTGGGTGGTGATGACTAGCTGCCTTCCCTCTAGTCTTACACTGCTAAATTAGGGACTGCTAGCACAGATAGCCCTCGAGTAGCTTTGTGCAAAATTTCAAAACAAACAAACAAATACTTAGTGCTTCGTGAATTCTATGATTCTTCGGATTTTCGACAGGTGTTTACTAGACTTAGGGTTGAAATAGGGTTTTGAAGGTGTCGCTGATATGTGTTTGTAAACAGAATAAGGGTTTGTTGGATATGTCGTTATCGCAAGTAATATCGATAATGAGAGCATTGTGTGAGATCGGCGAGAATGGGCTGAAAGGACAAAAGTTCAAACAACTTACTGTGGTTGCTCGAGTTGTCTAGTTTTGTAGTTCTGTTTCTTGCGTGAACATAGTTTGGGTTTTTTGTATTTGACTGTTTGCTGCTGTGGGATTTTGGTTCTAGTAGATGATCAAGTGTTGTGAAGAATGGGCTTGATGGGTGTGCTTGTTATGGTGGAATGTGTGGGAGGTATGGTTTTTCAGCTTTGAAATGGTAGTAATCAAGAAAGCAGCCATAGATGAGAATGAAGTCTGCAGTCCGTTGAAAAGTCGTGACAACTTCGAATTATTGAAAGGGTAAGCCTGTTTTCTTGGATGCTATACAGTGAGCAGCAAGGCTTGTTTGATCGTTGGAATTTATAAGAACTTGACAAATTTCTTTTTGATGAAAGATGAATGGGCATTTCCGAGAAAAACTATGTGGAGACTGACGTTATTTGAGTGTGTAAGAATACCATGGTTGGCAGAAGTATTGGAGGTTTTCGGACTGAAGGAGTATACCTCTCTTTTGAAGACTAGCGGTGCATTCAGGAAATACATAGACTTGAGTTTGTATCTATGGATGAAGTTAGCGGCGTCCTGCAGTAATCTACCAATGATTACCGGCGGCATTGGGTAGACAAGTTGCTGGTTGACAGGAAGTGTGGTATAATACCCCTTACTTGTCTGAATGACGAGCTCAAAATGCTACAATTATCGCTACATGTTTATAACTATAGTGGCGTTATGACTATTCAAACTGACAATTTCTAAGATTTTTGGTCAAAGGATTATGTGAGAATGTTTGTTTGGTTTTGAATTCTACGCAAAGCTACACGAGAGTTATCTGCCCTAGCCGTCCCTAATTTAATAGTGTAAGACTAGAAGGAAGGCAGCTAGTCATCCCCACCCACTGCCAACTCTTGTGATACTCTTTTACCAACGAATAGCGGGATTGACCGTTACATTATAACACCCCATGGCTGAAAGGGCGAGCATGTTTAGTGCTACAGGGATTCGAACTCGCGACCCTCAGATTACGAGTCGAACGCCTTAACCCACTTGGCCATGCCGGGCCCCTATGTAAGAATGAACAATGAAAATGCATTGGTAATATATATGATAAAACTTTATTGTGACAAAAACATTTAAAGAACACAACATCAAAATATAAATAAATATGATGACAGTGATAATAAAAATGAGGTAATAAGCTAATATGATGTTATTTGATATCAATAGCGCCAGCTTCTTGAAATTATTGTCGGTCAGTCCTCAGTCCAGCTCTTTTGGGTTTCAAAATGTCTTTCCCTATTGAGAAAATTCGCTCTGCAACTACAATCAATGAAATGCGAGAATTGAAGTAAAAATTTCTTCCAGGAATTGTGTGTTAGATTGATAAGTCCTGTTCTATTTGAAAAATAAAATACAATTACGTAAATAGACAAACGACCTCGTGCAAACATAACTTTATGTAATTCTCTCCCTACGAGCATTGTTTCTGCATATATCATGACGTTTTACTGAGCTACATTCAAAATTTAAGCAAACTAGTTTATTTTCATGGTATATGAATAAATAAAACAGAAAAATGTAGTCAATAATCCACATTTTAATAATATATAAGTTTCAGTTCTTAAATTTATAACTTATAATGCAATGTATAAAATATCCCGAATTTCCCTCCAATGAAGAATTAGGGGAGAACTTGGACAGCAGGTGGTATGAGAAGAAAAGGCCTTCCTCTTCCCGTCATAGATATATTGATTTCTTTCGCACTGAGTCAACTTCACTGTCAAAATCATAATGTTAATCGGCCCATCATGGTCAGGTGGATAAGACACTCAACTCATAATCTGAGAGTCGCGGATTCGAATTCCCGCCAAACAAACTCGCAGTTTAAACCGTAGGGGCGTTATAATGTGATGGTCAATTCCACTATTTGTTGTTAAAAGAGTAGCCCAAGACTTGGCAGTGGATGGTGATGACTAGTTGCCTTCCCTCTAGTCTTACGCTGCTAAATTAGGGATGGCTAGTGCAGATAGCCTTCGTGTAACCTTGCGCGAAATTCAAAACAAACTAACAATAATTTTAATCATACACTCGCGAGAAAATTTCAATAATGTGTGTAACCTCATAGCTAGAAACAATATAAACAAATCACAAACACGTTTTATTCGCTCAAGAATGATCATGAAGACTTAATTAGAACTTGCAAGTACTTGTATAAAGCTGGAGTTGTATTTTATGGCTTTATTATAACTAATTTTTTGAATGTCTAGCTTTCAAAGTATATCATATTCTACGTTAATTATAGACAGATTCTTTACTTAGCTTTTTCCTATTATGTTCCTGAACTCACTTCTTATTTGAATTTCCAAAACTATCACTCTCCACTGCAGTTTGATGACATTTTAGGCAAGAATACTCTCAGCACCATTTAGACATTAGGAAATGTTTGGGTAGAGACCTGTATACGAAGGAAAGTAAATAGTCTTAACTTCACTCATTTTTTTGGTTCAGAATGTGTAAGAAAAATGTATCCTTTGCATCTATAACGTCATGGTGATGGTTTCGAGCCCGGATGCGCTTCTAAACTGAACTTTATTCCTAATAGCCACTTGACTTAACACCTTGATCTTTAAATTACTTGAACCTTATATTTGATCTTAAGTAATTTGGCAAGGGCATTATACAAGGACACAGCAAAAATGAGATCTAAACCGGTTTGTTAGAGTACTAGACTTGTGTGGTAAAATTATTCCAATAGTGTATGCCAAATAACGATCAGCATGCTCGAATATATTTCTCTGAGTTTATCAATGACTGATCAAGCTTCATTTCTACATATATCTTTTTGCTCAACGTCATTTGCTAAGAAGAGCAATACTTTGCATACGTGGGTATAACCTTTTAACAGAGACGAAATAGCTTCATACACTGCCAACCTTCTGGTTTCAGAAAGTTATTTGACAAAACATAGTCCTAAAGGTTTTATGTAGTCGCAAAGCAATTACCAATAATGTGTTAAATCATACAGAAACGTGTAAAGCTTTTGTACTATATTTAAGAATGTTACAACTGTAGGGTAATACTTAGCACTGCTTTGTCCAACCGAGTTTAATAAGTAAGATACACACAGTATATGTAGTGCTTGAACACCACCATATGTTTCACTCATTTTTGGAATCGTTATCTTAAAATTGTTCAGTACAATTGTTTATATCAATACCGTTCTCCTCCAAAATAGCCAGTATCATTTCAGCTATGCAGGAACTTTAGAAATCTTCCTTCAGGACAAGTTGGTAAAAATTAATTAACCATAAAGGTGAGTTTATAAGATTTTGTAACATTGACATTGAATAGACAGACAATTACTAAACTTTAGTTATTTTAATTTCTTGAAAATTGCCTGAAGTATGATGTCACCTGTAAGATATATTAGTTCTTCACAAATTGTGTACGATAAATATGACGTGTGTCCCTTGTCTACGCTATATAACCACTTGATGTGTTATGTTATAAATGGGTGCTAGAAGTTCTAGTATAGTAAGATAGTTACTATTACACTCTCAGTGGCACAATAGTATGTCTATGGACTTACACCACAAGATATCGTGGTGGGTAGAGCACAGATAGCCTTTTATGCTCAATAACAAAACAACCATCTCTGCCTCACAATGCAAGTCCTCGTTCATATGGAACCTTGATCATGCTCATAACCCTTTGTAGCACATTTTGCAAGTAATCATGTTCATTCTTAAAGTGTGATACAACTTTAATGCACACAGCTGTACCTTATTGTCTTGTACACATCCCTATCATGGCCTCTCAGCGTATTTTGCTGTTTTCAAGGGATAAAATTTTTCCAATCCTGTGTTTCCAGTCATTGTACCCATAACTAAAGGGGGCACTTCTTGGCATAAAGTTTACATGGAAAAACAATATACTTTCCCATCAGATGGTGAATAGCAAAGCCATGTGTGTTCAATGTTTTCTCGTATCAGTGGATGCACACGTGCAAAAACCTCGTTAGAAAGTATTTGTGATAACCCTCTCCACCTTGAATTATGCCCAAGTTCTGAAAAATCTATATCACGGTGTCCACTATTCTTACTACCGTTTGCATTCCAAAAGTTTTTCAATACTTCAGACATGTTGTCTTTCCATAGGCTGATGTCATTCTTAAATTGTGTCTGTTTTTCTTTTGATTCAACATCTTCATCACAGTCCAACATTTGTATGAATCTGTGTTAATGGTTCGGTTAAAACTGTGGCGAATTAGATTTATCTGACTCAGTATTTGGGTTGTTGTCTTTGTTGTACCCTAAAGTTGATTATGTTTTCATGGCATAAAGAACAACGACATTGGTTTATTCTTTACGCATTTATTGTTTTTCCTTTCCTGGGCTCCTAATTTGTGTATATATTGCATTCTGAAACAAATTCAATGAAGGAAAATTGTGGTGTCTTTATAATTAGCTAACTAAAAGCACCAATATGCATGGTATTTAAATAAGAAGAGCAGGCACGTGTTTTCATATCAGCATAGACATGATCTGGGACAGACATCCTTTAATATTAATATCACAGCACTTCAGTAACTTAAAATGCAAAACTGAATAAATTCACATTCCTCTCATGATACGTCAACAACTATAGCGCAAAACGTAGCTAATTATTAATATTTTAATAGTGTATAAATTTTATGTTCTTAGTTTTATAATGCAATATTTTAAAAATTCGTGAATTTTTTGGAGATTGAGAACTGTGACATTTTTTTCCAGACACACCCTATTTATTATGATATTGTCATCGTTCAGACAAATCACAGTTTTTATAGCTTTCAATATAAATTGGTTACCAGGCTATAAAGTAGAAAATCAGACTCTTTTTGCCACCTCATCCTGTCACATCCTCTTTTCAAGAATTTGCAAATTTATTTCTCTCTAACTTTTCTTCCTATATTATTTATAGCCAATAAGAAGCCAAGACTTTGTTTTATCAAATGACTTGTTTTCCCTACATATAGTCTCTAGAATCTAAGCATCTGCTAAATTTTATAAAGATACACATACTGTAGCAACATAATAAGATACTTAGAAATTTAATCTAATTTTTTTTTTCATTTCTGTTTGGTCCTCCCTTATAATATGAGCATCTGGCGATACTGCAGGGGACTTAATTCATCACTGATTTACCCTAGCGTGATAATTTATCTTTAAACATCCCATATTTTTTAAATTTATTTACCACTTCTAAAAGAAGTACGAAAATCAACGTTAGTTACTTTTTATAACATTCTCAAGTCAATATACCATCGAAACTTCTGAGACGAAGGCCCATTACCGATATTCAATTTACAGAGTTTGATCGAAAAATATACGAAAAAAAGTTTAGACAGACAAATAGAGAAACAAACTCAAGCGCATGACTTATACATATTAAAATTAATATGTTTTATAATTATTATTGAGTGATATAAAGAAATCCTGTAATCCGAGTTGTGACAATTGTTCTGCACATTGTTTGTTTTGTTTTTGAAATTCGCACAAAGCTACTCGAGGGCTATCTGTGTTTGTTTTTGTTTGTTTTGAATTAAGCACAAAGCTACACAATGGGCTATCTGTGCTCTGCCCACCACGGGTATCGAAACCCGGATTTTAGCGTGCAAGTCCGCAGACATACCGCTGAGCCACTATCTGTGTTAACCATCCCTAATTTAGTAGTGTAAGACTAGAGGGAAGGCAGATAGTCATCACCACCCACCGCCAACTCTTGGGCTACTCTTTACCAACGAATAGTGGGATTGACCGTCACATTATTACGCCCCCACGACTGGGAGGGCGAGCATGTTTGGCACGACTCGGGGCGCGAACCCGCGACCCTCAGATTACGAAGCGCACGCCTTAACGCGCTAGGCCATGCCAGGCCCAGTCATCACCATTCACCACCAACTCTTGTGCTACTATTTTACTAATTAATAGTGGGATTGACCGTATGTTATAACGCTCCCACGGCTGAAAGGGCGAGCATGTTTGGCGCGACGGGTATGCGAACCCGCGACCCTTAACGCGCTTGGCCATACCGGGCCTGTTCTTTAAAAGAAAATCTTCATGGAAAGATAAATAAAAAACGTAAATATGTAAATTCTTTTACATAAAATTACATGAAAAAAGCTCCCTCAAACCGTTAGGAAAAGCTGGGTAATCCATGAATGTAAGAGATTCAACTAACATCACTCTGGAAACAATTGTCTCATATGAAACAGATGGTCCTCCAGGGAGGCGTGAATCTGTAAATTGCCCAGGTATCAAATTATTGGGCCTGGACGCATAAAAATTAGTAAAATAAGAAAGGCGATGATTAGAAAACATTAATTTGAAACATGTGATTAAATTATAAAAAGATAGTTGTAATCAAGTCGCTGTAGGCTTGGGAAGGCACGGTCATATTCATTGTCGTATATGTCATTGTATTCATAGCCATGTTGCGAGAAAAATCTTGATTTGAACACGAATTAGTCGCCTAGTTGTGAAAGTTTGGCAGGTATAGACATATGGGATCGAAGTCTCTAAGAGATATTTCACGAAGGTTGGGTTGTTCATTGTTGGTGGGCTCTGAGGGCGGCATAGTTTGTGTGGCTTACTTTTTTAAGTAGTCTGGATGGCCTTGGATATCGCGAGGCTCAAAACAGAAATAGTCTATGGCACCTTTATCTCTAAGCTTTCATAGGTGAGGAACCTTAAGAGATATTTAAGACATCTTTTTGTAAAACATAAATCATACATTCGACAATTATGCATGAATCTGCTAGATCATACTTAATGGACTCTTCGAATCAGTATGATTTTCCTGATAAAACGCAATTTGTGCAAGTGCTCACGCAGCTGCTTAATCATAGATACTCTAATCATAACTTATCAATAGTTACTGTGTCAAAAACTGGAGAATTGATATTGATTTTCAACAACATGTGAATACATCAGTAATGTAATAAATTTCATTTGCAAATCTTTGGTTATTCTGAGGTATGTAAGACTATTATATTTAGAAGAATCTTACTGTAATGGACGTAGCGTGTATGCCAATATCTATGAATATAATGAAAACTCCAAAGCAATCTATTAAACAACACCACAAACAAAAATCCATAAAAAAAATTCACATCTTGAGTACCCAAGATTGAGACAATCGGATAATTATCTGTGGCAAGTGCAAAAACCATTTTTTTAATAACAGAACACAATTTTAAATAAATGCTCTCTCCTCACAACAACTGTGTATAGTGAATTGCATCAAGGTTATCTGAAAACAATAATCTTGTAAGCGCAACTAAACAACTTTACTGTATTGTCTATTGAAGACAATACTGAAAGAGATGGCAATTTTATCGAAGATTTCGCTTTTAGAAAAATTCAAAAGGTTCACATTTAAGCTGTTTTGGTAATCGCACATTTTACCTCTAATAACAATTTAGTCCCTGTAACTAGTTGTTTGGCATTATTACTATTACAAACAGAAACTCCGCCCTATATATATTCACCATTAACATCTGACAGTGCTATAAAGTTGTCATAACATATAATGCATAACATTAGCTTTACCAAACCACAACCATTGAGTAACTTATAGAAACATCATGTGTTAACTGGAAAGAAAGCAACTAGGACTGTACGCCGTGGTCTAATTATATCTTTGGTGATGTTATTTACTGATAAGCTATAATTCTTAAAAAAAACAAAAAAAACTATTATTTTGTCAATAAACGATACTACTTTTAATATATAATATATTACATTTTATACCACCAGTAAAATGTATGAGCAGTTTGAGCTATGTACGTTGAATCATAATGAAGTTTGTGTAAGGTTTGTATGACTAAAGATGACAATTTAAATGTTTCTCTCATTCTGTTCTTCCCTCCCCCCTCCCCCAACAAAACTTTTTTTTAAGAAAATGTTCCCCTTTTTTATTTTGTTGTTTCCTAAGTTATGGGTTTATGATTAATAATTACTATCTTGCTGGGCTGTTGGTCTCAAGTTTCGCTTGACTCAATACTCATTAGGATGGTGAAGAAAATCCGAAGAGCAGTATGTATGTAAATGACTATTTGTTATAACAATTATTATAAATTGTATCATTGTTCGTCTATTAACATGTTATTAAAAAGTAAACTTTCTGAATCAATGTTGTTTGCAAATATTATAAATTGGATATATATTGACATTTAACTTCTAAATCTAAATTACAATTCTACTCAGTTTCAGGCTATTTTAATGGTAATACATAACATAATAATGTCTAGATGGAAAGAAAATACGAGATATTAAAATGATCTCCGCTGACTTAATAAGAAAAGATGGTTTTCAAAGCTATCACCTCTTCAGCGAAAATTTAGTCATCAGTGCCACAGCTTTGCAATCTGTGAACACTCTCTTGTACAGTGAAACATTCTTTCACCTCTAATTGTAGTACTACTGAAAGTCACACATAGAGCCAAATATCTTGTTGTGTGTTCTTAGTTATTCAAATTTGCCATTCGTAGCTGTGTCCAGTATTCTAGAAAAGTGGTTTCCACAGAGATCCTTCTGTGTATTTGTGACGAGTTTATTGCAGCTTTGTAGGCAAATATATTCATCCTTTTTCATATTTTAGTGGCCTTTAAAAACTGGATTTGTCTACTAGAGATTACTTACAATTTTGTTTTGCATCAGTTAGCACACTTTCAAACCCACATTCCCTGTATTCTTTTAGTCACTTACGCATGCTCTCTAAACTTTGGACTGTTTTGCTATGTCTACAGTCACTTTATAGTTCTTTGCTGACGTGCTTGATGTGAAACAAAATGTCATACAAAGAAATGATAGAAATAAAGAATTTCAAGTTCGGCGGACTTGGAAATTATTTACTGTTTCTGTAATTTTGTCTAATAGATCATAGCATTCTGCAGTCTGGTACCTAATAATTTTAAAACTCTCAACATGGCACTCCCAGTGCAATTCACTGAGGCGAATTGACAGACAGATGTTTCCTAGATTCAGAAAAATAGTCCATCTTTGTATTAATCCCTGAAACTAGACATACAGACGTTAAATTACGCCGAAAAAAGTCATTGTCCCCTGGAAAAGTTTTTAACAAGTCATCAAGCACCAAAATGAAACTGTGACATGCACAAGGAGTGAAAAAACGCTCGTGGGTTTATATTTAGAAACGTGCTTGTACGCCTGTTTAGCGTCCTTTCATATTAACACTATGAGCTATTTGTTCTCTGCCCACCACGGATGTCGAAACCTGGCTATGCTACAAGGGTAGCACAGGATTTAAAATAAAGTTTCCTTCAGTATTTCAGAAATAATAAAATAAATTCAACAAAACACATTCCAGACACAAAAATAATTTTACGCACTGGAAATGACTAAGTTTTTGCAACAAAAGAAAAAAGTTCGAAATACATAAACTTCAAAATTAGATAGTAATTTATCTGGCACACTCTAATAAACGTTTCTTACTTAATAAATCGCACGCCGAAAAATGTTTGAAAACGGTGTCATTCACTAAAAGGCTGTTAGCATGGGTCAGTATGGCACTATGAGGCAAGCGCAAGAAGTACCAGAATTTAGACAAAATGACGTATTGAAATGATATAAGTTTATGAAGTTGGTAGTAAATAGGAAGAAACGAGTTGATTAATTTATACATCTGATATTAATATGTATAGGGAACTATGAATATTTGCTATTGTGCAGCTTTTTGCTGTTCCGTACTTTATTTTAAAATACAATCCAGTTTGGACCTTTTTGTCCCAATGTCTAAAAAGATCTTTCGAAACCTGACACAGGTCCAAGCTTTAATTTACTTTTTTCTCGTTAAGTTACTCCATATTTGCGATCTAGTTTAATTATTAAACTTCTATTAATTTTGTAACATGTTACAGAGTAGTATCAAGTGTTAGTAGATAATATATAATAAGCATATTATTCGAAATGTCTGTTTTTCTTTCAGTTCAAATTGGACCTCAAAGTCGCTCAAGTAAAGAACTAAACCTTCATTACTTTGAAGAAAACCAGACACGAATCTGTTAACTGGATGTAAAACGTATTTTGTTGCAGGAAAGGTAGTTTTTATTTTACCAATGAATTCTGAGATACACGACAACTCTCTTTTATGTCGGTAGATCAGGTGATGGTGATTCAAGGCTATCACACTCCCGACTTTAAATCAAAATGTATGGTTACATGCACAGTAAGGTACATGAAATGCAAAATAAACAACAATTGTGGTTGTTGTTGTTTTGAATTAAGCACAAAGCTACACAATGGGCTATCTGTGCTCTGCCCACCACGGGTATCGAGACCCGGATTTTAGCGTTAAGTCCACAGACGTGCCACTGAGCCACTGGGGGGCAATAAACAACAAACCTGTTCAAGTTGTTTTAACTTCGAAAAAAGATTTAAACCATAAGTTCGTGTGTTACCTCGGCACTAAAACTAGTTTTCAAACTATAAACCATTTTCAAGACATACTATTCATTTTATAAAGTGAACATTAAAGTTAGGAAAATAAAACTGTACAATATTTACTTGCTTTTTTATAAGAATGTTAATGTTACAATGAAAGTGAGTTTCGCTCTAAACAGAGAACTATCAGAAATAACATTTTCACACAATTTTATTTCTGAATAAGAGAGGTGGAAAACATACAGTATGTCTTTGAACTACTCTTAGGAAGTGCTCATATTGATCTGGTTTTCCCATACTTCTTTCAGCAGTTCAACACACTCGTAATAAGCTGTTGTTGTTGTTGTTTTGAATTAAGCACAAAGCTACACAATGGGCTATCTGTGCTCTGTCCACCACGGTCGTAATAAGCACTTGACCCTGTTTTGTAAATAAGTATGTGCTCGTTTCTCATTGTGTTTTTGAGAAGTAAAAATTGTTATTTTGTAAATTTATTTATCAATAAACAAACACAGTCAGAGTTTAAAGATTCGTACTCTATGACACGATATTCTTCTAAACCACAATTAACGATAACTAACTGTTTGCTCTGCATACACTTTATATGAGTAACTTATAAAATATTGCTACACACAATCCCTGATGACGAGAAAACCCACTTGTGGAGAAAAATATATACAGTAAAACCCCTCTAATCATGCCAGTTTGTCTCAGTCCTGAAAATGGTTGCTTTAGAGGAGTTCCACTCGATGTAAAAACGGCTGGTATGGATTGAGATTTTTTTTTTATGTAGAGGAGCAAACAACGTTTCGATCTTCTTTGGTCATCGTCAGGTTCATAAAGAAAAAGAAAGGCCATGGACCGATAGCTGACCACATGTTTGAAGGGTGCCGTGTAATTGAGTGTAGGAATGTAGAGGGCGTGCCTAGATGTTTGATTATACTTATTTATATAGGTATAAAGGTGTTCCTTTGTATTGGTTTATTTTGAGCTTGAATTGTTGTATGAGTAAGGATTTTTTAATATTGTATTTGGTTACACAACACCCTTCAAACATTTGATCAGCTATCGATCAGTTACCTCGTTCTTTCGTTGATAAAAAGGTCGAAACGTTGTTCGCTCCTCTACATAAAAAATACTAACCCATACCAGCCGTTTGTACATATATATTCCTACACACACGTTCTCCCGCTGGGATAGCGGTAAGTCTTCGGATTTACAACGCTAAAATCAGCGGTTCGATTCCTCTCGATCGACACAACAAATAGCAGGGTGTGGCTTTGTTATAAGAAAACGCACCTTAACAAAAGAATTTAATTGTTTTTTTAGCTTTAATTTTCTGCATATAATTATATTAAAATTAAACATCAAAAGGAATAAAAATTGAGTATAAAATTGGTAAAAAGACTAGCCGAAGAGTTGGCGTGGGTGGTAATGACTAGCTGCCTTCCCTCTAGTCTTACATTGCTAAATTAGGGATGGCTAGCGCAGATAGTCCAGGTGTAACTTAGCGCGATATTCAAAAACAAACAAACAAATATAAAATTAATGAGGTCAAAACCTTACGGATTAATTTATATAAGAGGACAAAAAGGAACTATGTAATTTCTGGTATTTACAACAAAGTTACAAACTCATTTCACAACAATATTCACAATCTTTCGACTCTTGACCAGGAGCTTCATTTGAATAACGTTAGTTTTAATGTTTGAAAACTGATAACTGGTGAGTTTATTAGAAAAAATATACATGTGATCTAATTCGATTATTTTGCACAAATATTAATGTCACACAGTGGCACAACTAAGGACTTATGTAGTTAAAATTCATGATGTGATAGCTGCTGTGGGCAAAGATTTGTTGTTGTTTTGAATTAAGCACAAAGCTATACAATGGACTATCTGTACTCTGCCCACCACGGGTATCGAAACTCGGTTTTTAGCGTTGTAAGTCCGCAGACATATCGCTGAGCCACTGGGGGACGTGGGCAAAGACTATTTGCTATTGTGCATCTTAATGCTGTTCTGTGCTTTATTTTAATTAATACTTAATAACCTGCAGGCCAATAAGCAATATTTTAATCATTGTCACAATTTAATAAAAAATGAAGACTTGGGTTTCAAAATGGAACATTCATTTGATCTTACCACAGTTTTATGTATTTAAATATTCATTAAATACGAGTACAAAGAACTGACAGTGTGATTTCGCCTTTTCTTTATAATGGTCGTGGACGTCTGAAATTTTGAAAGCTAAATCCCGTAGTAGGCTTAATACTACTAGTATTTTAAGTCATCATGGTTCTTGAAAGTACTATGGTGTGGTAAGTTTATTAAAATAATATTACATATTTTGATTTTAATGTGAATATAGTTAAGTAACAGTAGAATAAAGTTCCGATCCGAAATTGTATGTTGGTTTTTAATTAAGGTATTTAGTTTTACGACTCGAATATAATGTTAGTTACTCCAGAATTTTACTACTTACCGAGTCTGCATTCGATGATACTGATAGCAGTTTAAGCCTAACCAAAGAATGACGGTGCATGATTGGTTGTAGTTTGTCGGATTACAGATATATTTTCAGTGTTATTGCTAACATTGCTGTATTAGTAATTTTACATAATGCTTAAAACAAATAAAAGTAGTAAACTCGTACTGTTATCAAATTGTAAATAACAAAATGTTATAAATTATATAGCGTGACTCCAGAATTTTGAATAAAATTTACGCACAATGAGAGTGATAGATTTATAAACTTTAAGTTATAAAATAGAACATTAAATTTAAAATGGGAATTCTAATTTATTTAAATTCTTTTTTAATTATAGTTAAATATGACAAGGTATGAAAGTAAAAGTTTGTGTAATTTTGAAATTAAACTAGTTTGAATTATCATTAAAATACTAGTCATATAGGTTGACTTAAGTAAATTTTACCATTATAGAAAATTGTACATCTCAGTTGTTGTTAATAAGCTTACTGATGCACCACTTTTGAAATAATTTATATTGATTGGAATTATATGGAGTCAAATAGTGAGAGAGGGAGATAAGTTGCTTATGAAGCTATTCAGGATGATTTTCTGTATCATTGTGTCAATTAGAGAATATATCATTTTAGATTTATTATTAACTAATAAATGTTGAGGTAAAACATTTTAGTTTTGAATTTTCAAAAAGCTAGTTTCAAGGCCATGAAACAAGATTGGTTATTAGTGAATTATTACAATGAGCTAAACTGTGATGTTGGACAAATTTGAAAATACTTCATTTATGTCTTGGGGACTTGCATCCTGATGGAAGATAGACTTTCTCACTAAGACTGCAGTTTATCCTACAGAATGTTTTTTCCACTGTATTTTGTTTTCAGTGGATTTGCTCCTGTTATAGATGACTTGTCATCATTGCCCTAACAAATCCATTTCAGTTTTTGGTGTACATTTTGAGAACAGCTATGGAGGAAGATGTGGTGTGGTTCAGTCTCATTTTATATGCTTTATACATGCTTATTGTTCTTGTTTCCAGCAGCCATGACCTTCACTTTTGTCTTAACTGTTTACAAAAAGAACAGGTTTATTTTGCTCCCTGAGCTTTGGGTAAATTGGAAAAGTGATTGGATGTTTTCTCCATATTCTCTTCCCTTACTTTCATGTATGGATGCTCTGAACCATATATCCTTTTTCCTGTGTGGTCTGTTTGTAATTATCTTGTTTCTACTGCCTATTTCCAAGGCAATCATTAATGTCTTTTCTTGCAATGGAATTTTCCTTTGATTAGTAATTACCTCCTTCGTTTTGCTCCGTTAGGCTATACAACCCACACAGTTTATTCTTTTATCATCTACAGATGTTGATTCTTATTCTTGTTGTTTTCTCCTTTTGTGTTTGCCAACTTACTGCTCTTGCCTCTAGCTGTTGACATTTCTTATGTAAGATCTAGCAGGCAGGGATGTGGATGACCCCTGATAAGTAAGTATTACATTCATAACATCACTTTTAGCTTACAAAATTAGTTACTGTCAGGGGTAAGGCAATCTGGCACTTTAAAAGAGTTTAAAAGGTGAAGAGTTTACTTCTAAAAATAAAGTGTATTTAAATTTTGCTTTTATGAGAAATGTGGTGCTGGGACAATTTGAAGATAAAAAATAATCCCTTGTCTGTGATATTAGTTAATTTATTTTCTCTTAATGTTTAGTTTGTGTGATTGTTTTCAACCTACACAATACACACACATAAAAAACCTTTTCAAAAGTCTTGCAAATGTAGAAAACAACATTCCAATAGCATGCATTTTTTCTGGAAAATCTTGTCAAATTAAAGTAAAAATATTTTTTGATTTTAGTGATCAATGTGTTAAGTTCTGCCAGTTAGGAATCACTTGCATTCCCTGAGAGTTCTGTTTTATAATTTATAGCCTTGTAAGTAAAGTTTTCTTATTTTTGAACTGGAATGGCATAGATAAAATCATAATATTTTTATGTCAGATCAGCCTCTTCTCATATTTCTAAAATTTTCAATTTAAGCCTTTTATGTAGTAGCCTTTTTGTTTCCATTTTATAAACTATTATGAATTGTATAAAACAAATATGAAAGGCCATATTTGATTCAGCTTCAAATGGAGCAAGTTAGTAGGTGTGATGGGGAGGATTAATGTACCTTATTTTTCATACATGTTCTGTGATACATCTTGTGTTTGTTTTCAGCGTGGACAATAGTGAGTACATGAGGAATGGAGACTTTGTTCCAACTCGAATGCAAGTTCAACAAGAAGCAGTCAATTTAATTTGTCATTCTAAAACACGGTCTAATCCTGAAAATAATGTGGGCTTACTAACACTTGCAAGGTGAGTTTTGTAAAGTTGGTGTGGAATAAGGTCCTTTCAAAGAAGTATTTAAATGTTTATTTCTGTCAAAAGAATAAAGACCTGCTTATATGTATTTTACAGGGTGTTTGGAAAGTCACTGTGCACTTGTGTATTTATCAACAGACATGTTTCAATATAGAATACGAGGTAAATATGAATGACAATAATAAACAATGTTGGAAGTGACTCCTGTTGGCATCAATACTGGTCTGAATCCTTCTTGATTTGTTTCTGAACACTGATATCAGTTGCTGGCTTGAAATTGACTGAATAAAATATGATTACAAAACTGCACAGTGACTTTCCAAACACTCTGTACAAGTATCAATGAGTTCAAGAATAGGCTGTGATTTACACCTTGTTTTTTTGGTCTGAATGTATTATTATAAACTTAGAGAAATATCTAAAATACAAGATTTATTGAAACGTTAATAAAACCTGTGTGGTTCATAATGTTGTTTTACAGGTTGTACATTGGATTGACATGGAAAAATCTAATACAGAATATTATATATTTTAAACATTTTCAACACCTTTTTGATATACAAGTGTGTTCTTGAGCATCTTTTTTTGTGCACTCATTTTTTATCCTCTGGAGGGCTTCCTTACAAGATCACTCAAATAATAATAATGGTGTGACTTCTATTGTTCTTATAGAGTGAAATTCTTAATGAGATGAAAAATTTCGTTTTTTTTCTCGGTGGATTACAAAACGTTATTGTCATTAATGATAGCTGAAACTAAGAGCACTACTTGATCAGTGTTATAACACCTATAAAATATTTCCAGGTTCAGGTTTATTTTGAAACCATAAAACAGTCTACATTTAAGTTCAACTTGACTAAAAATGTATTTAGTCAAAAATATTTGGTTAGTATAACAAAGATGTACAAACCTCACTTTCTTGATTGACACTCTGATGTATAGACGCATTTTAACTCGTTATCCATGTGATTACAAGGTTCTGATTGTGCTTGACCAAAATTTTTACAACAGTTTTAACTTCTTATGATTGATTGCTATTCATCTGCTTTAGAAATGTTTTTTTCCAAATTGTATCTTTGGGTAAATAATGACTACTGGAGAAGCACAGGCTTTAGTTTGCCAAGAGCTTGTGTGTTATGTTCAGCTGATGTTTTTTTTTCCTTTAATGATACAATTTTTGTGAAAAAGGCTGTAAATACTGGGTGAAAATTCTATTTTTATGGCACTTTCCACCTGATACTGTACCATCTACTGGGTTAGGTATTGTCCTATTTCCCAGTAGATCTGTGGTAAGTTTCTCAGTGTGTATTTTTCACTTCCTGTAGATATACCTTTGTTCAGTGACTTTATATGCAGATGATAATTTAGTTTGGACTGATTTATTTGGAAAATTAACATGCAAGCAGCTGTTGATAATAATAATTTGAATTAAAAATTAGGTAATTCACCCTTTGTGAAAGACATTTTGAGATGAGAACTCTCTGGACTTGATCCATAAAGTTATTGAAATCTATACTTCATTTTCAGGGTTTACAAATCATTGCACACTAAGTAATAGCTCTTTTTTGTGAAAATTTTACAGATGCTTGTAAAAATTAACTTATTACAAAGCCAAATATAAACTATAAAAATTAATTTTTTAAAATAAAAAACAAACTATTTTTACATTGACTTACTTGGAGGCTTGATAAGTATTACTCAAAACAAGATCTGTACATTTTTTACATTGTTTTTTCATGAGTAATTTACTAGTAACACAGATCTTTGAATTTGAGGTGCATTATTACCCTCCTCAT
This sequence comes from Carcinoscorpius rotundicauda, assembly GCA_011833715.1. Classification (NCBI taxonomy): domain Eukaryota; kingdom Metazoa; phylum Arthropoda; class Merostomata; order Xiphosura; family Limulidae; genus Carcinoscorpius; species Carcinoscorpius rotundicauda. Next base: position 110,025,270 of record CM022394.1, on the reverse strand, counting down.
TTTGAAGTGAGAATCACAAATTGTGAATGTTCAAATCTTTTTTTTTATCCTGACCTAACTTTGGCAGAAAGTAATTATTTATTAAAATCTGTTAAATGTGACTTATGATGTGAACATTATTTTGTTGCCAGTTGTGCCAGTCTGCTTGTGATGTATTATCCTTCTGGTAAATTACATTTCTTACTGCCATATAAAGCTGTTAACTTGACCTTGATAAATTACTGCAAATATTTTTATTTATCATGATTAAAATTATGATTTTTAGTGGATAGATATTACACCCTTGTTTCAAGCAGGTTTTTCAAAAACATTCACTCATGTTTGGTGTAGTTTAACTTTTATCCCCAAAACATTCACATAACTATGTTGGCTGTTGAAATTTTCATGACAATTTACAGGCCTACAGTTTAGTAATAATTATAACTCTTGACAACATCTTGTATTCTTTATTGACATATAACTTATCACTTGTCAAAGCTGAGGAGAGCAATTCAGAACCCTCCTGTGATTTGTTGATCAGAAGTATTGTTGATGTATATTTACAACTTTTCTTAAGTGTTTGTCATACTGCTCATAATCATTTAATATTGATGTTTTTGTTTTGTTTCTGGTATTAGTCCTGAGGTATTAGCAACATTAACTACTGACGTGGGGCGTATACTGACAAAATTTCATCAGTTGCAGCCTAAAGGTTCCATTAACTTCTTGAGTGGAGTAAGAATTGCTCATGTGAGTTTAATGATATATGTATATATACATACTTACATTATTTCTTCTAGTATATTTTATTCTTCTAACAAGGTACCAAATTATTCATGGTTACTTGTGTATCTTTCCAATACTTCAAAATAAAATATTTTGATAGTTATGCAAAGTTTCCAAAACAAATCTGTAGAATATTCTTTTTTCTGTTGTACCTTAGTACTGATTGCATTAATCATTAAAATTATTTCAGCATTTAAGCTCCATTATTTTCAACAGAGATCTGATTTACAGTTTTATTCAAATATTTTTGTACTTGGTTCTAGAAATTGGAAAAATCACTGTCACGTTAATGAAAACTATATATATTATGTATCTTTTAATTATATCAATCAAAAAGACGCGTGTAAAATTTTTTATTTGTAACATGATTAGTTTGATTATTTATATATGTCATTTGGCAGCTAGCACTCAAACATCGTCAAGGGAAAAACCATAAAATGAGAATTATAGTATTTGTTGGAAGCCCTGTAGAAGCAGATACTAAAGAGGTAAGCTGTTTTTTGTTTACTTAAAAATGTATGCTTGATAGAATGTTTTTTGTAATCTATTGATTAAGATGGTCTTTGCAATTAGAATTTTTTTACAGTATAGTTCCAAAACTTACCACCTGCTGACAAAATAGCTATTCCTTGACAGTGATCTCACATGCTCTAGTACTTTTTATACCTCTTGACAATACCTAATTTGCAGATTTCTACACCCTTGTCAATGTGCCCTCTGTCCTGATACTGTATACAAATGCCTTACTTAGATAATGTAATCACTTTCTTGGCAGTTGCTGTTCATGGTTTTTCTGATAGTGTTGTGTGTTGTCTCATTGGGGATTGCAATTTTTGTTTTCCTTCTGGATTTCAGTATAATTGTAATTTCCGACAACAAAATTTGACGTGATATTTGCAGGCATGATTTTGGTACTATTGTTCTAGGATGGCAGCAAATCTGACCTTCCCTATTTCTCCTCTGTTTTCTAGCATATCTCTACAGTCTGGGGGAGGTCACTTTCTTTTGGGGTCTTCCATGGTTTCATCCACTGAGACATGGAAACAGTCATTTGGATGGGGGTATTTTTTCATATAGCTTCTGAAATTTCAGTTTTTGTTAATCTTGGGGAGAATTTGGATTCTGTTTTTGATGCTTTTTTTTTACTGAGCCAACATCTCACAAGCCCAGTCTGGATTCATCCAGTACTCTTTTTTTCAATTAATCATTTGTATTTATGAGATTTGGGGACTTTTATTTTATTTTATTTTTTCCTTTTGTGGTTCTTCCACTTTCATTTTGGTACAACAGTTCTATGAAGATGCTTTCTATATGGATCATGCCTGCACCAGTTCCTCCATGTTCTCATTGCGGGATTCTAGCTATGTTATCGGTGGGTGGTAAGTATGTATTTTTCTAAATTGAAGATGTATTTCTAAATAACTCTTACTTCCACTGACACTTTCCCATCCTCAGAGCCTGTGTAAATCTAGAAGAAGTGATTACATTATGTATGTGAGGTGTTTATATACAGTACCAGGATAAGAGGCAAGTTGATGAGGGTGAAAAAATTGGCAAATTATGTATTACCAAGAGCATTTAAGTGGGTTATACAAGAATGGAGCATGCAAGACCGATGCTTAGATGAGTAAAGCTGATGTTGAAGAATAAAATAGTAATATTGTCAGCATAGGTAATTATTATCAGAAATACATTTTCAGTTTAAGAAAATGTTAACTTCTGAAACATCAGTTTATAAATATATGGTGTATTAATAATTTTTATTCAAAACAATAAATGTTGTAGTAAGTACTGATCTTAAAGTGTAAAAACCATGATGTTTTAAAGGTCTGAAAGATATCTTTAATATTGAATTGTAAAGAATGGTATCTTTTGAGTAAAACAGTTTAGGTATGTTAATCTAGTAATCGAGATGTTTCACTAATTAAAAAAAAAGTTTCACTGTGGGTAATAATTACAAGAGAGAAAAACTAATATCTGAAACAAGTTTAGAAATTTAGACATGACTAAAGTATGTAAGTTTATGCAGTTACTTACCTGTGCTGACAATATAACTATTCTATTCTTCAACATCAGCTTTACTCATCTAAGCATTGGTCTTGCATGCTCCATTCTTGTATAACCCACTTAAATGCTCTTGGTAATACATAATTTGTCAATTTCTTCACCCTTATTAATTTGCCTCCTATCCTGGTACTGGTAAATTTCTGGCAGTAGATTTTAAAACTTTTCCATAGAATGAGAACAAGCTGGTAGGAAGAATGTCACTTCTAATTTTCTAAATGTGAACAATAAGTGTGGATGCAGATCAAAATGTGGAAATTATCATAAGACAAAAATGTGTTCAGTTAAAGTTTTACACTTCTACCACCTAATGGTTGATGTGAAAGATGTATTTAGTGAACTATATAATTATATGTGATATAAATTACCAAGATCACAGAAAATTTATGTATGTATAAGTTCTTTAATATATAAGAATATTTATACAGAAAGATAAAAACATTCCAGTTCCACACATTCTATATGTTGCTACCTGTGGTGTCTCTGAGCATTAGTCTGCTTCCCATGTTGCATTTGAAAAGCTGCACATACAAGCAAAGCTCAACATTTACTTTTGAATAATGTTGATGTCAAATTCTATTTCACAACAGAATATTCTACACTTAATTGTTAGGAATTAAGCTTTCTGTAATTCATATTTCAATACACAAAAGTAATTCAAAGAATAAAAATGTAGATTTACTGTGTGTTGTTATTGTTCAGCTCTTAGTGTAACTGAAATGCTCAACAATTACTTTTAGCAGTAGGCAGTACAAGTAACTCGTAGCTAGGTCTCTGACTGAAACTTTTTCAAAGTCCATGAAATTTTACACACACACACACACACACACACACATTCATGAATTGTGAATTGATATATTAATTTACTTTTGCTGTCACTCAGGGTGGGTACTTTTGTTTGTAATTTATGAGTTGTAATTGAATTTTCTTTCAAGTGTATTGGTATTCCAATTTTACAGATCTAACTAACTCTAAAGTAACCAAAATATTTTGAGTATATAACTATCCTCTTTAAACTCAGTTTCAAGTGCATTACTTGTACCTTATTGTTGAGCATGGTTGGCCTTATGCATGGTTTCTATGCTTAGGAATATTGAACAATATTTCTGTAAATAGATACCTGTAGACAAAATACTAGATCCAAGTGGAAAACAAATATTTGTAACCTGAATGTTGTGATAGGTCTAGGTATGTTTTATTTAATATGAATACATATTTTAATTTATTCATTGTGATAAAGATGGTGATAATGATAGTATCTGTGTTGACCTCACACTATAGGGTAAATACGTTTTGTTGACTGCAGTTTTTAAAAAGTTGTATAATGTCTTAAAACATGAGGAATCAATGGGCTCTTATTTTTAACTGAACTGATTTTCATGAAAGTTTGTACTAACATATAAGTAACCATTCAAAACAATAATCTAACCTCTGGTTTTGAAAGTTGGGCCCCTGTATGAAAGGTAGTTGGAAACTATACAGAGCTGTGCGTAAAATGAATATGAACACACAAAATATCATTGAAGCCAATTATTTATGTTTATGGAGTTATCAAAGGAGGTAAAGGTTTTAATTTTTTTCTCTAGTACTTGGAACCAAGATGTCCTGAACATTTTTCTTTTTCAATTTTTACTGGTAATTTATTTGGTATTATTAATGTTTTACAAGATCACATTTATGAAAAATTACTGTAAATAACTGTTTTTTTTTGTTTTAATGTTGATAAATGTACTTTTTTTCTCCACATGAAAATATACGTTCATCAACTTTAGCTTGTGAAGGTGGCAAAACGACTAAAGAAGGAAAAAGTTAATGTAGATATCATTAATTTTGGTGAAGATGTAAGTAGTTTTTTTTTTTTAAGTTTATAAGGAATTACAAGAGTTATGTAAGGATAAATATGAAGTTTATTCCTTTTCAATATCTTGGTTCAAACAATTAACACTAAATCAACAGTGACAGATAAGAGTAGCATAATAACAACAAACATCAAAATTTACCTACAATAGTTAGAAAATATCACATCATTTGAAAAGATAGAAGGAAAACCTATTAAATTATTGTGCAGTTGTTACCTATTTAAATTATGAAATTACTAAAAGGGATAGAAATGACATCACGTTCAGTTGCTTATTATTGGTGAGAACAAATAAATTATATATTTTATTAATTAGAATGTTTCTCTTTTTGAGTTTAATAATATCAAAGCATTTCTCAATTCAGGAAAATACTTATTTCAAAAAGTTTCTCTTAAATTACTTTTTCTCTTTAGAAATATTTACAAAATTTTGCATAAAATTAAAAAAAATTTAATCCATTTGCTTATCCAATGATTGATCTTCTTGAGTAAATTAAATAGCTTGGTATCACTCCTTAGATTTATTACAGTTAAAATTTTCTTACTGACAAAGCAAGTTTACAATTAATTCCATTTACAATGAATTTTGTTGCACTCTCTTTGTTGGACTTTAGTGTAACAAAATGGGATAGCCTTTTCAAAACGTACCTCTGACACTTTATAGCTGTTACTTGCAAGTGTTGAAACTTTCCCAGTTAAGCATTGATCTGATTTTTTTTTTCTCTCCTCCTCCAGTCTTTTATATACCATTTAATTACCCTTGGAAATATTTGTCTTGTGATATTCTCTTTCTGCATTAGTGTGTCCTCTATTTTGGAAAACACATTGTTCAGATGATTTTATCATTTTTTTTGACAAATCATTTAGACTTGGGTTTGTCTGAAGAAGTGTTGGAATAGTTCTTGTCCATGGTTGTGATTGTTTCACCACCTAGTGACTTTCTGTATAATTTATATTTTCATAATTATTATTTGAAAAAAACAAAACAAACCCTCAGTATGGAATTCTGTAAATGGTGAGGGGACCTTCCAGAGAAGGTTCTTTTCTTTCACTTAACCTCCTCTAGGAACTAAACACACACCCACATGTTTGCCGTGCATGACCATCCATGGGCTAAGGTCAACTGAGCATCAGTGTTGAACGTTCTCAATGGGTGTTGTGGAAATTGTGTTTGGGTACAGTGCTTACAAAACTCTGGCTTGGCTGCAGTGTCTTTGTTTAGCATTGTAGTGCATCCTCTTGTAGGGCTCCATGGTGGGTGGGATCAGTAGGTACTGAAATATTCTTTCTTTATTATGGATCCCTGAAATAAAAATAAAATAGTGATAAAAACAGGCCATAGATAAATTACCACAACTTGAAGAATCTAAAAAGCAATCTTCAACTTTTTCAACATCTGTACCTCATTTTCTGATATTACATTCTCAGACAAACCTTTAGGGCAAATGGCTTCATAAATTATTCAGAAAGGACTAGAGAGGCTTGCTGGCTCTTCTAAGTCAGTCAAAAAGCTATGTTCTGGGTACATCTTGGTGGAAACATCCACTCCAAAACAGAGTGAACTCCTTTTGCATTCAAAGACCATTGGGGATATATCCATTGAGGTTACTCCCAATGATAATTTAAATTTGTCATGAGGAATTATTGTTGAGAGGACTTTTAAGAATATCCCTGAGTCAGAGATCCTTGCTTGTTTCCCTCCCCAAGGATTTTCTGCAGTGAGGTGTATCTTCACTTAAAAAGGTGGAATTATGCTGCCTACCAATTCCCTAATTTTGATGTTGACATCACCACGTCCAACTGCCACCATTAAGGCAGGCTATCTAAATTGCAATGTACAGCCATATATTCCAAACCTCCTCATATGTTTCCAGTGTCAAAGGTTCAGTCCCTCAAAGACATCATGTTGTGGTTCCTTGGCATGTGCTCATTGTGGGTGTAAAGACCAAGAAGCCTACAAATGCAAAATGTACCCTTGTTGTATTAGTCGTAATGGCTCTTGCCCATCTTACTTTCAATCATGCCCTATTTTGGTGAAGGAAAAGGAAGTACAGCATTTGAAAACAGTTCACAACATTTGCTACCTCCTGGCTTGAAAGTTACTGTCCACCATTCCATCATGGACATATGCTGCTGCACTCAGTTCCACTGCTCTAATTGGAGTGCAGAAAGATCTTCCTGTGTCTTTGGCAGAGCCATTTTCAAATCATTTGAAGAATCTTTTGCCTTCCTGGGTTAAGAGAGTTGATCCTGTGTCTTTCCTTACAGGAAACATTTTGTACAGAAATGATAGGCTGTGTGATGGACATGTGTATGGAGGCATGACGCTGCTGGTTGATTAGCAGATGCCTACACTGTCTTTGCCATTCGACAAACTCTTTGAGGCCATAGCCATCCATGTTTCTTTTTTATGGTGTGGTGGAGATAGAATATTTTCTTTCAGAGGGTTCGGGTGATTTCTTCCACTCTGAGAGAAGAGGACAAAGTTGGGAGCCTTTCTACCCAGGTCTTGGAACATTTTTCCCAGGTGTTGGTAGGCATGGTATCAACCTACATAGGAGTTTGCTCATAATATTGGTTCATATTTGATGTTCAGCTATCCTGTTGAGATGTATATGACCCTTCCTTTGATCAGTATTGGTATAGTATATTTTTAATGGAAGGAGGATTACCATTTTGTCATATTTCTGAATGCAGAGTGATTCTATTCTGGGTACTTGGTTGAACATGATGTTCCACATCCTCTCCAAAATCCAGAGGCAAGTGGAAGGCTCCTTGCTCACTTGGTTGGGGAGCAAGAATAAAAGTTCATAATACCAGAACAGAACTCATCTGTTTCTTTGGTTTAGTAAAGTGTACATAATCCCATCATTCCAAGCCTTGAGGTGTTACCTTTTGGGATTCTTCAGGTGGAGGAGAAAGTTTGTCTTCTTCTTCAGTGTTGCTCACTTTCTCGTTGTAATCACTCTGTGGCTACAGGTTGGAATTCAGTTAAGTGAGTGTATGTAATATTGAGGTCCAATTGCCATAGTCACCAATATTATAAGACTCCTTATATGTTATCCAGAGTGGAATCTCAGCTATTTGGTTGGGGTCAGCCTTCAGGAAGAATCACTCTTTCTTTATCCAGGAACTAAGTTCAGGGTGAGGAGCATACTTGTTTGGGAGGTAGTGTGGTTCCTTCACTTGGGTACCACTTTTATCTTGGCACGCCTGTGATGTATTCAGATTTTGTCTGTATGGATAATGCTGCCACTGGCCCCTTTACCTTTTTGGTGTAGAATTCTAGCTGTATTGGCAATGGAGGTCAGTATGTTTTGGAAGGGGATATAAAAGACTGGTGCAAGCAAGACAAATATCACTGAGGGCAGTTGAAGGGGATAGAAAAGACGAGCAAGCACGACAAATATCACTAAGGGCAATTGAAGGGGATATTAAAGACTGGAGCAAGCAAGACAAATATCACTAAGGGCAATTGAAGGGGATAGAAAAGACGAGCAAGCAAGACAAATATCACTAAGGGCAATTGAAGGGGATATTAAAGACTGGAGCAAGCAAGACAAATATCACTATGGGCAATTGAAGAGGATAGAAAAGACAAGCAAGCAAGACAAATCTCACTGAGGGGAATTGAAGGGGATTTAAAAGACTGGAGCAAGCAAGACAAATATCACTATGGGCAATTGAAGAGGATAGAAAAGACAAGCAAGCAAGACAAATATCACTGAGGGCAATTGAAGGGGATTTAAAAGACTGGAACAAGCAAGAAATAATCAGACCAATGCTTTATGTATCAGGGGATGTAAGAATTTTTGGAAATATAGTTTCAATTTAGGAAAAATGTTAACCTTTATCAGTCAATGGAAGCACCTACAGATCTGTATATGGATATATCTTTTTTATGTGCATATTATATTGAGGTTGGTTGATAAACAAAAATTGCTAAAACTTGAAACATCTATGCTGTACTTTTCTTTTGATAAACAATGCCATTTCTAATTTTAAGCTATGTTTTTCTTGTACTGATTTAGTGTATATGTATGTACGCACATTGTCTAATAAATATTACAAGTGTGAAGCATTAATTGTAATAATATACTACTGACAGAATGTTACTTAAACGTATTACAAATGATAATCCTTTGTAAAATATTTAAAGTGAACTCATTATCTGACTTTCTGTGCTATTGCTGTTTAGAACAGGAAAATAACATTCATATCATATTAAAGCCAGATGCATGATATGAGGTATAAATAGTACATCTGTTTAACTTCTATATTGTTGTTATTTAGACAATGAACACTGAGAAACTTACAAGTTTTATAAATGCTCTGAATGGCAAAGAAGGTGGAAGGTAAGTAAACTAATGTGATTTTGTATATTGTAAACGTTTATCTAATCTTATTATACCTGACTTACAATAAGTAATAATCACTGCATTGAACTGGTAATTTAATAAAATTTTAAGTATGGTATTTCTTTTTTTATCCAATGGTTGACACAGGTGCAGACATGGTGTTAGCTACTTTACTAACCTAGACACGTTTTAGTCTGCTGCTATATTCAACTGTGCATCATAACTACAGCATACAATTGAACTTAAATTTATCTATTAAAGCTTAAAGAAACATTAACCTTGTTTACATGGGTGATGGGTCAAACGTCATGTCACTGCATTTGTTGTCTTGCATTCAAAATTTTATTGGATTACTATTTTGTAAACATATATCATTAAGTTTGGTATCAAATTGTAGACTGTAATTTAAATTTTAGTATTATACACAAATCAGTTTTTAAATCTAAAACTAAATATTAAAAAAACAACCTAAATATTGATTTTTGTTTTTGTGTTTGTCATTTGGCATGTTTAATGCAACAGTAGTTCATATTAGATGTATGTGATGCCCAAATATAAAGTCTATACTTTAATATGAATTAGGAACTCAAATTGCTGATGTTGACAAGCTGGAATATAAGATAAAGACATCCTGTCTTTTTTGTTTGCTGAAGTATAACCTTGTTTACGAATTAAACACAGTTTTTTCATTTTTAGAAACTTCCTTATATATACACCTACTTCTGTCTTTGACATATGAATAACCAATCAAAAGTTCAGAATGTCCTCATAGTGGTTTTATCAGCAATCTTCAAGTATTATGATGTAAAACTCATTCATTTGATACAAAAAAAAGATTTTTGTTTCAAGTCCTCCAAGTGTAAGATTTTATCAGGCTTAGCAGTCTACGTCAAGCAACAAATGAGTAGAAAGTTCATAACTAGAAGAGTTAATTATTTATTATCATTCTTTATTCACTGTTCCATGTTTTTAGAAGAATAAGTTGGAAAACTTGTTTGTAAATAGTAATGTATATACAGGTAAAATGTGTTGAAACTGAAATGTAACTGTATTTTACAAAATGCTGGTCCACTAAAACACAGCCAAGACAACTCACTTTGTAAAGCCTAAAGACCAGTTTCATATTTTTGAATATGATAACATGAGTGCACGTGGGTCATGTCATTTGCAACTTATATAATTTTAGCTAGGCATGGCTGGAAGGTCAGTATAGTAATAAATGTATATTTATATGAAATTTAGGCTGTTTAGACTAAGTATTTGTGTTTTTATATTATAATATAAGTCATTCTTGAATGAAAAAAGCATAATTCATATATTTCCTAGTTTTTTATGATGATTATTTGTGAAATTGGTAAAATCGACTAAACCCATACAGAGATTAGTTTGTGAAAATAACAGATAAAATATAAATTTTGTCTTCAAAAATATTTCATAATTATATGGACATTATAAAGGTGTTCCATGTGAAATTTGAACTTTTTTATGCATATAAGTACTTTTAATTTTAAATTAAAGTTACTTAATGCTGCATGCAAAAATAAAAAAGGCACAGGGGAAACATTACTTAAAATTATTTTAAAACTTAATAAAAAAAATTAAAAAAAATATTTTGGATACAAAAGGCTTGTAATGTTTACTGATAATCTGCAAATTTTGTGAAGATAACACATATTAATTTAAAAGCTATCGCTTGAAAACTATATCTCACAAAATTGTTGCAAAGTTTGTTCCATGGACCAAGCCCATGCTGAAAGAGTTAAAATATAGCTACCATTGCATCTTTTCTTTGTAAAATAGCATGTTTCTTGCTTTAGGTCAAATTTTGTGAAGTTTTATATTCAACTGAGATTGTTGTAAGTCTAAAACATTTGTGTTTGTTGTAGTTAATACGAGATAATTTGTAATCAGTTTGTTTTCAAAAGCTTTTTTACTAGTCTTGGTGAAGTACAAAACGAGCAGAATCATCACTACTGGGAAATTAAAATGTTATTCCGTTCTTGCACATTTTTTCCAAAACACTTTTCTCAGTCATTTTAGTTACTCTATGTTGTAATGATAACAGCAATTGTTTTTAGTTCTGTTTTGACAAATCTGTAAAGCAATATAGGAAATTTATTAGTGATTTTTTTTCCTGTAGTTACAATTGAATAACTAAAAAATCATAAACAACAATATCATGCCATAGAATTTTACTATTATCTATTAAGTTTAGTAACTAAACTTTATTTAGGTCTAATAAGAAGTTTGAAACTTCAAGTAGACTAAGGACACAACCTTCCACCTCAAAATCTTGGATCAAGAGATATGGAACTATTTTCATGGATTAAAATGGATGAGAAAATCATTAAGGGAACATTCTGAGCTGTCAATTGGTTATTCACATGTCATATTTTGTAGAAAGAGAATATAAGGAACCATTTTAAGAAGTGGAAAGAGGTGAACAAGACCACAGTGTTTGATTCATTCAGTATATGAGCCATATCTTAACAAAATAAAAAGATGACATTTTTATTTTATATTCTTGCTTGTTAATAGTAAGTTGAGTTCCTAATTTTTACAAAATTATGGACTTAGTATCTTGACATCATAAACATCTAAATCTAAACATTGTTGCATTCACCATCCAAATAACTCACTAGAATTTGTATTCAGATGTTCTTTCAATATTTACTTTTAAATTAAGAAATTAAGTTGTATATTAAAGTTTGAACTATAATCTACAGTTTGCTTCCAAACTTATTGACATAAATTTATAAAATAGTAGTTCAATAAAATTTTGAATGCATGTCAGCCAACAAAGCCTTTGACCCGTGACCTATCATGAAAGAGTTAATAAATCCTAAAAGAGAGGATGATGTGATAGGTGTGTATGGCAGGAGAAATCTGATTTTCTATATGATAGCTCTGTAACCAAACAAAATTGATGGATGTAAAAATTATGATTTGTCTGAGCAATGAATATTTTAAAAGTGAGTAATTTATGTTTAATATTATAACTTCAGGGGTGGGTAGATGAGAAGATACCTAGAGAAAATGTCACCTAGTACAAATTTAGGATTTTTTAAAATATTGCTTCATAAAATTAAGGATATAAAACTTGCATATTACTTGTTATACTATACTAACTGATTTAACATAAATATATAGTATTTTAATAAAATGTATGTCAGACACTAAAAGTGTGTGCAGTAAAGATACCTTAGGGTAGAGAGTTAAAATTACAGTATACATTATTGTATTGCTAACTGAAATAGGCTTATATATGCATGCAAAGTAGTTTCAAACACCACTAAGGTGATTTTCGTTATACGTTTCTGTTTGTTTGTTTATTCTTATAGTTCAATCTACCATAAAACTGTCAGTAATTAAATATATTTGGATATGTATAGTATGTTTTTTATTTTGTAAGAAAGTTTGATATGGAACTCTTCAAATGTATCAATAGTAAATTTCTGTTGAACAAATTGTGCAATATATAAAGTAATTTGTTTTGTGGATATTGTTCATAAACATTCACCTTAGTGACAAGTTTAAATAATGGATCTGTCAGTCTGTATGTAAAAAACTTGTGATGGATTTGAATACCACTGACAAAATGTATCAGTTTGGAAAAGATTCTGATAGCTTTAATTTCTACAGTTCACATTTAGTAACAGTTCCTCCTGGACCACATCTTATGGATGCCTTGATCAGCTCACCAGTTGTCCAAGGAGAAGATGGTACGGGTGCTGTTAACATCGGTGGTTCAGGATTTGAATTTGGTGTTGATCCTAATGAAGATCCTGAGCTGGCTCTTGTAAGTAATCATAAATTTTCAAACTTTTCCAATTTTCTGCTAATTGAATTTCTTTCATTTCAATATATTAATTACATAATTGTCTGTTTCATTAAGATTTTTCCACATCTCTAATGCATGATGTTTAAAACAAATAAGACTTTGATTTACTTTTTTATATATATATATTTTATATCTACCAAGTATAAAAATGCATATTCTAATAAGGTTCTCAAGTTTCACGTGTGTTTGTAGGCTTTACGAGTTTCTATGGAAGAACAGAGACAGAGACAAGAAGATGAAGCCAAAAAAGCATCTACCCAATCTGCAATGGAGATTGAAGGTTCACAGTCAGCTCCAACTCCTGCTACTGGTAATGGTTTGTTTGTTATGTTTAAGTTGGAAATGATTTAGGATAAAGTTAATTTAGGACTATTATAAAAACAAGGTGGCCTATTTTAACATTCATACTTCAGAAGTAATGATTTTTAACCCTCTTGTAATGGGTATCCTTTACTGTGCATGATACAAGATTTTGTATGTAAGAGATGCAGATTTTCTAATGCATAAAAGTATTTTTGATCTTAAAATCAAAATTACGTGTTGAATGGAAAAATGCATTAGCAAATTATTTCTTAAAATCATACAATTGTTAATATTGACATTTTCTGTACAAAAGTCTAAATGTTGTGTAGATATATTTACTTTGTTAAAAGTTGCATCATTAATCTCATCACTGATGCATTCAAAATTTAATAAAACTACTTTGTGTACGACTCCTTTCCCTGGTTCCTGTTTCTTTATTATTTGGAATCCTTCTTTCATCCAAGATATTTCTTCTGCTACCCTTATTGGATGACTTTGAGACCTTAGTGTTTTAGATTGAGACTTGAGGGTTTGAGACCAAGATTTTGTTGTAAATTTCACAATTAATGATAAAGCAAGAAGAATAAAAACTTGCTTATCGAATTATACTATATTAACTGCAAAACTTTTTCACATTAACACCACAGTATGTTTTGACATATCCTTTGGAAGGAAAACAATGAAAAAATAAAGGTCAGATAATAAAACAAAAGAAAAAAAAATATTTTTCAGCATTTTATGGTGTCAGTGAATTATATATGTGATCTTTGAAGCTGAAGGGGATCACAGTAGATCTACTAGATGTGTTTAATACTAAAGATAGTTGTTAACATGTAATGTAAATTTGTGTACCAGGTGAAGTTCATAAAGACTTGTGATGTGCCTAGGGATGATGCAAAGTAGCAATTATTTTTGAATAAAGTGCATATTAACTGTGGATTGATGTATAGATAATGTGGTAAATGGTGACATAAACAAAAATAAGGGAGGGGTTATAAACATTACTGCAAAGATACAGTACCAACTGCCAATGGGTTTTACAAGTAAAACATCTTTGATACAATGTTGCACCTTGTATGAGCTGTTATGTAATTGATATTTAGTGCTTAATAATACTGGATGTGTTAATAAACTTCATCAGGATTGAGACCAGGTTTTGAAACAGAAAGGTCTGATTCAGCATAGATTTCTTTGTCCCTATCAGGAATTATTTTGTTTGCTTTGTTACTAGATTCTATGTAATAACCCTTATCACATTGTTGAAATGCTCACAGTATGTTAAATTCTATCCAATGTCTATAGTTTTAATTAACATACCCTTTGTGTGCTCTGTGCTCCAGTTCATGAGGTAGTATTAATTCATTTATTTTCCCTAGCTTCACTTGTGTGTCCGTGTACTATTAGTCCATGTTGGCAGTATAGTTCTGTAATTTTGTATGATTTATATGCACAGTACAATTTAATAAAGTTGCATTATTTTGCAAGTAGCCTTTGGATGATTCACTTTTTGTCCTCTAGGTGTCAGCACCTTTTTAAGCAATTTATCTATTATAGGACTAACTTGGTCCACATATTTATAAAGAAAACGAGTGGAAAGCTGAGGTTTTGTGAGTCCAAAAGACTGTTTTTAGCTGGTATATTTACAAAAGCTGTGAAAACATGAAGTATTTGTTTATAAAGTATCCCAGATAGTAAAATTTCATTTACATTTTCTTTTGAAGAGTTGTTTTTGATTGGCCTCATATATTTGGTCACATTTTATCAAAAGTTTGAAAAAGATATGGTATTTGTGCTCTTGTACAATGAATTTTTAAATGATAAAATCCAAAAGGATGAACTTGTACCTCCAGAAAAAAAAATTGTATGATGTCTCTACTCATTAATTCTGCATTTTTTGGCCATACACAGGCTCGATGATATATTATCCATTTCTTACAACTGACAAAAAGAGTGTAGTCATAGTCAGTCATATTTTGCAGACATGGATGAACAGTCCAAATTTTAACTGGGCACTCCATGGGAAACTACAGGGTGGTCGCTAGAAAAGCGGAAAATTTGAGGTTCAGATGAGATCATGAATAAGATGCATGCTTACTCATTTCTATTTTGATTTCTTTACATCATGAATAAAATGCACGATTTTAATAATTTTGAGCATCTATGAGTGTAATATAACATATTCCTTTAAAAAACTTTGTAAAAGTTATTCTTTGTAAAAATAAATAGCTGTTTGACAAATTTTCCGCTTTTCTAGCGACCACCCTGTAGTATCAGAATAAAATGCTACAAATTTGGGTCCATCATAATCAACATTTGGTTTTGAAGTTCGTGAGGCTTTTCATACTGTTTAAATGCTTGCTGTTGGGATTTAGAAACAATACTTAAATCTCTTTACTGCCTTTTTAAAGATTCTCCAGCCAAATGAGAAATTTATACCTGAAATTTTGTTTTATGAAATGAGTAGAGAATGCACCTGCTGTACAAAGGACACTTGAAATTATTCTGAATTTCCAAGCATACATCAAAACAGTTGAACCCAAATCAAACTCTTGTACGGTACCAGAAAGTGAAGCACTTAATACTGTGAAATATGTTAAAATTATATCATTTCTGTAGCAAAATTGCAATTTTGATTTGACAGCAGAATAATACTCCATTTCTGATGAATTATCACTGACCACCCTGTACTACCTCTTATTGACTTAAGTAACATATATTAAATTGGAAGAGACAAATCCAAGAAACAAGCTTGAATTTTGAAACAAATGTTTGTTTTGAATTGAGAAGTTGCTAGAGAAATGTCCATGGCAGTACTCGTTTACTTGTAATGTTGCCCATTTTTCTTTTTTAAAAATATCCTCAGATGTTGTGAGTAGTAAAGCTCATTTTTATTACTACAGTCCCCTATTGTAAATTTCAAATGTCTTGTAGCAGGAGAATGTGACTGCCTAATCAGATAGTATAATTTGCTTTCATCTTAGGTTATGAAGCCAAATTCTTGCATCTTGATGGATATTGATTTCAAAATTAATAGGCTTGACTAGTTTTTGTTGAAACACATAGGCCAATCTATGGAATCAGCTCTTATGGCATGTCAAACTCATTTTAATGGTTTCTGATGGACAAGCAACTGTTTAAAGGGGTTTTTATGTCAATGAAGAGTTAATGCTTCAATACTTGAATGATGTTTTCCTTGTTGGTCAGCAGCTAATCTGTGATTATGTATATTAAGTAGGAAGTATTCTGAATGTTTCTTTCTCAAAAGAACTTGCTGCCACTCATAGTGGTAGATAGAAACATAACCAATACCTCAATCAGAAGAGAGAGGTGGCTGAACTGAATGGAAATGCACGGAAAAGGAAACTTATTCTTGAGAATATTAAAAAACGGCTAAACACCTAATTACTTTAATCTTCACAATGCTTTATTTAAAAAGCTGCTTTTCAGTTGATAAAATGTTGTACTCGCTTAATGGAGGTTTTCCCTTACTCTAGGCATATACACTTCCAAGATAATTGAAAATGTAAACTCTGTAAATAGATTATGTAAAAACAAGGTGATGAAATAAGGCTAGATATCTATTGATGACAGTTTACTCAAGCTACAAATCTCTGTTATGGCTTCACTGGAAAAGTATAACAAGGGATATCTATGGTATTGTAGGATTGCACAGGAACTTTGTAAAAATATGGGAGTAGTTTTAAATTACTCCAATTTTCTTAATTTTGTTTTCCTGCAAAATTTCAAGTCCTTTACTTTCTTTCACAAAAAATGTACTTTCATAGCATGTGCATTAGTTGGAAATTGCTAAATGTAAGATTTCCAATTTTCTGGAATTAGCATCTACGTTATTTCCTTAAACTTCAGATTCATGTTCTGGCTCCAACTAAATTTGATAAGTACTGTAGACATGGAGTCAAAGTAAGGATTTATAGCTTGATTTTTAGATACTGTTTCCAGACTTTTTATTATTTTTAAAAGCTTTAGTTTTCAGATTTAAAGCATAATATCTGCATTTTGATTCAACTTATATCTGTACTTTATTGACAGCCCCTTATTCTCTTAAATTACAATGTTTACTATTCTTGTATATATAGAATGAACAGTTCATTAAGTTATATGATTTATTTCATGTTATATTTGGTTTGGAAATTCAGTTTTGAGGACTGTGTAAAGTTTTGGAAAAGTCACAGAAATTTGAATCACTGAAGGTGTATGAACCTTGATAATTTCTTTGACTTGTCAAACTTCAAGAAAGGTAACACCTCAGGTGTAACATATAGTATCAACATTGTAGAACACAAATTATACACAGTAGGAGAGTAATAAAGTATCTGCTTATTAGACTTATGCTGTTGTTAATGGTTTCTTGTTACTAGTAGCATTAGTGTACTGCAAACATGATAGACTTTACCACTATTTGTGCTGCATGTAAGTTTACTGTTATAATTTAGTGTGGACAGTGGACAGTGATGAATGCATCTGATGTCAGTTATAGGGTACTGTTTCTTTATTTCATATGAACAGTATTTGCTTCAAGTTGATGTAGTATTAGTGTGGGCAGTGCTAAATGAAAGTTAGATATCATTTGTAAGCTAGTGTTTCTTTATTCCTTCTCAACAGTTTACCTCAGGTTGGTTTAGTATTAATGTTTTTAGGGATGAATGGAAGTTTGTCATTTGTGGACTACTATTTCTTTAATATATGTGAACAGTATTTCCTTCAGTTTGGTTTTCTACTACTGTATGTGTGATGAGTAGAAAGAATTTAATTTTTCCATGTTTCCCATATTAATTCTTTATATATGTCAAATTTGTGAAAGTCAAATTAGTTTACTTTAACAAGCACTGGTCAGTCCATTGTACCAATTTAGTTTTGGAAAATTCATGTTTACTATAATTTTTCAAACAAGAAGTAAATAGTTTCTCTTTGAAGTGACAGGGTTTGATTTTTCTTTTTGTATTGATTAAAACACTCAGTTTCAGAATTCATTTAAACATTTTATTTAGAACAACATATTTCATACCATATTTTAAGTGGTAAAAATCTATAAAGAAATGGAAAGCTACCAATTTACTGAATGATGGTTTGATGTGTCATTTGTAAATACCTTTTTATATACTATGATTGAGTTCTAATATATGTGGTGGTTGGATGTCATTTGTGTAGGTTAGAGGTTCTTGATTTCTTGTTATTAGTATTTGCCCCACTTTGTTTTACTGTCAATATGTTTAGTGTAGATTGAACTGAATGTCAGTCTGATGTTACTAGTAGACTACTGTTAGTTAATGTGGACATATTGTACTGTCAATTTATATTTTTATATGGCAGTATAGTTATGGAATAGGCCTAAACCCTAATATTGCCATTTTTTGTATATTGGTTTTGTGAAAGCCAAATTATTTTAACTAGACTGTTAATTCTTTGTGCATGAGTCAGTCCATTGTACCAGTTTGTATTAGAAAATTCATGTTTGCTGTAATTCCAGAAACTTGGTACATTCTTACTGAGTGTTAAAATCTGAATTTTAATAAAGTATTTTTTCACTAAAAATTTGAGGGATTGTGGCTTAGATTCTGATTATTCTGAGAGCAAAATTATTTTAATGTTAAAAAAAATTACTACATTTCATAACCTTTAGAATCTCCTAAAGGAATATTATTTGGTGTTTGGCAAAACTGTATTTTTGTTATTTTGTCTGTCCTAGCATTAACTGTTGAAAATCACCAGTTGTAATTAATATACAGTGAAATGAAAAGTTGAGAAGTATGAACTTAAAACAGTAATATGTTTATCTTTTCCTTTTAATGCATAATTTTCTGTGTGTAGAGCTTCAAACTTTCACTTGCTATTCTTGTCATATTTGTTTTGTATAAATTAATCTTTTTGCTAAAGGCAACAAACAGAGGAATATAATTAGTCACAGGTTGTAAACACCAATGAAGGAAGTTAGTTATCCATGTGATCTTTGTGAGTGCAAACCATAAATGAATTAGGCTTAAGTTTTTTAGTAAGTTAGCTCTTTAAATAATTCTTGGAGATGTCTAATGTGTACAAGACAGTAGGGTAGAATGCCTAAGATAACTACTAAACATTAATTATATTAAAAAAAATTACCCTTGGAGACAAAAAACACATTAAAAAAAATAGGCTAAATATCTAATTATGGGAACCAAAACAGAATATTATAATGAATCTTGTAAAGGTCATTATACTGTTTGTGTTGGTTATAAATAATTCATTACAAATATTAGAGACAATTACTGAAATTTTTAAAAGACAAGATCAGATAGTTGCAGCATGGCATGTGGTTGTTTATATATATATATATCTTAGAAGCTATGATGCCAAAAACTTGTACTCCTTTTTTTATACTATCAGTAGTATAAGTTCATAATTTTTGGAGGTCATATAAGTGTAAATAGAAAATTTAAATTGGGAAATTCAGAACATATGCAGAGAGATATATATATATAAAGGATAAGAACTTAAACTGTATATAATATGAAACTTTGATTTATAAACTACAAGTTTTTGGCATACATTGATAATAAAGCTGTTTAATTAAATTTTGAATGAACTTAAAAGTATGCAGATGATTTAATTTTAACAAATTCTGTACTTTAGTAACTGTTTTATTATAGCAAACAATAGATTGGGGTTTACTCTGGATTTTCTTCAGGTTTCATTCAACAAGTTTGAGATGTTGTGAAAAGCTCATGTAGCTGAAAACATTCCTTTCTATTATTACTAAAACAGTACTGTAGATATTGCTTTATAGGTACAAACATGTTACACTTTTCTTTTGTAAAGTCAAATAGAAAATTAATTTTGTGAATCATACTTTGTTTGATTCAGTAAAAAAGTTTATCTTTGAACTGACAGGAATTGTGAGGTTTAGTTTTGTAGTGATTAAAAAACTTAGTTTCAGGATACATTTAAATTTTTTTATTTAGAACAGTGTGTTCTATATCATATGTTAACAGTTGTAAAAATTAAAAACAAATTGATGTTACTTTAAAGTTTGTATCAAAGAATAGATAATAAATAATCATGCTCTGAAGTTACTAGTTAACCTTTATATGCTTGTTTTGTCAACATGTTGCTCGTCTTATTTTTCAGAAATGGTTTTTGAAACAGCAATGATACACAGAAATTAAAATTTTTACTGTAAAAAAAAAAGAAAATAAGATTGTATTTATATTTTAGTTTACCATGAAGTCAAATTCATTTAAAATGTCAGGAGGAACTATTAATGTTTTTAAAATTAAGCATGAACAGCTTAGATACTGTATATTACTGTACCAATTTACTTTATGAATTATGTCTTAGACATTGAAACTTCACTGTTCGTATCAAACTGAGCTTAATAACAACAGTTATTTTTTGCTTGTTTGTAGAAGTCTTATGTATTCATTACTCTTTTATGAAGATCCTTTACTCATGTAACTCTTGTTGCACTTAATATTAGTATAGTTGTCTATGTAGGTTGACTAAGAATTAGCTTACATCTTAGAAATGAATGGATACTTCCAACTTGGCAAATTTATCAAGTATTCAGAGCTGTGAAAGAAATGTTTTAAATTGGGAAAATTACCAAGTATCCTTCATTGAAAAACAGATATTTGCCACTAAGAAAGTTATTATTCTGTGTAAAGTACTAGTGTTTTATTAGTCTTTAATATTCATATTAATATTTTTCTGCATTTTATATTTGTAGGAAGTAATGAAGAAACATTATTAGAAAAAGCTTTGGCTATGTCTTTGGAGAGTGAAGGAACTCAGGGCACTGGTACAACATCCGTACCAGATTTTTCAGCTATGACTGAGGAAGAACAGATTGCATATGCCATGCAGATGTCTTTACAACAAGCCGGTAGGAAACATTGGAATATAATTGATTCTTACCTTTTGTAAATTGGAAAGTACTTTTAAGTATTCATATTGTATTGAAATATAACAATTTGGGGGAACTGAAAGTTTCAGATTAGTCATGTAGAAAGATGTACAAGATTCTTTACACTATAGGATTCAGTTACTTTAGAATCCAAATAACAAGTCATATTATTTTTCTATTCCTAACCTAACATTGGCTTTTTACTGTATAGTTAATATATAATTGAACACGAGAGAGAAATATTAACAAATCCTGACAGGTAGGTCTGGGAGCAGGGATCTGATTTTCTCTTTTGTAGCTCTGCAATGAAAGAATAATGATGCTATAGAAAACTGTGGTGTGCTAAGATAGTAAATTATTTTATTGAACCTTAAGTTTGAAGGTATTAATTTTAAAACTGACAAGCGTTGCTTTAACTGATTAAACAAGACATATTTTAGTTATTGAATCTCATATTGCCAGTTGTTCAACTATTAAGTTACAATATTTATTTAAACTAGACTTAAGCTGCTCTAGTTTCATACACCTAAAATGAACTAATGCTTGATGTACTTCTAAATGTTTTTATGTATTGAAAGATCATATTTATCATGTAGGTGAAGGTGGAGAGCACAGTGTAAAAACGGAAATCAAAGAAGAGCCGATGGAAACAAGTGATGGCCAACCAAAAAAAGTAAGTAGTTTTGTATTTTATCAATAACTAATGCCTCTAATGGTTCAACAGTAAATCAGGTTTCCAATGCTTTTTGTGTAGCTTTGTGCTTAACAGTAAAATACAAAACATATTACATTTTCTTATCCCATATTTTTTAAACATTATTATAAAACTAAATACATTTAGTTGATAGCTTAAAAATACCTGAGATCTCCAACTTCAAAAAATATCTTGAAAAATAGAAGGAACACGAGTAGCAGAACATATTTTCAAGTCTTGTTTAACATGTTGGCTCCCAAGTCTATATAGCTGATATTTTTCAGGGTCCAGAAAAGAAATGTTACTCTGATGTTCCGTTCTCATCTTTATAAGTAACTGTTGTGTTCCAGCCAATAACTGGCCTTTTAAAAAGAAAATAGAGCATGACTTACCTCTGGGTTGTGTGGGAGCCAGTGTGTTAATTGAAGTAATGGCTTTAAATAATTACATAGAATGCTAAATAAATTATAAAGTAAGAATGTGCATGCTTCCAGTTTTCGCAAAAAAATTTATTTCTGATGCAAATGAACATTTTTTTTTTTTACTCATTTTACCATTGCTGGATATACAAGACTGTTCTGTTTAAGTTGTGATTATTTGGTTTCAATGAAAAGTTATTTTAAAAGTGATTGTTATAGCAAATTTACTTATTGAACTCTAAGAGTTATTTGTTACATCATGTATCTTGCAGCTTGTAAAAATTTCTAGGCCTGAGTTGGGCAATATATGTCTATGTGAACAAATATTGAAACAAAATGTGAAGTTAGACTGTATATTAATTAGCCTTAATGGATGATTTCTAAAGTTTGTATTATAATAACAAAGACTGAGGAGAATAATGTGACTTGTCAAAGAGTTTTCTGAAGTAATTAAATTCCCCTGTGTGGGCTTTGACAAAGGGGAAGCAATTATTTAAAGCTCCAAGTACAACTGTGATAATCATTAGTATAAATGAATTTTTGGACGTACATTTGACTTGTTTTGAATATATTATTTTAAAATGAGCGGATTGTGTGCTATCAGTTTATTGTTAAAATTTATTGCCAACAAGTAACAGTTACCTACTATAAAGAATCCAACCTTTATAAAACCCAATGTTTTGCAAGCCAGCCAGAAATATACAATATTAGGCAATGTTAAGAGAAGACATGAATGACAACAGAAGTAGACCTATATATGCAAATCTGCAGTGGTGGCAAAATAAGTGTAGAGTTTACAATCATGCTCTATAACCATCTTGCCTGATTTTAAAAGTATCAATCTAATCTACTTTGTTAAATAGCAAAACCGAAACAGGACAAAAATTTGAAAGAAGAAAAGGAAATAGAGAGAATAAGAGCACAAATTGAAATTTCCCAGATCACCAACTGAAAGAGGAAGGACCAAAGAATGACAAGAAGACAGATCCAGCCAACCCAAGCTGCCCAAGTTTGATGGACATAAAGGTGATACAGATGTTTTCTTGGAAAGATATGAAACATTTGTCCCAAGTTAAAACTGGGACAAAGGTGACTAAACAGTCTGTCCCAGCCCATTTCTCACAGGAAATGCCCTACAAGTATACGCAGGCAGGCATAACATCCGAAGATGCCATAGACTATGATAAGTTAAATGTAACCTTCCATAAATGCTATGAACTTGCTGAGGAAGACCGGAATGAGATGATCAAGCTGGCAGAATAGTATATGGAAGTTGATAGAGCAAGTATAACTGACAAGTCCAAGAATAACCGGTTAAAGTTGAAGCTAGGACTGGCTGACAAGAAATAAGAATCAATCAAATATAACAAGTCAACAGACAGAAGGGAGAAGAGGTGTTTTGCTTGTTATAAATTGAGGCACACTGTGAGAAAATGTAAGTCTGTCACCAACTAGCAACAGCAGAAATTTCAACATAAAGCAGCTGGAACTATCTACAAAGATGGTGCTAACAAGAAAAGAATAACTATTCCCATGCATAATGCTGCTGTAAAAGACAGAATTGAAACTACCTGTCAGATTCACCACAGAATGGAAATCCTATCTTTCTGATTAAACAGTGTATGCTACAATGCTCAAATCAGGGGTTTGATTCCTCTTGGTGGGCTTGGTAGGTAGCCCGAAATGGCTTTGCTGTAAGAAAACACTCATACACACTAAACAGTGCATGACAGATGGTCAGATCAAGTTAGCCATTGGATAAACAGTGCTAGTAGTGTTCACAGCACTTGACAAATACTGAGAGGTACCAGAAAACAATGACATGCTGTCTAAGGGTCAAGAAAGTGAAGGTCCTGTGAGACACTGGATACAGCAGTGAAAACCAGTTTGGTATCTAATGGCGAGCAAGGTATATCTGTGCATGCTGATTGATGGGACAATGAGATTTCTCATAGCATGAATAAAGGTGGATACTGTACTATGTGGGAGATCTTGAGGCTTTATATGTCAAGGCACCCATCTATGAATTGGTGATTAGTAATATATCAGGCAGTAGAAGTTCAGAAGACTGGTGAAGCATCTGAAGTCAGTATTAGATTTGGGAACTGAAGGAAGCACAGACAAGAAGACCCTTAACCACTTGACAGCAGATGACGTATATATACGCAAATTTCAATGTAGATCTATAAGCGGATGACGTATATATACGCCTATTCATTTAAAAAAAAGCCCTGGGTGTTTCCTGTTGTTTTTGTTACCGTTTAGCAATTTAGTGACGTCTAACAACCAATCAGGAAAGAGATTTTCTAATTGGCGACACATTTACTCTAGAAAAATTAATTCTAACGTGTAATATTTCAGAAGGCGATCTTTGATTTTTGGAAAATAAAAATAATGAATTATTGATTTGTCTCTAACTTATTTTAGACTTATATTTTGTTTTTTACCTCTTGGAATAAAATTTCAACAGGATCGAATACCTAATGGCTTATAAAAGAAAATTAGTTTTTACTGCAGAAGAAGCTGCCATGATGTTTGTGGATTCTGGCTCTTCTGATAATGACGAAAGTGATAATACAGACAATGATAGTGAGGCATCTCAACCTGACAATGATGAACAAATAGAATCTGAGCCACCTTGTCGTCGTCCAAAGCGCCAGGATTCAGAAACAATGAAATGGACTAAGAGAGACAATCGTCCAATTTTACACAACTTTACAGGAAGCTCAGGTATTCAACAAAGTGATCTAAATGCAAACAGAAGCGTATCTGATTTATTTGCTTGTTTCTTTCCAAATGAACTTATAAATCACATAACTGTGGAAACTAATAGATATGCTAATGCTCATCCACCTCTACAGCCAGGAAAACTGCGTCATGATTCTGCATGGAAGGACTGTACATGTGATGAAATAAAGGTAGTGTTGGCTTTGTGCTTTCTCGTGGGTATCATAAAAAACCTACGTTTGATTCATACTGGACACGCGATGATACTACTGAAACACCATTTTTTCCAAAGACTATGCCACGAGACAGATTCAGAAAGATAATGAGCAACTTGCACTTTTGTGACAACGATAATGCAGATCCAGATGACCGCTTATTCAAAATACGTCATGTAATTGACACATGCCTTCAGAACTTTCAGAAAGTCTACATATCTAGTCAGGAAATTTGTGTTGATGAGTCCCTAATGAAATTTCATGGACGTTTACTTTTCAAGCAGTACAATCCTAGCAAACGTGCTAGGTTTGGTATAAAATTTTACAAGTTGTGTCAATCCACTGGACCAGAGACTGGTTACGTTTGGAACTTCAAAATATACACTGGCCAGGACAATGAACCTGATTTACCAGCAAGCACAAAGGTTGTTCTGAATCTTATGGAACCACTGTTAGGTCAAGGTTACAATGTCTATCTTGATAACTGGTATTCAAGTCCCAATTTATTTTCAATGCTCATAAAAGAAAAAACAAATGCATGTGGAACTGTTTGCTTGAATCAAAAAAATATGCCAAAGGATATTGGAATGTAAAAAAGGAAAAAAGGGAGAAATTAGTGTGAGATCCAGCAATGAAAATATCATGGCACTTGTCTGGAAGGACAAAAAAGATGTCAAAATGTTGTCTTCTATGCACACCTCAATTATGGTGGATACTGGGAAGAAAGACAATGTCATATGCAAGCCACAATGTGTCCTTGACTACAATAAAGGTATGGGTGGCGTAGATCGGTCCGATCAGGTGTCAGCAACATGTAGATCAACAAGGAAGTATGTGAAATGGTACAAGAAGGTGTTTTTCTATGTGTTAGACATATGCATTGCAAATGCTTTTGCACTACATAAATCGTTCGGTGGATCAAAATCATTTCAAGAATTCAAGCTTACTCTTGTGAAAGAGATCATTCTTGAAGCTAATCTTCCTGATTGGTATACTAAAAAAGGTCATCCCCATAGCATTTCAACTCCATTGAGATTACAAGGGCGGCATTTTCCTGAAAGAATCAAACCTGAGCAAAGTGCTAAAAAACAGAAACCTCAAAAATGGTGTGCAGTGTGTTATGAAAAGGGCAGAAGAAAGGAAACTGTATACCAATGTGATTGTTGTGGCATTCCACTTTGTATCGAACCATGCTTTAAGGCATACCACACAAAATCCTCTTACTAACTCTTTTTAATAATAAAATGATCTATTTTTATCATTATATTGTATAGTTTTATTCACATTTTATTAGTTGTTTTTTTTTAATAATTTTCAATTTTATGCAATTTTTCTAAAAAAACCCCGCTAGCAGGACATAAAAATGCTTTTAAAAATCTGCTGTCAAGTGGTTAACAGTAGAATATTTGGGATGTGGCCCAGAATAATGTTGAGTACAAGACCATGGGAGGAAGGACCAGAAAAGATTCCTGTATTGGCTTTATCAAGGATGTTCTACTAAGTAAAGTTAAACAGATCATAGTAGCAACAGAATACCAGACTCGATTTACGAGGTTGGCTCATAAATTGACTGGGAGAGGACACCTAGGAGCAAAGAATGTGGCAGACAAAATTACCAAAAACTTCCACTGGCCAAAGATCATTTATGTGACTAGATTCTGCAGGTTGCTGTGACATATGCCAAAGGACAATACCTAGAGGGAAGGTAGCCAATATGTTACTGGGTAACAATTTTCATAGAAGAGTCATTCACCAGAGTAACTATGGACTTGATTGGACCAGGGGAACCAATATGTGCTGACAGTAGTTAACTATTGACATATTATGTAGTGCAAAGCAGTCAGAAATGCTTCTTTGACAAGAAGGCCAAAGATGAATGAATCAAAATTGGAGAGTCTTGATTCTGCTACCAACAGACAAAAAAACAAATCAACCTGCAATGAAAAAGACATTTTCAACTTGAGAAAGTTGGTTTAAAAAAAACAAAGACAATAAAGTGAAAATAGACAGGAAGTCCAATATGATGAAGAGGTACTTTGAGAAGAAAGAAGACCTAATAAGTGCAACTATCATAGATATAGAACCAGAAGACAGTGCCTGTCATAGAAGTTGACCTGCTAAATTTATAACCAATGAATGGAGATAAGACATACAATGACATCAACATAAATGAAGAATTGAATGACTAGCAGAAGAAAACTTACAGTAGTGATTGTATCTGTATACAGATAGACAATGACCAGGAATTCAGTCAAGGAGATGACTTAATGCAATGAAAGCCCAACAGAGGAAACTGAAAATGTTGGTCCAAGATATATGAGATTTTATGTATGAACTGCAAGCTTTATACATTGTGTAAAAAATGTTTTTCTTGAATAAGGATTATTATTGGATATACAAAACTGTTAAGTTTATTTAATTTCATAACAACAGTGCTAAATGTTAAGTATTTTAAATGCAAGTTACAATGATTTAGGAATCAGTTGTTGCATAGTTAGGTGGTGTGAACTGACATTGTTATTTAAACCTTCTGAATTTTTCTTTAAGTGAGTATTATTATATCTTAACATCTCATAGTTTGTACAAAGTTCTAAGTTTCTGTAGGGTATTATATAATGAAGGCCAAACTAGTTATAATTGGCAACTTTTAAAGCGAGTTCCACAGCTTGTATTATAATAACAGAAACTGAAAAGAATAATATTTCTTGTCAAAGGTTTTTTTTACAGTAATTGAACTTGCTTATGGGGATACAATTATTTAAAACTGTTTGTACAAATGTAATAACTAATAGAGTATATATGATTGACTTGTTTTGAATATATTATTTCAAAAGAAGTGGATTGTGTCCTGCCCATTTATTTGTTTATTGTGATCAGTTCACAGACACCTACTGAGGGATCTGGTATTTATAAAACCCAAAAATTATGTTTATATAATTTTTTTTTCTTTATCATTGTTTAAGTTTCACTCTGTTGAAAAAATGTATTAGGGAATGGGATTCTTCATCTTGTCCTCATCTTTTCAGTGAAATATTATTAGCAAGTAGTAGGTCCATTTTGTTTTTTTAAAGTTCTATTGATTGTTAATTATTTAAAAGATGTACATGGTTTCCCCTTTTATTTTCTTTATCAGTGGGATATGTTTCAATAAAGTATTTATTTTGCATTTATAAATCTATAAAAATTTTCTTTTACCATTTCATGTACATGTATTTCAAGTAAGGGCAATTCAGTTTGTTGGAATGACAACTTGAATAAAATAATGTATTAAAGTAAGTAAAGCTTTATCTTTTAAGTGATAATGTATGCTTTCAAAAATTTCTGGTTCAGTCACTTTCATCTCAATAATTAAATTTATCTAGGAGGAAGAAGATTACTCTGAAGTTATGAATGACCCAGAGTTTCTTCAGAGTGTCCTTGAAAACTTGCCAGGTGTTGACCCACAAAGTGATGCTATTCGTAGTGCAATGGGAACACTAACTCAGAGTGATCAAAAGAAGTCAAAAAAAGAAGAAAAAGATGACAAAAAATAACAACTGGTCAGGATAATGTAAGATAATTATGTGGTAAAATTTTTTTCCCTTTCATTCTGTAACAAACTATGTCTAGGCTACCAGTATGGAAGAGAATACAAATAGAAACAAACAAACTAAAAATCTGTCTCTCTTACTTTACTTTTATATCACAGCAATGTGGATTTTGGTTGATATTACCAGAAACTGTGTGAGCAGATAGATTTATAAGTCTTTGTAAACATAAAGTTCAATAAAAGAAATGAAATATTTTGGGAATGTTTTTATATTAAATTAAAGTAGACAAGTATATGTTCTTGGTCTGAACTAGGCTATTTTCATAACAGAAGACAAGGTATCTTGGTAGAAGATTTCGTTTGGCTCGATTTTACCCAATTCTGCTGAATGTAAAAAAAAGCACAAGTGTTTTCTGTACTGTGTATATTGAAATTACAGAAGATACTTTATATTTACAGGTATCTGTAAAAAGCAGGAACTAAATTCAGCATATAGTCATCAATATAAAATATTAACTCGAAGTTTTGTTTTTTATTACAGGTACAATGATGTTCGATGACTCTCAAGTACAGAAGTTTTAAATGGTTGAAAAGTTATACCTGTTATAAAATAAAATACTTTCATTTTAGGTTTACTAATTGATAAACTACTGCAGCTAGTTTTCTACTAAAATCAGGCTGTAGATTATAAATCTAATGGAATTGTTTAAATTATAAAAATTTTGTGTTTTAAATGTCTTATTTTTGGTACTATGGAACATACACTGGGCAGCATGGATGGAGGGAGGCACACTGACCATTTATTTTCATAAATCAGTATACCATCTGTTGTACTACATAAAAGCAATTATGACTCTTCCATTTCTCTTATTTCACAAAATTCTACCTAGCTGTAGCATTTATGAAGTGATAAAATATGAAAGTAACTATTTCTTTTGAGGTATCCTATACTTTTATAAAGATTATCCAGAAACTAAAAGGGTATTGATTGCAGTATGTTAAGTGATGTTATTACCCCAGTTTTGTTACGCAAACACAGTTTCTCAAACAAAAGCTGCATCCATGATGCAACTCTTAGACACACTGGAGGAAAAGAAATTTGCTATTGAATTAAACAAGTGCTAATATACATCTGTATTGTGAAGCTGACTATTCCTTTATAAGGTCCTTACCACAGTTTGCTGCACATTGCTTTGCCCTGGATCACTGGAGAGAAAGTTGTCCAAGATCTATTATAATATTCTCACCACAATCATGCCAGAAGTGAAAGTTAAATTTTTGAATTTTTACCTGTGTCCACAAACCACTGACGTGGTAGACTTTCCTAGTGTTCCGAAGTAAATTGTAAACAATAAGTTAATGCCAAGGTTGGGTTCCTTATATAACCTCTCCTTTTCAATTTCTAAAAACTAAATACAAATTTTGCTTATTCTCATAAAGTACTTATCAAAGGAAAACGATTATGTACTATTTGCAACTTCAATAATATTGTATTTGAAAAGCATCTTATGATTACCCAGTGCTTGAAGCTGTTTCAAGAATGGAACATTTTTAAAAATAAATAGTTCCCAGTGTTGAACCTAAACTATATGATACACAATTATTACTATACTGCAATATCACGTAAGAGCAAAATTGTGTTGGTATGTTTTGTATTAATACAAATGTTCCAGTTGTAACTAGCATCATGCATGTAATTCAAGTTAGAGGTGTAGAATGTATTTGAAATATGCTGTAAGAAAGTGGCAAACTTAAATTAAATTATGAAGTAAGAACACTATTCTTTGGATTTATTACATTATTATATTGTCCAAGGTTGGATCTTATCTGGGTTGGGCTCAGTAAATTAGTTTTACAGAGGTTGAAGACAATGTCAAAAGAATTGTGGAATCTCACCACCTACAAATTGTAGAAATATTCACAACTTTATTTGCTGGGATTGCATATCATACTGAACTGTGTACTTGTTCCAGTTATAATATTAGTACACTGTGTTGATCTGATGCTGTTCCCATTTCATGCTTTAAAAAAATCATAAGATTTGCTTAAATTTCTCCCTGCTGAGGAAACCTTTGTTTCAAAATTCTACCCGATTGTTTCCATGGAACCCGTTAAACATATAAAAACTCATATGTATGACTTATTTGTAATTTTTATCTCAGAAGTGTTTGTTGTAGTAAATGTTGGAACAGCTCCTTCAATGATACTTTAGTAGCTTTATACACAATACACTCACAAAGGAAACTTATGGGCTTGTAATTTTTTTTAAAAAGATGTACAAAACTTTGGTAAATTTTCAGACTTGGTTTTGTGGGTGTAAAGCCTTCAGTTTAAAGTGTATCAATCTATGCCTATTAAGTTCAACATGGATAGACCTGAAAATTGAGATGATTCATTATCTTTCACTTCAGCCCAGGACTAGTGTTTTTTTGTTAATTAAATCTGTAACATACATCATAATGTCTTACTAAGAAGTAGCTTTCATGCTTCACGAATGTAATACAATATTTAATACCAGAACTTACATTATCAGGTAGCATTTAGCAGAAGCTTGAGTATCATAAAGTACTATATAACCAAAAAGCTGTAGTGTAAAGATTCCAAAAGATGTATTTTACATATACAATGTTTTAAATGTTTTGTTGGTGTTAGTATACAGAGGAACATCCTTCTAAGGATTAACCTACATATTAAGAAAATTCACATTATTAAGTACACACCACATGTCTTTTGTAGGATAATGTGATCTCCAGAGAAGCAATTTAAAAACTGGTCTCAACAAACATATTAAGTTTGGAAGGGTTTATTCACACAATACTAGCAGCAAAAACTGACCACAGTGTCCAATAAAAAGTGAAAGAAATACAATTCTACTTCAGCCCAGTTTGTGTTACATGTAAACTGTGCTCTGTTTAGCATCCAACACAAAATGATACCAAATAACTAATTTAGATTCTTCAAAAGAAAAAAAAAAAAATCTTGAATATGCTAGATGAATGAAGGTTATTGTAAGTGTGATACTTAAGTGATGACGACAACAACAACAACAAAAAAAAGGTTACAGGATCAACAATTTCAAGGTTTTTCTGTTTTCACAAAATACTAGGAAAATACTAGGCTTAAAACAAGGACAGTCATTAGGCAGTGAGTTTACTCTTTATTAGATCTTACTCACATACAACACCCTGCTTTGTTAGCTTGTTCTTAAGGAAAGACAGCATGGCCACTGTGGCACTTATACAGTAAAACCTAATAATAATAATAATGAAGGCCAACAAACTAGGGTGTTGGTAATAACTTCATTATAAACATAGAAATTATAACAGTGTCCTTAACTGATCAAGTAACAGCATCTTTGAAAGATCTTTTAATTATTAAAATAATTTTCATTGTTTTTTTCCTTCCTAGTCCATTTATATTATATATCAACTACAGTTCCCTAACAGTCAACAAAGATTAAAAATACTTAAGAAATATAATACAAATCTCCAATACTTTCACAAAAAATGATAAAACTGATTAAATTTCAAACATAAGTCATTAATACTTCAGTCTGACAACAAAGGTAACGACCAGACATTGTAAAAGGAGACCTCAAGGTTGCAGGAAGATAATCACGTGTTTAACATTTAACAAATCAGCTAGTCCAACTTTAATTAAAGCCCAGACAAGCATGGAAACCATAACTGTGGTTCTGCTAAGTTAGTACCTAGCACAAGCTGGGTTTAGCAAAAGAAGAATACTTGTTCAAACCTAAGAAAAGCAGTCCTTGTTAATACCGTTGGATAAACTATAAAGCTGCCCACATCAATACCTGATAACATTCCACCTTTTTTTAATATTCAGCACTACAGCAAGAGGTTTAATAAGAAATTAAAATTAATTCTACTTTAAAAGAACAACAAAACCACAACTATATACTATAAAAAACCCAATATACATGTCCTATGAAAACCATCTGCTTTATAAACTATTAAAAATGGCTGGCTATTATGCTTATTTTTAGATATTTTAAACATTGAACAACAATAAAAATTACTTTTCACAAGCAATGTATAAAAATTGTAATTATATTAAAAGAATATGCCATCAATGAAAAACAAATCAGGCTACTGTTATTCAACTCTTAACGTATCAACAGAGAAAATATCGAAGTGCACAAACACCAAAGCAATCTCACCCATCACCAAGTTTCTTCTTCCATTTACTATGCATGTTATGGAAAGGTGCTGCCTATTTTCAACTAACAAAGTTATAAATTTATTTAAAAAAGTACTTAATGATGTACATAATACTGCTATTCAGCACAGCAGCATGGTAAATACTAATTTTCAATTTTATTCATGGCAACAGAAGCATGTGCATCCAGTAGTGTAACACAGAGGTGGAAGGTTTCAAAGGGCAACAAGACTGGAAGGCTTACATCTGTTGAGTAAAAGAACAAATAAATAGGTAAATATAAATATTCATATACATAAAACTTGTGTATATCAAAGAAAAATAACTGACTACATATAAGTGGTCACTTTCCCCTGTTTTGCTCTGAAACTTGTTACAAAGATTGTATGTCACAATGGACATGGTCGAAGTGGTATAGAGGAAAACATTATGAATATAACTATATGTTTAAAAATACTTATCTATACAATAATATTTCACCATTAGTGGAACTGGACATTTAATGTCATTATTATAAAAAAATTATTACTAACTGAAATAATGTGGAAAGAATAAAACTTACTGCTTTAAAGTTATTCTACTAATAAAAGAAATTATGGTGTGCTTCTTGTATCATTGTCATATTGACTCCATCTGCCTCTGACAGTTGTATGATGTATGGTTTGCAAAAATTCAGCTCACATTTAGAGAAGCTGAAGTCAGTAGGTGCTTTTAAGAAACTGCCTAAGCAAGAACATTCTTACGGATTTTTGTGCATTTTTATACAAATCCTGCAAACAACAGACACTGGGGGAAACATCCTTAATTAAAGAATAATGCATGTTGATATTAATTTATAATAACGTCAAAGCAATAAGTCCAAAAAATAAGTCCATTTTCACCAAAAATACTTTGAGGTTAAAAGAAAACAAAACAACATAGGAATAAGAGATAACACTCACTAAACATTGCATGGCAAAGAGCTCACCTATTACTGTCCAACTAGGATTAGAGCAAAAGTAATATATTCTTATGAGCTTTTTCCCAGTTTTGTATTAAAAGTTTCTTGAAACACAAAGTGAAAATGGAAAAATAAATATTGCAAAGTACTAGAAGAAATTCTCAAATTTTTATACGGATATACAAACACTAGACAATTATTCAATTCTTTACTTCAAAAGCCTTAAACATTCTTGGAAGATCCAAGAGTAAGAGTACAACAAGTACGTAAACTACTTACCAACACTTTGGAATTTTAGCTTTAAAAAAAGATTAACAGAACAATTTGAATTCACAAGTTGCCTAGCAATTAAAAAAAAAAAAATGTGCCCTAAGTTTCTTTGGAACAATAAGCGTGATGTCTAATAAACTGAAATAAAATAATATTACAAGGTTAAGCAAGCAATGTTATTATTGTAGTTTATTATCATAATGCTAGAAAGATAAAATCAACAGTAACAATAAAAAAAAGTTACTTTTGTAACAACATTAAAGTCAATGTATGGTTTGATGTTTTTTAATGAAAAGTAACCAGGAAGTATGAAAGGGGAAAGAATTCATGATTTTGGTTAATGCCTATATGAGGATCACAATCATGGTCTGCCACTGCAATAGCTTCTTTAATTTTATCTCTTTTTGGTGTTACAGTCCTAAGCAATTATTTGTACATTAATTATCTGATCTTGTATATATAATCTTAAAACCAACAAATTTCTTTCACAATTTATGAGAGCAGGAGAGATTACAAAAGATGCGAATCAGTGTTTATCTTCTCACCATTGCTCTTTTGAACTTTATGACCTCCCAGAAATGCAAAAGCCTAACACAGTTCTACAACATATTGTATGATAGATTGATTCACCTAAGTTTAACTCTGCAAATACATTATCAACACAATGAAACCTTTTAGTTGAACATTTCAATTACTCCCTAAGAAACAAGTTTCTTGAGATTATTAAGGACAAGGAGGTTAACAGTGATGACATTCTTGTTAGTTTTCATGCGATGTCCCTGTTCATGAGGGTTCCTCTCTCTGATAAAATTTGTATCATAGACAATTTTCTAAATAAGGATTTCTTACTTCCTAACAGAAAACTAATCTCAGTTAAGTATATTATCAAACTCCTAGAATCATCCTTAGAATCTATTTTATTTGGAAATACCAATTTTTCTGTATGAAGAATGGCAAATCTATGGGTTATCTTCTCTCTATTCTGTTTTTCTTGAAATTTACATGCAACAGCCATCTCATCTATTCTACATCTTAAATGTTTGCACTGAATGATACATCAAGTAAATTACATAATACACATAAAATTTTAACATAAAAAGCCTGAAATATCAATGAAATCTACAGATTGTAGATTATCTATACACAGATCAAAAACTAATTCTATTTTTCATGTTCATTGTTTTCAGGTATTTATAAAGACTTTGCCACACAGAAATACAGTAGTTTACTATGAAAGCATCAGAAGCAGTTGCTAAAGAGGATTAAAATGTCAAGTCTGGAGTCAATTATATATAAGGAACTAATAAAACATTAAGCAAGAATTTGCAAAACCTATAAGGAATTCATATAACAATCACATAAATGTCAGCTACTTGTTATTGAATTATGACTAATTAATAATACATACTTAACAATGTCTAGGCAGCAGACTTTTCTTTTTGCTTTTCTTTTTCTTCTTTTTCTTTCTTGTGTTTTTTCTTTTTCAAAAATGAGGGAGTTCTCAGGCCTTTCTTCTTTTTCTTATCTTTTTTCAGGGATCCTTCACTAATGTCCTTGGCAAGAGATCCCTATAGCAAATATAAATAATAAAACAGACATGAATTAAAAAACACAAAGAATTTAGAACATTTATCAATTTTCTTATATGACAGATAAAATGTACATTAACTAAAATGTTACTAATGTCATAAAACTGTGAAGAAGAAGCTAAATGTGAATGTTTTGTTATTCAGCTCAAAGGGCTGTATGTGCTCTCCCAGCCATGGGTATCAAAGTCCATATATTAAATAGACAAACAGTGTCAAACATTTCTCTTCCGTATGTAATTCTGACAATTTTAATTTCAAGTTTATTGAACTGAAATTTATTTTGGATTTTATTTTACATTTTTTTTCATTTAAAAACAGTTTTAAAATCAAACAAATTAACAATTTTTTCTTTCCTTAAAATTGAAATAAAATTACACTAGACTGTGCAGAAGCTTTCTACTTAAGATAGCCGACAAATTATTAATAAGCCAATATTTTAGTGATTCTTTTCTGAAACATGCTCCCTTTAAACACTTTCCTGTGTGACTCACTATCTTTTAATTTAATTAAACACCTTTACTATGTGAATGAAATTAACATTATACTGTATGTTATGATTGAAACGTTTATTTCACATAATTTAAGTTTTTTATATCAAAAGAAACCTTTAAAAACACTACTTAAAACTTCAAATCCATTGTCGAGTGACTAGTGAACTATGAGAATTTTCTACATTGCACTCTGTATCTTTAATAACACAAAGGCAGTATTGTAGACATACATCTAGACTATAAGACAGTCACATAACCTTTTGACTTTTACTATTCAAAATTCTCTGAGTGAATACAGTTGAAATGTAAATTTTGTTGAATCCTGACAAGTGCCATGCCCATCTTCAACAGATTTGTTTGAGCCTTATAGGCTACATTAAAATGTTATGTCTTTGTGAATAATCATTAGAAAGACCTCATTTTATGTTATAATCTGACAACAGTTATTTTGAAATGAGTGCACAGCTGTTGTCACATAGTTGTTAGACATATATATATTTTAAATTTTATTTATGTCTATTTCATTATAGTTAATTGAAATGGATAACTAAAAGGATTACATATTTTTTAAATGTACATCACACTATGTTCTCAAGGCTTACGATATCATACAGTGCACAAAAGCTTGGTCAAGGGTTATAGCATGTTTGCTAGATACACTGTAATAGCCTTGAAAGCAAAGTTGGCTTGTGTCGAGATTAATAATAATTGATACAGGACAAAAAAAGAAAACATTAAAAATTAACTGTATGTAAAAAAGATGTGAAATTACAAATTCAACAAAATAAAAAATATAAATATTTACTTACAAAAACTTTCATATTCTATCTTTTCTATTTTCTTAAATATTAATATATTTATTCAATCAACTAAAGGTGGTCCCACCCACCTCTCCAGTTTTTGAAAACATTTGTTCCTGGTACAACTACATTGCCCAAGGACATATTATAACCATTCAAAAGCTTAGAATGTCTTCCCTAAGTGGCTTTCTGAGCAGCAAACTTTTTCTTTTTTATGGTAGATTTCAAGTCGTAAGGTAAAACATAAATAGCCCAAAATTTCACATTTTTTTTAGACCAGCTAGAATTCTGAAGTACTGATACAGTAATTTATTTATAGGAAAAAGAATGTCAAAGTTAATCTTATAAATAAACTTCATACAATAGCTAAACAAAAAATTAAGAGCTGTATAACTCTTAACAAGAAAACTGAATTCCAAGAAACTTTATTTTGCCCTTCATTATATGCCTTACCCAGAGTTCAAAAATAGGTACAGTTTCAGACATATTGTATCCAATATTAAGAGCTTCAATTTATAATTTAGCAAAATCTATATTTTAAAGCAAATCCTCATTTCTAAGGGATAAAACAAAATATAACAATGAACTGGGCATATAATTTTAAATCAAAAAGATATTTTGATGTTTTCAGTGTTCACTACAGTACCTGTGAAAAAAGTGTATTTCATATTTTTTGAGGAAAAAAGAAACTCCATTTTAGAAATAATGGATATGATTAACCTGGTACAAGTATGTTATGAAAACATTTTATTTCTTTTTTTAAAAATTAATAACATAGTTTATAAACAAAATAAAGGTTTAGCTATGAATTCTACTTTACCTCCATTATTATGTTATTTATTTATGGGCAGTTCTGAGAGTAAAGCACTAGAAAAAATGAATAAGAAGCCTGAAATATGATTAATATGTACCAATAACTCATTTTTTAATATGGCAGCATGGTATACATAAACTAGTCAATTGTACTAATTACCTTAATAGCATTTATAATTTTACAAGAATTAATTATAGAATTGAGACAAATGATTCTTTACCTTTTTTGGATGTTTTCATGAGTAAAAATAATGATAAACTGGAAACTACCGTTTATTGCAAACCTTTTTCTGTAATCATTTTGCCACATCAAAAATCCTGTCACTAAATCGCAACAAAACTATTATTTTTCTCCCAATGTAGATAGGATACTAAAAATGTTGTAAACAGGATGATATTGACAATGAGTTGTTATCAGTTAAACACACAGCTGTAGAAAGAGGTTTTAGCCCTATTGTTGTTAACAGAGTTGTTAACAAACAGGAGTAAAAATGTTAAGTAAAGTCATTTGCTGAGAAAAGTAAAGAGGAATGTCTGGTACTACCATTTATACCATTAAGTAATAAAAAACATTTTAAAAGAATCTATGAATATTTTTCTAATATAGAAACTGATAAATAAACAAAGTTAACAAAATTATTAATATAGTTAAAGACAAAATGAATTTCATGGAATAATTTGGTATATATAAAATATCACGTCAATATAAAATAGCTTACATAGAACAAACTAGAAGTAGTTAAAAATTCAGAATTAATGAACAGAAAAAAACATTAAAAACACTAATACTACTATTTTACTTTTAGCAGACCACATCAGTGAGACGAAACATATAATTTAATGGGAAAAAAATTATTTTAACACAATCTGGAAATTTAATTAGTGGGAATATACATTAACCTACCGAGATAATTACATGTAGAAAAAGTAAATTTAAGATATTAAATATGGATGAAGCCAGATGGATAAGTTGTGAATAGATGGCATGAAATTATTCAATATACAAATTAGTTTTGTGGTAAGTCTATAAGGGTTATATCTTGCAAAACATTACAATCCTGATTGTAGAGTAGTGTATGAAACTGGTTTCCATTGTCATCGGGGTTTTTTTTTTACTGATTTTAATCTTGTATAGCAAGTTATCAGTATTTTATCGTATTTTTGAAACCGAAATCTGTTTTATTTTTTTAATTGTGTATTAAATAATTATTATTAAAAAAAAATTTAGTTTTCTTTTAAATATATATGTTTTGTCATTGTTATTGATTGTAAATATGTAAATGAGTTATTGGGATGAATCAACAGCCAACATAAAAGTATAAAGCTCACTATAATACATCAACTTATCTTTGTGATTGCATTAATGCATTATAAAGCTGGTAAATTGGAATGTGAAATGATTCACAAACAGTCATTTACTTATCTTTCAACTCTGAAAGTTTTATCCAATTCCTATTCAAGAACTTGCATCCTGATTCAATATGCTTAAAGTAATACATACTAAGATTTACAAAGAATTTAAATATATAAAGAATACTGTAAAAAAATAGCTTGTATAAAAATAACACAATGTTCAGCTTGGTTACTCAGGGGACTCTCTAATCAACTAAATTGTAGTGCTCCAAAATAACTTGTATCAATGACAACAATATTCTGGCAAACATGCAGTTAGAGAAAAAAAAACAGTTCTTTAACTTTTCCCACATTAAAACTTAATACTAGTTATAAAATCTTTTCAGTTTAAGGTTCTTTCAAAGAGTAATGATGAGACAACAAGTAAAGACTTCAACTGAATCAATCTAGCTTTTACTGAGAGTATCTATAAACAAACTTGTAGTCACTATTATAACACATTTATGAAAGTTAATAAAAAAGCAAGCTTCTTAAATACTGGCCTCTAATAAAGACTACTTGTGTATATAATCCTACAATATATTATTTATTGTAAAAAAAAAATACCTCTTTACTACTGCGAGAAGCAGCCGACACATCTTCACTTTCTGCTGATCTCAACTTTTCTCCATTTACAGCAGTATCACCTTAATTAAACATATGAAAAACAGTCATTTACATAAACCAAAATATTAGATCTTTCACAACTGAAGTAGCTCATACTAATAATACAAAACTATGTTATTAAGTATGTTAATTTTCATTTGAAATTAATACCAAAAGTTACACATCACATAAAAATGAAAAAATACTATTAAAACAAGTAAGCAATTTCTTTTTAAACAAAGTTCTCAGAGTATACTAACATGAAAACAGTCCGACAGTGACATTGAAATAAACATTTACTAGTCATTTCAGAGTAGCACAACATGTAGATTACTGAGAGTGAAAACTATTCTAATATAGCTAATATATACTTTCCTAATAATGATATTTTCATACTTTTGATCAAGTTATAGGTTCCAGACAATCAATTACATAAACACAGATTCAAACTCACACACAAACATACTTGTTTACTCAACACAACTTTATTTATTTCAGGTTTGAAACTGCAAAAGTTTCTATATAATGGCATGCTACATATTACAGTTATAAATTATTACTGGAAAAAAATAAAGCAGGAAAAATCATTTAAAGAACTTACTGGATTTTTGTTTGGGTTTACGTTCAGAGTGCACACGTCGCTGGAAATATTTTTCACGTTCACTTTCAGCAGCTGTGAAGTAAGTCGAGTAACATCATGCAACATATACATATCATGCAACAATTCAGGTTAGTGAGAACAAAATACTTGAACATGCAACACAATAATGTTAAAGGAAAAATGTCTTACCTTCCACTTTATGGGAAATTGACTCAGATTGCTCTAAGTGCAGCATGAGGAGAAATTTAGAAACGTAAATTAAAATGTTTCAACAGTTTATGATAAAATACATTCACAGAATTTGGCTTAGTTTTTCTAGTTAATAAGACAATTCAATTTTTAAAACTACCTTACATTTGCTAAGGGTTAGTGCAAAATGTTTTAACTTAAGAAATCAAAGAAGTTTGGATGTGCCAAAAAAGTGTATAAAACTTTAAAGTAGTTTAAACTAGAAACACTGAAATTTACAAATATCAGTATCTTTACTTGTATAACATTAGTGAATTGTCTATATTTTAGAACCAGTTCCATTTGTAAGAAACTTGCAAATTACTAATAAAACAATTTCTTTCTTGTAAAACTTGTTTTTTTTGTACAAAACTGATGTCAACTCTCTTATCTTAGCTTTATCCTTTGTTACTCAAAAAAATTGAAAATGCAACAAATTTTTAATCATTTTTTTCTTAACTCCAAAGTTTAATGACTTTTTAAAAATTAATTAAAAAATTAAAAGTTTTTAATTATCTATTTCATTTATATATATCTACTATTATATGACCAGCATAGAATAATTTTCAAAAATTCTCGGACTTTTTAGAATCAAATTTAATAATCTTAACTGAAGGACTCTTTCGAACCTAAATAGCTGTTTTGTTACTTTTTATAATGAATGCAGTAACAGCTGTATAAAACATCCTAGTAATAAAAAATAGTGAAATGGAAATGAAAAAATATTCTTTTTTAATATTCCTTTTTTTTCTTTGCATACTTGTGCATAGTAAATATGATATTCTGTAGGATTTCAGAAATTTTCTGAATAAATCAAGTCAACCACACCAGTTAATGTATTTTTGTTTCTCTCTCTCTCTCTCTCTCTCTCTCTCTCTCTCACATCAAGATAAAACCACTGTAAATAAAAGTGTTGATTTTTTTCTTTCTTGTGTGATTTACTGATAGCAAAGATTGTAAACATTGAACAATGTTCCACTGACCAGCAGTTAGCTAGGGCTAGAATGCTAATTGTAAAAGGTAAGCTTTCAACTTGCATATTCCCAAAGGGTACCACCTTATTTTTATTTCAATTAATTTTTCTTCTTTACTTTGGGGAGCAGTTGCCTTCCCACAATTGTCTCAGGCAAATGAAGGGTAATATAAATGTGGAATGTTGTGGGCTTAAGCACCCACATTTTGCTCTCCTAATTTCTATCATATCTATTGCTACTCTTTTATTTCCTAGGTGAAAGTAGCGAATGGTAGTTAAGACTGACAGATAGTGTATCCCCACAATAATGCGAGTCCTACTTCTTTAGTCACCTCCAAAACCTAGGGTACATTTTATAATCCCACATTATAGCTTTTATCACAAAATATTTTCAATTAGTGCAGCATTTTTTGCTTAATTTATTTTTGTTTTGGTATGTTTTTTAAGTTAAAACAAATTAATACAATCAGTCAGAAGTTAAGATTTGCTGTTTTTAATGTGCTTTTTCCTTCTGACTTTGTTTACTTAACTGTATCAGTACTAACTTTCTCTGTCTATATATTGCTAGAACTATTTCCAGCATTTTGTTTTTATCAATGACCATAAATTTCAACTTACTAACTTTTAATTTTAAAGTTCATTTAACCATAATTCAGTCAGTTACACAGATAAAGTTAACTATATATAAGCAGCTCTAGATGCTATGAATCATACCTGGTTTCATTACATTAATTTAGGTTTATGATTTCGACTAGAAAAGTTAATGTTACGTTAAACATCATCTTGTCCACAAATGATTCATTTTTTAAAAACTCAAAATCACTGAACAGAAAAACAAGATATTAAAACTCAACCAATAATACTACTTAAGGTGCTCTTTTAAAAGTATATAATGATAATTCATTTATTTTCTTCTCTGTATTAGAGTAACAAGAAGTTAAAAGTTTAAAATAATCAATGATTATAAGGTTTCTAATGTAGACATATTCTGATTTTATTATTTTTATATACAATGTCAAGTTTGACACTTCATCCCATCCTATGGTCAATAAT
The DNA here is from genome assembly GCA_011833715.1 of Carcinoscorpius rotundicauda. Lineage (NCBI taxonomy): Eukaryota > Metazoa > Arthropoda > Merostomata > Xiphosura > Limulidae > Carcinoscorpius > Carcinoscorpius rotundicauda. Next base: position 109,982,665 of record CM022394.1, on the reverse strand, counting down.
CACAGTCATTATTAACCCAAAAAAAAGATCTAAGTTTATCTAAAACTTAGAATTTTGAATTACTTAAGAAACTTACACAAAAGTTATTTTCATAACCTCAAAAATTATCACAAAAACTATTTTAAATATATATTTTGAACATGTAATCCATATCATACCTTCTGCTGCTAGTCGGGCAGAATGAGAACGCTGAACACCTTGGTCATTCGAAGCATCGCAAACTGAGAACAATTGAATCATGCAATAATAAAGATTCATGCATAGATAGAATTTATAGGGAGAAATTGAAAGGAGCTGATACAAGTTCATTCATGCTGTTTGTTTAAAAATGACATACAAATAAGGCTTAATTGATTAAAGAAAATTACTGGAGAGTGCCAACATGCTCTGCACGTGCAATAATCAATTAGCTTTAAAAAAGTGTAACAAAATTTATCTCGAAATAATTTTCCAGTGATATTAAGTACCACTTTTTATAAAACAAAGAGTCAAGATTATGATTGTGCTCTCTTGACTTTAAAAAGTAAACAAGCATATCTAAATAAATTCCACTGCTATTTTTTATTAAAAATAAAAGTCCAAGGCTATCTGTTTTTCTTTGTTTGTGGTTGATACCATTTTAGCTTCTTTAAAACAAAAATATGTCTATACACCTCAAAATGATTTATTTTTCTGATATTTTTAACCAGTTAACAACACTTAACAGTTAAAACCTACAATATGCCTCAGTCATAAATGAAAATCAGTTAGCTGGTCATAAACCTACAGTAGTTTAGTGAGTAAACATTAATAAGGTTCATAATAATAAACAGTAAAAGAAGTTGAATGGACTAAACATTTATAATAATGATTATTCCACATGATTATAATTTTCTTCATTATATTTGGTCTTTTTTGGTTTCAATCACAAAATCAAGTATTACTTGGCCAAATAAGCATACACGTTTTTCTATATACTAGTTGTCAGAGCAGCTGAATGTCACACAACATTACAATATTATTTTACTTACAAACACTATTATAGACTAATTTTAAAACCATTTTATCAAGCACTCGCAGTCTTTAAAACACACAAATTTAATGCAGCGTATCTGAATGACTTAGTACACTGATCACGTTATTCAAAGTGAGCAAAATTAAGCTAAATGCCCCACAATAATTATTTTAAGCTGAATGTTTACTTAATCTCATGCATTACTTTTTGTAAAATAAATAAGAAAGCATATCAGTGTTTTTTTTTTCACAACCAATACACAATTAGCTGAGTCAGTATCACACCAAACAACACAAAGCACACATCACGGCAGCAAGAAATGCTACCACTGACCGTCAGTGACGATTATCTGCGGCTCTGGTGATTTCTGCTGAGAATATTTTTGAGTGGTATCTGTACTGACTCTGTGAATGCCTAAATTACCAAAAACCAAGGATAAATATTAACAAAGGTTATAAAATAAAATGGAACTCTCTAAGAAATAAACTGTGCAAAGTGCAAATTTCAAAGAAGCCAACTTATATATCATTAAGCAACAAAATAAAAAGAATAACTAAATAATCCACCTTTGTAATCAGTGGTGGAATTTTATTATAACTGTATTTATTTTTTTAGGCAGAAGATCATGGATAACAAATTCATCAAAACAAAGTGATATTTTTAGTACACATCACTACACACCATTAAAAAGGTTTAATTAAAATCTGATGTATGTTATACAAACAATTATGTTTTAGTTTTCTGTTTCGAAGAACACAAAAACCAACCTTCATCTTCAGAAACCGGGGATGTAGGAGAATGGGGTGGTGATCGTGAATCTGCAGGAGTAGTTACTGCTGGCTGTTGCTGTTCTGTTATAGCAACAGGTTCTATCAACAGATGCTTTATTTCTTCTGGTACTTCCTCTTCCACTGAGAAAACAAAGTGTAAAAATACAAATTCAAAGCCAGATATAAAAGACAAATATCGTTATGATGATTCTTATTTCTTTCATGCAGAAAAAATAATAGTTAAACCACTTAGAAACTAGCCCACATTTATCACTAGTAGGAATACGCAATTAAAATTTAAGTACAAGGATGAACATTAATTGAGAAGTGTTTTAGGGAAAGTATTTCACTTTTAAAATTCTGAAAAGTAAAGAACATTTGAAAATTACCACATAAGAGAGGCTAGAACTAACAGGTTTAAATATATGTACAATTGTATATTCTTACAATTTATCAATGATGACACTAAATTCTCAATTTTTACACAGATTTCCATAAAATAAAATGTACAATATATGATAAAATAATAATTTTCATCTTCAAACATTATGTATAACAAAACAGCTTAATGTAATAGTCAACATATCATTAATGTAACAAAAAAACAACAGCTCAAAACTCGTTACACTTACTGTTGTTATGTGCTGAATTTTGTGCAAAGCTAGTCAAGTGCAATCTGCATTAGCCATCCCTAAATTTCAAGTAACAAACTAGAGTGAAGACAGCCAGACAATATTAACAAATCTCACTAAACATATTGTGAAATTTGACTATCATTCTTATAATGCAACAATGGTACCACGGGACAGAGCTTATTTTTGCAATTTGTTATTTAGTATTTTTACCAAAGATTTATTTGTGAATATATCATGTCTGTTTCATTACTAGTCTGGGTGCAAAGTGATTTCCAATTAATGTAAAATATTCTTTGTTCCAAAAATCTCAAATATCAATTACGTAAACTGCTGCAGTAGTAGTTGTAATATGAACCAGAAAACCCTTGACTGACATGCTAACTACTCAGTCCCTGATAGGTGTACAAGTAAATTATGCTTTAACTTAAATTATTTGACGTTCTCTTTACAAACAACAACAAACTTACAGGGAAGAAGGAAACACAACAGTTTAAAGTATTAACTGAACATGGAAGCCCTCTCAGAAATAATAATAATAAAAAAACTTCAAGCTTACTGAAAAAGGTGTTTATTTAAAAAATTAAAAGATAAAAGGAAGTATTTCAATATTTTTCAAAATGTATTGCTCAGTAAAAAAAAAATTTGGGAATTTGACATAAAAAATGGCTTAAATAATAAATTAAATTATTTGAATTTTTTAAATCAGAAACTAAAAACTATTTAGTTTGAGCTTTCATAAAATGTTTTCAGAATCTCCACTGTCAAAACCAAAATAATACTGTTACCTGTCTTGGTATTGTGATTTGTCTATCAACATGTTTAGTCACGAGATGAGGTTTACATATTTTCTTTATAATGTATGTTATCATTCTGATGATGTTTCTTATTTATTGCATACAGTTGTTAAATTTGTCATATTGAAACAATGCATATAAATAACTTAACATACTTTTTTTACAACATACATGTGAAATAACTACTGAGGTCACACTATTTACTCTACACTGAAGTAGAAAAATCATAATTGCTCAATCCAATTATATTCAGCTACTGGCTATAACTATTCACAAAGCTGAGTTTTGTAAGTAACTGTTCAGACCACATATAATGCAACATCATAAAGAATGGTCACAAAATGCTAAAACAATGAAACCACTAAAAGAAACTGAAAACAAACACCTTGTGTTGTTGTTTTGAATTAAGCACAAAGCTACACAATGGGCTATCTGTGCTCCATCCACTATGAGTATCAAAACTTGGATTTTAGCATTGTAAGTCTGTAGACATACCGCTGAACCACTGGGAGGAAACACCATGTTGAAAACAAGACAAACTGTTATACTTTCAAATAATGATAATTTCTTAGCAAATATGGGACTACAATTTTTGAAGGGGCAGAAGACCAGAAATGATCTGTAAGTGCATGTTTACAGGCAAGATGCCTCAAAGTTACACAAATACTTTTTTCTAGTTTTTTCTTTGCAATTTATGCTAAATAAATGTTACACAATGAGAAATATTGATTCAACTAGTTTTGAGTTAAAACTCGTTGGAAAACATTTACAGTTTTTGATACTGCGTAAATTTGATGTACAGGATAAACCTGATATACACATTACTGCTCACTCTGGAAGTGATAAAAGTTAAAAAACACACATTTATCTACATAACATGAAAATAAGTTTCTTTTTTTTCCTAATTTAATAACTAAAAAAGAATAAGCTTGTGGGTTGTTTTCTTAAGTTATTAACCTTTAAATGGCAGCCATTATCAACTGATACTGCTATCTACAACATTCCCACTGTTTAAGAGTGCTATTACCAATTTATGTTTTATCAAAATATTTGCTGACTGTACCAATGCTGGCTTAAGTCCATTGAAAGTCAACAGAAAAAAAAGAAAAGAAAAAAGGAAGATCCAGGGAAGTATTTTACTTTCTGTTTTCATGTTTATTCTTTATTATTGTAAAAGTAATTAACATACATAAATAGGGATCTCTTAGGGTTAGATTAGGTATAATAATAATATAATAAAAGCTCAAACTTGGATCAGTTCATAGGTAATATAATTTGAAAGCATAACATGAGCTCTACATTCCCTAGTGACTTACACTTATGATGACATAAATAATAGTAGTTACTTGTTTGAGGATAACCATGGAGTAATAAAATTTAATTATAAATACACATACACTATTAGGAGTTTAAATACACATAAGATAAATGAAAGTTTATGTTCATTTTGCAATATGAAGTCATTCTAGAATGAATATAGATAGTAGCTTAAATTGATTTCGATTTTTTGTAGAGTGAGGATGAGGTCTGTCAACTTGACTGAGCCTCATACAGAATTAGTGTAAAGAAATAACAGATAAAGTACAAAGCTTTACTGAAAACAACCATTGGAAATACATTTAGGAATCCTTAGACATTATACAAATGATATTTAAGATTTTTGGAAAAAAAGAATATTTTAGATCATAATTAGAAATCACTTTGCACTCAGACAGGGAATGAAGCAGACATGATATATTCATAAACAAATATTTAGTAAAAATACTTCAATGAAAAATCTCACTTTTTGTGTCTGAAAGATTCATACCATTTACTGAAAGTCTACTAAATTTTGTGAAAATATAAACACTACTTTAAAAGTTGCAGTATAAATACTCAACGTGTGCAAATACGTATTTGTGTATTTTATGGTTACATAACAGCTTCAATAGATGAAGATAAGTAATTAGTGTAAATAAGTGATAAAAATAAACCAGCTAGACTTAAACAGATATATGTAATGGAACTATCTGATAAGCTATTAAAACAAGTCCAGTTTTATTTACTTATTTGTTTGGTTTTTTTTAAACACAATTACATTCTGTTTATGTAAGAGCTTATGTAAACAGACATGGAAATGAGTATGCTGTTATATCAGAATAGTGCTGTTATTGGATACATTTACAAGATTCTAGGTACACAAAAAACAATAATGAAAGGAAGAAAAGTATTTGTTTTTTTAGAAACAGCATTAAGTTTGTAACTTAAAATATTATAAATACTAAATTAAATTATTAAATGTTTTACATACCCTTTAGATATTATATAACAATATATACCACATGCAATTAAATGATTTTAAATGTGAGAAGTTAAATGATGTGGGGGGATACAATATTACCCTGCTGAGCCAGAAAGGATTAATGTTCGCTCACTATTAAGTTATATTCCAAATTATTTCCTTTTTTTTCATTCTAATCTTTATGTGCCATTCCTTTCTTTCTGTACGTTTATCCTTTTGTCATCACCTTTCTTTCTCATGCTTATCTCTGAAATCTCTGTATCATCCCTAACCTAGTTTCTTACCTGCCTCTCCCCTTTGTTTTTTCTCTACAATCCTACGATACTCTTCAATTTCTTGATCTGTGATGTTATCAAATGGATTCTTAGCATAAGCAGACTTGTAAACCATAGCATTATGTTGAAATTCTCGCTGGATAATACCCTTGGATGCAGCTCCAACTAGTATTACTTGGTCACCAGTACCGCTAATCCTGGCATCCTGAGAAATGATAGAACAAAAAATGTTTCACAAATATCCAATTTATTTAAAAATTTTGCAAATCACAAAAAAGTGTCATTTATTTGAGATAGCTCTCTTTTAAGAAAGTAAAAAAATCTATGCTTGTTTATTTCTCTACAAATTTTCATAAATATTAATTATTAATTAACCCTATGTGGAGGGAGTTCATTAATACTGCTCCATTTTTCTCTTCTTACAGTTAAAATACTTATCACTGTTTTACAAAACTCTGCATAAGCTTATTAAATCATATCTAGTTCTACCTTTTGAAAATAATATCACTTGATTTCATTTTTCTATCATTTTTTATGTTGTTAAATTTAATTTTTTGTGAGATACAATGTTAAAAATGTTAAAAAATACTTCCTTTCATTTGAAAATCTCAATCTTTTTTAATGCTGATTAAAATGTTTCATTTTATATATTCAATCAGTTTCAACTCATATTTATTAACACATTTCTCTAGAAATTTTATATTGCAAAAGCAGAAGTTAACATTAACAGCAATAAATTCTAAAAACACAGTAGAAATTAACAAAACTTCATTGAAGACTTAAGATGTAACTTAAAAATGCTGATAGGTCATATTATGTAACAACAGTTCTTCTAAGAATACTCTTAGTCAAAATCAACTTATATTTAATAAATATACTTTTTAAAATAAATTATACAATATGTTGAACTTAGCATTATTATTTAATAAACAATGACTTGCTTCATCAGAATATTTTACTGCCACACACCATGCTCTAAAAATCTGATAAGGTTTATCTAGTCTTTTCATAGAATAAATATTTATTTAAAAGATATAGAGATTAATTTAAATCAAAAACATATTTAAGAACGCACTTAAAATATTCTCTGATACATGGTTTGCTCCAAAGTCTTTTAAACACCCTAATAAATGTTACTTTTTTTGTGTGCACCAGTTATTTCTTGTTAATTTCTCAAAAAAAATATAAAATAATTTATAAAACATTTTAATCAATCTACACTGAAATAACTAGGTTATTTTTTGCTTTATCTATTAGTATTTAAACTTTAAAAGTTATAATTTACACATCAAAAGCCAGGTGGGCACTACTAATAGGCCTAGAACATGATGACAAAATTCAGGTAAAGTGCAGATTTTTTTCTACACATTTCTCTTAACTTTTCAAATTTTAATTTGAAAAAATCCTGAAGTGAAATTGTAACAAAATACAGCTGCTAAGAAATCTGCAAACAATGTTTAGTACCAATGGCCTGAAATGTGATTTTAAAAAAATCAGAAATTGCAGTTTACAGAATTTATCAAATTTTAGGAATATTAGTATTTAAACATTGCCTATAACTAGTCTCAAAGTTTCATGAACAGTTATTCCATCAGCAGACGTGAAGCCATAAAAATGCAAGAACCAAGAAACTACTAATAAAATTTGATTAAAAAGGAATAAAAACATGCAAAAAACAAAACATTGATAATTATATTCGTGAAGGATGATAAATTTTTTGGGAGGGTAAAAAAATTCCAAAAGAAAAAAAAAAGTCCAATTTTTAATGGAAAGTTTTTTTGTAAATTACACTAAATAAATGGCCTGCTGACAAAATACCAATTGAGTAAAAATGGTTGATGTGAAGTTTGTAGTGTTATTTCTATTTACATTTTGAAACTTGACATCTGAAAGGGTTAAAGTTTACATGTCTCTGGCTCATATGGTTAAAAGTATCTTTTATTTATCACAGAAGAGTTGAAGGTGTAACCACATCTTTGAATAATGAGCTATACTCAGTTGAACTGTGTGCATTACATGAACTAACATGTAGTTAACTTTGCCCATATTTGTATTTAAAGAAACTAAATTCACACTGGCTGATTCTGTTCAAAATCTTCCTATAACAAAAAATGTACTGTTCCAATAATTGAATAATCCATCATTTCTGTTTCTAGAAAGATCATCTTCTATTTGAAGTGAAAAATTGATTATTTCTTACTTCATATTTTCATATGAGTAAATCTTCACTGGTTTTATGGTAGACTCATTTTGTTTACAAAGTAGTTTTAAGTGTAACTTTAAATGCAATGCCAAATATTTTATAATAAAATAAAAATTAAAGTTACACTTAAGTGAGTAATAATTAATATCAAATATTGTTTTGTGATAAAAAGCCAGTAAGTTAAAAGGGAGACTGGAACTAAAACTTTAACCTGAACCTCCTTGCTAGCATGATTAGTACTATACCACTGAACTGTCCAAGGTTACAAGTTATCCCTTCAATTTTCACTTATATATCCTTTCACCATGTCTACAATAACCCTACCATGTTACAATAGAAAGAAACAATTACTCACAGATGTCTGTCACACACACTCATGGTCATTTACTTTAAACTCTTAAAAACAGTGAAACAGTAGTATAAGTGAGAGAGGTACATATTAACTTTCTCAACATGAGCTCTAGTCAACTTGACCAACCATGTGACCACTTTGTACTCATTTAAAGTTTAACTTTAAATATAGTGTGGATATCTTTACAACATTTAGTAGTTTTTCATTTAACATAAGTATTTCACACACAAAATCACATTTGTTAATGAAGTATTTTTAATAAACTAAAATAAAGTTTTATCCTTCCTTGAATATATTGAGTATTTGTTTTGTGTGCAGATTAATTTTCTTCTTAAAAATACTTTTCCTCATCTCAAAAATCCCAAATTTCTTTGTCTAATCCCTAAAACCTCCTAAAAACATTCTGAATGTTATTTTCAGTAAAACTTTACATTTTATCTGTTATTTTCTCTACTCTATTTCTATATGGGATCAGTCAATTTGACTGACCTCATATCTACAAAAAAAATATAAATTACCATTTTTTCTTTCAAGAATGACTTCAAATTATAACATGATACTACAGTAATTTATACTAAGTAGTTTTAAGCTTGTAACAGTATAAATGTATTTGTAATTAGTTTGTTTTATTGCACTTTGAACCTTGTGTGATTACTCACACTATTACAAGATACAACTTACTTGTGGAATGTGAATCTCGCACTGTGCTACACATTTATGTTACGTAGGATCTGCTCATGTGCATGCCTTGTGAAACATTATTGCATGATTATTAATATTTACTTTACTTAATCTAATCTTAACTAATCTAAAAAGGCCCTTATTTTTAAGTGTTGGTTACTTTTATAATAATAAATAAAGACTAAAAATAAAAACAAAAATTAAAGTACTTAATCTTATTTTTTCTTTGTAAATTACTCTAAATAAATAGCCTACTGACAAAATACTAATTGAGTAAAAGATGGTTGATGTCAAGTTAGTAGTATTATTTCTATTCAAGTTTTGAAACTTGACATCTGAAAGGGTTAACTGATTGTCAGTAGAAACTAACCCTAATTTTTTCTTTATACTAATGGCAGTAATGCACTAAAATGTGTGTTTTGAATTTCCCACAAAGCCACTCAAGGGCTATCTATGCTAGCCATCCCAAATTTAGCAGTGTAAGACTAGAGGGAAAGCAACTAGTCATCACCACCTACTGCAAACTCTTTACTCTTTTAGCAACAAATAGTGGAATTAACAGTAACATTATAACACCCCACAGCTGAAAGAGCAAGTGTGTTTGGTGCAATGGCAAAAGAATACAGACTGATAAAATACAAAACGTTGACATTTTCCCCTAACTCTCAACAATTCTCTTGGCTTTCTAACTATGCAACAAGAGCCATTACAAATTCATCTAAACTAAACTAGTCATTCACTTTTTTCACAGGAATATACTTGTACTCTAGAGTGCTACTGATGGTTATCTGTTCAGAACAATGTCACTTGACAGATGACAACCTTGACTTTTTATTCATTATAGGTAATATATAATTGTTAGAAATCCTGAAAGAGAGGATGTGACGTGTGTATAGCAGGAGATATCCGATTTTCTATTCTATAGCGCCATTAACTACATTAAACCAATGGTATAAAAATAATGGTTTGTCTGAGCAATGGCAGTTTTACAGTGATTAATTTATATTCAATAGAGAAGAATAGTTTAAAGAATAGAGAAGATGCTTGGAGAAAATGTGTCACATGCATTACATTAGGAGAAATTCAGGATTTTTTAAAGTATTGCCTTATACAGTTAAGAATTTGAAACTTGTATACTATTAAATTATGGATTATTAGCTGAGGTTTTATGCTATACTAATTGGCATAACATAAGTAAAAAGTAGTTTAATAGCATTTTGTACACCTTAAACTAAAACTTTGTGTCGTGCAGCAAAAGAAACCTTCAGTGAGAGGGTAAATGCATATGGGATTCTGTATTTTGTGCTTCCAGACGTTTTTGCTGTACATATTGACAATAATATGAACAATTTTGTACAAATAACTCACTGTTCTATTCCCAGGCCAGTTGAAAAACTCAGACTGTAACAAAGAGAATTAAACTACTCATTCAGACCTGTTTCTATTTATTAAGTGTTCCTGTTGGATAACTGCTGCATCATCACTAAATTAAAGGCAAAAAATATAAATCAGTGAAGATGGCTTATGAATCCATGAATTTCTACTGACACAGCCTTAACTTCCTCAGTGTTTTGAGTGCTTAACTTAACAACACCAGTCATTTAACATTTTAAATGCAGTTGAATTGATAAATGATCGTTAAATAATAAACTGATATTACACTCAAACTCCAATCCTCATTATTCCTAAAAACAGTAAATAACATTTATTCAATATTATACAACTCAATGGCTGATTGTAAAATCTAAATAAATGTACAGAGTATAATAAGACTGATATCTAAATCAAAATATAACTTTACTGATTAGAATAGTAATGCTCTAGATATCTGTAACCAATACCTGCACGTTTTTAGCCTCCTCCCAGGTGACCCCTTCAAGAATGTGAGACTGTGGTCCAGCTGTTATTGTAGATTTCATTCTATTAGCCTTGATCTGAAAAAAGTAAAAGCAACATTACAAACATCATCAAATTTTAATAATGGTCTACAAAAAAATGATTAGTCATGTGATCTGGAATTCAATTTTTGATTATTTGGTTAATGCAATACATATGCAATGTACATTCATTTGACACAATTTCGTCTTAGTTGTCACTTAGAAATGGTTTACAGTTTGAGTGCTGTTCATTAACCATGACTTGACCTCAAAGACAGATGTTTTACTTGCATAGAAATCCATTACAAAACAGAAACCAATAACTCACTACAGGTTATTACTTAATGATATAAGGTGTTTTACGATGATATAGTTTTCTATGACCCCTGGAAAGGTTAAATAACCACTATTTTTTGGTTCTGGCTTGCTTCATTCAAGGTTGTTTTCTCCCAAATCAATTACATTTATCCAGCCACAACTGGGATTCATATTAATGTTGTAATTATTAGAAACATACTTCATAAGACTTGACTGCATGTTAAACATCCCTGATATATATACTTCTCACAACAAAACACCAAACACTTCCCCTACAAAGTGTCAAATGCACATCTAATGAAAAAACAATTTTACAAATGAATTGCACTTAAGTTATAGCCAGATAACAGGTGTATACTTAAGTGACATTGTGTTTTCAAAGTCAGAACTGTAATAACTCTGAGAATCTCAACTTATTGTACAACACATGCCTTTATGTAGTTGATAGTGTCATATTAGTGTCACGTAATAAGTCAAATGGCAAAAGTGGTGGTTCACTGAAAGATTTTTTACTTCAGCTAATAACAGTAAAATAAACACAGATAATAGATGTGAGAAGGTTAGAGGAAACTCTCAGAACACTAGTACTTCATGGTCAATACATTCAAAAGGATAGAACACCACTATTCATTTTATTTCACACTTATTTTTTGGTGTTACAGGTGTGGTCTGTTAGGGTATAGAAAATAGCAAAATATTGTTTTGGAGACCACACAAATGAAACTTGATAATTTTCACATGTAGCCCTGCTTTGGTCACTCTTTTTACTGACAAAAATGCAAATGCCTGACATTTTAAATGAAAAACTCAAAATATTAAAGAATAAAATTATATTAAAAATTTTAGATACAAATATTTATTGGAGATTGTGGGGTCATTAGATAAACATATTTTTGTTGTAAGCGTGACTCAGGATGGGTGGATCCAAGTAATAATCTCTCTATGACATGTCCCTTGTTCTATTATGTCCTCCTATAAAGTTGGTTTGAGATTGGTCCATAAACTATGGAGTAGTTTGTAGACAAACAAGCAAACTTTCTACTTTTATAACAGTTTGTTAGTTGGTTGTTTAGCATTTACTGGTGCAAAACAACTGAACTGTCTGCACCAAACAGATAAAAAAGTAAAGTCATTAAGATATGTAAAAAGTAATCATGCCAAAATAAAACATTGTCCAATTTTCAAATTAAAATCTTAAATAGCAGTAAAAAGGCAAATGGCTCTCAAAATATTAAAAACATTTTTAAGATGGACAGTGTCACCACCGTCAAGTCAATGTGGATAAAACATGTCTAAAATAACACAATTGTTCAGAGTCGTTATCACACAGACCACACGTTGGTGCATCAGTACCAGATAAAAGAAAGTGATCAGTTGTAAAAAACTATGACCAATGCATATCCTAGCCAGAACACTTCCTCCTTCCAATCCTTACATAGACACGTTTGCCAAAGTCCAATAGAAAGTTTGATCTGGAAAAGCTTGTTATCAAATTGCTCACTTCAAGTCAACTGTCAACTGGCACAAAGCCAAGCCTTGAATACAGGACCATAATCCACGTATGGAACAGGCACGACAGTTATAGTAAAAGAGAAGACAGAGTTAGCTGTTATGTCAGCAAGCTCATTCCTGCAAATTCTGACATGGCCTGGTATCCAGAAAAACTGAATAGACGTAGATGATATAGAGAGAAATGAAAAGTCCCTGAAAATGAATAGGGTCCAATATCTTCAAAGCTGAGGTCCTGGCAAAGCCACAGACCAGAGACTCATAGTCCAGTTTTGATTGAATAAGGGCATGATAGATTTTTTTCACAGAACATCAATCTGTTCACTGAGAGGTGGAAGACAGGGCATGAAGGATGTTCATTGCCCTTATGCACTTGACATATAACTGTTTGAAGTTTAGAATAGAAGTCAGGTTATGGTCAAAGATAAACCCCAAGAACCTAAGGGAACACAACTTCTCATCAAAATGGGACAGAAATATACTGTCCACTAACCCTTCAAATCTTTTCCCATATGACTTTGGAACTGGTGGTAGATGAGATGATAGAGGTGTATATAATCCAAAGTTCCTTCTGGCTTTGATGTCTGACTTGCAGAGTATGTACACTGGCCTGCTGAAATACATTGTGATTTAAAAGTGTGGGATACTTATGAAAGGTATCACAAGCCCATTTTTCAGCTTTTCTTGCTATGTGGCAAGCAGGATTCCACCAAGAACAAGGATACTGTGGGATATGTATCAAGGCTTGAGGAATACACTGAGCAGCTGCCTGGACTGTTGTCATGCAGTCATCTATTGAAAACTTAGACACAATAGTTGGATAAAGTTCTGAGAGACCAGTGAAAGAGGGCCAGTTGTTCTGGTCCAACTGCATTTGAGCACACAGGTCATGTGGCATCAACCATGACCAGTCTTTCTCAAATTGAAATCAATTTCAAAAGGAGTTTGTTTTGTTGTGGTGATGATGTTTCCACTAAAATGTCTCCAGAGTGCAACTTCTTTACTGACTTCGGGGAGCCAGCAAGCCCCACTAATCCCTTTTGAATAAAGAGGATGGCATCTGCCTTAAGGATTTCTCAGATGAGGAATGGACAATTTGAAATTAAAGTACAGAATCTGACTGTAATGTTAGCTGTAAAACAGCTTGTTCATGCATAGTAGTTTTCTGATAATCTGTTTTTTTTTCAAGTTTTTCATAACTGGGGGTATCCACAATAAAGACACTATACTTCAAAGCGAACTGATCCTATCCACAATGGAGTCCTACAAGGGGGCACACTACAATGTCAAACAAGGACAATGTAGCAATGCCAGGGTTTCATGAGCACTATACCAAAACACCTGTATCAGACACAATATTCACAACACTCAATGACCCTAGCACAAGTGAACCAGCTAATGGACTCTAGGGGAGGACACCGCAGGCACCATGCATAGCAAACATGTAGATGGATATTTAGATCCCAGAGGAAATAAACTAAAGTCCTCTCACCATGTACAGGAATCCACCTTGAGAAGTCATAACTACAGATTTAAACAACAGACATATAACAGAAAAGAAGAATTATATTTAAATGCTACTGTAACTTATCTGACTTCAACACAAGAAGCAGCGAAGATAAAAAAAATTCATTATCTCACCTCTTTTTGCTTTCGTTTGAACTCCTTTGGATCACCAGTGTTCTTAGGGAGAAACTGGTGAGTGTTATCAATTTTTAATGATGTGCTGTGAGTTGGAGAGTTTTCCTGCACCCACTGAAAAAAAGTATATTTAAAAAAGAAAGAGCTAACTATGAAAAAAATTACAGCTCATGAATCAAAGTCTGTTTTTACACAAGTCAGAATTTTCCAAATCTGATTTAAACTCTCAAAACAGCAAAACATCTACTTCTAAGCCATACACATTTTAAATAAAAACTTTGTCTTCAAAAATTATGTGAGAATAGTGACTAATAGTTTAACCTGAGGCCCATCAGATATATAATATACATAGATAAAATAATATATGACTGCTATGCTACATTAAAAACAATCAGGGCAACTGACAGATAAATGCCATTTTTTCTGAAGGACAGATGCACAGTATATCCTGTATAAAGATATGGTCATCTCGGTCTTTGAACTTTATATGGGCTTAAAGATATTCTACTTCTAAATTTAGAATGAATAAGTCTCAGTTTCACAAGTTTGTTTGTTTGTTGAATTTTGCACAAAACTACATGATAGCTATCCACAACAACCCAAAATAATTTTAAAGTGATAGACTATAGGGAAGGTAGGTAGCTGTTAAACACACCACCACCCACTACTAACACTTGTGCTACTATTGTCAGACCTAAGTGGGATGTGAATGTTATGCTTATAATGCAGAAAAGGATGCAATGTGGTAAATGCAATTTTGTTTTATGTTGGCAAATAAGACACACTAATTGATAGCCTGATTTTAACTGAGAGTTAACTCCCAGGCATTAGCAAATTTGTTCCATTACACTTTTCAGATAACCAAAATAGGGAAGAGAGATGGCAGAAAATGTTTCAGAAACACACCAGAAGTAGCATTTATATGCCACTGACAAAGTTTTGCATATCTGTTTAACTAATGTCATACATTATGTTATCATTTCTTTTAACTATAATTATGCTTAAAGTTTAAATTGTTATAGAACTCAAGCAGAATCCTGTCATATGATGGTAAGTGCTAATTAATTCTTATTCTGAAAACTAAATTTAAATAAATGTTTCATGATTATTTTAAAGGTTAATTATACTACAGTAATAATATATCTATGGAGAATTATTATTATTTCTCTGGTGTCTCATGGAAACATTATTTTATGCATATTTGATCTTAATTATAATTTTGACATATATTTATATTGGCACTTAATGTATAGTGTTAAAATAATAAATATACAATGTTATAATTAATACACAATTAAAATTATTTCAAAAAATATTGACTAGATGTTTCCACAACACTTGGGTTAAATATTGTAGATAGAGCAGTTAATAAGTTCACCAATGTGACACTAAAAGATCAAAGTATCATACTGAAACCAAATTATGAATGAAATTAAAAAGGAATGTTCAGTGTTGCCATATTCTGGTCTAACTACTGGTTTATTTAAAAATACAAGAAATGTTTTGCTTCATATTAAAACTGATAAATATGATAAAAATAAATTCTATGCAATAGTAAAGATGTACAATTAATGGATAAATATGGATTTTACAAAACTAAATATAAATGTGGAAGCATTTATAAAGCTGTACAAAAAATGAAAAAACAGAAAATCTTGTTACAGCAAAACATGGAAGTAAAACTCAACACTTTATGGGAAAAATAATTGTTTTGGCTCAACCTAAAAGATATTACATCAACTAATACACAAGAAACACTGGAAATAATGAAAGTTAACAAGAATTATAAAGTATTAAATACAGGTGAAAGTACAGCAAATATCTGTCTAAGAATGTGGAAAGAAATGTTTTGATATTTATGCACAAATGCAAAGTTACAGATAGGTCATATGATATTTAAATAAAATATAAAAAGTGAAATTCATCACTTGTAACTTCATTCCTGAAGATGACATGTAACATGTGGAAATGGGTAGATTCATTATTTTGAATTGTTTTAACTGTGTATTGATTTTAACATTGCATATTTATTATTTTGATTTATGTATATTATATTCAAACCTTCTTCCTGATAAAACTTTATGCATTCAAACACGAGAAAAAAGTGGTTCTTAAAGAAATATTCCTACATCAAACATATGACACTGCAATTTATTAATTGTGATAGCAAAAGAAATTAATTTTATGGTGAAAAGCAAATTCACAAATTATACCTTTTCATTTAAAAATTCTTATAAATGTTTTGAATAAAGTTTGAAAAATCTCTTTGTAAAAATGAGAGAGAAAAAAGGATAATATATTGTAAAGATGCTTAAGTTGTTCTTAGCACACATAAAAAATGATAAAAACCCTATAACCCCAAATGCCTTTAAAAGGCATTAAAAGTCACTCACTTTATGATGCAATGATGCTGTTCCTGATTTAATCTAAAATTGTACTTTCACAACTTTCAATGATCTTGTAGTAAATATCAAAGTATATAAATATAAAACAATAAATATTATCATAAAATCATGTCTCAACTAATACTTGAACTTGAGCTCTACATGAAAGTTGGGTGTTATAGCCACTGTAGCATTCAGTCTTCACAACATGTTAAAAAATGATTCCAATATAGTTTTATATTATTGTGGTTTTCCTAATAATTAAAAAGAAAATATACTGTAGAACATGAAGAATTAATAACTAAAGTAAAAATATATAGAAACTTGGAAATTATTCAATATTTTATTTCTGCTTCAGACAAACCAACATGCCGAGGTGAATGTTACCAATGAAGAGATAATCATTAATGCCAAAAGGAGTGTTCTGAAGAAAAATGACTCTTATATAGATATAATTTAGCAATTCTGCTTCATTGTAATAGACAAAGTCACATCTGGAATTTTGTTTTCCCAACATGTGTGATGATGACTGCCAATTGACAGCTAGTAAGTTACCTTTTTGTTCTTCCCAAGACACATGATAACAAATATAAAACTGTGGCAAAATATCCCTAACCTACAATTTGAAAAAATTAAAATGTAAGTGATGGAATATATTTTACTTTATTCCAATTTGCACATACACACAAATGCACAAAAATCAAAATAATTATTTAAAACATTTTATATCCCTCAATTAATACTATAATAAAGTAAAAACACTCAGACTTCATCCAACCCACTTTTGCTGAATTGGCTTCTACAACATAACTTTATCATATTAAAACCAACATTGCACTGTAAACTAAAAAAACAACAACTTTCCTTGTGAATTTTTACACTAATGTATTGAACAAATTTGTATTAAACATTATGAAACAACTGTTCCTCTACTGTTTTCACTACTTTAAACTAAACACAACCCCTTTCTGGTTATTGGTTAGACAACTTTGACCTAACCTTTAACAAGAAGTAGAAAAAGTAAACACCTCCTACCATTTAATGATATATGATATAAAGATATGCAACAAGTTTCATTTACAACCCATTAAAAAACAAACAAAATTCCTTCTTTAATGCAAATTCTTTGAGCTTGTTATGAAAATGCTCAAGGTTTACAATATTAACTTTGTCTAACAAATAATGTTCTTAATAGCTTTGAAAACAAAATTAACGTTAGCTGACACCAACCATTTTATGCTTTGATTTTTAATAAATCAGTGTAATAATTTCTCTCTTTGAATACTTTTTGAAGCTACTTCTACAGTATTGTTTATTGGCACAAAGCTACCATGCTATCTGTGCCATACAAGATGTAGTACACTATAATGCTATATGGAAATGAAAGTATAAATACATAAAATATGTAAAATTAAGACCTGCCAAGAAGACTGAAGCATTAAGTTACTTCTACAGTACAATATATACAAGTACAGTCTGCTTAATTGTATTATAATCACACAGGAGGTTTATCAATTTTTAAATCTTTCTGTTGGTGGAAAAACAATTAATGGGTACATTTTATTTACCAATAAAAATAATCTGTGGTAAAATTAATAGCAGTTCCCATAAAAATTTTTCCTCAAGCACATTTAAATAACTAATTATTAACACAAGTTTATCATGTATATGAACCAAAAGTTTTCAGAATGAAATCTCAAATATGTTGCTAATGATTCATTAAATGAGTTTTGTTTGTATGGCAGATATTTCATTAAACCCTTGACTGCAGTACCAGCAGTGTTAGTGATAAATTTCAACAGTTAAAAATTGACAGGTTATTAAGACCTATGGCCAAAAATATGATTAATAGCAAACTCGTGAAAAAACACATTCTAATCTTTATTAGTTAGAAAATAAGAACAGTATATTTAAATAGGTATACTCCTTATAAGGTTGATTACAAGTTTTTCTATAACTTGGTAGCTTGTTCTGGTTGAAATTTAATTAATACAGTATTGTTACTGCAGACATGTTTGACAATTAGACTAAGTGTTTAATCACTAACAGAAACCTTCCCTTTGGGTTATTTTCCAACTTCTACAAAAACAGTTCCATTGACAAATCTTGGAATGAATTGTACACATACAAAACAAAAAAATCCACATAAATTGCATGCTTTATCTGGTCGAGTTATTTTGGAGAATAAAAGATTATATTATATGATAAACTGACTATTAGGATACAAGTTAAAACAAACCAAAACAAATTCAAAGCATAGGTCATACAGCTATCTAGAAAACAGAAAGGAAGAAAAGTTATTTTGCCAAATTTAGTTAACCCTTTTCCATTTGAGTAGAGAAACTGGGAATATTTGGGTAGATGATACAGATATGCAATTTGAATATCATAAAATGAAGTGTTAAGAAATATTTCACGACCATAATTAAAAAAAAAAATCAATAATCACCACCCCATGAGTTTCTTCTATTTATTATCCCCAAGCACACACAATAAAAGGGGGGTGGTCTGCGACTGTTTCTCTGTAAACATTCTTGTGGTGGTGAACACACTGGAAATAAAACTTTAAATAATAATTCTCAAGATTTAAATTAATTAACCTTTTAAGAAAATTCCAAAGATTATGAAACTGAAAAAAGAAAACTTACAAGTTTCTGAAACTGAGGATATGAAGTGTACAACTAGATATGTTTCAAAACAAATAGTAAAAACCCTTCATTTCACTTTGTCTAGCCAAAAAAACAAGTTGTCATAAAAGGACACACTGCATTCTGCATTTGCAAAGCCATTTTCTTTCTTTGACCTGACTAATCAAAATGAGCATTTACTTATATAACCAAATTTTTATTGTACAAAGTGCACCAGCTAAGAAACATGTCACAAGTATATCAACAAAGAGTGGAAAAGGGTTAAACAAGAATAAAACTAAGAAAAGAGAAAGGAAAATACAAAAGTTATAATGTTAAATGAGCTTACTGAGTCACTGTCCCCATTACCTTCGACTTCTACCCACTGTGAAAACAAAAATGCATGTATAATTAACAAAACAAAAACAAGCATAAAAAAACACAAGTCAGTGGGTTAAATTAAACTAATTTAGGTGCACAGCTTTCATTTCAAATACTATTTTTCTTTTACTATTATTACTTGTTGCATGAAAAGTATGTTACTTTTTTTTTTTACTAACAAAGTTTACAAAACGTTACTCATAAAGCTCTAATTTCTGTCATGCAGATGCCATGAAACCATTTTTCATTTGCAATTAATACTTACACCTCAGAGTAAATACAAATTTAGTTTATCAAACATCTCATGACAGCTGGAGAACTAAAATTCACAAAACATGCCAGTTAGCTATACATAATATCAGCAGTGTTATAGTGAACAGTTATTTGGATAAATGTAACTTAAACTGTTCCACCCATCTTTAAATTTCTTTGTATGTTGGTGGAAAATGGAAGGTGTAAAGAATTTAACTTTAAATTCCATAACTAATTTTTTGCTACACTGGATATAAAGATAGTAGTTTTTATATGAAAATACACATTCTAGATATAAAAGTGGACAGTATGATTAAACAAAACATTAGATATATAAGGATATTTTGAAAAAGAAATAATCATATTATACGTATCGTATGGAAATTTCTTAATCTCACGGAAACTGTTATAACACAACTTGTCGAAATAAAGGGTGGTCGCTAGAAAAGCGGAAAATTTGAGGGTCAGATGAGATCATGAATAAAATGCATGATTTTAATAATTTTGAGCATCTATGAGTGTAATATAACATATGCCTTTAAAAAACTTTGTAAAAATAAATAGCTGTTTGACAAATTTTCCGCTTTTCTAGCGACCACCCTGTACTTTATTGAAAATATAAAAAAATAATATTACTTAAGAATCAATATAACAAAACAAATTTATCACAACTAAGTAGGTTCAAACAATTTTTACACTGACCATTACTTTTCACTTTACCAACTAAATAAAATAATTTATATTACAAGTTTTCATAAAAACATACATATTGAATGGCTCAGAAATGTTACATTTCATTTTACTAAAAGTTTTGCTTCATAATACTTTATCTTTGCTTTACACTTATCCATAAAAGTAATTAAGGGCATGAGTTTTCTAATCTTATAGACTCGTCAAAACTTACTATTTGTTTTTCTCTCAATACTCACCTATAAAACCAGATCAATATTTAATTATTTACATAATTCAGAGAATAGTGCATCCAAAAATAAAGTTTATGTATTTCTCTCCTTCATTAAAAAGTGTTTTACAATATAAATAACCCTTAATAGTTAATATAAGTTTAATTTTTTTATGAAAGTTGTTTCCTTTACACTTACTTTTCTATCATATACAAGTATATAGTACTTTTACAAAGCTCAAGAGAATGCTAATTCCTTTCACACACAATTGGAATGTACAAAAGAACTTGTATTATTTATCACAAAACTTATTAAAGCAATTTAAACATCTCCTGAACAATATATTTCTCTGTATTCAAACAGATAAAAACACTGCCTTAATATACATATTTAAAGTAATGTGTCCATTTATCCACTGGGACAAAAATACCTTGGTTATTTTTTTAGGATCACTGGTGCCTGATTCCAGAATTTCAACCTTCTGATATACGTTTGGGGAGTTGATCCAACGTAGTTGATCTTGTGACTTCCTTCCGTCCAGCAACTTCTTTAATGGACTACAAAAAAGTGAAAATACACATGAAATGTTTGTATGAGCATAACATAAATAAATCTCACAACCTTATAACAACAGTCACATATTTTATCATAATTTGGCTAGTTGTTTTTAAGCAACAAGTTACACAGTGAGCTATCTGTACCCTGCCCACAATGGGTATTGAAACCTGCTGGTTATTATTGCAAGCCCACAGCCTTATTGATAAGTCACCAGAGTAAAGATGCCATCATCATCTAATATTCTCAAATGTACACTACCCCCAGGTATTAAGTGGAATTGATATTGTCTTCAGGGATTGAAAAAGACCAAACTTCATCACAGACTAAATTAAATACAAAATGTAAGAAATTTGGTGTTATAAACTTTAGATTTTTTCATTATTCAAAATCCTTTACAACTAACTTCCTACAAGGAACATTTTAGAACACTAATGTCAAAGTATTTACTGAATTTTTAAACTTAAAACCTGGTTGTGTTTTTGCTCTCAGCTGATCTCTACATATGTACACCATTCAGTCGTAAAGTAATTCTTCTACCTTAACCATTTATCTTCTTCAAAGAACTGAGTTACTGATGAAGCTGCAGGTGGGATCTCTACATCATTTTTGACTCTTGGAGCATCAGACCTTAGCATTGGAAGCCTGTAACCATAGCCACTTCTGAAACCCTAAAATAAAATTTCTCTCTTGAAATTCTTTCATCTAAAACAACATACAATTTCTTAAAACAGAGAAAATGAATGGCTTTATTATCCAACATTTAATGCAAATTAACACTGAAAAAACAAGCAAAAATAAACATCATTTAACAAAGATCCAGTGCAATTTAAAACATTTTTAACAGTTATGTAAAACTATACTACTGAAACTTCATTAAAAGTCACTAATAACTAGTAGATAGCTACTTATTTTTTTCTCATATTCTTAAACATCAACACAAACTGTACTGTTTTCTTCCAAGCAGGTCTTTAAAGTTTACACAAATGAACCTGATATTTTCATTTAACTGACTAGAAACTAAGAACAATGAAACAAACGTGTTCCCCTAAAGCTGCCACTGTCTACCATAACCTCTGTATAATGGTTTAATTCCTCTACATAGGTATTTTCCAGCTCATGAAGAATCATAGGTTAGATGAGGTAGGTTGAAAGTGTGTTCTAAAGTGAGTTCCAAACATGCTTGAGCAAATGCCTGTACAGAGCAGATAACTCCAAGTACGCAATAGTTTCTCTCTGAAGGAACTCTTCTATGACTCAAGTGCAAAATGAGCAGGTATTGTCTTTCATAAGAATAAGTCACCACCAATAGTGCCTGGTAATGACTTCAAGTAAAGATCCAAGAATCCTTGTAACTCGGAGCTGTCAAATAGCCATCTCAGATCATACAAAGGTCAGTCACGTAATTCCATACCATGATAAGACCTACCACCACATCAGCTTAGTTTAGCTATGTTGTTGTTGTGATATAGAAACTCCTTAAATTATCTTATCTCTCTGATGTGCCAGCTAATCAAATCAAAACAAAAGGTAGGCTCACCCATGATAAACACTACAGCTTTATATAGTCTAAGCCAGGTGGTCTTAATCTCAATTTCTAGAGTTTTGTCTGTGACACAGCAAGTCTTCTATAACTGTAAACTAGCTTCTTGATTCTATTATATACGATTTGGGTTAAAACAAGAACTTCATATGTATTTTAAAGGTCACAATGAAGCTTCTGTGCAACCATAAGAGAGTCTCAGTGAGATTCTACAGTCGAAGTAAGCTTTGTCTTGGGCTTCACCCTTGTTCTACCTACTGCTTCTATGCAATCTCTTCGAGACTCATGGAAACAGTACTTCAGCTAGCAACTGAGGCCATGACAATACTTTCAGATTTAAGTTCTTCATGACGTGCTTCAGTAACATCCATGTTAAAACATCATCTCATCGCAATGCACACAAAACTAAGTAGTATTTATCATCCCATTCATCAAAATTCCTTATTGAAGAAGTCTGTAATTCACATGTGTTAATAATTTACAATTGATTAAAAGTAAAACCCACCCACTGTTCACTTGAAATTAAAACTTACTGCTTAGGGGAAAAAAAAATCAGTACTGGTCATCTTTTAGCACGAATTTTTAAGTATTTTAATAGTATAAAAAAAGAATTTATTAGGCAAGACACAATCAGATGAGGCAATAGGTACTACCTATGTAAGGATGGCTCAAATTATTCATTGAAATGGTATTTTAAATATCTCCTCAATAAGGTTATCAAAACTTTACAAACAGTTTTGTTGTGTTTCTTTTTATAACAATATCTCTGTAAAGATTAAGTAAAAAAATTCTTGGAAACTCAATTGCACCTATATAATAGCATAGGTAAGAATTAATACATAGCAATATGTAACGTAGCTAATCAATCATAATTTATTTTATCCTACTTCTGTCCATTAACATTCTACTACACACTGTGCCTGTGTAAGGATGATGTAAATGCTATCCCTAATACCTTGCTTGTATTCTTTTTGGAAGATTTTTAGCCATCTCTACCTTTACTTCTTTTTTTGAAAAGCTTTTTCTTTACTTGAATAAATTAAAATTAAACAAACAACAAACATAGAGGAAAAGTCCTTAAAAATTCCTTATGTTGACTGTTAGGTAAAATTACTTCTGAAACAAGTTAATAATACTGGTAGTCCAACAAAGTCTTCAAGGATAAACCATTTTCTCTAGTTAATATTTCCATTTATAAAAGTCACATATTGATGTTGCAAACTAAAATAATATCTAAAATTAAAATTGCAAAACACATACAGCATTATCTAACATCCTCATCTGAGCCTCAAACTCTAAATCCCACAGTTTGGCTTTTCTCGGCTTCTCTTTTGGCTCAGCTCTCTCCTTGTCTTCATCACCATTCAAAGTATCATCTGGTTTACCTTGAGCTTGTTGGCCTCCAGATCTGACCACGTCTTGGACTTTCTGTTGGGCCTCTTCAGACATTAGTTGAATGTTCTCTATGCCTAGAGGCATGAGACGAACCTATAAAAATGGGCTGATAGCTTTGTATTCATATAAAAAAAAGAATTTGCTTGTTAATATATCATATTTTTTCTTGTTTTTTCATCAATAGGGTCAAATATTCATAAACAACATATTCAAACAATAATATTAGTAAACTGAAAGTTAATTTTCATTGTGAACATTAATGTTTATCTACTTACAATTATAAATAATTCTATGTCAAAACATTCTAAAAAAAATAATTCAACAACTTATTAGATGTTATTTGGAAAATGCTCTTCCAATTAATGCTGTATGCTAAAATCTACAACTGCATATAGGACACACCCAAATCTCACGACACATCAAGTTGTTTAGATTCTACCACTTAATGACCAGTGTTTACCAGTCTGAAATATACATCTTCAAAAGCCAATCATAATGCAAGTTTTGTGAAGACAGAGACTGTATATGCCTAATACTTATATTATGCAATGTCCTTAAAATAATCCAAGACTTTTCTCCGCTTAGTTGAAAACTAGATTCTATTTTCACACTTCAGTAACCAAACAATTATAAATTTTCCTCAGAAAAACTAGTAACAGAATGAAATGCAGGTACCAATAAAACAGTAACATAGTTTAACATGCAGATAATGTAACAATCTATAGTATGCCAATTTTGTGTAACCTGTAGACAAGAAAACAATCCTGTCTTAACTATTACAAGTTAAGCTATCGTATCTTATACACCTTCACGTCTTCAATGTACTGAAATTCAAATTCATTATACACAAAAGGCATATCAATTATGTAATACATCAGGTTAAAGAATAACCACAAACCAATAAATAACAAATTTATAATATGAAACATTCTTATCCAACATCCTTTATCACAGAACCAAACTGTATTATCCTAAGTTAACAGAAGAAATAATAATCAGTAATGATGAGAAAACCCATTTGTAGAGAAAAATATACATGGAAAAATGACTGGTTTGGGTTGAGAAAATTTGCCAATGAATGCAAAGATAATAACTTTTAAATAAAATGCTTCCCTTTCAGGCTTTAATACTAACAACATTTATAAAACACATATAATTAACACAGAGAACAATAATGGAGATCAAAAACTATTTTATAAAACTTTCTACCACTCAAAGTTTCCTACCTGCGTTTCACAAGCTGTAACAAGATTGCGCAGCAAGTGAAGAGCTTCTTCAACACTCTCTCCACAAACAACAATCCCGTGATTTCTCAGGAACATCACCTTACAAAAAATATTCAAACCCTTATAATGAGTTTCAGTTGTTAATTCATGAGATAAATTATTTGTTCTGCTTCTTCACAGAAAATCATAAAAAACTTTAAATGTTTCTTTTGTATGTAGGTGTGCACATATAAGTGCATGTACACAAAAAATTAAGAGCCTAGTCAGCTACAGGTGCATATTAGGAGAGTTTATCTGGTGGAGAGAATTTCAAATTTTAGAGTACATAGTCTGAAAGTCCACCTGGAGGCTTCTACCAGGATCTAGTAGGGAAATATCCTGAAAACTTAAAAATTATTTTTAACATTTAAAGAATTTAAAACTTACTTTACTTTTCACAAAGCTTGTATTTTACTTAACTTCAAAAGGAGCTGGAAACAACAATGAAAAACGAGAATATAAACAATCACATGTGTATAAGCAACTTACATGTTGGTAGCTTTTAACATAATTTCCAGCATTATTAAATGTTATTGCATGTTTAAAACATGTACTCAGGGATGTATTAACGCATAGGCACACGACGCACGTGCCTGGGGCAGCAAATTTTGACCAAAAAAAAAAAGAAAGAAAGAAAAAGAATGGACACCATTTTAAAATGTAGTCCCTGGTTATTAATTCCCCCTGCCATTTATGCCACCCCAATAACCTCTTGAATCATAAAACTCATTATCTGCCTGACAAATACATGGTTCACCAACATATTCACAATATAATCGACAATATAGATAATAACGTGGTAAGCGATATTGGTGTCAAAATGTAGAGTTCGTTATGCTTTTACTTGTTCCTCCGTCACCCAATATCTCACTGTAAGTTATATCGTGTTGTCAGTGTCTAAACCTCCATAAAAAGCACAATTCTTGTAGGGTCACTGGGGGTCAAACGGCTCACGGATCTCTGTGAGGTTCACGCGGCTGCCATAAATAGCTCGATCGCACGAAAATGACTCAGATCCTGATGATCTGAGACGTGAAAGTAACAAATTCACTGTCAATACTCAATATACGATCAGTGGATTCTAATGATATCATCATGAGTAACATACGCCAAAAATTGAGTGGAGCAGCTTATAGGAAGATAGCAAAGTTAAAAAATGAAAACACACGTGATGTTTTGGATAATACACTGACGATGTAGGCCTTTTTGCTAAACAAAGGCAAGAACAGCCTACTGGCGATGATGTTCAAACCAACAGCAATGGAGGGAATACACATAACGGGCCTAGCAGTAGCAGTTTTGAACAATCTGAACGACCTGAACATATCGAACTGCAGCTTGAACAAGTGACGTCATCAGCAGCAGGCCTAGTAAGATCTGCCGGTTGCGTGCCTGAAACGTCAATGGTTCCAGCAAGTTTTTCAGACAAAGTAAGTTCAGATCCAGCAGAGTGAATAATAGATGATTACACAAAAGATTATATTGCCACACATGCCATCCTTCAAAACGATGACTCGGATTTCAAGAACTCTGTGAAAAAGGACGGGGAGAAAATCAGATCTGTAACCAAAGGCATGTTTGAAAGAAAACTGCAAAATGGCGAATAAAGTAAGCGGACATATTTGGTTTATTCAGAGAGCAAAGGTAGACTGTTTTGTGCTCTTTGTCGTTTATTTGATTTTGGAAAAAAATCCAAACTGGCTGACGAAGGCTTTGATGACTGGAAAAATGCTACTGTCCGGCTGAATGAGCATGAAAACTCTCCTGAGCATCGGTCTTCAGTTTTATCTCTAGTAGCAAGGGGCAACATGTTGGGACGTGTAGATCTCCAGATGGCCATACAGTTGCACGACGAAATCAAATACGAGAGAAATGTACTCACTCGTGTGGTAGCTGTAGCGAAAAGATTGGCTTCACGTGGGCTTCCGTTCAGAGGTCGGGATGATAAGTTTGGCTCAGTACACAACGGCAACTTTATGATGTCGTTGCAACTAGTTGCGGAGTTTGACCCCCACCTCGCTGATCACATTCACTGATATGGCAATGCTGGCAAGGGATCCACGTCTTACCTGTCTTTCAGTACTTGCAACAAATTCATCAAGCTTATGGCCGACCTTGTTCTAAAGAGCATTTTAAAGGACGTCAAAACTGCAAAATATTTTTCAATCAGCGTGGACTCGACGCCAGATATATCCCATGTTGACCAGTTGGCATTCATCATCAGGTATGTGAACAGTGATGGTTCACCTATGGAACGTTTTCTGACTTTTATACCCAATCTGGGCCACAAAGCTGAACAGCTGGCAGAAGTTGTACTTAGCCTGCTTCAGTCATATGAGCTTGACATTTCTGAATGTTGTGGACAGTCTTACGACAATGCCAGCAACATGTCTGGTCAGTACAGTGGTCTCCAGGCTCGTATCATGGAGAAAAATCCTTTATCTGTGTATATCCCATGTTCAGCACATTCATTAAATCTTGTAGGAACGTTTGCTGCTGAATGTTGCAGAGAAGCATGTTCATTCTTCGAACTCTTACAAAGTCTCTATGTTTTCTTCAATGCTTCAACCCATCGTTGGAAAATTCTACAAAAACACCTGTCTGCAAATAAAGAAAGTCTCTCTTTGAAGAAACTCAGTGACACTTGGTGGTCCGCTCATGAAGATGCTTGTCAAAGCCTCAACAGAAACTGGCAACAAGTGTTTGATGCCCTCACCACCATGGAGGGAAATGCTATAGAAAAACCAACCGCTAGGAATGAGGCCACTGGACTTCTTTCCAAATTAGGAATGCTAGAAACAGCTATTTTTGTCCACAGTTTGGGGAACAATACTGGAAAGATTCAATGCTGCCAGTAAAAAGTTGCAAAGTGCTGATATGGACATCGAACTTGTAGTCGAGCTTTATGCTTCCTTGCTGCAGTTTGTAAAAGATTCAAGAGAACTGTTCGATAATTTTGAAGACAAGGCGATGTTGAAGTCCAGCATGAAGACGTACGAAATTAAGCAAAAAAGGAAGCAAAAATTTTCAGATGGTGACACCCAGGCAGTGGAAGAAGGCAGAGAGGCATTTAGAGTAAATGTTTTCAATGTGATCATTGACAGACTTTGCTCAGAACTACAGTGAAGACAAACCCTTTTGTAGAAATCCATGCAAGGTTTGGATATTTGTTCAAGATAACAAATCTTGAACCCACTGATGTCATCAGTCAAGCTGGAACACTGTTGAAACTCTACCCCAATGATTTGGAAGTGAGCTTCGTAGATGAATGTCTACATTTCCGCGCACATCTTGTGAGTATGAAAGTCCAAAATGATGACTCTTCTGCATTAGCAGTATACAGAAATCTACGAGCTAAAGGACTTCAAACTGTATATCCAAACCTGGATATTGCTATGCGCATGTTTCTGTGCATTCCAGCAACTAATTGTACATCAGAGAGATCTTTCTCGGCTCTCAAACTTGTGAAAAATTACTTGAGATCAAGAATGGCAGAAAATAAACTAAATGCCCTGTCACTCCTCGCCATTGAAAGTGATATTGTTTGTAGAATAAACTATGACGATGCAATAAACATGTTTTCGGAACAGAAGGCCAGGAGAAAGCTTGTATATTCAGCCGCAGAATAATATTTAGTGATAATTGATTTTGATGTTTCATTTTTTATTGTGTTGGAAAATAAACGCTGTGTTGATTTTGAATGATAACAACTGTGTTTGTCTGTTGTTGTGATGGTGATGCTTGATGCAAGTTGTGGCACGGAGGGGGGGGCGGCAAAAGTATCAACCTAACCTTGTGCCTAGGGGCACCGAAATCCTAAATACGTCTCTGCATGTACTCATATACAAAATGTGTATTTGTGTGAAGCTATAATTTTCAGAATATTTAACTATCAGAGAGGCAATTTTGTATCATAAAATTTAACATGAAACATTTTTTGGATACAGTCAGTAGTAACAATACACAAAAACCAGTCCTGAATACTCTGTCACTATCCAATCCCCCCCCCATGATTTTCAGTTCTTATCATTATCAGTGCTACGTAAATCATATTTTCTTTCACAACACTACTTTCACTTCTCATCTTTTCAAATGTTTATCCATTTACAATTTTTTCATACTGCTACTAAATCAAAGCATCAATATGACAATTAAAGATTATTGTAGGTGAGAAAACAAGCAAAAAAGAAGGTACCAATAAAATGTTGGACCATTTTACATACAGATGAGACAATTCTTAAACCTACATAGAAAACACAGAAATCAAGATGACTGCATGTAAATTCTTGGAACTGGGAAAAGGTCTTATGGTCACAGGAAAAAGTCTTTCTTAATTAAAACAACTGCAATATGAACAACAATACAGAAGTTCTGACTGAAATCATTTAGGAATTTTTTAAACTAAATTCTTAAAGATATACAGAAACATTCAAAGCTAACCTTATTGACAGGTCCCAAATTTCTTGCTAATATTTCTTTTTCTGCAGGATTCACTAATATACCTTGGTAGTCATGGTAACTGACACCACCAATAATTGCTGCGTCTTGACTTATAGGAAGAAGTCCACATTTTGTTGCCGAGACCTGAAAATAATCATGTCAATCACTGTTATTGTTGATGAATGAATCTGTGTTTCATTAACTCAACCGACAAAAGTCGGGCCATGTCACCACATTTGTTAACTCTCATTAAAAATTATTTTTAATTATTTTTTTTTTTCTTTTCATACAGGATTATTGTATGAATATGAATAAATGTAAGCCACTCAAACCACTAAGAACCATTACTTCCAAATAATCTATAAAACAAAGCAACAAAAGGATTTCTTTAGCAGTTTTACAGATTTCATTAATAAAAGTCCTGAGCATTCTGTACTATTTGAACACAATATTCAAGAAACAAAAAATTATTCTTTTTAAACTTTAGTGCACATAATAAAATTTATTTTTTAATTACTGTTAAGTTTTTTGACAGGACAAAGAAAACAAAAAGGAATCAATAATTAACTGTTTAGTTGACAAAATCTGCAATAATGACTTTCAATAGCTATATTTTAGAAACAACCTCATGCACATAACAAGTCATCTCCTCATTACAGTTTATATAATGATTTGGAAATTACTTATGACCACTAAATTGAGTATGTACGTTACTGGTTCCTAATGTGATGAAATTTACTCAAACTTTTTTTCACTTAACTTACCACAAACATACTCTGAATAATACTTAGCAAACAATTTCATGAAATATTCTACCCTGAAACCTGTTTTTTTTGGGGGGGGGTTTCTGTTAACATATCTGTATATCACCTGGTTTGTATAAACTTTGGTACGACAAAGAAGTCTCTCCCCTTACAATATTAAATCAACTAGTACCAAAGGTTCATGTTTAACAAAAATAAAATGTTACACAATAAGCTAAAGATTGGCACTAGTTTTGAAAAAATAGAACATAACAGTTGCTAGAGCCATTTTAAATACAATATAAACTTCTTTCAGATAATAAAAAATATTCAAAATTAACTCATTTCTATACTCCACCTGATAAAATTAGAGAAACAGGCATTTTAAGATATTTAGCCCACCTTGTTAACAGTGAAGTATTATAACTGCTAACAATTATACCTGCACTAACTAAGACACAAGGATCTTTAACCCTTAAACAGAAGGAATGTTGTTGGTAGCAGTACTAACTGATAACAGCTGCCTTTTAAAGGTTAACAAAACTTGAAATAATTATTTGTTATGATCTGTAGTCATTCTAGTTAAAGAAGAAATTTTATTTTTCAACTTTTGCTGCAGATGATTTCACTACAGTTATTGTTAACGTAGAGAAAATAAAATATAAAGTTTTACTGAAAAATTGATATTTATTCAGTTCATGAGGTTACACAAATGATATTTGCAAACTGAAAAGTAAAATATTTTTAACATTGATTAGTCTGAGTGCAGGGTAGTTTCAGTTTAGTCTGAATGAGTCCAACTCTGTGAATTCACAAATAAATAATTACAACTTTTGATGTAAAACATACTTGTAGTGTTCACTAAAAGCTTACAAAAATGTCTTGACAATAAACAAGTATATCCAACATTGGAGTAAACATTAATTCTCTTAAACAAGTCAATCCACTGGGTCAAAGCCAAGCACAGAGGATAAATGCATACTAACACAAAAAAACAACAGAAAAACATCCACATACTATAATTAATAATCATATTAAAATGACACTGCATGATAATACTACTTGATTGTGAACACCTTTTAAAAAAGGATTAACAGCTCCATACCACTAATATGCATATTATGCTAACAAAGCAATTTGGAAACTTGGTATAACACACCACAGGATAATGAATGTAGATTACGGTCTCAATGTTAATTTCACTTCAACTTTGCATAGAAAGAATTTGTTGCAACACAAGGTGTGTGTGGATTATAGACTTAATGTAATACTTT
Source organism: Carcinoscorpius rotundicauda (assembly GCA_011833715.1). Lineage (NCBI taxonomy): Eukaryota > Metazoa > Arthropoda > Merostomata > Xiphosura > Limulidae > Carcinoscorpius > Carcinoscorpius rotundicauda. The sequence goes on along the minus strand of CM022394.1, from coordinate 109,950,574 downwards.
ACTACAAAAGAGGCTTACTGTAATACAAAGAAAGTAAAATGGGTTACAGCATTTACATAGCAATTCACTTAGCATAAAAGAGAGTTACCACAACACATGTTGGATGCTAATCACAATCTTAACTCTCTCGCAATGAAGTTGGTCAATCAGACTGACCTCATAACCATTTTGTACTTTCTACAGTTTCCATACTATAACTTTTATTACGATAGGAGTATTCTTACAAAATTTGGCAGACTTTGAATAAACATTACAAATATTTTATGTTCAAAAATATCAAATTTGATGAAGCATTTTTACTAAAGATTTGTCCATGGATAAGTAGCATATTTTTTTTACACTAGTCTGAGTGCAAAGTGATTTTCATGTTAAGATAGAAATTACTTTTCATTACAAAAATTTCAAATGTTTTCTTTCTTCTAGAATAACTTTATATATTTTGTTATTTTCTCTACCCTAACTCTATTCGATGCTAGTCAATCTCACCAATGTTGTAACAACAACAAAAATAAATAAATACCTCAAAATTATTTTTTCTTTCTTGAATGATTTCAAATTGTAAGATACAACTACATTTGTTTCTCCTAAATAGTTTTATATGTGTAACAACGTACATTTATTCACACTTGATGTTCACTGTTTTAAACCAAGCCTAACTACCAATTGCACAGTTATAAGTTGTAAATCACTCAGCAAGCATATAACTCATGGTATGTTACCAAATTACATTATGCACAAGTTGTTCATGAGCATACCTCAAGTTATTATACTATCTCACCCAATCTAATCTTAACTAACCTGAATTTCCTTTAACATTTTGAGTAGTTTTATAATAATAAAGAAGGATTGTGAAAAACAAGTAAAAAGACTTATCTGGATCTTATTTTCTATTGTCAATGACATTTAACCCTACTTTTTTTTTTTTTTTTTTTTATATACTTACGGTGCTAGTGCATTAAATGTATTTTTATTTAATTAAATAATGTCCAAAGAATAAACAATAACAACATGTCTCATAATTATAACAATTTTTCTGACTTTAACTATATGACCAGAGCCATTAAAAATTCAGCTAAACTCATCAATGTGTGTTTTGCAGGAATAAAACTTGAACTGGAAGTGAAGCTGACAATTCTCTTATCAAACACCAACGCGATACAGAAAGTCATTTTATAGAGTAGAGCCTTGACATTCTGTTGGTTACAAATAATATGGTATTAAATGTTATAGAACTATTGACAATTTCTGTAAACGGATGTGATACATAGGAAAGGCAAGAGGGATCTGATTTTCTATTTGATGGCTATGTGATCAAATAGGATTGAACACTTGACTAATTATGCTTTGCATTAGCAATAAAAACATTATAAGGAGTAATTTATGTCAAATGTCATTCTTATTGAATATGTGGTAAATAAACTATAGAAGAGAAAATGTCTAGATAGAAAATGTCAGAATTCTCATGCAAGAGAAAATTCAGGATTTTATAAATAGTCTTATAAAATTAAAAACTTAAAACTTATAAACAAATAAGATATGGATAATTGGTTATGATTTCATGCTATACTTATTGGTATACCAGGGTAAGATAGTAGTTTAACTTTTGAATGTAACTTACTAAAACCTCATGATATGAACACAAAAGGATACTCATGGCAAGAGGATTAATACAACAGCCAATAATCCATTACTTCAGCATAAAAGGGGCTTATAATACTATACAATAAGGATAATGGATGTCATTTAAAGTTTTAATATAATACTTTAATTTGGCATAAGTACTGCATCATAAAAAGGACAGTGGATGTGGATTTAGCTTTAAGGTAACACTTTAACTTAACATAAGAACTTACTGTAACATAATGTAGATTATAGCCTTAATATATTTTAACTTGACATTGAAGAAGCATATCCCAACACAAAAAGATAGCAATATGGATAAGTACCTTAATGTTGTAATATTTTAACAACATAAAAGGGACACACTGCAACACGTGGAGGATAAAAGATGTGTATTACAGCTTTAATGTAATATTTTTAACATAAAGTAAAAGGGACATACTGCAATACAAGGAGGATAAAGGATGTGTATTACAGCGTTAATGTAATACTTTTAACATAAAGTAAAAAGGACATACCGCAATACAAGGAGGATAATGGATGTGGATTACAGCTCTTATGTCTGGGCGAGCAGCATGAATGGCTGAGTGAAGCATGAAACCTGCTCGATTAAAGTTGAAGCCACTAGATCCGGAGTCAATAACATTTCCTTGCATGTCAACCTTCAAAAGTGAAGAAGCTGTCACTTCATGGTACTGGAGACCAAATGGATTTAGGAGAAAATGTTCTTGGTCTTGACTTACTCGAACCTAACATAAACAGTAACAAAATAATGGAAAATATAAGAATACAGTAAAATGAAAAAACACTAATAAGAGAGAAGTGTTACTTTAGTAACACATTTAAGTTATTTAGCTAAAAGCAACAGCACATATTCAGTGTCAGCCTGAATCTTGTAAAAGCATATATTTGGTATCAGTCGTAATCTCAGTAATTATTACTTTGTTATTTCATATTCTTTAAAACAGAAAAACCAAAATGAAGACAATTAACAGTTTATTCTAATAACATCACATACTATTCATTCTTTTAAGAGCAAATTAACATTTTATTTTAAAAAATTATAAACTGTAAGTGATATAAACATAATTCACTTTAAGTGAAAAATGCACAAGTAACAAAGGAATTATTTTACAACAATAATCCATTTATCATAATATTACTCATAAAATTATCAGTGTTTCAGAACTCCAAACCTTTAAATACAGAAACTTACAGAAAAATACAGATACAAGTTTTACACAATCACAAGTAAGTACACATACACAAGAGTGATATCAGGTCCTGTCACAGTACAGGTTTGGTGCTGTAAGTTCTAGTTTATTTCACAATTTTCAGCCAAAAATACAGTAGTGAGTGAGTGGAATGCATCTTGCTCACATATGCGAAATTATTCAACCATTTGAATAATTTAACTGTGTTAATATATTCATAATGCTGCTACCAGAGGCAAAACTCTTATATTGATTGTGTGCATTTTACTACTACTGTGTAAACCATAGTACCAAAAATACATTCCTCTAGGCATTAAGCCATTACTTAATTATATATATTGCTTATAAATGGGAGTTTCATTTATGCTTTTGAAAAATTAATAGTACTTTGAACAAGTACAATTCCCTTCACAAATAATACATATTACTTTACATTTCATCCTTGTGATTTCATACAATTAGCCCATGTCAAACATTACCACTCATTGTTCATTTAACAGAACCTTGTTAAATGTCAAAAATTACTTCAGTATGACAGGGTTTAAAGCTTATTGACTAACAGTTCATGCAATATTGTTTTTTTACAAAAGAAAAGTATAACATGTTAAGTGTTACATTTTGAGTTTTTCAGTGGTAATGACAATAATTAAAACCATTATTGTACAATTGTTAATCAAACATTTAATACAAAATGGAAATATTTCTAAAATATTCAAATCAATGACATAATTATGGGCCAATTGTTATTTGTAGTATATAATGTTTTCTTTGTTTTTTCATGCATCAAGATAAGTAAGTACTTTGTTTAGTCAAATTAATTAAAAATTAGTTTTTTTGAGATTATAAACAATCCTAAAGCAAATAATTCTTACCGTAATATGATTGTAGATAGAGTCAGACCAACCATAAAGATCCACTAACCGATACACTGAGGCAAGTTTGCATCTCAGTATCTTCTCACCCTTAGCATATCGCAGTCCATCTACTCCTCTGATGTCATTAATAGGCAGAAGGCAACGTGAAGTACGTAAAGCTGAGGAAGTGCGTGAAGCATGAGGGAGCAAAAGATCTGAAACTTGCTGAAGAGCAGTTAAGCTGCTAGAGCTATATTTTTCACTCATTTGTGAATCTATTATTCTTTCCAGTTCCTCTCGAAACATCTGGCTGTAGGAAGACAAGCATATTTCATATTCAAATCTACCATTGAAAAAACCTTGCAAAAGTATAATTGGATCCAGTTAAATTACTACGTTAACCAAATAATAGTAGCAACAAAAAAGAAACACAGCAAAATTTTAGAAAGGTACATAATAAATCAAAAATATCTTGTTATTTCTATTGATTAAGAAACACAAAATGAGCTAAATTTTACTTACATGTAAAGAAACAAAACAAGAAGTGAACTACAAAGATTTGTTGAGTTAGTCCACAGTTGCTGATAGTATTTACAAAATCTGGAATCTCAGTCCATGGAATTGCACACCACTCTCGACTAAGATTTTGTATAAGAATTCCTGTAAAAATCAATTGTTTGGGAAGCTTTCACAGGAAATGATCAAGGATGGATCATAAATGCTCAATGAGAATCATGTCCATGACCAGGGGCATAGATCCCGAAAGCAGGGGAAGAAGATGGAGGGTATGGGGCACACAATCATCCCCTTCTACAGTTAGGTCTGTTGAATTGTTTTATTGCATCACAGGCCTACAAATTGTGTGTTTGTTCTTGTGATTCTCATGTTTTTACCAATTGAATTACATAATTAGGCCTAGATGTAGGCTTTTTCAGTATCCAAAATGTACATCTTTAATATAGGCATGTTTCTAAGCTTTTTGATCTAAGTTAAAGTACAAAACTTCGTCAGTAGGCTTAAGTATACATCCAAGTATCGTGGCAACAAGATTACTCTGACTGCATGTTCACAGCTTTCAGGTTCATGTAATCACAGATTTCCAACAAAAATCATCCCCCCCCATTGGGTGTAAAAAATCTACGCCCCTGTCTATGACTGATCTAAATCGGAAAAGAATGGTAATGTCTTGACATTCAAACTATCAGTTTGTAACTCGGGAAGAATAACGAACAGGAGTTTCTTCTTACGATAAACACTGTCTTGTTGTAAAAACTAGCCTATCATGCAAATACAAGTAATGTTTAAGACTTATGATGTTTCAAGCTGCATTGGCTATCCCTCCACACACAAACTGCTGTCACTAAACCAATTTGTGACCATTTTGAGAATTGTGCAAAAGCTAGACTCATCTGAAGATAATTACAGTACCCTATGATATGACAGCACTTCTAATATCTACCGCTGTCTATGCATAATATTACCTGGAGTGAGAAGTCACAATTCTGCTTTTGTAACCTACGCTATAAAAAAACTTTGATGGTACTTGGACACACTGGTTCAGCAGCAGCAGTGTCCAGTTGATGTGGGTAATTCTCTATATGTCTTCTCTCAGAACAAAGTGTTCATTCTATTGACCTTGGGCATCTAAACCATGCTGAGTAACTGGAACTACACTGTCGCCTTATGCAACGTGGACCCGCAAACATAGATACTGCAAGTGACCTAGTAATTTCTCCACAGTTTTGACCATCCTCCAACATTCACCTACAAAACTTCTTAAAAATATGTTAATTCTTAGACTCTTTCTTTCATACCATGACTGCAAGTGTTTTGCACTTCACATCGAGCTTACATTATACAAGTCAAAGTGGTTTATGTAAACTGTTGTGAAGATTTTATTCTTTGGGGGGGGGGTATTATTTTTTTAGTTGGATGTGTACTATGAAAATGTGTATAAAACTAAAATATTACCTTGCTCATACTTTGAAATTATATATTTAACTTTTTTTTGTTTTGCTAGTTTGTCTGCAAGCTTTCTGTGAAAAAAATTGATATTCATATTTATATTTTACTATATGCTCACAGGTTTATTACTCTAACAAAGAATGTGGTTTGTAATTAATTTCATGTAACAACTACCTATTCATAATAGTCTCCACTCTTTTCCTCCTCTCCATCTCCTTCATATCCTGTTCAATGTCTGGTCGTCTCCATAACTGTCGTTGATACTCGGGATCGTCTGGATCATAGTTGTCCACGTTGAATTCGCCATTTGCAGGGCCATTCACCCTCTGCTCAACTTTGGCCATTCTATCGGTTCAGGTGTACCTAAAAGATAAATCTGTGAAAAATTCAAATTTTATAATAAAATCTTTGCCCATTTACCTACTACGAGTCATTAAAACAACTTAAAAAATAATGCAAGTGGTTTAAAAGTTTATTTTCATCCTTATTACTTAGAAACAGCCTCACTTTTGATTTTCTTCTATAAAAACTTCAGCTGCATATACAAAACAAAGAAATTAAAACCTTGTTCCGATTTGATGCAATAACTGTGAAAAGAAAAAATATACCACTGGAACAAAGAATCTATACTTGACTGAAAAATACCAACTTATTGGGTATGTTTATTATGTCAAGCTTAGAAACCTATAACACTAGCAGAATTAAACAAATGACATAACTAAGCATCTTACTGCTACTAGCATTTCATTATAACAGAAGGTCAGATATGAATGCATATACTTAATAAACAGTGTCAAGTTGAATAATTATTAAAACAAAGTAATAACAATAAAATTGATCTTAGTATAGTTGAAAAATATTAAAATCATTTACACTACAACACATTATTAACATGTGAAATTAATGTATTATCAGCCTACAAGTAATAAATAGTTTACAATTCACATCTTGGAACATTTTAAACTTCATCATATGTTTACTAGGTGATGCCAACAATGAATAACATCTGACTGCACACAAACCTTATATTCCTGATAAAACTACAATAAATGAAGTGTATTTTTACAAAAAAAAAAAGAGTATTCAACAAGGGTAGTTTGCAATATAAATGTTAGTTGTTAGTTATTACAATTTGAAAGACTAATTCCTGTAATGAATCAATAGTCATGGATTCCAACCTTCCAAAACTAGGATAGAATATTTCTTTATTCAGATATGCATATGTCATATTTTTCTAAATTTTAATCACACCTGTATTAGCCAAGTGTGAATGTTGTAAATACATGCTATTTCTTTCATACTGGTAAAGGTTAGGTAATGCAACCATTTTTCCTTTAGGTTTCATATTAATAAGTATGTGTTCCTGTATCAAGTTCTTGAAGAATGGTCTATTCAGAAGTATTTATAGACATATGTACATGTATGTGACTTTGCTGAAGATTGTATGTGTAACATTACTTGAAGTATGAAACCTGGAGAATTATGTAATTTCCACATTTTTCTTATTTTCAGGTATTTCTTTTAATCTTCATTGCTCTTTCTTTTGTCAACCAAAGTAGCCACAGAAGTCATACAAAATAGAAGAATCCTGGCCAGTCACAAAGTACTGTATAGCACACAGTTTTTGTTTCACATTACACTCATCTTTTCTTGCTTTTCTTTAATGTCTGTATTTAATTAATTTTCTACCTAGCAGTTCTGAGCCTCCATTTTGCAGATGCAACAAGATTTTTCTAATGGATATTAGTGAACTGAAATACCACAGATTAAATAAAGAACTCGAACAATGAGAAACTCAACCAAATTTAGTATTTTTTTTTCTCCATAAAAAAATTAAAATTTCATAATTTTTGGACAGAAAATACTATAAAATTGGACAACAATGACATATGTATAAATTTCAGCTGTTTTTAAATCTGTTTCCAGTTTTTTTTGCATGGAACAAATAGAAACAAAGTTATGAAAAGGCCAGGATCATGTAAAGAACACAAATACAAAATGAAAAAAAGATGCAAAAAAGTGTAAAATGTTTTTTGTGATCCTCCAGCAACATGTGCACCAAAACATTACCATACTTTCCCTTAATGTAGACTTAGAGTAGTGCAAGAGATTAAAAAAAGAGAGACAGAGAAGGATGACCAAATGATCAATGCTCAGGGTAGATAATCAAAAAGAGGTTCACCAATGGATTAGATGACAACTTAGATGATAAATCATGCTGTAATTATGGAATAGATTCTTCTGTTAGTATAATGATCAATTTGATAAACCAAAAAACTTTTGTGATGTTGAACACTGAGCAGATCTCTCAATACTTTCCCACTGAAAGGCATAAAAAAAACTAGTTGAGCCTAGAAGAACATAAATGAGAGCTTTATGTATTTTCCTGTGTGTAAAGGAGTTCTAAAGTTAGTATGTCCATCTGATCCAGAAACGTTGCAGGGATTCCTCGAACATCCCAAATGAATGGGTGATAGACACAATCTTGAGAAAATCCTTACTCAACTTGATCTTTTGGTTAAAACAATGGTTTCCACAGCTGTTCAGAGTATGCTTGCATCGTCCCTTGACTGACAATCACTTCATGATTTACTACACAAGGTAAGTGGTTTGTTTCAGTAGAGAAATCAAGAAGAACTGAAAACAGGAGGTAGCTGATCATTTGAATATTTCTTCATGATCAAAAATAATTTGTAAGGTCTGAAAGTTTCTCTTGCCTTTTTAGACCCTTCCATGTCTTTTACACACTTTTCCTATTTATGTTTGATATTTTCTTTTAAAAGTGTGCATGACAGCCCAGGAGTGGGTTTCTTGCTGACTGGGGTCTTAAGTAATAATCAATTTACTGCCTGAACCAGGGTGTTAAATTTATTGTGGAATTTAGTTTGAAAGTGCTTTTTCTCTCTTTTAATAATCTGTCACAGCAGAATTTGTAAATTGTGTTATCATGGGAAGTAACTTTCTCAGACCATGTAAAACACACAGTGATTCAAGCAAATATTTATAGCAGCAGTTTACTTTGTATTTTCATACAATTCCTAAATATCTACAACATTATTTGAAGTGAGATAATCCTAATTCAATAGATCTACAGGTCTCTCCTTTTTTAAAGCATGTACATGTTCTGCTGTGACATCAAATACTGCAATTTGTGTACTAATTGTATAATTAAGAAATAGAATTGAGCACAGTCAATACATTTTTCCAATACATATTCAATCAATATATACATGTCTATGTTATACACAAAAATATGATAGATTCAACAGAAAAACTTATTCAGACAATTGAAGAATCTTACCTTGAAATACTGAGATGGAATACATTAGTTATAAAATTTCTGTGGTTGGCTTCAGTTACAATATTAACACAGTGAGATCTCTAATCTTAATTTATAAAAAGAATTGGATTTAATGTTTTGTTTTTTGAATTTTGTACAAAGCTACATGAGAACTATCTGTGCTAGCTATCCATAATTTAGCAATGTAAGACTAGAGGAAAAGCAGCTAGTCATGACCACCCACTACCAACTCTTGGACTACTCTTTTACCAAGTGGGATTGACCATTACATAGTTATGCCCCCACGGCTGAAAGGACAAGCATGTTTGGTGCGACGGGGATTCGAACCCGCGGCCCTCAAATTACAAGTTGAACGCCTTAACCCACCTGGCCATGCCAAACCCAGATTGGACTTAAACCAAAATATTCAAGAGCAGATAAATGTAAAAAGTTGCCAAAGTAGGAATCACATTTTATTAATTTACGATTTTAGTTTTAATTCTTGTTTTATTACCTTTATAGCTAGATCACTACATCTTAAAATTCATAATTTTTAATTTTCCTTATTATACCTATATAAAGTACTTACTTTACCTTAAAAACCTAAGTGTACATATCCACCGATAGGTGGCGACATCTGTTGAGTTGAAAAAATATTGATAAGTTATCAATAAAGATGTTAATACCCATACCAGCCGTTCTGAGATACAAACATATGAATTTTATACGAATCGCTAAACCAGATACTCGCGGAAGAGTAGCGACAATCTGGGATGTCTAGACGCTAACACCGCTGATGGTATTTAGGAAGGTTGATATAGGACACGAAAGTTGCTGGTCTAGAAATATTCGAACTGCAAGTGTCAGAGAGCTTTATAACACATTATTTACTAGTGTATATGCGTATAATATATCGTCACCAATACTTTGAATGGTTGGTTCTTCGCTTAGGATAGGAATTTGATAGGATTTGTTTCATTGTTTTGGAATTTCGCACAAAGCTACTCAAGGGCTGTCTGTGCTAGCCGTCCCTAATTTAGCAGTGTAAGACTAGAGGGAAGGCAGCTAGTCATCACCACCCCCCGCCAACTCTTGGGCTACTCTTTTACCAACGAATAGTGGGATTAACCGTCACATTATACACCCCCACGGCTGGGAGGGCGAGCATGTTTAGCGCGAACCCGCGACCCTCAGATCACAAAGCGTACGCCTTAACGCGCTAGGCCATGCCAGGCCCCAATTTGATAGGAGGGTTTTTCGGTCTGGAAAACAGTTGGAATCATCATCAATTACCATACTTAAAGTATACAAGAAATACATAAATACAAACTTGACCAAAACAAAGCCTAAACAGCAGCACAACAAATTAAAACTAGAATCAGTTAATTATCTTGTTATATTCGATAAGTATTTAAATCAAAACATATTTAATCCTTTAAAAAATGTTCAATGAGTTAGTTGTAAAGGTGTAAATTTTAATTCGTAAACCTCAGTGTGAAACCTCGTAATACTATTGCATAATTTTCAACTATAATTGTATTTTATTTGGTTGGTTGGCGTTTTATGGCGCAAAGTAACTAGGCTATCGCACCAAACTGGTAAAAAATAAAAAAATAAAGTACAATTATTAAATTTTGTAAAAAGGATGTTGTTTATAATTAAGAACAAAGCTACACAATGGGCTATCTGTGCTCTGCCCACCACGGGTATCGAAACCCGGATTTTAGCGTGTAAGTTTGCAGACATACCGCTGAGCCACCGGAGGCATTGTGAAAAGGAATCATGTTAAAGTAAAACTAAATCCAATTTTTGATCTAAAACTTAAATAGCATTAAGGCCAAATGGCTTTCCAAAAATTAAAAACATTTGTAAGATGGACAGTGTCACCATCGCCAATGACACTGGAGGTTAAAACATGTCTAAAATGGCGCCGTCGTTCAGTCCTAACGACGGTAAAATGTTGGTTATTGAGTGTCATACCCACCATACATTGGTGAATCAATCCCAGATAAAAGAAAATGATATATTAAAAAATTATGACCAATGTGTTGTCTAGTTAGGACAACTTCTTAACAGATTTTTACGGAAACAAGAAGGCCAAAGTCCAAGAGAAGGTTTTATCTCGAAAAGCATGTTATCACGTTGATCACTCCAAATTTGAATGCCAACTGACGCAAAGCCGAGTCTTGAATAAAGGACTATAGTCTGTGTATGGAACAGGCATGGCAGTGATAGCACCATAGCAGACAGGCTTAGTTGTAGTGTCAGCGAGCTCGTTTCCGCGAATAGATATTAAAGATAAATGAGCAAGTCGGTTTTGAATATAGGTGAGAACTAACGTGAAACAATTTCCAGGGCTAGTAGAGAGCTAAACGAGTCGGGTATAAATAATACAATTCGACAGTGAACACAGAAACTGTAGAGAGGATTCTGTGTGCAACCACCGAACAACAAACCATGTGAGAGCACACAGAGTCACCTGATTTTCAACTATCCATATAAATTGGAATGGAAGGATGGTTTAAAAGATGTTCAGCAAAAACGGTACTTTCAATCAGGAATATCTACCTTCTTGTGCAAAGTTCACATTTGGAGATGGTAATAAGCCATAGTGGGATTAAATCACCAGTGGATGCAACAATGTTATCTAAGGACAAACCCAATTCATCCAAATGCACCTGGATATGAAAGCCAAAAAGAACAATCACAGATTATCTATTCTAAAAAAACATGGTTCACTGAAGAATAAAAACATAACTCCAAGTGGGATGCTGTAGTAAGAATCTAAGTTCTGAAGCAAATGACGTAGATGTAGAGAAGGTTCACGATACATAGTGTACAAGCTCTGGACTGGAGAAGAGCAGAAAGCCCCTGTGCAGAGCCTAAGCCATTGATGGTGAACAGGATCTAACATCTTCAAGACCAACCAAAGATCTAGCAGGGCCATAACCCAGAGAGCCGTAGTCCAGTTTTGATCGAATGGTGGCAAGATAGATCTTTGGCATAGAATACCGAGCCATTCCCCAAAAGGTGGAAGAGAGGACGGAGAGGATGTTCAGTACTCATGTACACTTGCTTTGCTGCTACCTGATGTGTGGTATAATTTTAGGTCAGCTTGTAGTCAAAGATAAGCCTCAATAACTTTGCCTCAGGGACAATGGGAAGCAATTTCACCAATACTGAGTTCACAATCAGGGTGAATATTCCATTGGCGGCAAAGTGCACGTAAATGGTTTTAGAGAGAGAAAAGTTAAAACTGTTTGCTGTGGTCCACTTCTGTATATAATTGAAGGCAGTCTGTAGCTGCTGCTCAATAAACATCGAGATGTTGGGAGTTATCAACATGGAACCCATTTGCAACAGTATGAGGGAGTTCTCCAGTAATGGCATTAATCTTTATATTGAAAAATGTGACACTCGAAATACGGCCCTGAGGAACTCCAAGTACCATTTGGAAAAAAGGGAAAGTGTTGAACCCACACCAAGTTGGAATCGCCTGCCCATTAAATTTTTTAAATAAAAATGGGGAAATGGTTATGCAACTCATGTAAATGGAAGTCTCGTAAAATACCATACATCCACGTAGTATCGTAGGTCTGTTCAAGGTCAAAGAAGACTCGCACAAGATGTTGCTTGAGAATGGCTTCCCTGGTTGATGTTTCAAGTCAAATCAAATGGTCCAGCATGGAGTGCCATTGTCAGAACCCACAGCAAGTTCGCAAAAGGAGGTTGCTTGATTCAAGGAAACAGACAAAACGAGCATTAATCTTACAGAGACAACTAGTTAAAGAAACTTGATGATATTTTGAAGGAATCTTGGAATCCTCCCCAGGCTTTGAGAAATGTAGGATGATAGCCTGGCACCAAGCACAAAAATAAGCATTCTCCTGCAAGATCCAGGTAAAACAACCAGAAGAGTAACAAGAAAAGCAGGAGAGATGGTGCAGCATTTTTATAGTGTATATCATCAGGCCCAATCAATATACTGCCAGACCAACGAAGAGCAAGCTTGAATTTCACCAGTGAAAAGGAGATATTATAATCATAGTGACGATCAGCCCAAAAAGAAAAATGCGATGAATCTGCACGAACTCTGATGGCTAATGAGGTAGAAAATGATGCACAAGTGCTAGATACCTAGAAAAAGATTTTGCCAAGAATAACGGCAATGCTCTTGGCATCAGCAACTTTCTGGCAATCAGAGAGCAAGATTAAAATGAGACAGAATTATACTGTTCACTGACCTTCTGAATGTTGTCCCATATGGCTTTGGAACTGGTGGTAGAGGGGATGCTGTTTGTGAATTTAATACAAAATTCCTCCCGGCTTTCATATCTTACCTACCAGACTCTCCGAAAATCAAGGCAGTTTGAAAATGTAGAATACCTACAAGAGGTATCCTAGTCCCGTTTTCGAACCGTCTGTGCCGTGTGGCAGGTAAAATTCCACCATGGACGAAGAAAAAATGAAAAACGTGTAGAGATTTTAGGAATACACTGAGCAGCTGCCTGAATAATACAGTCAGTCAATGCTGCCATGCAGTTATCTATCTATGGCTTACAGAAGATCGCAGTTCCAAGAGACCACTGAAAGAGGGTCAGTTGGCCTGGTCCAGCTTCCACTTAGACACGCGGGTCGGGTGGCACTGACCACGTCCAGTCTCTCAAAATGACAGGAAACTGATCACTGCCCCGTGGGTTACTGTCAGTCCTCTAAGAAAAGAGGGAGACAAGTGAAGTGGAGCAGACCAAGAGATCAATAGCAGTAAAAGACTGATTAGATGCATGCAAATAAGTATAAAAACCAGTAACTGCTCAATGAGAGTATCAAAGTCTGACTGATCATAGGTCTCTTCAGAAGCCAGGTAGAGAGAACAAACAGTGATGATACAACCTAAGGAAACATGGATGACTACAGCCTCCAAGGGAGTGTTGAATGACAAAAACAGGGTAGGAACATGCTGATCGACCAGCAGTGCCACCCCTCCATACACTCGTCCGTTAAACAACCAGTCATTTCTGTACAAAGAAAACTGCCAAAAGGTGACTGTATCTACAGGTTTCAGAAATGTTTCCTATACGGAAAGACACACAGGATGATAGGAATTAATCAGTGACTTGATATCTAAACTAGAATGGAAACCTCAACAGTTTCATTGTATCAATGTAACCATTTTTATTTACGTGGAGAAGAACTGGGCAGAGAACCCTTCTGTTTCTGACCACGTCTCTTATCTTTATTGGAAGGAGGTCTATAGACCTTGGATCCTGCCCTGGGTCGAGAGAGCAGGTCTCTGTCATTAGAAGAAGATTCCAGTGACTAAGGGCAAGAAAAAATAATTGTTCTGCATCATGAAGCAAGAGAAGATGGATCTGAAGAAATGACAGAAACCGAAGCCAAAGTGAATCCAGGGAGCCACTGGCAGAAGTGATGAGGACAGAGATGGAAGTAGACGATGACTTGCCTACTCTCTCCATCACGGAGGGCAAAATACTCTTGATATGATTTGAAGATGACTGTTGGAGAAACGGAGAGATCTGCCTGCACTCCCACCGTAGCAGTGGAATGGAGTGCAGCAGCATATGTCCGAGAAAGAGTGGGGGACATTAATTTCTGAGCCTCTAGATAAGATATTATTTACAGTCTTTAAAAGTTGCACCTCTTTCTCTTCCACCCATTTGGGGTAAAAACGAAAGAATGAGGGGTGTTAACCACTAGAGTTGACATAGTGTGGTTCAAGTTCGTCATGGTCTTCACCACCACAACGAGCACACATTAAAAGACCAACGACAAAGTCATTAAGTGTCCAAATTTCTGGCACTGAAAACATCGAAGAAGATTTGGAATATATGGCATCACCTTACAATTTAAGTATCCTGCTTTGATAGTGGCAGGTGGACGTGGCGACGTTAACATCAAAATAATTACATCTGTAGATATCATTATTCTGCCTTTGCAAGTGGAGGTTCGGTGCCCCACAGAAACGCCTTGGCTGGAGAGTTTTTTTTTAATTTAGTGCATAGCTACACGAGGGCTATCGGCGCTAGCCATCCCTAATTTTGCAGTATAAGAGTAGAGGGAAAGCAGCCAGCCATCACCACCCACAACAAATAGTGGAATTGACAATCACATTACAATGCCCCACGGCTGAAAGAACAAGCATGATTGGTGTGACGGGGATTCGAATTTACTACCCTCAGATTATGAGTCGAGCGTCTTAACTACTTGGTCATACTAGACCAGCAAATGAAAGAGTGAGCATGTTTGGTGTGAAGGGGATTCGAATCCACGACCCTCGAATTTCGAGTCGAATGCCTTAACCACCTGGCCATGCCAGACCTGGCTGAAGCAACCAGCGAGGATCTCCAAGTCGGGATTGTTCTTTGAATTATTCTAGAGGAGTTATAGTTGAGAGGAATTTAAAGTTGCATGGGGAGTAACATCAATGGGTATATTCCCAATGCTCTACGAATTCAGGAGGAGTTTATGTTGTGGTGAAAATGTTTTCACCAAAATGTCTCCAGATTAAAACATCCTTACTGACTTGGGGAAGCCAGTAAGCCCCTCTAATCCCTTTTGATAAAAAGGGACACATTAGCCCTGAAGATTTCTAAAGAATGCATGATTAGAAATCGAGGTACAGAATCCGACTGTGACGGCGACTGTACAACAGAGTCGCCCATGCGTCGCCGTTTACGGATAATGTTTTTTCTCGAATTTTCATTTTCAACACATCAAATGATCCTTCGACCATGTAGCTGAGCATAAAACCAAACAAAAAAAAAACAGCAAACAAAACAAATAAAAAATTGGGAATTAAAAATCTGCACCTAATAATTATAAAAAAAGGGTAATGAGCCAAGGCTGGAGATACTGTGCATTATGAAAATTATTTTGATTCCACAAAAACTTAATTCTCCTTACTAGCATGGAGCAGAAACATGGTATTGTAGTTTGAATAATTAATGTCTACAGTATTTCCAGTTTGGTTTCTTTACCTTGTTTTTTCATGATCCCCAGGTGCAGGTTTCTAAAATCTTCCCTTCCTAACCCCTACTCTCGAGCTTTGATGTGCTGGGTATAATATAATCCTTTCTTTTGAAGCTAGATAAAAAGTGCTTGGTTATTAGAAGAAAAAAAAGGTAGATAGAAAGCTGGTTAATAAAATATCAACTGACGGTTGTTACACAGTTTTAAGTACAATAAAAGCCTGAATACAGCCTTCAACGTGTTGGATCACATCTGAAAACGAATTACCAAGAAGTAAATTTACAAGAACTTTATACTGACTTTTAACAATAGCAGTAATTATACATCTTATACAAACAGGCATTTCCATTCTGTATAAAGACCTTATTCATCCTCTTTCGTCCTCAACTGGGACAACGGTAAGTCTTCAGATTTACAACACTAGAATCAGGGGTTCGATTCCACCGACGGATACAGCAGATAGCACGATGTAGCTTTGCTATAAGAAAGACACTCTCTCTCGGAGGAAGCCAGCTTTCAGGTCAAGAGGGCGAAAAGGTTAAAATTTTAATTATAAAAATACTTCCAGGCACATTATGATTACTAAGCAGATTGAACGAAATATAAAGACTTATTTCTGAGTTTAAATAAATGTGATTTTTTTTCTTTCCAGGACTTCCCTCGAACTTCAGATTTTGAGATTAAACAATTTACGGAATACTAAGTTTATTATTAGGTTTAAAAGGGGTAAACGTACAAATAATCCAAAGACATTTTGTTGTTAAGTGAACATTTTCATTCAAAAGAAAAATTACTATTATGGTTTCGCTGCCACAGTACAATCATAAACAAACAGCAGTGGAAAATTCTGGACATGGAACTTCTCAAATATCCAGAAGTATAAATAAATACGTGATGAAACAAATTCATACTTTACTGACTGTTTGTATTGCACCACAATAAGATATTGTAATGTTAGTTGTATCTTTCTTTATTGACAAAATATATCCATACACAAAGTGATCCACGTCACTGTTGTCGAGCTTCACACTAATCGCTTTGCTAATAGGCGTTATAATACGCTGTAAAATTAATTTATACGGCCTCTGTACGAATATGCTGAAAATGCAAAATAACAGGTTATCCCTTAAGTAACGTTCGATTTTAGGTTCAGAAAAAGAGAAAGGATTTCAAACGCTTTTATGTTATTTAATCAATAATGTATGTTCCATTATTATTAATTACTTCCTGCAAACGATTCACAAGCTTCTGAATGCCACTTCTATAAAATTCTTAAGGTTAGGAGGAAAATAATTTAGAGAGGGTAGTTTTTACATCATGTCTTCCAAGCTCTTTTCCATCAAGATGGTTCTGCAAACTTCGGATTAGATGATAATCAGATGGGACAAGGTCTGGAGAATAAAGAATGTTAAAGTTTTTCTCACTATCTCTTCAGTTTTTGCAGGTGTGACCTTTGCGACTGGAGCAAAGTAGGCCTCTCTTTCTTTCAGTGCAACATTCAAGTGTTCTAACTGTTGACAACAGAAGTCTGATGTAATCGTAACATTGAGTAGCAGCAACGTAAAGTGGATCACACCAACAATATCCCAGCAAACGCTTAACAAAGTTTCCTAGGGTGGAAATCCACTTTGAGTTTGCTTCAGCCAGTTTGCCTACATTGAGCCATTGTCTGCGGCGCTTAACATTTTTATAAAATATGCATTTTTCATCTCCTTTCACTAACCTGTCCAAAAAAGGTGAGTACGTTCACAAGAGTGTAGGGAAGTGCAAATGTCCACTCTTGCTCTAAGGTTGGCTTGTGTCTAATCATGTGGGACCCATTTTATAAGTTGTTGCAGATAACAGTGAACTGTTGAATGGGTTGAATTCAGTTTCTGTGCTAGTTCTTCACCTATTAAAGCACAATCTTTATCAAGTGTAGTCAGTAACAAATCATTAAACTCAACAAGACGACCTGAACGTGGCGCATCACTTAAGCCGTAGTCACCTGATCTGCACTTCTGAAATCACCTTCGACATTTTCTTTCATTTATAGACTCCGCACCATGAACAACTTGAATGTTTTGTGCTGCACTATTGCCTTTTATAAACTCATTAAGCATTATTTGCCTAATGTGCTCCTCAGACACATCCATCTCCATAAGGGTTCAATTTGATTAATAGTTTGAAAATGTGGTGTTGGGTTTATTTTATTTGTCTGAACATTTTTATACACGTCCTACTACACATTTTAGTCATTAAAACTTCTACAAAGACGCAAATGATGATTCACTTTCAGTATTAAATTTTCTGGCATTACTTGTGCGATGACCTGATATTTATTACATTTATCTTAAATAAAACGCCTCGTAACCTTGCAGTATTTTAAGGCAATGTTTTATACATACAATTCGAAATAATTTGTCTGACAGTTTTCGCTTCATCGACTTCAGCAATTTATTGACCGAAGGTACCAGAATACGATCAGTCTCTAATCCTTGTTGTAAAAATTATGCATAACAGACAGAAAACTGCACAATAAAAACAAAACAGATAAAATTCATTTGATTTCATAAATCTGATCAAGACACATTATACGACAAAAACAAACAATAAGACAACAGCAGGAAGCACTGAGTTACTTGACAAAATTCATAAACCACATTTCTAGTCAATTCATTAAGATATAATTGATATAATACCCGTGGTGGGCAGAGCACAGATAGCCCATTGTGTAGCTTTGTGCTTAATTCAAAACAACAACAATAACCTTCTTTTTTCTTCGCACTAAAAGTACGAAAACTTAGAAAAACATACTTACATATTCTGATTTTTTTAACTTGGCACACTAATATATATTTACAATCTATAATTAGGAACCTTATTTAATGTAAATATATGCCACGTGTAAAAATTATTCAACAAAAACCCGGTCAAATTTAACGAGAAGTTTTATCGCACATGACGCAAAAAATCACTTGAGCTATAGGTCTCATTTTTATTACAGATTCACCTTAAGAGTAAAAGTGAACGTTTTTTGCCATTCGGATTAAAGATGTATGTCTTGAAGTAAAAAGACATACAGATACGTACGTAAGTATTTTTTAGGCCAAGTAAACTAGATTACCGGTTTCTAAATGAAGTTTACAAAACAATCATATAGGTGGGCAGTTGTTAGTTATTATTCATTGCCAACTCTTTACTCCAAATTTGTTATATTTTATCCTATTTAAAAAGTGTTCAGGATTATCTGATATTAGCTTTAGCAATTAGAATATATAACGATGCTTGATACGGCTGTTCTGATTGCATGGAGGTGATGAAAAGAAACTATCTAAATTTCATGGCGCTATAATAAAGGAAGTTATTCCAACTGTTTTTGAGAGAAAAACTACCATCATGTATTTTAAAGAATCTATTGGTTCTCGAAAGTATTTTATTACCAACCATCATGCCAAAAGCTGAACAGAAAATGCAACCTAACTAACTAATAAATGAACGATTTGCTGTAGTTATCAATAAGCTGTAAGTGTAGCTTCCAATATGGCCTCCAACTTTAACTTCATTCCTTTAAGTCCTTTGTATGGCTGCACCTTTTTTGTCATACATAAGATTTTTTATTAGATATCGCAAAGCAGTGAGTGCCAGGGAGTGCTGACACCCCACACATACAGTAGAACCCCTTCTCGCACCGCGATAAACTTATTCATTCATATAATTTTAGTGGCATGATTTGTTATACAGGGTTGTAAAATTTGAAGCAAATTACATTTTATATGGAAAATATAAATCTATTATCCTCTTTTCCCTTCATTTTATATTGTTGTGCAATAATTTCAAAAAATCTGAAATGTTTTGGTTTGTTTTGAATTTCGCAGAAAGCGACACGAGGGCTATCTGCGCTAGCCGTCCTTAATGCTTCAGTGTAAGACCAGAGGGAAGGCAACTAGTCATCACCACCCACTGCCAACTCTTGGGTTACTCTTTCACCAACGAAAAGTGGGATTGACCATCACATCATAATACCTCCAAGTCTGAAAAGGCGAGGAAATCTGGAGTGAGCTATCACGTTTAAAGGTGATTAACTATAATCACTTTTGCGCAAATTCTTAAATTTAGTTATTGGGAAAATCCAACATATGTACATAAAACACTTTTCCACACACAGACACATATCACAAGCATTTCTTAAATCGTAATTCCGTTTTCAAAATATAACACTTTCATGCTACTTAGGACAATTCACTAAAAAAATTTTCGTTTATTCATTTAAAAAGATCGAATAGGTTTGCAAACCACTACTGGAGTGGCCTAGGAAAATACCTCAGAAGATTAAATACCCAGTAAAGTAAAAGTAGTTTGAAGAACAAAGAATCAGTGGAACAAAATACTAAAAAGATTCAAATCACCATCTGGCTGCCTAGGAGATTCCTTCTTATTATGAACCTTATAAAAGGGATCATCCAAGAATTTTACAAAAAATGTAACAATATATAGGGGCAAAAATCATCTTAAAAACAGATCTGTTGTTGACACCACAATTAAGACCTTCTGTCTGAATGGCTAAAGTTTACATAATACTGATAAAAAAAAAAAAAATCCAACCGTTAGACAAGGTTCGTCCATTTGTTTTTCATATGATTATTATTCATATTATCCTAGTTTCACAAGCTTACAGATAAAACAGTTATGGATATGTTGTTCAAATTTGGGCAAATCTACGAAATACTCCAGCACAAATCACAGGACTACTTCTTTGTTAGTTCTTGAAAAAGAATGAGATATGTTAACAGTTCTTTCATCATGACTGGCTACGTTTCTTTTCAAAGCCTACAGCAAAAATGGCTAGGTATACTGCACCAAACTCTATGCACAGCTAAAAATCTCCTCTGAAGGTTGTGGGACTATTTTCAATTAAGTTACTGGTAGTCAAAATTTTCACCTTTCTAAAACTTAACAAATTATTCTTCGTTGTAAACACAAGCTCTATAAACCCATTCAAGCATCGCAGGAATATAGAAGCCATTTAAGGAATGTTATACTTGTCGGAAATGCATCCTTTATTACTAGAGTACATAATTGCACATTTTTATGTTTTCAGCCTTATTATTATTGATTATAGTTCTACAAACCACTACGAATATTTTACTGAAACCCAACAGTATTATGTCAGAGGGCAGTTCTAAAATTAATTCAAACGCCTTCGTTTTTTAATCCAGAAGAATTTCAAATTTTTATTTTCCACCATTAAAAAAAAAATAATAATCTGGGATTTTACATATGCACAATAACTGAAAAAAATTGTACAGCTTAGAGCCTGTCAATTAGAAACTAGCGCAATAAGGATTCATCACTTAACAGTTTTCTGTTCTTCACTGTCTCTACATGGTTTTCTGCAACTATTTCAGTGAGATTTTTAACAGTACATTACCACAGCAGATTTCTCTACCCTTGGAAGTGATAATTTGTTCTTCTGATTTTAGTACTTCGTTTGTTAAACATATTTTAAGTAAACCTCAAGCACACCTAATAATGGTTGGGTGGGGAAAAAGCCAATGCGGCAGCAAACTGTTGAAAAACATGCAACATTCAACTGAATGTACATACTCACACAGTACTGTGCAAGTGTTAGATTGAAACCAAAGCTTAAAATTACAAGCAAATCTCAAAGAACAATGAAAGGTTATTCACAGAGGAAATAAAAATATTAGTTATCTTCACATTTAGTACAACAGAAACTCAATGGAAGTGCTTGAGTTCAGAAAATGGTTAATATTTAGTGTCTCTCTCTCTCCTTTGTTTTAATAATTGCAAACAGTATTTCATTGTTGCAACATATTTAATCAAAGTATCCCTTGATATTTTATTCCAAATGTCTATAATCCCCTCCCATAAAATTTTGATCAAATCTCAGATTTGCTCAAAGTGGTTGAGATCGGGGCTTTGTGTGGTCCATTACATAATTTCAATGACTCCAGCAGTTTCTTTTATTGCTAAGTAATTTCTGCATTAGTTGAATATGTGTGTGAGGTCACTAATTTCTTGGCAGTAGAATCTTTTACTAATAATATCCAAACTGCTAGGTATACCAAGACAGATCAGTGCCTGATGGTACTTGTGCCAGTTCATTATTCCACCTAATTTGCAAGTATTTCATGTTGCCTCTGCAAAAAATTACTCTCAAACCATTACACTGCCACCTCCCTTGTTTTAATAGTAGGTGCTGTACAATGGGGTAATTATCTTTCTCCTTCCTTCTGCTGGGTGTACAACTTACGGCTTGAACCAGATATTTCAATCTTGGGCTCATCCATTCATAGCACCCTTTACCACTCATCATCAGTCCAGTTTTTGTACTTTTTAGAAAATTCAGTCTTTTCACAATACCTGAAAATCAAATTAAGGTTTTTTTTTAACTGCTATATGACCAAATATTTCATTCTCATTCAGTCTTCTTGATACTGTAGATCTGGACACTTTAAAGTCATTTTATACATGGTCATTTATGTCATGCTTGAAATCAGTGGCAGTCTTCCTTCTGTTCTAAAGGCTGCATAAACGAAGATACTAAACATCATTATCATTGAGTTTAGGTATTTTGCTTTTTTCTTTCTTATTTTTAAATTTACCTGTATTTGTCTCATGAATATAGAATGTAATTGACAGTGTTTGGAGAGTATTTGAAGTCTGCAGCACTTTATCAGAGTCCAACTAGCATCATGTGAATCTTTCACGTGAACTCTCTTACTCTACTGATAATTCTCTTTGCATTTTGGGCCATGACATGACAACAACACTTGTTATATAGTGGTAAACACCATTTTTATTAAGGTTTATTTGCAGGATGCTTTAAACTAACAAATTCTTGTATATACTGGTACTATATGCTAGCTTCTGTCTGTATAGTTAAGACACTGCATGGTGTATCATGACAGTTATTTCAAACCCTAAATTTGATCTAAAATATAACAGAACCTTTATTATAATTAAGCACCTACTATCAACCTTAGTTGATTAGTCTGGCCATGTTACTGCAGTTAAATAACTAATTTCCTATATTTGTTAATTTTGGCAAACCAACAAGGCAAATAAATACTGTCAAAAACAATGATACACCAAAACATTTATATAATTTATATTGAAGTTAATTTTGCTTATAGCCCATCTTTTTTTTCTATTTCTTTATACTTGCCAAATGATTTAAAGTAATTAAATTAATTCTATGCTTTTTAATACTAACATGTTTCAAAATTATAGAATCAAATGAAGCATAGTTCATAATTCCACACAAAGCTTTTTTAACAAATCACCCTTTATAATGTATTTTCCCAATTTTGACTTCAACATGTTATCTAATCCTTCTCCAACTAGGTCCAACTAAACTTGTTTTTTGTTGAACTACCTACTTCTCTAGCCTTCACTTCACCATGCTGTTTAATAACATGTCATTTAAAAAAAAATCTATACTTCAACGTGCAGATTTTCAATAAATTTTTTGCATGAGAAATTCAAGACAAACAATACCATTATGAATGTTTAAGAAAATGTATTAACTAAATCCTGATTGATCAAAAATTGCTTAGTTATTCACAAAATGTCGAAGTATAGCATACAGTTTTCATGCTGTTTTATGTCTTTTTTTTTTAATACAAAAGTTGGACTATGAGCATGTCATTAGATTGGTAAAGTCAGCAGTGAAGTATTATAGCCTTTTCCAGATTATCAAGAAACTCAAACCTTGGGCAAAACAGAAGATAAAAATATCAAATTTGAAAATGCTTTTGTGAAGAATGATGAGGTCAGATTTAAAACTGTTCATTTTTATAGTTTCTTCAAAATCTCTACTGTATGTAAACATTGGTTTCCATGAATATTCAAGCAAGCCAAAGACACAAAAAGACAAGCTTTTGGTTAAATAATACTGCTGTGATTTCAATTTTTTTCCCACCAACTTTATCTGGAAAATAGCTGTTAATTTATAAATAAAGCTAAAAGCTTGAATATTTTAGACTAGTGATGTTTCATCAAATTCAAATCTCTATTTTTCATTTTGTCATAGTTAGCTGCAGAACAATGTTTTTTGTTTCTTTTTTTTTGGGGGGGGGGTTGAAAGGTTCATTTCTGACATTATAAGTCTGAGCTACCATAAATGCTTTGTAAAGTTTCTTTTGGAATCTTGTGCAAAACTACTCACCAGCTTTCTGTAATTTAGAAGTGTAGGCTAGAGAGAAGGCAACTAGTCAACATCATCCACTGCCAAATTCTTGGGCTACTCCTTATCATGAAATAGTGCGATTGATTAATACATTACAATGCAATAATTACCGCTAAAAGGACAGGCATGATATTAATGATATCCGAGCTAGTGATCAGCCCTAATACCCTAACCATTAGGCCATACCAGGATTCTACAGAACAAATCGAAATACCATATTCTCTGATGTAATTTTGCTTAGCACATCATCATCTCACTGTGAAATTCTATTCCAAAATATATATATGGGTATCTGTTAAACATGCCATCTGTGGCACTGTCTTACTTTTACTTACACGCCTCTGTAGCAGAACATACAAATTGTTCAAATTAACTGGGATTAATTTTTATTTTAACAAATGCAGCTTAATTTTACAGACATGTAGGTAATCGTATAAATTAATTTCAATGATGAATCAATTTCATTTTATTATGTCATATGATGAAAATATTTAAGTTTGCTCTAAGAAATAATGGTTTGGTTATTAATAATGTAAGTTAATTTAAGTTATTTACTGTCATATAGTTTTGAATTACGATCACATAATCTAGAAGAAATCAAACTCGCTCAAATATAAATGTTTATCAACTCTTATTACACCACATGATGCTTCATGTTGGTATTATCAACAAAACATTTACACATATTTTTGATCCCCTTGAACCCACACATTAACATCTATATACACTAATCTAGGCCAATTAAGATGACTCTTCAATAATTGTATACAAGTCAACTTCCACCTCTCCAAAATAAATACTATAACATAAAAAACAACTTAACATATTACAACCATCATACAAAAATCTTATAGTGTGTGTATAGTATCTAGGTTAATTGAAACCTCCACAAAATCTTAAGTTTCGATGATGTCTGCTTTATTTATGATAAGGTGTTGTAATAACACTATAGAGGAAATCATCCTCTCCTTAAGGCATTTTGAAGATTTGAAGATAATAATGTTTGGTGTCAAAATTCTAAGTAACTTTAAAATTGTATTATTTTAAACATGCTTGGGAAACACAACCAGACTATGTTTATAAACATACCACAGTAATTTTTTTGTGTATGTTTGTATATATTATAACTTTTTTTACCACAACTGCTAGTGTAGCATTAGCCACATTATAAAGCAGTTGAACAGGTGGACATCACCAGTCATTTAAACAAATGCTATTAGTAATTTGCTACTCAAAATGTACAAAATGAGCCTTTTCCCAGAGGGTTGGAGGTGTGGTTCACATCCCACCCAAGTCTTCTGAAAGGAAACTGTAGCATCTAGTAATCTTATGTATAATTTTAAAAGTTGAGTTTATGCTTTTAAAGACAAAATATTTTAATACAAGCTTTACTATTTTGCATATTTCTTTATATTTAATTTTCCTGCCTTACTGAGCAAAAAAGAAAAAAGAAAGGCCTCCATTCACTGTCTTAACTGGTGTAAAAATAGTTATAACACCATACCAACTGAAAAAAATCTATAAAAACTATATATATATATATATTTGGAATTTACTGACAACATTCTTAATTATGCAATCTTGATAGCTTAACCAAACCATATAAACAGTACTGCCAAGTTAAAATTGGAATGTCTGTTGAATTTTGTGCAAAGCTACTCAAAGGCTACCTGCACTAACTATCACTAATTTTGAGTTGATACTCTAAATGGAAGGTAGCTAGTTAAAGCCCCCAACTCTTAGGATACTAATGAATATTGAGATTGGCCATTACATTATAACAAAACACAACCAAAAGATTAGCATATAGGGAAACATGTTTCAATATCATGCCCAAATTCAGCTTGGATAAATATTTAAAAAAATCAAGAAATGGGTCTGAATGAAATGTTTAAGGTTTGGGGTTTGTATTCATTAAGAGGAAAAGTATAACAAAAAAAAAATAAGCATCCTGAAGGTTTTTAATGAATAATGATTAAATTAAACAGGCAGAACAACCACATAGTTTGCCAATTTTCTGATAATTTAAGATTTTGTCTTCTCATATAAATTAAAAATTCAACAGCCCCTGGTAATCCAAAAATAAAAGTATCATCAAGTTGAAATGACAACAATTTATTGAAACTAATTTAGAACAAAACTATCTCATTCTCCTGAGATTCTCAAATGAGAAAAAAACCAAAAAAACATTTTTTATGCAGCTGTTTATGAAACAAGGAACTATAGTAGTTAAAAACAAACATTAGGTGCATCAGTTTTGATACATTTTACTATCATGGATAGTATGGAGTGGTATGTTAAAAACAAACACAATATTCTTCATCTAAATGAATTCAGCTTGGACTGTGTACAAGCATATAACAGAGGATCACATATGGCCAAGCATTGAAGTTATTATAACACCAATACAACCTCTTGTCAGGTACATGCATTACTTTAGTCACAGTGCAAGCTTAGTTCCAAAAGTTGCTGCATTCAGACCTCAAAGAACATTTTTAGTTTGTAATAGAGATAAAGCTCAGACCTTCCAGTCTATCTTTAAGAAAAAAACAAACAAACACATATATACTTTGTATTATTAAAATATTGGATTTCATAGGCTCATTGGCTATGAAACATTGGGTTTTATAGGTTTTCTTCTTATTTGGAAACAACCAATTTTTTCAACCACAACTACTCGTAACATCATTTTATTATTGGTCAGAGTTGGGCAACTTATGGTATTTATTAATCAGTTAATCAATGAGCCTACCAAATGACTAATATGGTGTTCCTAAAGACATAAGAGATACAAAAAAGTCAATCAGTTATCTTTCCTCTAGTGACCAATTTAAACAACAACAAATAAATAAACAGTTGGAGCTGGTTGCCTTCTCTATAATGAGCAGTTCAAAATTAGTAATAGTAGCTTTGCCATAATAAGAGCTCAACAAGCTTGGTGTCTATGGAGATCAAACCAAAGTTCCTTGATCATCCATACAGTTCATTATATAACTTTGTACTAACATACAAACATAATAGCAGTATTTTGATTACTTTAACATCTGGAATAATCAAAACCCTACCTTAGACTAATTTATTATTTTTTATGAGTGCTGATTTAACCATCAATTGTTGAAATAGTTAAACAATAATTGGAAACTTTAGTTTCGAGTAATCAATTTAATTGTAATTTAGATTAACTGATTAATTTACATGACATTACTTGATGTAATTGATGTTCACAAATAACTGATCATATTGATCAACCACCCATTTCTAATACCAAGACCAAATATTTATGATTTTCAAAAGAATACTTATGTAATTTTCCCTCGAGTCAAACAAACTTTTCATTAAACTGAATCATAAACTGTCTTCAGAAATTCCAGATTTTTTTTTTGTTCTAAATGGAGAACAAGAGAAATAATTGCAGCTTGTGGATAAGAAATGCAATTTTTGACTGTATACTTGCAATAAATATTTAGCATGAAATATGTTAAGCATAAATTTAAGTTGAAATTAATGACATAAAATGTAAGTAAAATTCAAAATTATGATAAATTAGTGAGAACTCTGATTTTTACTTTCACATGACAAATCCTAGATGTATTCTAAAAATAACTTGAAAGTTTTTCCAAAACTTTGAAGCCAAGTTTTAGGCCTGCATTTGAAGGCCACTTTAAAAGTTAACAATTCTTTATAAAAACTGATAGGTTTCTTTTTCAACTTTTTTGTATTAAAAGTTTTTAAATAGGACTTCTTGATCTGAAACAGTGATAATAAAAAAACACCATCACACAGATACTAAACTGACATTGAAATGCCAGGATATCTTAATGTTCCAAAGCCCACTGTACAGAATTTGGAATCATACATTTAACTTGACAGAAAATGGAATAAAAGACGGTTTTGATCAGCCAAGATACAGTTGCAAAATAAAATTATAACTTTGATTTTTTGCAGTTAACACAGGTTTCCATCTGTATATTTCAATATATTTTACAGTTTACAGAAATTTCCTTACTTAGAACATTTCCCGTTATATCACTCAAGTTTATGGGCAGTCCCAAATGTTTAACAACACCTAATAATATCAGTTTTTTCTACTTAAATAATCTAAGCCCCAACTGTTTTTCCATTTTTGAGTGTGAATAAATGTAACGTTAACAAAAGTAAATGTTTAATGCCAACAAATAATAATATAAAGTCCTGCACCACGAAATATTATGGTATAAAGTTTGAATCCTTCGAATACTTTAACTGGTTTGTCACCCTACACACGCTGGTGAAACTGGAATTTCAGGCCCCCTTCTCCTAAAGGGATTAACATCAACACACTAACTGGCTGGCACTTAAAAACCTTAACAGTAGACAAGCCAGCATTCTTGCTCGGCAGTAAAACAATGGCGAGTGGAAGCATTGACTTAAAAGCAACATGAGTCAAAGTGCGTACCTTGAATTTCGATAAAGAACTGGCTCGTGGAGTGTATGGTTTCTCCCACGCCGCATGCCAAGGTACAGACTTTGTACAATAATTATAAATGTCAGTGGCTACGATACAGTACGTGCGTTGGACAGTTGTGTGGGTGTAAGTAAGAAGTTTTATAAGGACAGACCATATGAATTACATTTAGGTTAAAAAATTCCATCTATTCTGAAATACTGTTGTAACTAGACACGTACTAACTTATATAAACGGCCCAATACTAAACATGTAATACATAGCAAAACTACGTGACAGAAGTAAATTTTTAAGGCCATTTTGAGGTAAAATAAGTTATTAAAGTTTTATGGTGAATGACAATTTAAAACTACGATTATTCAGAACTGTACGAGATCGAAATAAGTGGTCGATTTGATCTCACACACTTCTAAAAACTTACCCAGGACACAGTAATACAAAAAGGCTACAAACTTCTATTTTTAAACTTAATTCTGAAAGCATTTCTACAAAATATATTACTTTTTGCAACACTGATACATGAAAGTACACTAAATCACAAGTACTTTCTTCTACGGACTACATCAATACGTACACATACTTTGCGATACATACATTATGTTTTACTTTACTTACACGTTAGTACTACAAATAAAGTATTCGATCACTATTGGAGTTGTTAAAATTTGGTAACACAAGTTACAGAAGAAAATGTGCAGTAAGTCTAATTTATTTAGCAGTAAAAACGCTAGGGCATAAAACAAATTCGACATAGTATAAAGAAACGGCTTACATTTAAACTTTGTATGAAGAGAATCCACTATCATACAAGACATGAAATTCGAGTTGTGTCAAATTACAATTTTAATACCGGAAACAACGATAACTTCACTTTATAACTGGGCTTGTGGTCAGTGGCGAATTTAAGGTTGTATGGGCCCAGGGAATAATAATTTTTGTAGGCCTTATGTCCCATGTAATTTTATATAGAATAAAACTATCAATGGGCCTCCATGTGGGTATTCTCTAGCCTCTACATAAATACGCCACTGCTCGCTGTTTTTTTTCCTGCAAACATTGACTATCAAAGCTCATACTACACAACCTCAGAAACCTTAGTAAGACCTGCAAAAACTATTGCACACCAGTGTATCTGTCTACACAAAATACATTATATTGTACTGGGCTCTTTTAAAAACGTAATGCACATCTCGAGGAAGCTCTTCTCCTGGTAACATTGCCGCTTTCTTCCGAATGTTAACTGCAGAATTTGAATATTGAAATAGGGCATTCAGTACTGAAACAGAACAGTGAAATATTTTCAAAAGTGTTTTCATTTTTTTCAGGATAACTACTCAAAACTTGATGAACATTTGAAAACTAATTTCAGTTACATTTTACCGAAATATTTCATTGTTCTTTCAAATTTCCTTTCATGGAAATAAACCCAAGTAATTGACAATACATGCAAACAAGTTATACTTTTTTCTTTTTAAAATTTCGTTGTTTTGGGGATGGACACTTATGTAGACCTTCGAACAGGTACATAATTCATCATGGAATACCTGCTTGGACTCCCTTCACTTATTCTTGTTTCGTTTGACTTAGCTCAACTTGTTAATTATTTTCTTGTCATAAGGGGTGAACTCTTCGATAAGGTTCTACACCTTTATGATCTCGTATATTTAATATGGAATATTATTAGAATATCAATAAATTTATGAAGGCCCCAGATTTAACTCTTACGTTATGAGAAAATCAGTGTAAAAAAGTTAGCCTTTTTTTTCGGCTTAAATAGCTCCGCGAGACCGAGAAATTTGTATCACGTGTCAATTACTAGTATTTTCTCGTTGGCGTCATACACCAGGGAATCGAGGAGTGTTTGTTAGTTTTGAATAATGTATTAACAGATCAGTTAAATAAAAATAATTCACATTATATGATATAAAAATAAAATATACAATGTTAAATAATCATTTTTGTTTAATTTCGCACATAACTACTCTAGGGCTATCTGCACTAGTTGTTACTAATTTTCAAGTGAAGGTGGCTGGTTAGTCAACACTATCAACGGTTACACTCTAGGATTACTCCTTACATATGAATAATTAGATTGATAATGTCCCTACAACTGAATGGGTGAGCAAGTCTAGTGACATGCCTTGATGAAGAACTAACATAAAGAGCCAGTTACAATTAATTTGAAGTTTATCAATATACAATACAAACAATTTCAAACCGTCAAACGATTCGTAGGAACCACGTTTTATATTAATCGAATGCACTTGAACAAGCTTGTTTCATTTGCCCTGAAGGTTGTATAATGATTGTTTCTGCATTGTAATTCTACCCTGATCTACATAACAGTAAGGGATTTCAACTTGACTTTAGAAATTTGTTACCTGACTGCGCACATACAGCTAAATTCATTTATGGCGTCAGCTAGTTCGAAGGCTGAAAAAGAGGCGTTGAGGTTTTCAGTGCGCCTACACAAAATGATAAAAAGCCGTGTACAACTTTCATGGCGTTTATTCTTTATTTTTTAACCTATGTCGTAAGACTACATTAAAGTTCGTTTTTTTTTAAATTTCGCGCAAAGCTACACGAGGGCTATCTGTGCCCTATATCAAAGAAAAACTTTGTGGGTTTATTTCTACCTGGTACCACTGCAACGTATGTGAATGGCTACTTTAAGCAAGACGTGTTACCTGACGTGTTACATTGCTCTATAATACACTTCCTTTTTTTAAAATTATAATGTAAATAATTAAAACAGCACTGGTTATAAGAGCGTCTCCAATATTTCATTAATCACATTTGTCAAATTTAGCCTTGATCGAAAGTTTAACCTCTTTCCTGAAAAGATAGTTCATTTTTGTCTTAAAATCTTCTTTATCAAAACGCAGTTTCTACAGGGGTCACCAATTTATTATCACAACTTCACCAGTGAAATTTAACACTTGTCGATATTACGTTCTTCCACAACTTTCTTTTTTATTCAAAAATCTTTACCAACTGTTTTGTTATGAATCTAATGACTACTAACGATGTAATTAAGTAAAATTAATAGTCCATAACTCGTTAATGCTACAGAAAACTTGCAGTTTTTAATTCAAGCTATGAGGATGTTCACATTGAGCGTGGGTATCAATTTCCACGTGTTTTTACAATTCCTAAACAAACTTGTTTGTTTGTTTGTTTTGGAATTTCGCACAAAGCTACTCGAGGGCTATCTGTGCTAGCCGTCCCTAATTTTGCAGTGTAAGACTAGAGGGAAGGCAGCTAGTCATCACCACCCACCGCCAACTCTTGGGCTACTCTTTTACCAACGAATAGTGGGATTTACCGTCACATTATACACCCCCACGGCTGGGAGGGTGAGCATGTTCAGCGCGACGCGGGCGCGAACCCGCGACCCTCGGATTACGAGTGCACGCCTTAACGCACTCGGCCAGTTTATATTATGTGTTTCTTTAACCCTGCCACATGAGTGTACTTTCAGATATTACAATTCATAACAATTGTTTCTTCAGCATGCAAGCTTGCCAGGTTTTAACAGTTTGTGTTACTTTAAAACTAGATGTACTTCAGAAAGGTCACCGAAAGTGTTCTGTTTTATAAGTACATAAAACCAAACATTAAGAGTAACATTTTTTCTTGGTTTCGAAGTTCATATGCATCATTTATCTCATGATTAATGGCATGAGCATATTTCACTGACATTTCGACAGTATAAATTGCAAGGTTAAGTGTCCCTTATGTGTTGTCAATTTTGTCTCTACTAACTGACTGACAGACAACACTAGTGTATACAGGTGCGAAGGTTAAAACTGGTGAACCCTCCCAAAAGCGTTCGATCCCCTTTCAGGGCAATAAAAGCGAATACCATAAGATAACGAAAATTTTAAAGCTAATAATGAAATACTAAGAGTCAATCATTTTTAATAGCATATTTCACACAACGATGTCTAACAATGTGTATAACAGATAATCTACAAAGTATGTAATGTTATTAACGACACTGTATTCAGTCAAAGGACCTTGAATTATACAATTTAGGGACTAAAATATGTCATCCACACACTTTACAACGTAGAGAAAAAGTTGCTTTCTTTGAATAGCTCAACCCTTTGTGTTAAAATTACAACAGTAATTTTAGTAAATAAAAAAAAGTGTATACTAAATATTTCCCTTCAACGACAACAACCACTCTAAATTCTGTTCAGTCGCTTTTACACAGGCTGTTTACCATACCCTGCACGACCTCGCAGAACATAAACTCTCTGGCCTGTTTCCTCTATTCTATATAAATAGCTCCTTCCTACCGAACCCCCTTCAAACATTTTTGGGTCACTCATGTTCACACTCCATCACAAAAAATAAATAAAATAGAATGCCGTAATGTTTAAAACACTGAAATTAATGGGATTTTTGCAGTAGAAAATTGGTAATTTTATCTAACAGTTTTTGTCATTTTTTTTTACGCTGAGAGCTGTAACGGAAAAAAATTGAATCATAAATATATTGCGAACCGTGGCGTCAGGCTCCTGTTTGAAAAGCTGCGTACCCAGGCAATTCTCAGCATTCACTTTTGAAATGACGTCAGAACATTAATGAATAACGTTGATGCCAAATTTTATTTCACAATCAGTATATTTTACAGTAAGTTATTAGTAAGTAATCGTACTATCATTCATATTTCAAGATGTGAAGTAAGTTAAATAACAAAAGTGTAGACTTCGCGTATATTAGCGTTGAGCAACTCTTAGTGTGACTGACATCTTCAAAAGTTACTTTACACTGTGGGCGTATAAGTGGTTCAGTGAAACCAAGAATGAAACACAATTAACCACTTTGAAGTCCACAAAAAAATTTTAAATTGATAGATTAACTTAAAGTTTTCTCATCACTGGAGATGGGTACTTTTTGGTTACTCAATATAACACACAGACTCCACTAGCAGTGAAAAATATATAAAGTTGATAATTTTATGGTTACGAGTTTTCTCCACTAATCTTATTTTATCAGCATAAAATTCTTTAACGTTTTTTACGTGTGTTTATATGACAAGAAGAATATATAAATATAAAACAATTATAAAAAGAGCAAACTTCAATTGCTTTAAAACCCTTGTTTTACTAAATTGATCATCACAACAATGATAAAGAACATATGGTGAATAATATATTCTCAATACGGCTGGTATGGATGTTAAAACTTTAATTAAAATAAAGTACAGAACAATGTTTCGACCTTCTCAAGCCATTTTGTATTTTATTTTGATTAAAGTCTTAATATCTATACCAGCTATCTTGAAAATACGTTTTTAACTTAAGTGGGTAATGTTTTCCCACAGTGACAATGTTTACTGGGTTAATATTAGTTCATGGGTAATGCAGAGTATTAAAGTCAAACACAGATATTCACTATCACATATGTTCGAACATATTTAGGGATAAAACAACAACTTAACATGAAAGGTATCTTCATCCATGTATTATAAAGGAGAATTACAGCTGTTAAAATTCATTAAACACTACCATTGGAATCTTAAGAGGAGTGAGTTAATCACCTGTTGCCAATACTTCATGCAGGTAACATTGTTTTGTATCCTAAGCTGTACTAATTCATAAAGACTGCTAAAGGGCAGATCTACATATAACTGAAGAAACAGACTCAATATAAATATTAGTGAACCTTTTAAGCACTACTAGTTACAGAGGAATTGAACTTTAGTTCTTCACTGCACTGGTTACAACAATTGAAAATATAATAAAAGGGTAAATAAGTACATGTAAAATAATGGATAATAAAACTACCATGAACATAGATATAAAGTATTTATGATTACTTCTATTCAGTAAGAGTCACTTTTGTTTTGAAACGGATACATCTTATAAAACCAAACACTGAAATTTGTCAGGTTACACAGATGTGTGTGAGTATTAATACCAAGAGTTCAGTAAAACAAAATCAAAAGAGTGCATGAAAAACACTAAATCCAAATCTCTTAACTGCTGTTAGTTTGTTATAGCCAAAAACAAGATTAAACAAATAATATACATACACATTATATATGTATGGATGCAAGTAGGTAAAACAAAAATCAAATATAGCTATAAATTACAGTACATACACTAAGGACAACTGATTTATTTCTTCTGGTCTGAAGTTTCTTAAGCTTTTTGTAAAATATCAAGACAACACTTCTCTTTTCATAAACAAAGCTTTCTTTTTGTCACTGAACAATTAATTTTTGGAAAGGTGAGCAACATACAGTCTCAGTAATCTTGTCAGATTCTCTGATAAACATATTTTATCAGTACTGCTGATTGGTCAGTTTCTTCATTACTACAACTTTCTAGAAACTGCAGACATCAAACATGCCTGATACTCAAGATTAATACACCAACAGCGGTAGGAACTATTTTTTCAGGTTTATAAACATTCATTTTCACTCATTAATTTAATTTTCATCTGCTGTTAGCAAACAACGTAAAAATACAATATATACAATTATTTTTTTTAAAAAATGGCTTGTTCAAATTAACCTTTCGTTAAAACATATGATGTAGTTTTGCGCTAGTTGTCTTTCCTTACTTAACAGACATCTTAAGTAGCTAGTATGAAAGTGAAACGTTAAATTATTTAAACCGTTTTCACATAAAAATGCAAATATCACAATTTTACTAATTGATGATCCTGCAAACCATAAT
Organism: Carcinoscorpius rotundicauda; assembly: GCA_011833715.1. Taxonomy (NCBI): domain Eukaryota; kingdom Metazoa; phylum Arthropoda; class Merostomata; order Xiphosura; family Limulidae; genus Carcinoscorpius; species Carcinoscorpius rotundicauda. The sequence goes on along the minus strand of CM022394.1, from coordinate 109,915,318 downwards.
TTTTCAATAACTTTTAACAGTAAATAACTGTTTTGAATGAGGCAAAGCAATTACTTTAAATAGCTCTTAGAGAAATCCATATTTAGCTACTCAGTAGAAAACATTACGCACACCAAAACTATGCCTAAAATCAACTATATATTTGCGATGTCCATTCATTCAATTTTCAATTTAAATGTCTTGAAGATATGAGACTATCTAAGATGCTAAATTGTCCCGGTGATTTTCATATACGGCCCATAAATATGTCTTATTATGTACGTCAAACGATACACACGACATTTACATATTGCTGTTTCCGCCGTAATTTACCTAAATGCACACAGTTGAACATAAAATTGCCGGGTTTCGACAATAAACATGTCGCTTACTCTATATTGGCAAAATGCCATCTTTTTCTGTTAACAAACAACTATTAAAGAAAGATTGTGCTACAGAATCACAAGGTATCTAAAATCCACCATATATTGTGCGTTCGATTTTTACAACCTTAAATATTTTTATTCTTCTTACAGTCCTATGTTCAAGAAGACAAAGTAATTTCTCGAATAAACAACCTGTATTTCGCGTACATAATATGAGGTTACAGAATCGAAGTAAAGACCTGAATGTTGCGTACATAATGTAACGTCACGCTGCCCTTATGGATAGAAGCGCCAAGGGATAATGTAAAAGGAGCTGGTTAGTAACCATCTATTTCAATGTTCCGATCACGCCTACTTACGAACCACACGATATATTGCAATGTACGAGTTTAGAATACGACACGAGACGAAGGGGGTCAATACTCCCCTACGGAGAGCATGTAAACCTAAGTCATCATCGTTCACGTGATGTCACAAGTTAAAAAAAATCACCTTTCACCAAACAATAAAACTTAGTTTTAAACCTTACGACGATTTAGCAATAACAAAAAACACGTAAAAACTCAATTTTCTCTCCTACCTAAATGATAAAAGTTGGTTAAACCAAGTCTATAAAATAAACATTTCGCAAAATTGAAGCCGTTCAATGACTTAACGTGATTAATATGCAAGTCTACTAAACACTTTAGAGTTCAAAGGCATATTGATATCATGCAATATAAATAATACTGGTATTCCTCAAATATTATCTACTAATTTCTAATTAATTCTAGCAAAGCTTAACACTTTTTTCTAAATGCAATGTATTTTGAGAACTGTTTTTATTCCACGCTATTTTGTATCTAGTTTTAACTGTGTTTGAGAGAGGAATAACCACACAAGTATCTTTTTCCCAAGGTCCAGCATGGTCAGGTAGTTAAAGCACTTGATTCGTAATCCGATGGTTGCGGGTTCGAATCCACATCGCACCAAACATGCTTGCCTTTTCAGCCGTTATAATGTTTTTATCAATCCAACTATTCGTTAGTAAAAGAATAGCCTAAGATTTGGTGGTGGATTGTGATGACTAGCTATCTGCTCTCTTGTCTTACGCTGCTAAATTAGGGACGGCTAGTGCAAACAGCCCTCGTGTAGCTTTGCGCGAAATTCAAAACAAACTTTTTTCCCCAATTACCTGACCCTCCTGGGTATTTAACAACAATACTCAAATACCGACACAACGAACTTCTAAGCTTACTTTAAACAGGGTTAGACTCATAAATGTAGTGAGTGGATTGTATAGGGTTATTCAGTGTGCAAATAAAATAGCAAAATTTAAAACTTCTGTTACAAATACTCTTAAGAAAAACGTATAAAAAATTTCAAGTACAAGGTGTTCACCCTCATCAGGCTTAAGAATCTTCAACCCTACTTACTATAAAGTTTTCAGTTACTATTGCCATATTAAACTTGTTATGCACTAAGTAGTGATGGAAATATCCCAGTTCTGATTTAGATATTATTTAATATTGTTAACAGAGTTACGAATAATTATCTTAAAAAGCTTTCTATAGATCAGCAAAATTTCTTCTATAATTATAAAACTGTAAGCTTGTACATTTCTGTTGTTTAACACAAGCATGGAGTGGCTTCCACCTGCATTCTTGAAAACAAAAACCATAAAAATATTTACATATTTATCTTTTACAACTCATGAATTATCCTTTTAAACACCTTAACACAATAGCTTCTCATATGATCAATGGCAATTCATTCCTTAAGCCACCAGTCTTGTCAGAAAAATAATAAAACCTATTGTCTTTTTGAAATCTTGAACTTATGGTCTCTCATTCTATTACTTTCAGAATGTGGTATAAAGAATTCAGAAGCTTCTATCCTATCTAACTTCCAAGAGATCATGTAAACTTCAATAAGATAATGTTTAGGGACAAGGGACCTACTAGTCCATTTAAGCTGCCCCATCCAGTAAACTAAAACTATTAAATAAAAATAAATAAACCTCAAAGCCAATTCTTATTCTCATAATTACCAAGCTTTATCTTAAACTCACTGCCTTCATAACATTACATGACAACCCATTCCACAGGTCAACCACCCTGTTACACAAATGATCTTAGCTGTAGATGACTCCAACCATGCCAATATTTACAGCTGATTCTTCATTAAGTATGATAAAGATTATATATATCAACACCAATTCCCTTTAAAATCTTAAGCATTTCAATCAGATCCTCTCTAACCCTTCTTCTTTTGTGAGAAAATTTCAGAGATCTTAACCTTTCTTCGCATGATAACCCCTCCATCACAGGCACTATTCTAGTAGCCCTTCTCTGAATCTTTTCAAAAAATTTAATGTCCTTCCAAAGATAAGGAGCCCAATATTGAATGCAATACTGTAAATGTGGCCTAACCAGTAACATATACAATGAAATTATAATCTCTTTAAACTGGTATTCAAAATTTTTGCAGATAAGCCTAAAATCCTATTTGCCCTACCATTAGCAACAGCACACTACTTGGATAGCCTGAGATACTGATCAATTACTACACCAAGATCTCTTTCTTTCATAACACTGTTAACCTTTTCGTTACAGGTTGAATGTAATGCACCCAGCTTATAACCCTGAAAACATTTGAGACAGTAATTATACTATGGTTTTTGATAATGTGTGCAAATGTTTACAAAATTTTGCAGATTGCTGGTAAACATTAGTTTTCATTCACAAAATACCAGGTTTAGAATTAAGTATTAAGATTTTTTTTAATTAAAGATGTTCTTGCAATTTCTTTTTCTTTCAGAATGTTGACTCTGCAACAAAATTATAATTTCTAATGTGACACCAAATGTATATAAAAAGATAAATTCATAAAATAGTCATCCAATTAAATTTTGATTGCACGTCAACAAATGAAACACAGCTTTTGACCTAGGACCATAGGAAGGCCCATCTCAAAAGGGTTAAGGTTGTAACCATCCAAACTATACTTATAATTGAATTTCTAATAAACCACATGCATTATCTTGCATTTATTGTAGTCAAAACCCATCTGTCCAACTCAATAAATGATCTAAATCTTTTTTGTAAAGGATCAACAGCCTCTTCACAGCCAGCAACACACAAGAACTTAAAATCATCAGCATATTTAAATAACTTAATAGTCACTCTTATCTATTTCATTGAGATACAAATCAAGAGGAGAAAAGGTCCTAAAACCAAGCCCTGACCTATCACACTTGTAACAATAAACCAGTTTGACTGAACTCCTACTTTTATACAAACCCTTTGCTTTCTTATAAACAGCCACTCTTCTATCCAGTTAATTAATATATCCACTACACCGATAAATAAATCTTGTCATATCCCTTTGAAATCTGTTTTTGAAATATGTAACCAGAATATCATTATTCCCAATATTCATATGCACCAAAACAATGAACCTAATACAGCAATGATCACTTGCAGTTAAATGCCACTTTTCAACTATTGTTTCTCCTGTTACTGAAGAAACCTAGTAGAAGAAAAACATCTTGAATAATTCCAAAAAATCTTTCTCCCTCACATTTTGACTCTAACATTTCCCAATTTATTAAGTTAAATCCACTCCTAATTATTACCTCATTAACAGCTGAAATCATATAACTGTAAAAATTTCTCAAATTCATCAATATCATCTAATGGCCTGTTATCAGCTCTTAATAAAAGATTTTTCCTTTTACATCCACTAACAGTAGCCCAAAATGGATTCAATCCTCTTGCCATTATCTTTCATATGCTCAACTTATTAAGAGCTGTTATCAGCTCTTAATAAAAGATTTTTCCTTTTACATCCACTAACAGTAGCCCAAAATGGATTCAATCCTCTTGCCATTATCTTTCATATGCTCAACTTCAAAAGGATGCAACTTGCAATTTATGTATAAATCCACTCCTCCCCTCTCTTTAGTACCCATAATATATCCCTGTATTTCAAAGAAATGTGTTATCAGTAACATCTACATTTAACCATGTTTCAGTTAATTTTAATTAATACAATATTCCTATCAGCAATATAAAGTCATATAATTTATTTCTTATACTTCTACAGGGTGTTCGAAAGTCACTGTGCACTTACATATTTATTAAGAGACATGTTTCAATTTAGAATACAGGAGCTAAATATGAATGACAATTATAAACAATGTTGAAAGTGACCCCCACTGGCATCAATACAAGCTTGGATCCTTCTTATTTTGTTTCTAAACACTGCTATCAGTTGCTGGCTTGAAATAAACTGAACAGACATATAATTACAAAACTGCACACTGACTTTCTGAACATGTAGCATTACAATAATAACAATTAAGTATATCCTTAGAACTACTTCTATACTCATTTCTTGTACTAAATTTTTGTCAACATTTATTTGCATTTAATTTATCTTACCCCCTCACCACTGTTTAGTCCAAGTTTAAAACTTCTCTTACAGCAGAGTTAATAGCCCTTGCAAACAAGTCAGTCCCTACCTTCTTTAAATGTAAACCATCCTTTCCAAAAAAAACTCCCTTCTCCCATTAAAATGATCCACAACAAAAACACATTAAGAAACATTAATCCATTCTTAAAAGATAACCTTGATATCTGTAGACATCCTTTGAATCCTTTCTCCATAAACTTAGAATCTATTTTTAAATAAGATCAGAACTGTGCACAGTATTTCAAGTGAGGTCTAGACACTTAAGCACAGATAACCTCTTTTAACCTGTAATAAATTTGTCTATACATACACAATAAAACTATTACCTTCACAAAAGAAAAAAAAGCATGGCATTTGCAACATATCACCACTTTTCAACTTCAGTCATGCTACTGAGTAGGTTCTACTTTACAGACATATGATTCAAATTATGGGTCACTTATCAAATATTTGTACAACTTAAAAATTTGCTCAAATTATTGTGTAATATCTTAATCTCCACAACACTGTGCCCAAAAGTTTAAAATCACCATTAATGACTTAAGTAATTATTCTTCTAGTAATATCTTTAATGTAAATAAGAAAAAGCACGAATGCAAGGAACAACCCCTAAAGCACTCCTTCAGTAATAAGAGTCCAGTTTCACTGGACTATGACAACAACAGAATTTTACTCCCAACCACTTTTCCTTGGTTCTTATCGATACAAGTTTATTCCTAACCTTTTACATGGAATTTTATCAAAAAGTTTTTGAAAATGTATGTGTACTAATTAAATGTTCTGCCGATCATCCAGATAACAAGTAATATCCTACATAAAAGACTAGTGAGGCAAGAATTCTCTTTGATTAACTCGTGTTGTATTTTGTTTATGATACATTTCACTAAATGATTTTAATATAAACTTTTATCAAACTGCCTATAATGCTTATAATTCCCTACAGGAGCAACCTTAACTGATTCTCAAGCCCATTCTATATAAAAATACAAACTCTTATTCCTTTTACAAACCTGAGGGAAATTCTGTGTGATCCTGTTCCTTTACTGATGTCAGAAAAACATGTAGTTTTAATAACTCTTGGTTAGAAGGTTTTCTGTCATTTTGTGTATCAAAACACTTTTAAAAGGTGGATCTTTCTTCATCAGGAGCAAGCTCTTTGTTTGAGTTAGAGGATTTTTAACATCCTGTAGCTTGACTTTTATTTTCCAAGCCTTTCTAATTGTAACCAAAGGAGGTTACATACTTCATTAGATTACAATATTTATCAAGTTCAAGACTATGGCTAATATCTTCCCTTCATTAAACAAAACTACATAAATTTATACTTTTAACTTAAAATACCTTCCATAAACTCTTTTAAGGACCCAGTTGTGCTCATTTTATTTATCTTTAATATACTTAAAATTTTTGAGCAGTTAGTTTTAACATTTTAGTTGTTTTTAATAAGTCCTCCCATAAGTTTCTTATAACCAAATCTCTAGCTTTTATCTAGCACTGTAAGTACTCCATCTTATCTGTTAAATGTCTTATGTTTAAGATATATATTCCTGATTTTTTTACCTTAAGCCTTAAGTGAGCCAATTATATTTAGTCTTTCCCATTGTACTTTTCTTTCTTTTTTGGAGCATGCTTATCTTGATTTAAAGGTATTTATTTTTAAATCTTTTTGACAATCTTTCAACTCATTATGCCTGATCACTTCAGATAAATCTCATCTTACAGCATCAAAAATTTTTTTACGTCATCATATAGCACAATGTCAGGTCTAATTATACAATGAGCACAATTCCCCAGATGTTTTCCCACTTCCCCTCTTGCAAACATATCTTCTTTAGAAACTGACAAAAATTTGAAACAGCATCTCTCCTCCTTCAGTTGGCCTGCTGACCATCTGAAATGGGAAATCCATCCCAAATCATTGTACGAAATCACTCTTTCTTCACTATTTGCTCAGTACAACCTAATCAATATATAAAACTACAATATACCATAAATATTTCATTAGTAATCTTATTGTACATAATGGAATTATATAATGGCAAGAACAGAGAACCAATCGCAGACACTGGAGCAACACTGAACAAACCATTCTTAAAGATGAAGTACAGAAATTTCTAACCTTAATGAAGAATGAAAAGGCAACTAGACCAGATAATTTATCAGCAGAAGTGTTGAAAGAATTAGATAATTACAACGTTAATATAACCAACTTGTGTAATATAGTATATAACACTAGAAATGACACAATCTATATTTGTTCCAATACCAAAAAAAATCCAAGGGATAGAACTGTATAGACTTCAAAACAATCACTTTAATGCAGCACATTTTCAATCTACCATTGAAAGTAATACAGAAACAAATAGCAACCAAAATAGACCATAAAGTAAGCAATTCATACGGTGTGGCACAAGGGAAACTATTTCTAATCTGAAACCAATCTCTGAACATGCACGCAATGGAGGGACAAACAAAATTTATATACATGATTTATAGATATTACTAAGGTTTTTGACAGGGTAAAATAGTTAGATAATAGAATGCTTACAAGGAATAAGAACTCAAAAAATATCTAGAATGTCACAAAGATATATTTGGAACAAACAGCAGTAGTAAGAACAGAACAGAGAGTAAGAACACCAGAATTGAAGATCAAGAAAGGGGTAAGACAAGGATGTGTATTGTCATCCACTCTGTTCAACTCATACACAGAAAAACTCATTTAGAAAAACGGAACACATAAATGCAACAGTGATCAGTGGAAAAAAACAAAAACTTAAGATATGCAAATGACAGTTTTATTAACTCCATGTATATCAGATGTATACAACAGTTAGGAAATGAAAGATGAAAACATGTGAAATGGAGATTAATACTAAAAAGACCAAATCAATAACAGTTACTAAAAACCAAAATATACCTAGAATCAATCTAATAAATTTAAACGTTTATATATTTGAGACACGTAAGCACTGAGGATGAAAAAAGGAAAGTGGAAATTCAAAGAAGAACAGATATAGCCAGGAGTGCATTTAACAAGATGTCAAAAATATTAACATCAAGAAATATTAACATAACAGCACAAACAAAACGTAAAATGCTGCGTGTTGTCGGCCATACTGTATGGTGCCGAAATGTGGAGAATATGTAAAGTAGTTCCTTAAAAAGATCATTTGAAAAATGGATCTTCAGCAAAGTACTGGAAATTTCTTTAACAGAACAAACAATGTTGTCAAGAAAAAAAAAGGCGAGTAGTTTGAACATATAATTAGAATAATTGAATACAAAGAATGTTGCTAGAAGGAAAAAATAAGTGGAAAATAAAGAAAAGGAAGGCCAAGAAATGTATGAAATAATATCAAAGACTAGATGGGAACATCAAAAAGCAACTGTGTTAAAATGGCAAAAAGAAGAGAACAACGATTCTTCATAATAGCCAACTTGCTCTGAGCAGATGACCTGATGATGACAAATCTTATTAGTAGCAACCATTTGCAAATTATCCCTGTCCATCTTACCAGATAGCCTATGATAATAATTGTCAACTAAGGACTTTACAAAATTGAAACCACTGATTAATTCAAACATTCAACCTCTTAACTATCATTCTGAATCTTCAATCCAAACAACTTGCAGTTCATTCCTCACAAAAAGCGTCACTTCATTTTTAAAGAAGCTAATCAATACCAAATGAATTATAATATAGAATTTCAAAATGATTCCAATTATAAGAGTTTTCAATATCTAATCTTCAGTAATTCCCATCATATATGTCAAAGTCTTGCATTTTAATCATGACCACCTACTTTGAATGTACTACAATAATCTAACTTGCTCTAAATCTTATTTCCAAACTCCTCATTACCCTAGTTATCAATTTCTTGATTTCTGGTACTAAAAGCTCCCTCACCACTATGTGAGTTTAGCTCACCTTTAATGGATATACTTACAGCTTCCTCAAATATTCTTCTAATTAACACTACCTAGTTTATAATTTCCACCATACTTACAAATTATCCCACACATCCAACATGCTACTTGTTACTCTGAAAATGTGTAAAGGACACACTTCTATTTCCATTCCTGAACCTCTGATAAGTTCTTATCTGGAGATACAGTAATAGCTCTAGCCAAGTTTACAAAGGATGGTATAACACTGCCATGACTGTATTACAAGAGCAAACTACATGCTACATCTGGGGAACTGTCAGTTTTCTCCAATGCTGGAATTTCTCTCTTCTTATGATTCTGAACAGATCTAAGTACTCTTTCAAGATGTCAAGAACAGTATATGAAGTAAAGCAAAGAAAAACTGACAAAATTATCATTGTTCTTTTTCTCCTTGTGAAGAAAAAACAAATCACTTGTTAGAATTATCTCCAGCAGCAATAATGTTAGTAAAAATGACTTCTTTAACTTAATATTTATAATATGCATATTTGATTCTTTATAATTTTACCTATAAACAGGAGTATGGTCATTAACACTATTGATAAGAAGAGAACAATGTTTTGACCTTCCTAGGTCATCTTCAGGTTAGATGGCTTAGGAAGGTCAAAACATCGTTCTCTCCTTATCAAAAGTGTTAATACACTTACCAGCTGGTCCAAGATACATTTTTATTTCAAGTGGTTTTCTTGTCATCAAGGATAGTCTTTGTCTTACAACTTTAAGCCATTAACTGTTTGCTTTAGAGATTCACAACATACACCTTGAACCTTAGTTTCTCTATCATGTTCAACAATCCAGTTCTTCAGTTTCCCTATCAATATGTTCAAGAATAATCACTGTATTATGTATTTTTTTATCACGAGTCCCACATTAATAAGTTAGGAAATACTGTTGTATGCAGACTGCTAAACACTATTACTATTGTTCCTTTCAAGGAATTCTTAGCATGTGGTGTTTCTCTTCCAGCACACACCATTAGTAACTGAATAACCTCACCATTTGAATAACTTCCTACAATTCTCTCAAGACCTCTTAAAATTTTCTTCATCAATTTATTCTTTAAAAATAATGTTTAATAACAGTTGACACTTCTCAACTTTAACACTTATGAGGAAAGTCACATTACAAAACTTCTCTTTATAACTAATATGATTTTAAAATTAGCTATCCTAGTAGTGTCTGTTTTCTCTAACACGCTGATAATGTTCTTGAAGAAGGGCCAAAATAGTCTGAGTATTATAAGATTACAGTAATTTTCTTGCTCTTAAATTCAAACTTCTATAAATAGAACACAGTACTCTATTAGTTCTTTTTATGACAGCTATACCTTTTTAATGAAGTACACAATCCCTCTCAGTTCACATATCATTATTCTACTTTCATACTAGAAGCAATTTTTTTTTTAAACTTCTATAACTCCAAGTAAATCAAACCTTTTATGTTCTGGGCTATACGAAAGGTTCTTCTGCATAAAAGAAAGATTATCAAAAAAATTGGCACTTTGAAGCAATTTAATATCACAAACAAATTTAGAAATAATGCTAACTATGAAAGTGTTATCCAAATTATTAACATGGATAATTAACAAAGTCCAAACACAGACCAATGAAGAACCCCAGTGGTCAAAAAAATTGTTATTGCCTTTTCCAACATTTGTATCAGAACATTAATTTATAATCAATATAAGATTACATAACATCTTAGTAGTTTAGTCAATGACTTCCCCAACTTTCTTGGCTCTAGGACACTCCCCTTCACGAGTTATTAGATACTTTGAGTAAGGACCATACCTAACAAATCCATGAATGTAGGTTAATTCACTGTCTTTCGGGTTAATGGTGCCTATTTTGTTCTCATTACAATTACAAATGCATACTATTTCAAATGTAAGAAACATATGAGAAAGAATATTTTTATGCTTTGACACCCTAAAACCAACATAACAATTCTAAAGTTGAGAACACCTGCACAGCACATAGCTTCTTCTGTAACTAGAACTTAGTTGAAATAACTACAACAGTCAAATAAAAAAATAATAGTAGTCAGAACATTATTTATATAAACAATTTGTTGCAACAACTTTTGCAGTGTGAACACCTTTCTAAGGTAGTGAAGCATGATTATAATTAATTATGCTTGCAATAGTATATTAGTATTAAGTCTATTATATTTTCTAACATTAAATTGATTATTCTGTCTCAGTCCTTTAAGTTTGAAAAATGCAAAAGGACTGTTAACAGCCCCCAATTCTTTTTTTATGGAATTGTACAATAAAAGTTCTTTTGTATTGACTAATGCAAGACATGGTGAGTGTGCTGCTAAACCCTGACAACCTCCAATATGGCATCCCTTCTCAACTGACATCACAGAGAAAGTAGTTCACGAAATTACTTTGGTTCACAATCAGATTTGCTAATCTGAATTTACTGATATAATTTTGTAATTTAGACTTTAAACAGACTGTTTTAGTTACCAATATTTGAAGTCCAAACAAAATAAATAAAACCACAGCACTTGTGTAAAAATTATTTATCAAAATGTTTGTTTAAACAACTTGTCAAAGTACATTAAAAATATTGAAGCTTCATATAAAATACCTTAAATGTTCTGGTGGGTCACAGTTCACCATCACAAATTAATAAATATATCTACATACAACAATATAATCTGAAAATATATCACTGTACACATACATCACTAGTCTTGGCCAATCAAATTTAAATAATCAAAACCACAGAAGCCAACAGGGTTACATAAAGTTCTCTGTGACCTTGTCTGTGTAAACAAACAACTGCTAATTGCAGATAAATGCTACCATGAATAACAACAGGATGTAAATTTAAAAGTATCTTTCTTGATAAGAATAAAAGGGCTAATAGTGGGCTCAAAACATAAGATGTTATGACAAAGAGGGGTTCTTAACAGGTCCTGGAAAAACTCATTTCATGGGCATTTACAACTGTCAGAGTAATGATGCACATCAAGCTTGAAGGACTGAGGTCCTTTAGGGTTTTTCAAGGAGTATTCCATCTATTACTGTGTTTCTTGCATCACATGTAAGATGCTTGTGAAGACTTAGCCTCCCCAGATAAACTGTCCCTTACAGGACATAATTGTTACCAACTCATATGTCATATAGTATATGTGGAAAGAGAAATATAGAGGGATAAATAGAGAGTGCATGCGAGTCACTTAAAAGATTATTTAATTAAGAGCACAAACTGATTCATTCCAATTGTGCATCCCTTCTTATGCCTACATAAAGAAAGTTACCTTGCCAGGAAGTCTGAATCAGCATTCTAGATAGTTAGCATATCCAGGTTTTTGAGAGATATGCATAATTTTTTATTTTACATGTATCAGCTATGGATGTACTATCACTAATACGGTGCAATATGAACTGGTGTGCCTACTGGTTTGCACATTATGAAAATAACTTTTTCCAAAGAGATACATCAGACATAAAAAAAAAAAGTAAACCACAATTAAGAGTTTACATTAAAGTGTATATTGCAATTATGAATGTTTCTGTAGCAATGTATCACTGGTAAAATTTATAATTGATAACAAGTGCCAATAGTACCTACAACTACCAATGCTTTTAATAATTTGTAAACTTGAGTATATACCTTATTCTGTTTGTTTTATTTAAGACATTTCTTGGTAATTTCCCTTTCAGACTGGTTTTAGTCTTTACCCACCTGTAAGCCTAAAACCACATATACCATGTATCATTAGTAATGTTGCACTTGCTGTGAAAAAGAGCCTGCACTGCATAAGGGATGATTACTATAATTCTATGTATCTTCACAAACACTGGCAATCTATCAGCACACTTGAAAAGTACGATATACACAAAAAATCAATTTTTAAAAATATTTGTGTGAAATGTCATTTTCATGATAACTTGTATTTATTTTAAACTTTTCATATGTTATCTGCATAATCTCTAGAACCTCTCTAGGTTTCTTTACACAAACGATGTATTTAATTTCATGATAACACTTCACAGAGAAATAATAAAATGAAACGAGTTAAAAATATGAAATAAATTGACTGACAACTCTTTTCTGTATTTACCATGAATTTACAAAGTATTTACATTTGTAGTTTAAAATCTTATTCTTTTAAATGTGTTTCTTATTTGTGTATTGCTGTATGTGTGGTAGTGCTAAGAACAGAATAAGATTTTCACAACAATAAAAACAGAAAATTAAAAATAAATGTGTAAATTATATGCATTTTTGTATTACTTTCTTGAAGCCAAATACACAATAAGATAACACTGACACATTCAAACTTTTATAAATGATTCTACCACTACATAGAGCAACATACAGACACTTGTTCATGATACTAAAGTGTTAACCACCTCTGGCAGATATACTCTTGGATTAGTACTATACCTGACACATTGCTAAATAGTGCTATTTCAGTGAAACACATAATTGGCAACAGATGTAGCAGACTTAGTGTTGTTGAAATGTTATTATACATTGGTATTCTTCTTGAAAAACCTTTTTCTTTATAAAGGACTTAATAATCAGTGATGATGAGAAAATCCACTTGTAGAGAAAAATATACATGTAAAAATGGCTGGTGTGGGTTGAGAAAATTTTTATGTAGAGGAGCGAACAATGTTGACCTTCTTTGGTCATCGTCAGGTTCACATAAAAAACAGCCGTTTCTACACATTTTTCTCATAAAGAACTCAATTAAGAATACAGCGTTAAAACATAACAAACCTGCCTAATACTAAAATCTTATAACAGGTATAATTAATTGTGATATTGCTTCACCAGCTTTGACATTCACACCAAAATAGGAAAAAATTTGTGTGGTGTTTCAGCAAGACAGTAAAACATTTGAATTTTATCTTTTCTAATTTCTTCATATAAAAATGGAAAATTTACATCAAATTTAATTTGTGCTTACTATAATTCAGTTAAAATTATTTAATAAATGATAAATTTGTTTTTCTTCAAGTTATTACTATTTTCAGTAGAATAAAACTCATAACGTGATACCTTTACATTCGCCTACACTTATGTCAGTTGATGCCTCTTATCATATCCCTCAAGGACACAACTGATTCCAAATACAAATAAACTAGTAATGATAAAAATCTTCACAAGTACAAAGTCATAACATCACATTAACCATGCATGCAATAAATTTCCTGATACTCAATGTATTAAACAAATGGTGCCTTCCTTATCACTTCATGTAGCAAATTTTCTGTGGTTAGAAACTCACTTACTGTCATGGTCTATGTAATCCTTATCCTACAGTAGATCTCAGTTTCAAGATTAAAAAATTACAACCATGACCTACTAGTACAACTTCATTCTCTGAATGTGATCTTGTTGTTCTGTGACTCATATTTTCTTTCACACCAAGAACACGGTATTAACAGTAAAGAAATCTTGTATTTTTTTAATGTCACCTATTTCTAAGATGAAGTTATGCATTGAACTTCCTGAAAATGCAATATTCCCTTTTCTTTGTCATTCTGTCCATGTTTTCACATAAATTACAGGGTTCTTTTCTAATTACATCAACTACCCAGTGATCAAAATTATGATTAAATAAATTAATGTCACAAAAACAAGGAAGTAATATAATTTTTTATTATTATTACTGTTACATTATCATTTCTGATTAAGTCAAATTTGCCAAGTTTAATTCATTGATACCATAACTCATACAATAATCACTCATCAAAATTGTGGTTTCTATTATTATTTTTTTAAGTTATTCAATTACTTCCAAATAAATGAAATAGAGATATTCTGTTTGTTGTTAAATATAAAGCTAAACAATGCACTGTCTGTACTCTACCAAGATAAGCACTTGTTTAACAAGCCATCTCATGCACAAATAACGGGTTAGTTAAATGCAATCAAAGAGTAAGTTCCTTTTATGATCAATAAACAAATTCCACTAATCCCCCAGCTCTAATCATTAGTTCCAACTACATAAATACACAAGACTATATTTTTTTAATATATAGTTAAAATTCATATGAACTTTTTCTAACTAGCTAGTCGTTATGTTTCATCTAATTCATAAACAGTGAAATGGTTTGGAATCTACAAAGTTTAAATTTTGTTGGTGTATTGTTGAAGAGTTGTCACAGATTAAACAATTTAATAAACCAATACTTTATTTTCTCTAAAGTTTTAATCATTTACTGTGGCAATTAGATCGTTAAATTAATTCTCCATTTCAGAACAACATGTGCTATATAATTAATATTAGTTGGTATATTACAATTACCTCTTTGGCTCATATAAGGAGGCAAGTCCTTATATATAATCTATTTGCATGTATTTTTGTGTGCTACAATGCACCTAAGTTCCAAACTTCCATCATCTACTTTCTGAAGTGTGACTTAGCCATGTGAATAAATTTTGAGGAGCATTTGCCAAGAGTGACACACATGGTAGCATGATATAAAACAAAACAAGAAACAATGACTTTCAGTTGCAAACAGAAAAATTCTGAGCTTGTTGGAGCATTTGATCAAAATGTATTCAGTTATTCAACAGTTGTGTATGTATTTATGCATGTAGACATATTTTCATTGCTTTAACTAAGAAATTTGCTAATGCAAGCTGTTAATCATATATATTATGTAATAACTTAGAAATTTTGATTAATATTTAAATAAAAATACATGATTTATACACATATGCAGTCAGTGAAAGATAAATTGAGAATGTAATTATTCAGAAATTAGAGTTTGAGAAATCAGAGAACTATTCAAGGTGGTAGCATTGAGTAATTTTTCATTAAGAGAAGACTTATTAACTAAATTTATTCATGTGAGAGTTAGGGTTTCTGTTTACCATTTTGTGATAGGTAAGGGGTCAAAGGCCATGTCACTGCATCTATTGACATGCATTCAAAACCTTATTGAACTATTTTGAATTTATGTCAGTAGATTTGGTACCAAACTGTAGATTATAATTCAAATTTTTATATTATATGCGAGTTAATTTCTTAATTTAAAAATAAATATTAAAAGAACACACCTAAATATTGCTTTTTACAAGTCATGGTAAATTGAATGCAGCACTGGTTCAAATTAGATATTTGTGATGTCAAAATACCAAGTCTACAGCTTTGTACAAATAAGAAACTCAAATGACTAATACTGAGAAGTTAAAATATAAAATGAAAGCCTCGTATCTATAAATCAAGCATAGTGGCCCTGTTCATCTCTTTCCATTTTCAAAATGGCCCTTGTATACACTTATTTCAATGTGTGACACATCAATAACCAATCAACAGCTTAGAGTGTCCCCTAGTGGTTTTCTAAGCCATTTTAATTTGTTGAAAAGCTACCACATTCTTTTCAACCAAGATTACAAGGATGTAGATTGTAGTCTGCTAAATGATTCATATTTATTTTAGACCTAAATACAGTTTAGTTACCACGCTTGATAAATTATAGTGGAATTCTATGCTGTCATTATAGTAACTTATGACTTTTGGCTATTCAACTGTATATACATAAAACCTAAAAAAAAAATGTTTTGTTTCATATCTTCCACGTGCAAAATTTCAAAAGGCTAGCAACATATGACCAGCAGCAAACATATTCAAATGTCATCTAAAAGAGAGTTATTTACCTTATTTTATTATTGTTCCATATTTTATGAAAAATAATTTTAATGAAGTACCCTGTTGGTACAGCAGTAAGTCTACAGATTTGCAACACCAAAATCAGGGGTTTGATTCCACTCAGTGGACACAACAGATTGCCCAATGTGGCTTTTCTATATAGAAAACACAATTTTAATGACTTACTTTAAAATAGTAATAAACTATATACATATATAATGTATAATAATTAAAGTGTGACAATATATTACAAATTACTAATCTAATAAAACAAAGGCAAAACAGAGTCACTTTTTAAAAACTAAAGGTCAGTTTTATATTATTGGTTAAAGTAATACAAGTACACATGTACCACATCAATGCAAGTTTTAATGGTAGCTAAGCACAACTGGAAGGTAAATATATACATATATATAATATTATGAGACTCAAGCTCCTTAGATTAAACATTTGTATTTTCGTGTAATAATTTGTAGCAAATCTAGCATCACTTCACACTCAAACTAGTTATGAAAAGAGACTAGGTATTTTCACAAACAAATCTTCAGTACAATACTTAATTAAAAATGTTTTTGTGCATAAAAAACTTTTAATCTTTACTAAAAAACCTACCAAATTTTGTAAAGATACATATACTGCATCAAAAGTTATAGTATAAATACTTAACTTGTGCAAATGTGCATATTAACCAAGCTTGTTGTGAAAGGGTTAAGATAATCAGCAGTTTATTATAACTCAAGCAAACTTCTGTTGTAGATCATTAGTATATTAGGCTTACAGTTTACATCAAAATAAAAAATGTCTGCACCAAACAGTATTGGAGAAACATAATTTGTCAAAATTACAAAGACTGAATTTAGCATTACTCTTTTACTAAAATAATCTAAAGAAAATTCTCCCAACAAAAGAATACTGTTACAGCACTTGTATTATAAAGGTTATTTTACTGAATATAAAACAGAACTCTGACTAAATTCGAACTTCAACTGTTTAAGATGATGACAACACAGGTGTGAATTAAGATGCAAATACTGCTGGAAATTATGAAACAATTAAAATAAAGCCAATATAAAAGATATAAAAAATTAAAAGAAGACCAAAACAAAGAGAAAATAATTTGAGAGGAATTAAGAAATCCACTAGTACAAGAATTTTCTTTTTTTTAAATATGACTGAAGATCAATGAAGCTATTGTAAATGTATAGTGTAATTACAATAAAGGCCTGACATGGCCTGGTGGTTAAGGCACTTGACTTGTAATCTGAGGGTTGTGGGTTCGAATCCCCGTCATACCAAATATGCTCATCCTTTCAGCTTTGGGGGCATTATAATGTGACAGTCAAATCCCACTATTAATTGATAAAAGAGTAGCCCTAGAGTTGGCAGTTGGTAGTGATGACTAGCTGCCTTCCCTCTAGTCTTACACTGCTAAATTACAAATGGCTAGTGCAGATAGCCCTCGAGTAGCTTTGCAAGAAATTAAAAAAACAAATAATTACTATAACAAAACTGAACACAAAAAAACTGAGGTTTAAAAGAATATGAGCAACAAAATAAAGCACCCAGAAAATGAACTGATAAATGTAAAGATTAAGCCTAAACAGAAAATGTTTCAATAATACAATTTCAATCTAAGTACAGCAACTATCATTCATTTTCTTTATTCACCTGTAGGTTGTCACAACCACTTCATATATTTATGTGTATGTTCTTATAACTATATTTTCAATGCAATGTTTGTTAGCTAAATGTGTAAATTATAGAAGACACTGCTGTAGGCTTAGAATGCTAGAAATTGAAGATTTGATGTTGGAGCTTTTTAAGTAAATCAACATTAGATCATAAATATAAGGTGGTGGTTAAAATGATAGTAGAATAAATCTTTATTGGAGTTTTGATATTGCTAAAATTGAAATGAAGAACTTGATGTTTAATTACTAGCCTAAAGCAAAAGGAAAATTTTAGTCTAACATAAATCTTACCACCCTAATCTAACTTAGAAGGAATAATCTAAATTCAACTGAGGCATACAATTACAACATGTGAATAAAAATTACTTCTAAATATTTTCAGAAGTAATAAGTAAATCTATCATTTCTACTTCTACTTTATAATATTACTTATTAAAATGAAAGCACTTAGGCCAGTTAATTTTGCAAATAATTGTAACAATAATAATAATTACAACAAATGTTTACATAATTTCATGATTTTCATTTAACTAGTATGTAATGCAAGTTCAACATTAAGTTTAGCTTTTAAAAATTAATATTTTATTTACTGGACATTGGTTGTTTAGATCAGAGAAACATTCTTGTCTGATTGAAGAGATTTTTAAATAAACTTAAAACAGTAAAAGGTAAGAGAAACCCTCTATACAGTTTCTTAAATTTTTGTTGAATACATTATAACTTAAGTGACATCAACTGGAGTGGACCATAGTGCCTTCTCTTGCTGAAGTCTTTCTTATATTCCCAGACAAGTTTCAATAATGCAAAAAGTTTAGTAATAATAATCACAAGTTTTATCTCATAATTCCATCTAACTTATCACAGAGATCATAATGAAGTGACCTCTGTGATAAGTAACAATTCTTTAATTTGAATTTTGTATTTGTATATACATATGTTGTTTAATCTTTTACATTTAATTAAAACAATAGCAAAGTAAATCAGTCAATGGGTGTCCAAAGTTTGTTTTCAATCACAAAATACGAGTCAATTTTTGATGTTAAAGAAATAAACTTGTTATACTTCACATTTACTGGAATTTGAATTATTTTCACAAGTTAAACTGTTAAAAGATCCCACTTATAAAAGAACAACTTAACAGTATATGTGTGAGACCATGAATTATGTTAGGAAACTTGGCATGAAATTATTTTAATGCAGCTTAAACATTTTCATCACAAAACTCCAAACCACTTATTTCCTAATAAACAGTACACACTATAAAGCAGTAAATATGTATATACAAACCAGGTAATAGACCTTCAGCAAAGTATTTTAAGAAAATAATTCTCTACACAACTTCAATTGCTGGCCTATGATAAGAAAAAAATTCTACAATAAGATATTTAAAATAATTTTTAGGTCTTGAATTATTTCAAAATAAATTTGTCATAACACAACTCCAAAAAAGTTTGGTTAGTACTTACAACCTTTTTAATTCATTAACACAATTTTAAAGGTATAATATTCATTTCTCTACAAACAATGGCTACTATCAATTTCATCTCTCATCTTGTAACATAAACTACTCACAGCCTCCATTCTGAAAAATACTTCTGGTCACTCAATAAAACTGCAGAGTCAGAAGATAAATAGAGTTACAGACACCCACAATGACTATCTTTGTTGAAACAGTAATCTACATGTACAACAACAAACACTGTAGTACTCTATTCATACCACATGTGTAAATGTACATTTTTGCACACACAGATCATGCACATTCATTTATTCTATTAAACTCAAAAGATATAAATCCCAAAATATTAATAACATATAATTATATTTTTACAAAAATAATATAACTTTTGAATGCTACTAACTGTTTAATGCACAGAAATATTTAACATAGAATTCTGTTATACTAATTGGTAAAACTATAAGAATTGATTTAATCATATTGTCTTCAAAATATTTATTTAATGGTATTCTACTTAATTTTTTAAACCCTCTTCTGTGTCAGTATATAAAACCACTTACCCCTAAAGTACTTCTAGGTAAGCAAAATAATAATAATAAGCCATTAGGTAGTAATAGAAAAGCTAATTATCTAACTTATTATTACACACATAAAAAAAAAATCTACACTCTTAAGTGGAATATTTTTCATTATAGACCTGAAAATTACTAAAGCAAGAGGAGAAATTTAATCTAATTCAAATCTTATCCTAACTTAAGGATAATGAAATAAATTAAACAAAGCCCTAATATAAGAACATATAAATAATGTCTGAAAACTTTTAGAGAGAACAAGTAAACTTGTAATTTCTACTTATGCTCCATAATATCATATAACAAAATCAAACTACTCAGACTTCTCTAATTTTATAAATAAATGTAACAATGTTATGACACACAACTAAAACAAATGTTCACATAATATCATGTTGTTTCTTTTAGTATTTAATACAAGTTCATCAACATTAAGTTTAACTTTCATTAAATTAACATTTCTAGGTTTATAAACAAGAAATACTTAAATGTTTCAAATTTTTGTAAGACTTGCACCACAAACCTATAAAAAGGTTCTAGAATTTGATAAAAAAAAAAGGGGGGTAAAGATCAGTCTAGTTGATCTCAAAGTGAGGGGATCTTCATAATTAGACTTCAATTGTTTAGATCAGAGAATTTCTTGCACAGTCTCTGAAACAAATTTAAAATAGAAAAAGTATCAAAAGCCCTCAGACCATCTTAGTCATACCACATACTCACCAGGACATTTACTCAACAGATATCCATATACTAACTCGATTCACTTTAAAAGACAGCACACAGCAAACCTGCCAATTTAAAAATGTTCTAAAAACTAACCTTGCATATTTGTTTCTACAGCTTGAACACAATTACCCCCACTATTCAACTTTAAATGTTCCTCTTCTTATATCAACATGTAAACACACCATACAAAGGTTGTTAAAACCTAACAATTTTAACCAACTGAAGTCACTTGTAATTCACCACTAAAGGTAAAAAAACACACCAAATATTTAACTCTCACTTCAAAACTTCAATATTTTAAATCATCTGTATTATTTCCAATATACTGATATTCTTTCTGTAAAAAATGGATGAACTCAGTGAACAAAACTATTTGTTGGTACCAAGTCTCAGCTCTTAAAGGCAACATACTGCAAAGTTGAAGGGTCTACAGCTTCTGGGTGCACTTTACATCATTTTGGAATAATAAATTTAATAACAGACTGATTAATAAACACCAGACTTTGACTCATGTTTCTGTTATCAAAATAACAGACCAGTTAACAAACGAGCTCGTCACTGCATGAAATACTGATGGAACTATTCATAACTGCAATGATTATAAAACAGTTAATTCCAATCTGGTCATTTTGTGAATTATTCAGAGAATACTTGTAGAACCCAGTTTCCACTAACGCAAACTACTAACCAATCATTTAACAACTGAATCCTAAGACAAATATGAAATATTATGCAAGTTCATTCATGAACCTGTGCCTGTCCTACTACTTTTTCTTTCCAATTTTAGAGGAAATTGATGCATACAGGAAATATGCACAGATAGTGATAACAATTTTTTTCAAGAAAATTTCCAATAAAAAGACATGGTAAAATAATAGCAAATATTGCATTACATCTCTGCCCAAATGCTTCATAAATAAAAGTAATGTCCAATGAAAGAAAACTGTGTACTCTATGTAATTCTATACAAATGTGCAAAATATTCACACCATTAAGGCCAGTTGCAGTATGTTTAAAACCTATCACTATGATGATCCTTTAACTATTAAGGAGTATGTACATTTCCACAGTATTTGGATATTGACTGGTTGTTCATCAATCAGTAACCTAACTCTTTCTATACAGATCACAGGTTGATCTACATGTTGCAATATTCGACTCACATCCACTATTTTATTGAACTATTATGAATTTACGTCATTAAGTTTGGTACCAGATTGTGTGTTATAATTCAAATTGTTTATAATATACATTGATTCATTTCCTAATTTAAAAGTAAATATTAAAAAATACACTTATAAACAATCTACAGCTCAAATTGTTCCATAAGTGACTTTCTCAATCATTTTAAAATACAACAGCATTATCTCTTTCAAGACAAATCTTCATGCTGGTAACTTGAATCTTTAGCCTATTCAAATTGCATTTTTTAAATCAGACTTAAATATGGTTTAGTTACAAAACTTAATAAATTGTAAATGGAATTCTGTAGTACTGATATGTTTTTTGATTATTCAAATTTATATATGAAACCTGAAAAAAATTATTCCGTTTCATATCCTCTTGTGCATAACAACCAACAGCAAACAGTTAATGAGGTCATAAATGGAAGAAATAATTGTTTATTTTACTTCTATGATTTAAGAAAAATAAATTAAAACTTATTTGTAAATAATAACGTATAAGCATATATAACGTATTATAAGTGAAATGTGACTATTTGACAAAATATTAGTTCACTAAAACATGACCAAGACAGGTCATTTCATAAAGGCCAGTTTTATATTCTCGGATATGTTAACATCAGTGCATATGCTCTGCATCACTAATTTCTGTGATGTTAGCCAGTAACGGCTAAAAGGTCGAGATAATAAAAGTATTAAATGTATAATGTTATAATGTTTAAGCTAAATTTTAGACTAAATATTTGTATTTGAGTTACAATTTGTAGTGATTCAGTGAAGTTTGTATTTATTTTCTAATCTTTTATGGCGGTTACAAGATCAGTCAAATCTATCGACCATATAAGGTCAATAGAGAAAATAACAGATAGAATATAAAGTTTTCATAAAAAATACATGGTAACTACCTGGATGTTAGAGATTTCACATGAAAAATTTGAAAACTTTCTGATGTATGAAAGTACTTTTGAGCTTAAAATCAAAATTAAAGAATGTTGGATGTTCAATCTTAATACTTAATTCAAAACCTGATATTTTGTGCATGAAAACCATGTAATGTTTACAAATAATCTGCATATATTTTTAAATACAGCATACAATATCAAAAATCACAGTAAAATTATTCTCTTGGATACTTTTGTGGTTATGAGCTGGGTGGATTCCATAGAATCTGTAATGAAAGAGTTAAAAGGGACCTTATATATCTATTTCAGTTTAGCATAAACAGTATACAAGGCAGTTTCAGACTGGCATTTTATCTTTTGCCCCAGCACCAACATCAACTAACAGGTTTGAACAAATTGGGTAGATGACAAGTTTTAATATAGAAATGGTCAATAACTCTCATCTCGGAGTACCTGGTTCAACAATTCACAGTATACAGTAGTGGTACTTACGAGATGGAATTTGGTCTTATTTGTTTCAGTGGTTGAAAGACTATGTCAAATTGTTTTGGTGTGAATGGCTTTTATAAATTGGTGAAATATGATAATAATTAATTAAACTTGTGATAAGGCATTAGTCTAAGGCAATTTTTTAACAATACATTTTTATCTAATCCCTTTCCATTAATTACAAAAAGCATGTAACAACAGTATTCCAACTACACTATGTCCACCACATCTATTTTTGAAGGTACATTTAGTTCAATTCAAATCTCATCAGACAGAATAGAACACAGCAGTAATCAGCTATGTGTTCCAATTAATCAATAACTCCTCCAAATTTAAGCAACATCAAAACAGCTAATAAAGATTTGTACTTGTATTCACTTGGGTGCATAACAACTAGAAATGACCAGATACAAATGTTTAATATCAATAAGGATTTGATTATAGAGACTACAGAAGGTCTGTATGGTGGTAGGGTGAAAAGAAATCCTGAATATTGAAAGATGTGTGCTATAGAAGTTAAAGTTCAGGCTGGTTATCAACCATAACTTTTTCATCTTGATACTTTTATAGCTGTAGAATGGTTTGACAGATAAGATTTGTTTTTGTCACTTAAGTTTCTCAAGGTTTTGTTAAATAATTTACAATTCAAATCTTTTCTTTGTTCACTCATCTTGATGGGATGAAGTCTTTCTTAGATTCCTAGAAATATTCAAGATGTGAACAAGTCTATAGGAAACTTTTATGAGTTTTTTTTTCTTGTAATTTCACGTACACTAACACAGAGATCATAATGAGCTTTAGAACTGATATTTAATTAGAATTTTGTGTTTTTCCATGTATAATTTGTTTTATATTTTGTTTCAAATTCAATCAATATGGTACGTTTTTCCTACTCTGCAACTTACATAAATGTTTACACTTAGGAAATCTTTAATTTCAATTATTTGTATAAAAATATTTTCAAGTTCTTTTAAGGTAGTATTTTAACGTTTAAATTTTATAACAATGTGGAGGTTTTAAATTTATTAACAGTTTTTAGGTATATTACTCTTGATGTTATTCTTAACATGCTTAATACCTTAGTGCATAATATAGTTGACTTTTTGTTATGGTATTTTTAAGTTGATATTATGAAATGTTTGTTAGTATTACCATAACTCTGAAATTAAACAAAACAAAATAAGTTATTTAAGCAGCCTAAAACAACCTACAGAGGCATTTAAACTATTGGAGAAACAAGTATGAAGTTTGGATTTTATATACTTTTAAATACTATTGAATAACACAATAAAATTCTTACCCAAGTTAATGAGGTGCAGCTGGTTAAGTTATACAGTTTGAAGCAACAGTTAACCAAAAATTTGCTTTCAGAACAACCTGATAATGTTGTATCAAATTATTCAAAGTATACTTCAAGCAATGTCGAAAAGAAAATTTTCTGCACAATTTAAAACTTAGCATTCCTAATGGAGATATTTTGTTAAAAGATACAAACTTTTTATAAATTATTTGGTACATCAACTTATCCATCTTTTAGTGACAATATAACTCAGATAAGTTGTAATACTTATGACTTATTGTAATAACTAAACTTGTGAATACACAAATTTTCTTAATTTCAGAAAAATGTACAGCTTTAAACAATTAAAAATAGTGTTATTTCCAAATCATACAAGAGAAAGAGTCGTATAATTTTAAATGATTATACTAAATTTATGAAGTTCCATCATGAACTGACTGATAAAATGATAAATTGCAAAGATACCTAATGAATAATTGGCAAAATGTTATCTATAAGCACAACAAAGTGATTTATTTTGAGGGGGAACATATTACAATTTAATTGAACATTGGTCACTTCTTTTGCATCAGATTATTATTTGCCAATTTATTATTATCTTAGTTTAATGTACTTACATACTGAAGTATTGTTATTGAATGACATTTTTAATGAAAGACACAATTTAAAATTAAACACCAGACAGCCATCCAAGTGTTTTTTTAAGATCTACCTAAAATTCATAAGGAAAGACGTCCTTTATAACCAATAGTTTCTAATACTGAACTTGTAATCAGGCTTTAACTGTTTTTTTGGTTGAATTACTTAAGATGTTTAATACCAATAAAAAATACTATAAAGAACATCTTTGAATTTTCTCATGAATTACAACAGTTAACAGTACTGTAGATTGTGACAATTCTGATAAAGAATTATTTGATTTACAATGATCATTTGAAAAATGTGAATATTCCCAAATCAACACTTCTAATATTAATAAACATTACTACAAAACTACGATGTTTCTTTCAATGAAAGACTATTATGAAGTTCATCACCATCACTTTGAGACTGATGCTATATTTGGCTAATCACTTTGTTTTATTACGAAGAAACAATCATACAGAAAGTTCCCACACATATGAACCACTATATTAGCATCAATATGAGGATGGCACATTTTCAAGAACTCTAATCAAGTTTCCCAATTCCTTTAGTATTTCAACAATAAATTTAAATGTATGAAAATCACTATAGCACAATTCAGTAAGATTAAAAACTTTTATTTTCAAACATTTTAATTTATAAATAATAATAATGGCCAATTCAAGACAAAAATACAAAGTTCTATAACCTAAGAATTTTAAGAATTAGAACAATTTTATCAGATTCGCTATTAAACGCAAGTTCGAAAACACTTGCACCATAATGAGGGTCACATACAAAAAAAGATAAATGGAATTAGATTGCTTTAGAGATGTATTTTCTGTAACAAGAATTTTTAATGAGGGACAACAATTTGAGATGTTAAAGGGTCCAAGTCCATGTCATAATTTATAGGAGTTTTGAAAACTTGTCCATACAAAGTGAAGGTTAAGTAGCATGATGCAAGTTGAACAAAGAAACCATATTTATGTCCAAAACATAAGATCATATGCTAGAGGTAGTCTAGAAGGCATGCTTCTCTGGAAAAAATTAGGTTTTCAGCTTAAAATGGTGCATTATGTGCATAAAAAAATTGGTGTTTTAAAAGCTAATATGCAATAAATTAGGTGTAATTGATTAATGGTATGTTCGAGTCATGCCGTAACCCAATCAACTTGGCTTTCAATAATTCACGTGCACATACATCACTAAAGACCAATACTGTGATATTAATAAGGTGCATACATTATTACATCAAGACTTTCTTTAAAATATTTGTCATTCATATCCATAATAATAGCCCTTTCTTATACAGCCACTCCATATTTTCACCACAAAAATTTCTGTCTTATATAGCTAGACTGAACTAGTATTAGGTCCTCAAATAATATCATACTATTTACAGTTTGTACTGGCATACATTTTTATTTATAAATTATGTTTATTCAGCTAACACAGTTGTAATAAATGTAGCATAAACCCACAATTTTTCATAACTAAAAACAAAGAAGCTATAAAAGTATATTAATACTTAGTATTTGTAATTTTAATTTGAATAAATATATGTCTTGCACCCATTTTAGCAATAATGTGGCAGTAGCACACTGAAACATTAAACTACAATATTAACTATTTGTGTCATCAAAATATTAACAGAAAGCCTAATACTTCACTGATGTATGATGCATCAAACTGACAACATTTACTCAGGTTGTGTGGAATCTCCAGCAATGTACTATATACTTAAAATATTACTTTACACTGAAAGTCTAAATTAGACACTAATACTAAAAATAATATTGTTAGTAGTACTAGCAAACTATAACTTTAGTTGAGGCAAATACTGAAACAGTTTACATAAACTATCAAATAAGTAACTTTATGTTTCTTTTATTTTAGAATACACATTAACTTCATGTAGAAAAATTATACATTATAAATACTTTTACACTACTTCTCCTACCTCTGTTTGATCACTTTCAACAGATTACTATAACCAACACCTGATACCGGTGTAAAAACAACACTCAAACGAGCTAAACACCTTTTCAATCGATTCTCTTCACTTCTTAGGGCGCGGCAACCCACTCGGAATAAGGCAGCTATTACTTTAATAATACGCCACCCCTTCTAAAATGAATATTTGGTTAATATTTCAAAGTGTATTAATATTAACATACGTTTACATTTCTAGAAACAAAAAGTATTACTGGTATTATAAAACCATTATTCAATTCGTACTTTTCAAAAATCTCCCGTTTTTATAATAATGTAAAATGTGTATGTATTTTTTGCTCTCATTAATACTTTGCAAATTGTGATGAAAAGTCTACCTTTCAAAATACCTGGGGTAATGGGGTTCTTTATTTCTCTTAGAATTGTCAACATTAATAATATTATAACTATAATTAAGAGAGATAACTACACGATTTAATACAGATTTATATGCAATATAATATATGACATATACATTAAATTTTCGCATTTTTTGCAAAAAGTGCTGTGCTCATTAAAATTTAAATATAAAACATAACTAAACTAATTTTATTGAAAATTTTTATGTCAGTGCTGCAAAACATGCGAGTGGTTTATAGAATAAATAGGACGTATTTTGTATTGATATTATTGCTTTTAAGAAAATTATTATAATAGAGAAGATTTAGAACTATTCCGTTAGATGGCTTCAACACATACTCTTAATAATAGAGTTTTTGTAATGCATGTGTGCAGAAGTAATAAACATAAGGAATGTGTTTTATGTTATGCGTAAAGCTAGATGAAATGACATTGTAAAAGAAGTACAAATACTATAGTGATATGCTTTGTCTCGAATGAGATCAGAACTGAAAAAAACGAGGAGTGAAATTACGTAGGCTAAAATGAAATTGGTAATGACAAATCGGTAGGACTTAGTGTACAACTTACAAGTATAAATCGTGATAATCAACTAAATTTAACTATAGATTGAACATGGTGATAGAATAATGTATTATTAGTAATACGATTATTATTAACGCAGTTTAACTATGTTGTTTTAAAAAAAAGAATTTAATGTGCTGTAGGCAAGCAACCTCTCAAGTTTAGTCCAATTATTTTTGGAAGTTTTGATTTTAGATTTCATTTCTATGCTAGTAATGGTGAAATTTTGAATAGTAAATCTTAATCAAATATATAAATTGTAAGTGAGTAAAGAGTCTAATACAAATAACTGTAACTCCTGGAACAGTATTAAGATGTCAGGTTTTACATTATAGTTGAATATATTAATCTATGGCAGTATAAAAGTGTGAAAAGCTAATGGAGTAAAAGTTGAAAGTAAAATACTTTTTAAGAGCAAAGAATAGAGAGATCAAACTAATTAGAATTAAAGGAGCATATCATGTTGCAGTGAAATCAGAATTATTACCATCACTGTATCATTCATACTGCTGGACTCCATAATAACCAGTTAAATTCTGTGAACTTTTCTTATTTAGCAGCACACATCATCAGTAATGGTAAGGAGTCTCAACATATTGACAGCCATAATGACCTAAGCAGTTGCTAAGCATACAGGCCAAATAACCAACTGGTAGCATTGAAAAGTGTACTAATGATTTAATAAAATAAAAATAAAAATACCTACCTCCTCGAAAATAAAACAACAGGTAGAACACATCTGCATGTTACCTTGGTACTGATTCATGTGAAAAAATTAATTTCACTCCTGTATTGAAAAAAATTAGAGGGAATGTTGAGTACCATTACTTCAAACTTAAGATTAATTTTTGTGTTCTAAAAGAACAAATGTAATTTTGCTATTTATAGCAGACAAAATTTAGATGCATCTATTGTGAGAAGGGGTAGATTTATTAATTAATTGCTAAAGAAACTAGACACTCATTTATAAAACTGTTTTATACTTGATGTTCTAGTTGAGCATTAGGTTTTATAAAGATATAGGTATAGTTTCTGACAGCCTAATGGGCATGGATTGGGGTCAAAGTGCTTATATCACAACCATTATATCCATTGAATATAGTATTATATATTTGATGTCTGATAATTCTCAACTATTCATTTCAATCCACATTGCTGATCTAATGACAGTTCATTAGGGCTTGCACCTAACATTATTTAGGGAGTCAGCCAGGACCTCATAACATGCATTTTTTATGGGCTAATCATATATCTTATTGTAAAATATACTCTTCAGTAGAGGAATATGCAGATCCAGGAGGGGGACTTTTCCTTTGTTAGAATTCCAAATCCTGATACTTCTCTTTGGTTTATGTGATGGTTCAGATTGTATAAGAGTATTCTGATTTCAATTATAACAGAAATTATGGGAAAATACTTGGTGATTTTAATACACCTGTGAGGCTATCCTGATAGTTGTATCTGGACCCTCTTTCTTAAATTCCTGGATCCACCTTGTGGAGGTTATCAGAAAAAAAGATTAATTAAATAGTTAATGACACATAAATTGAAAAGAAACTAAAGACATCAATATATCTCAATTCACTCTTTTGTGAATACATTTTATGAAAAAGAACTCAGGTTAAAATATTTAATTTTATGATTTTTATTTCATACTTAATCTTTAACCCTTTTACAACAGGTCATGGGCTAAAAGTCATGTTATTGCATATGTTGACATGCATTTAAAATCTTATTGAACTACTATTTTATGAATTTATTTCATTAAGTCTGTAATCAAATTGTAGATTATAATTCAAACTTTAATATTATATGTGAGTTAAATTTCTTATTTTAAAAGTTAATATTAAAAGAACACATCCAAATATAGATTTTAGTGAGTTACATGGTATGTTGAATGACCCACTCGTTAAAATTAGATGTCAGTAAAGTCAAAATACTAAGTGTATAGTTTGTGCAAGTTAGAAACTCAAAGTATTAATATTGACAAGCCATAATATAAAATCCAAAGATCATATCTTTTTATTTTGTTGAGATATGGCTTATGTACTGAATCAAAACCCCAATATGATGGATTCAGTTGCATAATAAAAATATAATGTTTTTTAGATATTTTAGTACATACTGGAGGAAGTTTTTTGTTTTTTATTAATTTGTGGTTGATTTGATTAAAGTGAGGTCATGTATTTATATGCATTGTCTTCAGTAAATATTGCAAAAGCATTAGAATCTCATTCATAATCCCTTGGACTCCTTCTTTCCCTACAAGTTGACTTTGCCTGGTAACCTGAAAGAGACAACACTTCAGCCAGTGTTCCTCTGCCTCCTCCCCATCATGATTTGCACCTTTTCACAAATGCTTCTCATACAGTGAGCACATCTGAATCCTAAGGAGATCTCTGCCAATTAGACAGTGGTCAAACTTCCCTCCTCACATCAACTGTTTAGAAGTTCTTAGATTTCCCCCTCGGAGTGGATTCCTGTACGTGGTGAGGGGACCTCCCAGGGAAGGTTCTGTTCTGTCTGGTTACCTTCTCTGGGATCTAGACATCCACCCACGT
The DNA here is from genome assembly GCA_011833715.1 of Carcinoscorpius rotundicauda. NCBI lineage: Eukaryota > Metazoa > Arthropoda > Merostomata > Xiphosura > Limulidae > Carcinoscorpius > Carcinoscorpius rotundicauda. Next base: position 109,884,491 of record CM022394.1, on the reverse strand, counting down.
GTTTGCCGTGCGTGGCGACCCGTGAAGGGGAGTAGAGGATCCTGGTGGTTGAGGGGGCCAACCCTAACACACCACTTTGGCCTCAAATTCCTGTAGACGGGCAGCCCTTGGGTGGCCCCCCTTTGGGTCATTTGGCTGGTTCACCTGGGCTAGAGCCAACCAAGTACCAGTGTTGGAAGTTCTCAACGGGTGTTGTGGACATTGTGCCTGATGCTGGTGTTTGGGTATAGTGCTCACGAAACCCTGGCATTGCTGCATTGTCCTTGCATGATTTTGTAGTGCGTCCCCTTGTAGGGCTCCATGGTGGGTGGGGTCAGTGAGTACCGAAACTTGTTCTCTTTCCTATGGATCCTACAAAAAATTTAAATAAAATTGTAAAAAAACAGTCAATGGGTAAGCGACTACGTCTTGAATACTCAGAACAGCAATCTCCAACATCAGTAACACACGTACCTCATTTTCTGATATTTCATTCTCTTTCAGAAAAATCTTTAGGGCAAATGTCTCCTTTTTTTATTCAAAAGGGGCTAGAGGGACTTGCTGGCTCTCCAAAGTCAGTAAAGAAGCTTCGATCTGGTGACATATTGGTTGAAACATCCACATCCCAACACAGTGAACTCCTTTTGAAATCAAAGGCAATTGGGGATATACCTATTGAGGTTACACCCCATGCTACTTTGAATTCTTCACGAGGAGTTATTGTTGAAAGGGATTTGAAGAATGTTCCCGAATCAGAGATTCTTGCTGGTATCTCCACTCAAGGAGTTTCTGCAGTGAGGCGCATCTCTACTCGCAAAGATGGAGTTACACTGCCAACAAATACCCTCGTTTTAACATTTACTTTACCACGTGCACCTGCCACCATCAAAGCAGGTTATCTCATTTGCAGGGTTCAGCCATACATTCCAAACCCTCTTCGATGTTTCCAATGACTGTGACATGAACCCACATTGCGTCAACTGCAATGGTTCTCACCCCTCTTACTTTCATTCTTGCCCAAAATGGTTTGGAGGAAAAAGAGGTGCAGCATTTGAAAACGACACATAACATTAGTTATCCCGAGGCTCGGAAATTGCTGTCCACAATCCCATCTCGGACATATGCTGCTGCACTCCATTCCACAACTACAGTGGAAGTGCAGACAGATCTCTCTGTGCCTCCAAGAGAATCGTTTTCAAAACAAATGAAAAGCCTTTTGTCCTCCGTGGTTAAAAAAGTAGATGAATCAACTTCCACACCCATCTCTGTTCCTCCCATACCTTCCAACAAACCTCAAGATCCATGTCCTTCAGTCTCAAATACAGGCATTTCTTCTGATACATCATTTTTTCCCACCACAATAAACAAAACAATTATTCGTTCGCATCCTCAGTCACTGGATTCCTCTTTCAATAACAAAAACCTGCCCACTCGACCCAAAGCAGGATCCATGGAGGTTGATAGACCTCCTCCGAAGAAAGACAGTAAAGAAAAAAGACGTGGTCGTAAACCGAAGGGTTCTCCAGCCACTTCACCTACCCGTTCTTAACAATGGAACTGTCGAGGTTTACATTCTAATCTGGGTGATATCAAAACGCTGATTGCTTCCTACCAGCCTGTTTGTCTTTCTTCACAAGAAACATTTCTCAAATCTGCCGATAAAGTCTCCATTCGGCAGTTTTCTCTATACAGAAATGACAAGTTGTGTGATGGTCGAATACATGGAGGTGTGGCACTGTTGGTTGATCAACATGTGCCCACCCTGTCTTTGTCACTCAACACACCCTTGGAGGCCGTAGCCATCCGTGTTTCCTTGGGTCATACCATCACTGGTTGATCTCTGTACCTGTCCCCTGGATAGACATATGATCAATCAGTCCTTGATGCTCTTGTTGAACAGTTGCCATCTCCATTTCTAATCCTGGGGGATTTTAATGGACACCATCCCCTCTGGGGAAGTGCTTTTATTGATGGGAGGGGTCGATCTGTAGAGCAGATGCTCTCTGATCACAATCTTTCTCTTTTCAATACTGGTTCTTCCACTTACTTTCATGCACCAAGTCAGTCCTTTATTGCTATTGATCTCTCAGTTTGCTCCCCTTCATTATTCTCCCATTTTTCATGGAGGGTTGACAGTAATCCACTAGGCAGTGATCATTTTCCAATCCTTTTGAGAGAAACTGGCCGTGGTTGATGCCACCCTACCCGCGTGCCCCGGTGGAAGCTGGATCAGGCAGACTGGTCCACTTTCACTGATCTCGCAGAACTTGATCCTGCCATCGTAGATCAGCCATCAATAGACGACTGTGTTGCAGCGGGAACTGATTGTATTGTACATGCAGCTGCTCAGTGTATTCCTAAAACCTCGACACGTTTTCCACGATATCCTCGTCCATGGTGGAATTCTGCTTGCCACTTAGGACGGAAGGCTCAAAAACGTAGATATCCCACACTTTCAAATCGGGTTGCTTTCCAACAGGCCCGAGCACATGCTAGGTGGGTAAGACATCAAAGCGAGAAGGAATCTTGGATTAAGTTCACAACCAGCATATCTTCTACCACCAGTTCCAAGATCATATGGGACAAGATTTGAAAGGTTAATGGGCACTACAATTCTGTTCTCCTCTCGATCTTACTCTCTGATGGTCAGGAGGTGACTGATGTCCGAAATATCGCTAACACTCTAGGTGAAAGCTTTTGCCGGGTATCTAGCACTTCTGCTTGTTCCTCCACCTTCCTGGCCATCAAGACTCAGGCAGAGCGATCACCTCTTTCCTTTCGAACTGACTGTAATTGTCCCTTTACCCTGGTGGAACTAAAAATGGCCCTTCATCGGTTTGCCAGTACGTCTGTTGGACCTGATGACATTCATTATGACATGCTGCACCATCAATCTCCTGCTTCTCTTGATGTCCTACTGATTATCTTCAACTGGATTTGGCAGGAGAATGTTTTTCATGATGCCTGGCACCAGGCTATTCTTTTACCTTTCTCTAAGCGAGGGAAAGATCCAAAGATTCCTTCAAACTATTGTCCAATTGCTCTGATGAGCTGTCTCTGTAAGACCTTAGAAAGGATGGTTGATGCTCGTCTTGTTTGGTTACTTGAATCAAACAACCTCCTCTCGCCCACCCAGTGTGGGTTCCGTCGACAGCACTTTACCACAGACCACCTAATTCGTCTTGAAACATCTATCAGAGAGGCCTTTCTCAACCGCCAACACCTTGTATCGAAATTCTTTGACATAGAGAAGGCTTACGACACAACATGGAGGTATGGTGTTTTGCGAGACCTCCATACATATGGGTTACGTGGCCATCTACCCATGTTTATTAAAAAATTTTTAATGGACAGGAGATTCCAAGTTCGTGTAGGTTTGGCACTTTCACCTTTTTTTTGTACAGGAACTTGGAGTCCCTCAAGGCTGTATATTGAGTGTCACACTTTCCAGAATAAAGATAAATGCCATCACTGAACAACTCCCTCTCTCTGTTAGGAATGGGCTGTATGTTGACGACTTTCACATCTCATGTCAGTCGTCAAACTTGAGATATATTGAGCAGCAAATACAATCTGCCCTCAATCGTGTACGGAAGTGGACTCTGGCGAATGGCTTTAATTTCTCTCTTTCCAAAACTGTATGCATGCACTTTTGCTGTCGACGAGGTATTCACCCTGATCATGAACTTCATATTGGCGAAGTTTTGCTGCCAGTGGTCCCAGAGACAAAGTTCTTGGGGCTTATCTTTGATCGTAAACTAACCTTTATACCACACTTAAAGCAGCTTCGGGTCAAATGCACAAGAGCACTGAACATCCTCTATGTCCTCTCTTCTACCAGTTGGGGGGCAGATTGCTGTTCAATGTTAGATATATCGTGCTCTTATTAGATCGAAACTTGACTATGGATCAATGGTCTATGGCTCTGCCAGACCCTCGGCCTCAAAGATGCTGGACCCCATTCATCACCAAGCACTTCGACTCTGCACTGGGGCTTTCCGTACATCTCCAGTTCAAAGCATATACATTGAATCTCATGAACCTCCTCTACACCTTCGCCGTTTGCAACTATCTTTACAATATACTTTGAAACTTCATTCCTTACCAAAGCATCCCACCCGGGAATGTGTTTTCCTTCCTCAGTGGGCAGTACTTTTTCAGAACAGATGATCTGTCATTGCTCTGTTTGGCCTTCGCATCCGGGCACAATTGGATGAATTGGTTCTGCCCTTGGATAACATTGCAGATTCCACAGGTCAATGCATCCCACCATGGCTTATTACAGCCCCCAAGTGTGACCTTTCTTTCAGATACTCCAGACTGGAACTACCGTCTTTTATTCAATGAATATCTTTCAAACAATCATTCAGTTCTCATTTATACAGATGGTTCCAAATCAGGTAATTCAGTGGGCTCTGCTATGGTTTGCTATGGGTCAGTAGTTGCACACAGAATCTCCTCTACAGCTTCTGTGTTCACTGCTGAACTGTATGCCATATCTCTTGCCCTGGATCATATTGCAGCTGAGCAGTACTCCAACTGCACTATTTATACTGACTCGCTTTGTTCTATACTTGCCTTGGAATCGCTTCACACTAGCTCACATTCTATTCTCGCAGATATTTGAAAACGACTGGCCCATTTCTCATTAGCAGCTACTTCAATCCGGTTTTTCTGGATACCAGGCCATGTTGGTATTCATGGGAACAAGCTTGTAGACATGGTAGCTAAATATGTCTGCTCCAGCACCATCACCCCTATGCCTATTCCGTACATGGACAATGGTGTTGTATTCAAGGCTTGGCTCCTTGCCAGTTGGCAGTCCACTTGGAGTTTGGCCATCTAGCTTCCATAAAGTTCGGAAGGAGGAAGTTGTTCTCACAAGGCTACGCATTGGTCACAGTTTTTTAACTCATCATTTTCTTTTATCTGGAACTGATGCATCAATGTGTAGTTTGTGTAACACTCAAATCACTATCAGCCATGTTTTACTTTCTTGCCATCATTACAATTCTCAACGACGGCAATACTTTAAACATATTTTTTTCCAGGGTCAGTCTGTAACATTGGACAGAGTCATTGGTGATGGTGACTCTGTCCACCTTAATAACGTTTTTAATTTTTTAATGGCCATTAATCTTTTTAATCTCATTTAAGTGTGGTTTATTTATTCATGACACCTTTTTAATTGTGGCTCCTTTTTTTACAGTTTTAATCTCGCTCATTCAATGTGACATTAAACAATGGCCAGAACATTAAATAACTCGACACCAGGACTGGAAAGGCCAACTTCAGGTGACTAACACTTCTGTTTGAACTACTCGTTAGTCTTCCTGGCGAGTTACTATTATATTTTTGCTGCATATCATTTCACACTTTTACAACCTTTTTGTACTGGCCATATTGACTCATAACCCGGAACCAGGACGAAAAGAACAACTTCAGGTGACTGGCTGTGGTTCATATACTACCTGTTAGTCTTCCTGGTGGGTTATGATCATTCACATTCTGCTTTGGGTTGTCCTTTACAACTTTGTTGACTGGATGTCGACATTGGTTTTTGCACCATTTCCTGTTTTAATTGTCATTTTGCTTTTATCTTCAATTACCTTTACACATTTTACTCCATTTAATTGAATTTTATCTTTTTACTGGACATTTGGGTACTCTTTATTACAATTTTGCTGAGTGTCTTTTAAAACTTTTATTCCATTACATTTTGATAATAGCTACTATGACACATAACCTGGAACCAGGACTGGAAAGGCCAACTTCAGGTGACTGACGGTGGTTCTTGAACTTATTCGTTAGTCTTCCTGGCGGGTTATGATCATTATTATTATGCTATGAGTAAATAGTTTATAACTTTGAAGACTGAATGTCACCATTGGTTTTTACACCATTTTCTGTTTTAATTGCTGTTTTGTTTTTACCTTCATTTACCTTTACAAATTTTACTTCATTTACGTGACTTTTCTCTTTTTACTGAACATTTGGCAACTCATTGTTGCGCTTTTGCTGTGTGTCTTTTAATACTTCTATTCTTGAACCTGCCTGTTAGTCTTCCTGGCGGGTTATGATTATACCTTTTTGCTAGAGTAAATACCTTACAACTTTTTACACTCTGCCTTCTATCTTAACATTGTAGACAAGGTGTCAACATTGGTTTTATACTTTTTTGTTTTACCTTCATTTCCATTTATGTCTTTTACTACATTTTTACTGGTTGTTTGGCGCAGATAGCCTCATTGCTTTATGCCATAAAACACTAAATCAATCAATCAATTCTTAGATTTCCTTGGGCCTTGGGTTATTTCCTACCTATTATAGAAAGGTATCATCTGGTTGTGATCCATTCTAACAACTTTACCTGAATTGACAAGGGGGAATCCATTTACTGTGCTTTTAAATGTTGCATCTTCTTTTCTGTGCCCAGTCTTGGTAAGTTTGTCTTCTTGCTTTTCATGTCTCAGGTGCTATGAATCTTGTAATGGATCAGTTATCTTATTCCACCAAGATTCTTGTTTCAAAAGTATTTTGGTTGTTACACTACCCAGTTGATACCCCTTTTTCTTCATGCATTTGTCATTAATCACAATACAAAACTGTCCCTCCTCTAGTCTCCAGTTTTACAGCCTTTAGTTTTGACAGAGGATACCTTTAATTAGAATTGGACCAATTTTTATATTTATCCTTCCATTTGTTTTCTTTCTTTTGTTCTCTCCTTTATCAAAATCACTTAATGTCAAGTTCTTCTTATTGCATCATTCTGGTCAGCTCAGCTGTGGTTTCTGACCCTGAACATCCTTCAATCATCCCCTTCCATTTTTTAAATTTCTTCTGCATCAGTATCAGTCTGTCAGATTTCATCATACTATCACCACATTCCAATTTCACACACAGATTTTGTCTGGTCCCTTGCAAGATGATCCAGATTATATGTTGGTAACTTCTCTTCTTTCTCTGTCTAACCTTCTTCTTTAAATGTTTCTCAAAAGAAATAGCATCCCTTTTCTCCTGTTTCACTCCTTTCACCTTATTCATCCACCCTATCTGGTTCCCATACCTGATTGTTGTCCTTCATGCTTTTAATCTTCTACCCTTTGAATCTTTGTACCACTTCTTCCTTAAGATGTAATTTTTACTCCTCTTTATATGTGGTTGTCATAAATCAGTGATTTTCACATATGATGTCTTTCATATTCTCTGTCGCAAAACTAGTGTTCTCTTTTATCTAGATTATAGTTGTTTTTTTTCCCCCAAGACATCAGCAGTGCATTAAGAAGACATCACCTTCACTCCTATTTTCTTCCCCTTCATCTCCCATTTGTATTTCCATTCCTATTATGATCATCTCTTTTGTCCAGTATATGCATTGCTTCCTTCTGTAGATCCTGTTCCCATTTTTTTAAACCATGGAGTACCTTCTCTACTTGTGATTTATCTTCTATCACCCTTACCAGATAGACTTTTTAGTTTCTTCATCATATCTATGTTTCATTTTCTTGTATTCTCATTACATTTTCTAAGTCTTTTTTTCCATCAGAGATGTCATCTCATCTTTTCCCTTGTTATTCACTTCTCTTGTCTATTAGAAGAGATTGTGTAGGCTGGCACACCTTTATAGCCAAATGCATTATTTGGCTGTCTCCTCCTAATCTAGATATCACTTGCTGCCCATTGCCATTTACCACACATCATTTAAACTCTGAAAGGGTATGTTCTTCTTCTTTTGCTTTCAGTGGCCCTTTCTTCTTTCCTGAAATTTGCTCTGTGGTGAGTGGTGCTTGTCCAGATATTATACTTAAAGCTTAATTTGCATCATATGGTTATTCAGGTTTATAATGCTTGCTGAAGAAATAGGGTGTCCACAAGACCTCTGGGAGTTGCTTCACTTTCTCTTTTTTCATAAATAAGGCCCACACTAGACCGTTATAAATTATGGACTATCAACAGTTAAATACACTAGGACTAGCCTGCTCTTCAAAATAGAGTTTTATGGTCACCCATTGCACTGTCTGACAGAATTATGTTTCTCAGGACTCTCCACCACATTGTTTCTCCCAGTAGAATACAGAAGTCCTTGCCACTTACCAGTTCCTTGTCATATCTTTCTAAGAATAACATTTATCTGCAACTAAATGTTGAAGTCCTGTCAGTTGCATGAATTCAGGTTTCAATAAGTGTATTTAAACTGGCTACTAACCATAAGCTTGTAAAACTGATTCAGTATTTAATTGCTATTTGATGTTTTTCTTAATGGTTTTCTGTGTTCATCCATACTTTATCATTGTACATTTTAGCATTAGTTAATTTTTGCAAATTATGCATCAGAAACATTACTGGAACCTGCTGCAGCTGAGTGAAAACTTTTAGGGGGAGTTGAATATCTTTTACATGCATAAACTTTAAGTAATTAAGCTTAAGATGGTTCCAGCAGTGCCCACTGAAAGAACCATTTCTTCAATTGAGCAAGTGTTGAGCCACAGGTTAGCATAAACAAAATGTTATGTCCAACACCAGATGCATTATAGATGGACCATAAGGTTCCACCCATGTGTAATATCTACCATTTACCACTGTTTTCTTGTTACGTGTGTGCTTTTCACAATTTATTCTATCCTGTTGATAATGTGAATTAACCTCTTTTATATACAGTTACAACAGAAAGTGTTCGTACCCCTGCATCCCAAGTAGTTTTTTGCTCATAACTTAAAAAGTATCAGGATTAGGCTGATAGAAGTGTGATATATTATAAATGTTATAGTAACACATATTTACATAAAGTTTTATTTAAATTAAACTACAAATAAACTGTTTATAAACAAATAATCAAAAGTAGGAGGAGCAGAAAGTGTTTTTATATTTCAGAACATGTGAAAAAAAACTGATATACCCATAAAAGTTTGGTTGATTTTGGCAAATAAACTATATTATACCATTCCAGAACTAGACACTGGCTTCATAATTATTGGAATTTAGCCAGCAAAAAATGTACTCCCAACAATTTAGCGTCGTCTCCGTTATTACCTGCTTAGTCATCATGGCGAACAGGAAACAACTACCCAGTGATTTAAAAAACCAAATTATTGTGAGATACAAGTCTCGTGTGCATCTTTCTAGTATTGCTACACAACTTAATGTGTCAAAATCTACTGTTCAAAGCATAATTGCCAAATTTAAGCTTTCAGGATCAATTGCTACCCTCTCATTCTGGACACCCCACCAAAATTTCAAAGAGAACCAAGAAGAGGGTTCTCAGATATGTTAGTGGGAACCCTCATTTAACATGTAATGACATACAGAAACTGGTAAAGGAAACTGGGGTTGAAGTTAGCACCTCTACAGTTATGAACATGTTACGCTCCTCTGGGTTCAAAGCATGCTGTCCTCGTAGAACTCCATATTTAAAGTCTGTTCATTAAGAAGCACGATTGATGTATACAAGAAAACATATAGATAAACCCTTTACCTGTTGGAAGAGCATTCTTTGGTCAGACAAGACTAAAATTGAGCTATTCAGCCACAATGATGTTTACAATATTTTCCATAAGAAGGGGGAACAAAATCTCTCAAAGAACACTGTCCCTACAGTTAAACATGGAGGTGGCTCGATCATGCTATGGGGTTCCTTCAGCTCCTCTGGTGTAGGCAGACTTCACCACATCAACAGAATCATGAAAAAAGAAGAGTATGTTTATATATTAGGCACTTATATCAAGAATGATGCTTAGAACATGCAGCTTGGGCATCGTTGGATCTTCCAGCACCACAATGACCCTAAGCATACATTGAAATACGTGCAATCCTGGTTGCAGAGAAACCTGATCTTAACCCCATTGAGAATGCTTGGCATAAGTTAAAGACCAGGGCTTATCAGCATCATCCAAAAAACTTGCAAGAGTTGGAGACTTTCTATAAAGAAGAATTGAGGAAAGTAGCAGTTGAGTACTGTCAAATGATCATGGAGGGCTATGAGGAGAGACTGCACCAAGGAATTCACCTGAGAATCTACACAACTGATCTTTACACTAGGCACACAAACACTTTCTACACCTCCTATGTTTGGTTATTGGTTTATGAACAGTTTATTTGTTGTTCAATTTACATCAAAATATATGTAGATGTGTGTTAGTATAATATTTATAATATATATACTCTTCAAAAAAACGAAATGCAAAAGGTAAAATTTGAGACATATTGTTAACAAGTTTATTCTGGATAGTTCTGTATGACATGTGTGAAACTTTGCACATTCACTACTGAACATCCAAAGTCTGCATAGGCGAAGTCCATGCTCACTAGTTGAAGTTTAACTTCAATAACGAGTATGCCCTCTATGAGCATCAATAACTGCTTGGCATTTCCTGCCCATGGAAACAATGAGATGACGAATCACATCCTGTGGAATGGCTGTCCACTCAGCCTGTAAAGCTGCTGCATGCTGAGGTAAAGGCTGCAGTTGAGATTGTCGCCATAGCATACATTGGTCCAACTTATCCCAAAGATGTTTGATGGGGTTTAAATCTGGTGATCTGGAGGGCCAGGGAAGAACGTTGATGTTGCACATGGGGCCTAAAAATCTCGTCGACAGTTACGTACGATCTGATCGGAAATCCTACGCAGCCCTGGTATGGTTGAGGCAGTAGACTTTGCAGTGGTGGTTCTATCTCGAAGGTGATGTAACCATATGTAGCGATCTTGTGTGGGCGTAGCCACACAAGGTCTGCCAGATCATGTATGGTCACAAGTTGATCCATGTTGTTGGTGATGATTCCATAGTCTTGTGATGGTGCTTGGGTGGACATTCACAGCTCTGGCAACATCTTAATGAGATTCGCCTGCTTCCAAGTGACCAATAGCATTGTTGTGTTGTGCTTCAGTCAATCTTGGCATAACTGTATTGTGTGTCGGTGGCTTAACACTGAGCTATGGAAACCGAGAATCTGTCACTTTTATTGGGATTTTGCACATGTTGCACTTGCATAACTTGCAGATTTCTCAAATTTATTGGACACGAATACATTTTGGTGAAAAATCTGCTTTCCTCCATTTTCAAAGTGCACAATTTTTAATGTAATTTTGATCTGACAATCAGTGCCTTAACCCATGTAACATCACATACTTTGAACATGTAACGTTATTACATGTATTTCTCATTAAAATAACAAAAATATCCCTTTTGCGTTTATTTTTTTGAAAAGTATACTATATATTCATTATCCTAATCATGATACTTTTTAAGTTATGAGGGAAAACTACTCACGACGCAGGGGTACGAACACTTTCTTGTAACTGTAAAAAGATAACCTTGTTATTAACAAGTTAGCAAGCTCTGGTCCAGATTGAAATACTTCACTATCCAGAGGGTTATGTTACTTAGGGCCTCTACTGAGGACTCTATGAAATGTGTGAACATTTGTGCTGAGGAATGCTGTCATTAGCATCAAGTAGTGATACAACTCCTCTCCATTTTTGGTATAAACTATGGCTTAAAAATGTTCGTGGATGTGGATTGATCTCCTGTGGTAGCTTTGTTGTCTTCATTCCGCAGCCAATGTGACATTGTACACTTGACGTGAAATTGGTATAAAACAAATCTTGTGTTTATGAATAAATAAACCAATGCATTCTTCTCTTCTATCAAAACAACATTGGCTTCTCTGTAATAGAATGTTCATACTGGTTTTCATGAGTTCACTCCTGCTTTCAAAGTAGGTTCTGGCTGTGATGAAGTTATTACAATATTTAAGGGTAGAACACCATCTGTACAGTGAGTTAAAAACATGAAAATCTAATATTTATGAAGACTAGTACTCCTTACATTTAATCTCTGAATGAATGTTTTTTCATAAGGAGTTTGCAGATGATTAGTTCAATGCCTGTACTGTTACTTATATATTTTATGTATATCTCCCAAATTCCTTATTCAACAAGGAATTCTTTCCAGCACATTTGCAACCTTACTCCCTGCAGTTTTATTGTGAGCTCAATTAGTGAATGGCTGTCTTTTGCTTGTCATTTCCTGTGTAACATTTGGATTACACACACACAACTTCATAAAATAGATAAGCATCTATTAATTATTTTTCTTTCTGCAGATAATTGTAATAACATATAAGAAGACAGAATTGGACAGGATGTCCTGAGGTAAAGCAGGTTATAAATAATTGATGAAGACAAGAACAAAGTGCCTGACTGCATCCAATTTGCAAGGCCACTTAGCAAAGAGACTTAATTCTACTTGCCTAACAAATAGCTTCACAGAGCAAATCCACTACTCATGACAAAGTACATGTTGCTGGCAGTTGAAAAGTTTGAAGAGAAATATGGGGCAGCAGAAGAATGTGAACTATTTGTTTATTAACAGATTGCGTGGCTGGAAGCATCACCAGTTCTAAGGACCAGAGTATTGACTCTATTACTCTCCTTAGTTAAGAAATCAAAAGCATAGTTCAGTTTTTGTTTGAATTCGGTTAATTTTTTATCAAGACAGTTTTTATACCTTTTAAAAGATTTTAAACGATTAAAAGTTGAGAGAGAGATGATAAATTCATTACTAAATTATTTCTTTCATGAATTTAAATTAGCACTTGTGTAAAACCATGTGTACAAATTTTGTAATAAATATCTTTGTTTGAATTATCTTCCAATACAGATCCACTGTATAGACAGATCTAGCAAATTGATTGTAATTTTAGTTATTGTAAAGGTATAACACATTTTTCAGACAATATGAAAATATAATCAATACAATTGCTTTTTTTTTCAGTATTACTCATTTTTACCACAAAACTATTCTTGATTTTTATACTTCCTACAGAAACCAGTTTGATGAAGACAAGAAAATTAACTTTTGGGATTTGGAGGTTAACTTTGAAATAACATGTCAATGTTTATATACTAAAGTGTGATGATCATTTCATATGAAGATATATACATTACCTATAATAAAGCACTCTTTACATTAATTAGTGGGCATAGGTTGTATCTTTAATAAATTATATCATTTTGACAGGGCAAGATAAGCTTTTAGAGAATTCATCAATTTTCATTAACCTTCAATATTTCAAACTGTACAAAATAGGAGTGACTGAACAATATATGAGTAATGTGAAAAGTTTAACTTACACAACCGTTACATTCATGGACTGTTTGAGTGAAAATATGTTTTATGAGTTAAGCCTCTCTTAATGATAACATCCAAAAATTTATGTGCTATCAAATATAATAACTTTCTGAAAGTTGCACTAAACAAAGATAACTATAATTTGAGATGCAAGGAATGATTCCACATTTATCATGGACACTTTAATAATTATTTTTTGTTTTGATTTGTTTTTTACTTAAAATCCTTCAATTTCTCAACACTTGTACTGGTCTGTTTGATCTTTTTCTTAAATTTGAAATATTGATAGAAACTTGATATGAAATGAATGCACAATGAATGTGTTTTCCCTTTACTAGCCATGTTCTTGTCACCAGAATCACACTTGTTAAAAATGTGACCTTATACACTACCTGATCACATTTTGACCCACAGTGCTTGTGAGACTTGTGATTCTAAAAACTTTTGTATTTTTACATCTTTATGCTGAAAACACTGTTGGCTACATGAATTAATGTTTAAGCTTCTTTCTGTACTATCTATGATGAGAATGTTATTGGCAAATGCACAACAGAAATTAATGGGAACATAACACTGGACCAGTTCTCAGAAACAGCCCACAGTCAATTTCTTCCTACTAAAATTACATAAATCTGATACAGCAATATGAAATGCCCAGTTCTTTGTTTGAATAAGCCCCAATCTTGTACAGTGGTAAGTCTACAGATTTTCAAGGCTAAAATAAGAGGTTTGATTCCTTTTAGTGGGCTTAGCAGATAGCCTGATATGGCTTTGCTATAAGAAAACACACACACACTTTGTTTGTGTAATGTTTTTCAGCTTTATGAGGCTTAAGTGCATCTGCTTTTCAGTTGTTAGTGGTAGGGTCATGCTATGTTAATGGACAAGTGGCAGGACGAAGAGTGCTCTTGACTGTTTGAAACTTGTAGCTTTTAATATCACTGTAGAAGTGGGATGTCTCTTAATTGATCTGGTATTGAAACAACAGTGGTTGCAACTTCCTAGTATATGCACATCAACTTATTACTTTGCTCAAGACCATCAAAGTTACTATACATGGCAATATACATAAATATATCAGTGCAAGAAGATCATAGTTTCAGTGCAAAAATCGTTTTTACTCTTTTCACCACTGTCATCAGTTTTTACTGAATTCATGTAAACGTTTTCAAGTCTTCCCACATTTCATTTGTTTATTTTTCCCACTGATGTTAATGAGTTAAAAATTGAACATGTTTTATGAAATAAAATATGACATTTGAAAATTTTTACCATATGGTGCCATAACATCTGTAACCAAGGCTCTTCAGTTAATTTTACAGAATATGTTTTACATGTTTTCCTTGTACTTTAAGTTTGGAGATGGTATTTCTGTTTTCTTTTAATGGTTTGATACTAATCATGCATGAATTTGTTTCTGACATTCACTGTCCTTAATCTTTTTTTCGTACACACTTGCCTTGATAAGTCTCTGGAAAAAGAAATTAAATTTGGGAGCAACATTCCATGCCACACAGTGTGATTAAGTTTGTCAGTGCCATAATCAGTCATGCATCTCAAATTTAAAAAGCTGCATATTACTCGTGGCTCCAGAATTTTTATACATTCAGTATTTTCTACACTATCTTTGAAGGCATTCCTATTTAATGTTTAGATGTTTTTCTGCTCATATTCCACATCAATTCACGTCATTTGACTTTTAAAATCTTTTTCATTTTCTTTTCTCTATTCTTGACTCTAACTGATGTTTCTCTTGACCTTACAATGGAATATGTGGAGAATTTCAAGCATACTCTTAGCTTTTGCATTAATGATAACACCTTTATTTGAAAAACTACAAAATGAAATTTCTCATATATAAACTTGCTATGATATTTAATTATTGTAATTATTCTGTTCAAAGTAAACATGAGCTAAATCGTCACTATATCTTCCCATTCCTTCTTTCTTTGCTTTGTTTTAGAACCAACATGCATGTCTTTAGCCTTTTGAGATTGCCATAAAAGTAGTTTTGAATCATTATGCAAATATCTTTCAGTCATAATTTCAGGTATAGTGTAACAATCATGCTGAAACATAGTTACTGTTTATAAAGTACTCAACTGTTACTAGAGAAAATATAATGCTAATATGTTGAAGCTGTATAGTAAAAACTTGACATTTATATCAGTTTTGGTTTATCAAAGGCCTAGTTGCTATAGAGTTTATTTGTATTTTGACAGAAATTTACTTCAGTAAAAGTAAGGCTGTTATTGAATAACTGAACATTTTCTATAGCTTCAATTTTTAAATTATTCAGAATGTTTTTATGGGCCCGTGAGTTTTCGTGGAGCATCAAATCAAAATAGCTACTAAAATAAATATTTCGATTGAAAACACATTTAAGATGAATGTATAAGACACCAAACTTATAGATGTTTCATCTCAAGTTAATTATAGACTAATATTTTAATAATTAGGACTAACAGACTTCAACAAAGTGAAACTTTAAGTTTAGAAGGACTTCATGAATATAGTTTCTAGGTTTCTTTTTCTCTAAAATTAATACATTGTTTTTAATTTTAGAAACTATAGTTACATGATATCCCCAAAGTTCTGTTGTATAAGTTATTGATGGTTCAATGTATTGGGTGTAATTTAGTAATTAGTGTGCCTGAACTATTAAACCTGTTGCACATATTGAGTCCATTAGTAAAAAATAAAAATTGTTGTCAAACAAGAGTTAATGGTAAGTGCTATTGATTAGCTGTCTTTTCTCTAGTCAGTTGGTTTAAAATTAGAGAGGCTATCACAGATAACCTTCATTTAGCTTTGTCTAAAAATTAATTATGGTCCATGTGAAGTTCTAACCTAAAACTTTTGTTTCCTAACATGTTGAATTTATCAATAAAGAGGAATCTATTCCTGACTTCAAGCAGTATATTCCACACATATTTAAAGTATTTTTAAATTCGAAATTTCTTCAATGCTGAATTTAAGTATCTTGTATCATAATCTATCTTGGACAATTCTCTGATTTATTATGTTGCATATTTTATATATTACAGTTTCAAATAGCCAGAAATTTTAATTTTGATATAGAAGTTAATTGAATGTCAATGTGTATCAAATGTATGATGTTTGTCAACAAGATTGATACACACAATTTTCTTTCTTAACACAAATATATTTTAATATACAAAAAAGAACAATACAATTTATAATAATGGTTATCACTAATAATTATTTATATGCAAGAGTTTTACAAACTCTTAAACAACATTCAGGCTTCTATCTGGTCTGGAACTGAATATTTAATCAACAGACCAGGTACACAAGGCACAAATTACTTTTATATTATAACACAGATATACTTCACTTGACATGAATGCTTGTTTAGCATAACACAGGTTATAAGCTTACTTTTCACAGAGGAAGATATCAAATGCCCTTGTAGAAATACTACTGTCAGAAGTTAATTCTCTGAAGTTGAACAGTTCATAATGTTTGAAATCTATAAATGTTCCTGGTGAAATTCTATAACTTTCAGACTACTAAGCATTAATCACAGTTATAGCTTCCAAGGCTTATAATATACTGACTGTAGAGACCAAACAATATTCTTTTACTAACATTTGGCATCTTTTGATGGCTTGCTTTCATATACTCATCAGGCAAGATTCTTGAATGTTCAATAATGTTTGAAAATACTCTTAAAGTTTTCATAAAACATATTGTTGGTACTCTTGAGAATCGTTTGCAAATTTAGAGAACAGGTGGTACCTTGTGCTGTGCAATATGTATCCAACAATATACATCACATGGATCAAACTGAAACAAGTGCAGATACTACATTAATGTACAACAGTAATTCCATTAAAATAAGCTTATTAGTCTTATGCCAGTGGTGAATGGTTTTTAAAAAGTTTGATAAAAGATGCAAAATCATTTAACATCTAAAATAGTTTAAAACTTTATTGGATAGTCAACATGGGTTTACTGGGGATTATCTTGCCATATTTGTCATTTGACATTATTTGAAAAGGTAGGTTACTCCTCAAATTAATGAAGGTAAGGGTGAGGATTTTGTATGTATGTATTTAATGAAAATATTTGACAAAGTACCACATAAAGAACTTGTTAAAAAGTATCTGTTGCTGTAAGGGCCAAGTTGGATTGAAATATGGCTGGTTGTTATAAATGGAGTTCAGCCAGGGATGTATTAACGCATAGGCACACGAGGCACGTGCTTGGGGCGGCAAATTTTGACCAAAAAAAAAAGAAAAAGAATGGACACCATTTTAAAATGTAGTCCCTGGTTATAAATTCCCCCTGCCATTTATGCCGCCCCAATAACCTCTTGAATCTGGACCCCCCCACACACACACACACTCACTATTCCACCACACCGTCGGGTCGGTCGCTTCAAGTTTAAAAGATTTCTAACCTTCCCTCCCTGAGTCCCACCTAATACGCCTCGCCCCCCACACACATCATCAACCCATCCGCCCTCATCTCAGTTATTTATTTGTTTTTCAAAACCCCCAACATGTTTTTTACTCATGTTGACACACCAAACAATGAATTACCTGCTACTCAGTGTGCTACGCCTACATAAAAAATATTTTATCATGGCCTTATAACGTATTTTGTTTTGTGAAATTGCGTATACGAAAATTCGGATTTTCGGTTGCTTCAGGCTATTATCTGGAAAAATATATTTTGAAATATTCTTCCTCATCATTCACAGCTTAGCATAATTGATTATTTTTAATTGATTGATTGAATATGCGCTTGTCTAGATTCCAATGTAGTTCTTACAGAATAGTTCCTTCAAATTCCCTAGCAATTATAGGCATTTGTTAGAATAAAGAAGGGGTAGTGGCAGACTCCAGAATACCAGAACAGATAGGCGCATAGTCACTGGAGCAGGTGAGCGTCGGCGGAATCGGCTGCGGGTGTCACGCATAATCGTTTTTGCAGGCCGCCGACCGCGCTCTATCAATGAAGTTGACTCCCAGGGGACGCGGTTGTGCCGCACGGGGTCTGGATAGTTTTGGGCGATACAGGTATTTGTTACTGGTAGTATAGAATTTGAAATACTAAAGTGTGTTAGAATTTATAATTCGATTGTCAGTAGTCCAGCACCCGTTAACATGGATACATCGGCAGTAATATAAATCAGTAGTGCAGAAGCTCCCCTTTTTCGTGTATGTTTTGTTATGGACTTATGGTTGCAAGTCGATAATTGTTTTACCAACTACCATAAAACTCATTATTTGTGGGACGAATATATGGTTCACCAACATATTTACAATGTAATCGACAATATAGATAGTAACGTGGTAAGCGATATTGGTGTCAAAAATGTAGAGTTCGTTATGCTTTTACTTATTCCTCCGTCACCCAATATCGTACTGTAAGTTATATCGTGTTATCAGTGTCCAAACCTCCACAAGAAGCACAATTCTTGTGAGGGCGAGGGTCACTGGGGGTCAAACGGCTCACGGATCTCTGTGAGGTTCGCGCGGCTGCCATAAATAGCTCGATCCCACGAAAATGACTCAGAATCTGGAGCACCTCCAGAAACCCAGTAATGGCCATGTCTCGCGTACAAGAATCACTAAACAAAGTCGCAACATGGAGCAACAAGTGGAGAGTCGTGTTAAATCCGACAAAAACACAAGCAATCACCTTTCATAGAAAACTAAAGAAGCAAAGAAAAAATCTAGAGAAAATAAAACTATCACTTGGAAACACAACCATTAACACGAGCAAAAACATCACATTCCTTGGCGTCACTTTCGACACAAAGTTAACATGGAAAAAACACATAAACAATATACACTCATCAATCAGAAAAAGGATTTCATATCTCAAGACTATAACTGGTAAACAATCGAAATGCGCACCGAACACCATCATACAAATATACAAGGCTTACATCCGTCCACTAATAGAGTACGGATGTCAAGTAACATACAATATGTCAAACAATACACTCCAAAAAATCCAAGTGCAACAAAACAAAATATTAAAATCCGCATTCAGTTTACCATCTTTTACGCCAACAAATTATCTACACCAAATTAGTAATTTACCAACTATAAAAGATAGAATAACAGAACTTTCTCTGAAATATTATTTAAAAGCAGAAAATAGAAATAAACTAACGGCATCACTACACAAATTATCAAGTGCACCAACGAAATTCATATCACCTTACAACATATTTCAAGAATCACAATCTACTCAGGAAAAAATCTAAACAAATAAAACCTATGTTATTAACATTAATTCCTTTTTGTTTTCCAGGTAAAGGGCACACGACAGGCAAAACTTTCGGCGCCTGTCGTGTGAAAGTGGGTTTTCTCAGGGCACTCCCGTTTCCCCCACCTCAAAATCTTCAGGCATTGGATTTCTAGATCCCAGCCTAGGCAACCTTTTTGCCAGACCCAGAACCGGGCCGTTTGATTTGATCTAAATTCGAATAAACTACATTCATGTTAACATCTGCTGAACTTTTTCCTTTCGGGACAAGTCCCAGCCTTCCTTTCCACTGCTGCCTTTGCCTCCACCCAAAAGAACATTTGGTGAGACTCTTCTCACCGGAAAAAGTAAAAGAATTATAACGACAATTAACTTATTAAATTATAATAAACACCACTTAATCTTAAATTAACAATCCACGAAAGGGGACGAAGAGGAACTACAAAGTTCCTGAACACCCCAGTTGGAGAGAGAACTCTTCAGATTTCTCTCTCTCTAAACTGAACCCCTGCCACGATAGTTTAGTTTAGTTTTTAAATGACTCAGATCCTGATGATCTGAGATGTGAAAGTAACAAATTCACTGTCAATACTCAATATACGATCAGTGGATTCTAGTGATATCGTCATGAGTAACATACGCCGAAAATTGAGTGGAGCAGCTTATAGGAAGATAGCAAAGTTAAAAAATGAAAACACGTGATGATTGAACAATCTGAACGACCCGAACATATCGAACTGCAGCTTGAACAAGTGACGTCATCAGCAGCAGGCCTAGTAAGATCTGCCGGTTGCGTGCCTGAAACGTCAATGGTTCCAGCAAATTTTTCAGACAAAGTAAGTTCAGATCCAGCAGAGTGGATAATAGATGATTACACAAAAGATTATATTGCCACACATGCCATCCTTCAAAACGATGACTCGGATTTCAAGAACTCTGTGAAAAAGGACGGGGAGAAAATCAGATCTGTAACCAAAGGCATGTTTGAAAGAAAACTGCAAAATGGCGAAAAAAGTAAGCGGACATATTTGGTTTATTCAGAGAGCAAAGGTAGGCTGTTTTGTGCTCCTTGTCGTTTATTTGATTTTGAAAAAAAATCCAAACTGGCTGACGAAGGCTTTGATGACTGGAAAAATGCTACTGTCCGGCTGAATGAGCATGAAAACTCTCCTGAGCATCGGTCTTCAGTTTTATCTCTAGTAGCAAGGGGCAACATGTTGGGACATGTAGATCTCCAGTTGGCCATACAGTTGCACGACGAAATCAAATATGAGAGAAATGTATTCACTCGTGTGGTAGCTGTAGCGAAAAGATTGGCTTCACGTGGGCTTCCGTTCAGAGGTCGGGATGATAAGTTTGGCTCAGTACACAACGGCAACTTTATGATGTCGTTAGAACTAGTTGCAGAGTTTGACCCCTTCCTCGCTGATTACATTCACTGATATGGCAATGCTGGCAAGGGATCCACGTCTTACCTGTCTTTCAGTACTTGCGACGAATTCATCCAACTTATGGCAGACCTTGTTCTAAAGAACATTTTAAAGGATGTCAAAACTGCAAAATATTTTTCAATCAGCGTGGACTCGACGCCAGATATATCCCATGTTAACCAGTTGGCATTCCTCATTAGGTACGTGAACAGTCATGGTTCACCTATGGAACGTTTCCTGACTTTTATATCCAATCCGGGCCACAAAGCTGAACAGCTGGCAGAAGTTGTACTTAGCCTGCTTCAGTCATATGAGCTTGATATTTCTGAATCTCGTGGACAGTCTTACGACAACGCCAGCAACATGTCTGGTTAGTACAGTGGTCTCCAGGCTCATATCATTGGAGAAAAATCCTTTATCTGTGTATATCCCATGTTCAGCACATTTATTAAATCTTGTAGGAACGTGTGCTGCTGAATGTTGCAGAGAAGCATGTTCATTCTTCGAACTCTTACAAAGTCTCTCTGTTTTCTTCAATGCTTCAACCCATCGTTGGAAAATTCTACAAAAAACACCTGTCCACAAATAAAGAAAGTCTGTCTTTGAAGAAACTCAGTGACACTCGGTGGTCCGCTCGTGAAGATGCTTGTCAAAGCCTCAACAGAAACTGGCAACAAGTGTTTGATGCCCTCACCACCATGGAGGGAAATGCTATGGAAAATCCAGCCCCTAGGAATGAGGCCGCTGGACTTCTTTTCAAATTAGAAACGCTAGAAACAGTTATATTGTCCACAGTTTGGGGAACAATACTGGAAAGATTCAATGCTGCCAGTAAAAAGTTGCAAAGTGCTGATATGGACATCGGACTTGTAGTCGGGTTTTATGCTTCCTTGCTGCAGTTTGTGAAAGATTCAAGAGAACTGTTCGATCATTTTGAAGACAAGGCGATGTTGAAGTCCAGCATGAAGACGTACGATATTAAGCGAAAAAGGAAGCAAATATTTTCAGATGGTGACACCCAGGCAGTGGAAGAAGGCAGAGAGGCATTTAGAGTAAATGTTTTCAATGTGATCATTGACAGACTTTGCTCAGAACTACAGCGAAGACAAACCGCTTATGTAGAAATCCACGCAAGGTTTGGATATTTGTTCAAGATAACAAATCTTGAACCCACTGATGTCATCAGTCAAGCTGGAACACTGTTGAAACTCTACCCCAATGATTTGGAAGTGAGCTTCGTAGATGAATGTCTACGTTTCCGCGCACATCTTGTGAGTATGAATGTGCAAAATGATGACTCTTCTGCGTTAGCAGTATACAGAAATCTACGAGCTAAAGGACTTCAAACTGTATATCCAAACCTGGATATTGCTATGCGCATGTTTCTGTGCATTCCAGCAACTAATTGTACATCAGAGAGATCTTTCTCGGCTCTCAAACGTGTGAAAAATTACTTGAGATCAAGAATGGCAGAAGATAAACTAAATGCTCTGTCACTCCTCGCCATTGAAAGTGATATTGCTTGTAGAATAAATTATGACGATGCAATAAACATGTTTTCGGAACAGAAGGCGAGGAGAAAGCTTTGTATATTCAGCCGCAGAATAATATTTAGTGATAATTGATTTTGATGTTTCATTTTTTATTGTGTTGGAAAATAAACGTTGTGTTGATTTTGAATGATAACAACTGTTTGTCTGTTGTTGTGATGGTGATGCTTGGTGCAAGTTGTGGCACGGAGGGGGGGCGGCAAAAGTATCAACCTAACCTTGTGCCTAGGGGCGCCGAAATCCTAAATACGTCTCTGAGTTCAGCCAAACTGGGTTGATATTACGAGGAGGTACTTCTGGGTAAAATGCTTGGACCTTTACCTGTTTTGACATGCACCAATGTCATAGATACTGAAATAATCAATAAATTGCTTAAATTTGATGATGATATCTAGGTTTCAGATGTTGCTGGTTGTGAAGAAAATGCCATTGTTTTACAAAATTATTTTAGAAAGGTTGGTGAAAAACTGGCAGATGGCTTTTAATTATAATAAATGCCAGGTAATGCCTGTGGGTTTAATGTTAAATTTTAAGTACAATTTTCATTGGAAAAATCATAGCAGGGTTCAGGAAGAAAGGATGTTGGTGTTTTGGGTAATTAGACTATTAAGTCATCCAAGAAATATGCTGTTTCTAGTGGTAAACCTAATAGGATTTTCGACTAATATAAGGAAATATGAATATAAGTCTAAAGAAGTTACTTCATTGTATTTGTGACTGGTTAGGCCTTATTTGGAGTTGTGTAATCAGTCTTGAGCTCTGTACTGTATGATATGTATTGAATTATTGGAAAAGGTTCAAAAGGTGCAACTAGAATGGCACTTAGGATGATCACTGGAATTTGCTAATCAATTAATTGAGCTCATTAATCCATTACATTCAACTAATCAATTAGTTTCGTAAGTGGTAAAAAATCAACTATCCATTATTCTTATATCAAATATAAAGGAAAAGAAAATTGGATTTCTATGTCATGGAGGGCAGAACAAAATTAACATTTGTGTAGTATTATGCTGAATAACAAGTATAATGACACTATTTTATTATTTGAATAGTTAGAGAGTTGAAAATAACAATAATCAGAAGCCTAATTTTATTTAATTATTTTTATGAATTGTGACCCTAATTGATTAAGTTTAACAATCTTGAACTAATGAAAAATCATAATGGCAGGTATATTGATTACTGGAGAGATTAATTATTAGAAACATTAATTTCAATTAGTTAAGTTTTTGTTATGTTAATTAGTTAAATCATCAATTTCATTACTGGAAGTAATTGGAAACAATAGTTGATTAATTTCATTACAATAATGAATTATAATTTTGATGAATTAATTATTTTATATGACACTAATTGATGTTCATGAGTAACTGAGTTAATTCTTTACTCTAATAGGATGGTTGTTCTACAAGGGTAGGTTAAGAAAACATATATTTTTTAATCTCTCAAACAAAAGTTGAAGATGATATGATTAAGACATTCAAGGTTATTAAGGAAATTGACAATTTGATGTATCATTTTTTTAAACATTGAAAATGGTAGGAAATTAATTAATAATGTGATAGTGATGTTATATAATGTTTTTAAATATATTTAACCAATTCCAGTTATACAATTTTTTTCAATTAAAGGATATTCATAAAAAATACCAATCTGTAAGACACATTTGACATTGAGATTAAAATAGATCAAAAGTTATGGCTCTTTTTTTTTAACCAAAGCGACTTCTTAGAATATTGTTGATAAGAACAAATCAAAGACTGTAACATAGATTAAGAAGAATGGAAATTGGGGTTTATTATGATCCATGCAGAAACTTAATTGGTCACGAAGGCCATCAAGATATTTTCTTGCAGGTAAATCCCTAGTTTCAAAAGTGAGGCCTATTGAAATATCTCAGTAGTTAAAACATGTAAAGCAATTAATTATCATTAAACAACATTTCAAGTACAACTCATTATTCTTTCTCTTTTGAGTAATAATTAGCTTCATCCCGTTGGGGGTTTGAGGCAGCCACTTGGCAACATCTCAAAGACTAAAACATAACAGTCTGTCAATTGAAGTATATTATGTCATTGAATTAAAGTTAGTTATCTTCTGATTTGGTTTTAGTTACTCAGCAATATCTTCAAGAAAAATGAAATGCTGCTACAATTCAAAATAATGATTTAAAAACAAGATAAAGCCTAATAGGACGTAAACTTCAACTTGTGGTAGTTATTCCAGTGGATGATGACTGTGTTATTGAAGTTCAATCCTAATACAGGATGAACATTTCATGTTAAATAGATAAATATTAATATTTCCCCAAAACATATCTGTGATATAGTATTCAATCTGTAGTTTTAAACTTTTGTTTTGATTTTTTTCTCTTAATGTTACTTTAATTTTTGGCTATTTGCACGTTAAACTTGTATTTTTAATATTGCAAAGGTTTTAATTTAAAAATACCTATGTAAGTTTGAATATCAATATGATTTTTCTCGAGCTTATCATACAGTTAAGGTGACACACCTTAGTCATTGACACATTTAGTAGTAAGTTTTTACAGTGCTTGAAACTAATATTTTGGCTATCTAAAATACCAATTACTTTAAAATGTGCTCACAGAAAATATAAGTAATGAGTTGAATACAATTAACAAGTTAAACTTGTTTTAGGAAGCATTGTATTTAGACTTTCCCATATACCATACATATGTTTTCTATTATGTTTTAGACTTACATTTATGAAATTGTGATAATTAAATATCTACACATGAAATGAAATAATGATAAACTGAGTAAAATATATTTTAAATGTACCGTTTTGTAAGCTATTTTAAACCCGATGGAACCTGTGAAAGATACGTGAGAATGATGTACAATAATTTCTCAGAGATTGTTCTTTGGTTGATCATTATAGCGTGTTGTTGTTGTTTTTATCAAGAAATGTTTTTCTTGAAGCCAGCCTTATTATCTTTATCTTTTTTTTCAGAATTTTGAAGATGTTTAACTGTCAGTCAGCATATTTGTAATAATGCATTAATAATCAAGTACAAAGAAAAACAACAAAAACATTGCCTTCTCATGATCAACTGGCTTTTTGCCAGGCAACTACCACTAATTTTGAGTCTGCTTTAGTTAAAGAAGATATTTACTTAGGCACTTGAAATGAAAGACTTGAAAGTAAGTCATATGAAAAACTGTAAATAACCATGAAATATAAGTGTTCGTTCCTCCAGCTGTAAGCGGTTTGGGGTATTGAAGTAACTGTTGGGATTGGTGTGTTGCTTACATAAAACAGTATTTGTGTGAGACTTAAGTGCACCAATTTTTTCTAAACTAATCTAGTAGATTCCATAGAATAACACGAATTTTAACAGAAAATTTATTATGGAGAATTTT
The DNA here is from genome assembly GCA_011833715.1 of Carcinoscorpius rotundicauda. Lineage (NCBI taxonomy): Eukaryota > Metazoa > Arthropoda > Merostomata > Xiphosura > Limulidae > Carcinoscorpius > Carcinoscorpius rotundicauda. Next base: position 109,858,765 of record CM022394.1, on the reverse strand, counting down.
TAATTTCTGTAACGTTAAGTGAATGTGGAGAAATGAAAGAAATTGTAGACAATTTGTAACAAAATGAAATGGTTTTTAGTCAGTGCACAAAAACAATTAAGGGCAAGTACATGCCCTTAATTTTACTGTAAGTAAAACTGTTGGTCAGTGATGTGGAGAAAACCCACTTGTAGAGAAAAATATACACGTAAAAACGGCTTGTTTGGGTTGAGAATTGTTTTTTAAACTGTTGGTCATTCCCATTGTTTTATACATGAAGTTGCATTCTTAGATCACCTAACCTGTTAGTGAAAAATATCACTGTTCATGACCACTTCTGCAGAGTAAGATTAAATTCATATAGAACCTTCTGTAGCACTTAGCTCCTAAATATATCTGTCCTATCTCAACCGTCATGAAGAGCTCTGATATTGAGGGAAAGACCTCATCCCTAACGGTTATGACAAATATAGTGTGTTTGGAATAACAACATATTCTTCATTGCTTTCGTTCATTGGTTCTTAGAATGAATGACACATGAGAAAACTCGTTATTTCATACATGAATCGCCTAGGTTGCCGGGGTGAAAGAAAAATGTTACTATCAAGTGTTTATATATAGGCTAAATTCTTTACAATAGATATCCATGTGTTTTGTTGGTGATAAATTTTAACAATAAATAAACAACACACAGTCCACTTGTTTTAAAATAATATACAACAAAATAAGTCAAATATATATATACAAATGTATTTACACTATCGGTTACTGCAGTTGTATCAATACCTTTAAATAATTCTCCTTTTTTTTCATCAAAGTTCACACAGGTTTGTTTCAAATATGATGCATTAAAACACAGTTAGCAAAACAAATTATTTACCTGTGCTATATAATACAATCTGTAATTATTTCAATTTAAAAACATCACTATATATAGTTGTTGTTTTTTCGTTAAAGCCCACAGAAAATACTATAATTACTTTAAAACACAATAGACATGACAATTACAGTGGTACCTCGGTTCTCGAACTTAATATATTCCAGAAGGCTATTCGAAAACTGACTCAATTTTTCCTATAAGAAATACTCTAAATTAAATTAATCCGTTTCAGGCCTCCAAAAATTATGCATTATGAAGCATTTTAAGTAAAAATATTGCTTATTTATATCAGTAGACCTATTTCTCACTAAAAACTTGTCTAATGAGGTTTGTTTCTGCCTGCATTTTAAAATGTTTCTGAAGTAAGACATGGCATTGTCATTGAAAAGTTTTGTGCTGCAGTTTGCTACAGCTTTGTCAGGGTGAAATTTTTTCAAAAAACTTTGTAACTCTCCCCATTTTCCACACATTTCCTTGATTAGTGAACTAGGAACATCCTCCCTTCCCTCCTCCTCATCTGAAGACACTTCCTCAATTGCCTTTTGTTGCTGCTCCTTCTGAAGGTTTGGAGTTCTTCTGTATGAGCTCAGTGTTGTGGTCTTCCACCAACTACTCCACATCATCAACACTCACATTAAAGCTCATACACTTGCCAAGTGAGACAATATCCTTGACAACAGGTTCAGCCTCAAAGCCTTCAAAGTCTCTATCTGCTACTGCGTCTGGCCACAATTTCTTCCAGGCTAAGTTCGGGGTCCTCAAAGACATTTCCCTCCAGGTTTAGTCTATGATCCTCAAGCAATGGAGGATGTTAAAGTGATTTTTCAGAACTCTCTGAGGGTTAACTCTGTGTCAGAGGTCACTTCAAAGCACCTTTGAAACAGTGCTTTGGTGTAGTTTCTTAAAGTTTGATATAACCTGTTGGTCCATGGGCTGAATGAGAGGTGTCGTGTTAGGAGACAAGAGCTTCACTGTAATAAAACTGTACTTTTCCACCAACCCTTCCTCAAAGCCTGGTGGGTGAGCAGGTGCTCCATCACAAGAAGGGCCTTGGGTGGCAACTCTTTTTTCCGTGAGGTAATTCTTTACACTTGGGACAAATACTTTATGGATTCAACCCATAAAAATTTGCCTGGTTACCCATGCTTTACTATCAGCCCTCCACATAGCATTCAATTTACTTTTCAGGACATTTTTCTTAAAAACCCTTGGGTTCTCAGAATGGTACACAAGCGCAAAGGCTTAAGTTTTAAGTCCTTACTTACATTACAATAGAGTTAGCCTGTCCTTCATTGGCTTATGTCATAATAGTGACTTCTCCTTGGTGATGTAGGTTCTCTTTGGCATTTTCTTCCAAAAGAGACCTGTCTCACTACAGTTGAACATTTGTTGGGGAATAAAACCCTCAGCTTCTACATAGTCCTTAAATTCTCTAACAAATTTATCAGCAGCTTATGTGTTAGAATTGGCACACTCCCCATGTCTCACCACACTATATATGCCACTTCTCTTCCTAAATTTTTCAAACTACCCCTACTAGCCTTAAAGGCATCACTTGTATCAGCACTCGTTCCAGAAGTATTTTTCAGGTTTCAAAAATGCTGTCACCAGCTAACTGTTTTTCGTTAACCCAAATCAACAGTTTTTCTACCTCTTCCATTGTTTGTGATCTTTGTTTCGTAAGCACTGTCACTCCTTTTGCAACATCAGCTCCTTTGATGACCGTATGGTGCAGATTGTGGACTTCGCCATATCAAACTGAGTAGCAAGGTCAGACACGCAAACACCACTCTCATACTTCGCTATGAGATCTTTTTTCACCTCTGTTGTGGCTCTAACAACTTTTCTTTTTGGTTTGCTACTTTCATTGTCCTTCTTTGACCCCATGGTGGTTTATTTAGTCAAAATATTTAGAAAAAAAGAAAAACGAGAACTTTCACAGCAGATTTTAGCGGGGGTGTGGACTGAGCGACAGGTGCGGGTAAAATATTTTGGGCAAGCTTGGCGTGGGGCGAACATGGCCGAAGGGTCGTTCGAGTCATCATTCGGGGGTTTGGGCCACGACAGCTTGGTTCGAGAACCGAGTTTATGTTCGACAACCGAATTGTTCGAAAAGAGAGTCGTTCGAGAGCCGAGGTACCACTGTATTCTATTCTACTCTGTTGTTACAATTTGTGACGATATCACTTTAGAAATAGTTACTCAATGTTCTTTATGGCTAAATTTTAGATCTATCAATATTTTACGAACTTACTCGAAGTATATTTTAATGCATATTTATAGCCCGATAGAGGCCTAGAATATTCCACACACTATGAAAAATTATCATGCAATAATACACAATTAAAACTTCGAAAACTTGAAAAGTTCTAATAACATAGTGTAATAATATACATCAATCTTTAATTCATAACAACTGAAAAACTTAACACTGTAAACTAAAAAAATAACTAAATTTAACACTTGCTTTATACATTGTTTGTTTGTTTTGGAATTTCGCACAAAGCTACTCGAGGGCTATCTGTGCTAGCCGTCCCTAATTTAGCAGTGTAAGACTAGAGGGAAGGCAGCTAGTCATCACCACCCACCGCCAACTCTTGGGCTACTCTTTTACCAACGAATAGTGGGATTGACCGTCACATTATACACCCCCACGGCTGGGAGGGCGAGCATGTTTAGCGCGATGCGGGCGCGAACCCGCGACCCTCGGATTACGAGCGCAAGCCTTAACGCGCTCGGCCATGCCAGGCCTCGCTTTATACAAGAACAATCTCAGTCATGATACGTTAAATTTAAACAGTCATGTATCTTACAATATAGAGATTTATGAAGAGCGTTTTGAGTTGCAATTCCATACACGTGCTCGGCCCAGTATGGCCAAATGTTTAAGGCTTTCGACTTCTAACCTGAGGGTCGCGGGTTCGAATCCCCGTCACACTAGACATGCTCGCTCTTTCAGCCTTGGCGTTATAATGTGATGATCAATCCTACTATTCGTTGGTAAAAGAGTAGCCCAAGAGTTTGTAGTGGGTGGTGATGAATAGCTGCCTTCTCTCTAGTCTTATACTGCAAAATTAGGGACGGCTAGCGCATAAAGTCCTCGTGTAGCTGTGTGTGAAATAAAACCTGCATGCCTGAAAAGTTTGGAACATTTTACGTGATATAAAGAGATAAAACATTACATAGTATGTCAACATATTACGTCTCCCGCTGGAACAACGATAAGTCTACGGACTTATAACGCTAAAAGCAAAGGTTCGATTCCCCTCGGTTGTTTCAACAGATAGCCCGATGTGACTTTGCTATAAGAAAACACACACACTAATAAACAATAATATTTATGATATCACAAAGAAAATCCTTTAACATAAAACAATGCATACCATAATAAATACATTACAATCAAAATGTATGAAAGAAACCTTTTCGAAATGCGAAATGGGTCCAGGAAAAAGAAAAACCTTCATTTGTAAAGTGGCAAACGAACCATAATCACCGATACAAAAGAAACTTAATATGTAAATAGAATTGCTGAGGGCCAACACAGATAATGGAAAACTATGTTTTTCTCCGTCTACCGAATATTTTTGAAGCGATAAAAGGTACATACAGAAGTGATTGTAGGTTTTATTACTGTTTGTTTAACCATTTGTTGTTATAAACTCCATACCCATTCTTATGGGTATCCGAGTAAGAGTGGGACTTGGGCTATTTTAATTAATGTACCGTTATTGTAATGATTAGTTTCATTTCCATATTTAATATGCGTGATATACTTCTTGCATTTTCTGACATTTATAAAACAAAACGTAATCGTTAATTCATTTGTTTTTATTTGTATAACATATGTTTATATTTATTTGCCCAGAAAAGAACGTTTATTTACACATCTAAGGAAACAATTATTTAACTTTCATCTCTAGCTTAGTAATTTAATTTATATGTTTGTTTCATTAAAGTTAGCTTTTAAAGGATATACATGAATTGTTTGTTTGTTTGAAATTAAAGACAAAGCTACACAATGGGCTAGCTCTACCTTGCTCACTACTTTTATCGAAACCCAGTTACTATAGTTTTAAGTCCGTATCGTTATGCTACTGATGTGCACGTAAATATTTATGCTTCACTATTTATACCGTAGAAATTAAACTATTTTCTTCATTTTTTTTTGTCTACAGCGGCACAACGGTATGTCAGCGGACGTACAACCCTAATTAGTAACTTGGTTCCGATACCAGTAGTGGGATTGTTTGTTTGTTTTGGAATTTCGCACAAAGCTACTCAAGGGCTATCTGTGCTAGTCGTCCCTAATTTAGCAGTGTAAGACTAGAGGGAAGGCAGCTAGTCATCACCACCCACCGCCAACTCTTGGGCTACTCTTTCACCAACGAAAAGTGGGATTGACCGTCACATTATACACCCCCACGGCTGGGAGGGCGAGCATGTTTAGCGCGACGCGGGCGCGAACCCGCGACCCTCGGATTACGAGTGCACGCCCTAACGCGCTCGGCCATGCCAGGCCTACCAGTAGTGGGAAGAGCACAAATAGCTCATTGTGTAGCTTTGTGCTTAATTTCAAAAATAAACAAGCAAACATACCTTTCTGTAGAAACTTCACAAACATTCGTCTGTAGTTTGTTTCTTTCTGACTGAGAATTTCACTCATAATGCTCACCAGTCAGTAATTTCTATTAAAACTATTTGTACATAGGCATTCTTCAAAAACAACATAAATATTGGTCAATTTTTTATATTAGGAATAGCAGTAAACTGTAAAAAGTATTACTTACCATTCCAAGTTAACAAGTAATATTCTTACTTTTTTTTTCTGTAGAACGTTTCATTTAGAAAAAATTGTTATAAACGAACGTTTCTTCATACTACATACACGTCACTCATGCAACTTACAAACAATGTAAACTCTTTTAACTCTCAGTAATTTGGGCTTGATTAATCATATCTGATGACACATAAAAAGCATATGATGTTTCTACCTAAAGTGGTTGCGCATCACAGCTGACTAATTGTTTAAAATGCAATGAGGCTTATATATTCTGGAACTGTTTTAAAGTAAATAGCAGACTATAATTTTTACTTTATTAGTTGTGCACTTTATTCAAATATATACCACTCTGAATATTTGTCTGACATATCAGAGATTCTATGGCTGTACTTTCTAAAAGTTCGAAACTTCACTTTATGTACACCATCACATTTAAACTTCACTTTACGTACACTATTACATTTAAACTTATTAACTAACCAAAGCATCAGATACTCATTTCACATAAGGCATAGTTTTAATCGAGAAATAAAATGTGTAAAGTTTCTGTATTTCACAGGATTCGATAGCAAATGAGTATTGTACCAATATTATTGCGGACAGTTAAAAATCGAAATATGACCTATCATGGAAGATTAAACAAAAATTTGTAAGTAGCTGTTGTAATAATTTCGTGACGTATTTTAACTGTTTGTCATCGTTTGACCTTGCTATTGTAAAAGTGTTACTGTATAGAATTAAAAGTCAAAATATGACCTAGCATGGAAAATTAAACAAAAGTTTGTAAGTAGCTGTTGTAATAATTTCGTGTTGTATTTTGATTATTTGTCATCTTTTTGACCTAATCCTTTTTACGTAACACATTTATTGTGTTTCCATACTAGGGAGGAGTTTATTTCATACGATATTTTGATTTGGTGTTTGAAGGATATTTCTGCAATGTAACTACGAGAATTACATTCTCGTTAATTCATTCTTTTGATGATCTTTGATGATTCTTTCGTATGATCAGAACACTGAAGTTAAATATCATTTTAATGTATTTTATTGCACTTCACCGCAATAACTGCTGTCGACAAGCGTGTACTGATACATAATACCAGAGACTTGAAAACATTTGTGGCCAAACTGGTATCTTCTTACAATAGCATTTGTTTCAATACAGGATTTCTAAAATAATATAAAATAATCCTAATCATAGACACCAAAATCTATAAATCCATTTGTCTTACACCTAGTATTAGTCAAGCCTTTATTAAGTACGACATATATTTGATAAAGAGATAAATCAACATTGTAATTTGTCTACCTTTCTTGCTTTACTTACGGTTAAATATTACCGTATATGTACTGTCATTATATAAACTTATAAAGTTATCATACAACTCGATGTTAGATCTTTTAAAACTGATAAGCTTTCAACATATTGTTGTGCAAATGAATTACTAAACTAACTAGAGAATACTTACATCCACCTTTTGAACTAAAATGCATGTGCATTTTAAAGATTGTTGTTGTTTTGAATTAAGCACAAAGCTACACAATGGGCTATCTGTGCTCTGCCCACCACGGGTATCGAAACCCGGATTTTAGTGTGTAAACATTTTAAAGACAAATAGATCTTAATATGTCTAGTTTCATACGGTCGAGTCTCTACAGTTGATGCCTACGATTTGTTGGTGATAAATTTCGACAATAAACAGACAGAGCGCAATCAGTTTGTTTTAAAACAATATTTATATTCATAACAAGTCAAACCTATGTAAAGACAGTTACGCTACTGATTGCCACAGTTGAATCTTGAACTTTAAATAATATTATTTTAGTTAAAAGTCCCCTCAAACCGATTCGGTTACTTTACAGTTCAACTACAAGACTAAATATTTTTATATATTTCTGTTATCTCAATACAATCAGTGAGAATTTTACTAAAATTATCCCGTGGGTTACCACAATTGTATCCAGAGCTTTAATACTGTTGAATCAGTTACAGTAGTCTTAAAGAAAGTTATTGGCTAATAATACTTGTTACAACTAAACGTCAGTAGTTGTAGAATTTTCATGATAATTGTTATGTATCAAACATCTTAGAACTGTTCCTGGCGTCAATAATTTTCATATTGTGGTTGTTTTGAATTAAGCACAAAGCTACACAATGGGCTATCTGTGCTCTGCCCACCACGGGTATCGAAACCCGGTTTTTAGCGTGTAAGTCCGCAGACATACCGCTGAGCCACTGGGGGGCTATAATTTTCATAAAGTGACTCTTAAATTTATCTCTCTGTATGTAAAAGTAAATGTAAATAGATTTTATTTGTATATGTTTATTTCCCAGTTTCATTTCTGAAAAAGACACTAAATTAGTGTATGGTGGTTCAAATTTATTACATGGTTGAATAATACAAAATATAAGTAAATTATTTAGTTATCAGATATTACATATTATTACTTTTCACTGCAATATCCAAAGTAGCGCAGACTGTTTTCACTTTAATATCTACCTTTAGTGCTCATCTTGTGAATAAATAGTTCGTTGACCATGCATACCCCAAACAATATAACTGAGATGAAATTTTTCTACGTTCTGTAAAGCAAGGATGTGATGTTCAAATTGAAGTGTTTGTTTGCAATTGTTGATAATTAATAGTTTCAATCTCCCATAATTAGTAAAATAAATATCTGATATATTACACCTATTTTTCATAAATTCATAGTCTTCTCTGATTGTTTACGCTAGTGATCGTTTTTAGTTGTAGACTGATGGAATGAAAGTTGCAAATATTGTTTTAACTATAGATGTAACCTAAAGCGAAGGTAGTTTATTGTATGATGATACACTGTAGGCTTTTGATCAACCATAAGTTTTGATGGAAGGTATTATGGAAATTTCCTAGTTCATTTGTTAGATAGTCACCATGATATTTAACATAGCTGATGCTCCCTGTGGCTCAGCGGTATGTTCGGACTTACAACGACAAAATTCGGGTTTCGATACCCGTGGTGGGTAGAGCACAGATAGCCCATTGTGTAGCTTTGTGTTTAATTTAAAACAACAACAACATTGCTAATAAAAGCCTGTCGATAATATATACAGGGTGTCCCAAAAATGTAAACACATTTTGAATGATTATAAATACAATGTTCATTAAGTTATATCTAGATTTTATAATCTAAGTTTAAGAAGACAAGTGTAGAATCTTTTGAATTATCACAGGTGTTCGAACTGATGACCGTTCTGATCCAGGCATTGCTGATAACTCGGACAGATGTAATTGCAAACTTCACGAATCGTTTTATTTGGTAATTGGGTACATTCTCTTTCAATTGCTGCTCTCAGTTCATTGGTTGTTGCATGTTTTGTGCTATAAACTTTTTCTTTGACGTATCCCCATAAAACAAAAAAGTCCAGACGTGTGAGGTCCGGTAAACGTGGGGAAAATTCAGTTCTACCTCTTCCCTCAATCCATCTTTTCGACAAATTTTCGTCAAGATAGGCCGTCACATTACAATGGTAGTGGGGAGGTGCTCCATCTTGCTGGAAATAAACCTCCTCATCTCCAAATTTCTCTCGAATGCGTGGCACGACAGATTCGTGCAGCTAGTTTAGAGAAACGAGACCAGTGTCTGTGTTTTCGAAAAAGAATGGTCCAATTACGCCTAACGCTGATAATCTACACCACACTTTAACTCCGGGTACGTTTATGTGGTGTTGAACTGTAACATGCGGGTTCTGAAGTGTTTAGTAGGTACAATTGTGGCGATTAACTGAGCTATTTAACTTAAATGTGGCCTCACCACTCCAGACAATTTTGTCTGGAAACTGTGCATCCTCTGCAGATTTTGCCAGGTACCATTCACAAAATTCAAGTCTGCGGTCAGAATCATCTTCAACATGCTAATGGCGCTCGATTTTGGAATTCCTGTCTCACGGGCTGTTTGTCGAACAAATTTTATTGGAGATCGGTGGAGACTTTCCAACACCTCTGCTTCTCGTATGGGACTTGTGGACGACCGTGGTCTTCCAGAACGCCCTCTATGGACGTTTTGAACAGTTCCATTTGCCTAAAACTTATCCCTGACGCGAGTATTGGTGAATTGCGTTGGTGGATCTGTTTGAAACTCCCTTCTAAACCGTCTTTGCACTTCAGCTACGCTCTCACACTTCCAGTAACACTTTAAGAAAAATTCCCTTTTTTCAAAGCTTAGTCTTGCGTCTGCCATTATTTCAAACCAGTTTCATCTGTCAAAGAAAAAGAAAGTTTGAGTGAGTCATAATAATTCAAAGTGTGTATACATGTTTTTGGACACCCTGTATTATAAGATACCACTGGTTAGTGTCTCCAGAAAGTATGTAACAAGTAATAATATAGCGGGCATTCTCAAACTGGGGTATCATTTACGCCCTAAAGCTTATAAATGAAAAATCGTTACAAAAACTCTGTTTCTGATGTATATTTCATCTGTAAAATATATTATTAGATACATATGTAAAAAAATCAAATTTTTATTATTAAACTTTGTTTATCATGAAGGATTAATTTTGTATATCAATAATTTGACGTTTGAAAATGTCCCTTATATTTTATTTAACAGTTGGTGGCCCGGCAACGTGTTAAGGCGTGCGACTTGTAATCTGAAGGTCGCGGGTTCGTATACCCGTCTCGCCAAACATGCTCGCTCTCCCAGCCATGAGGGCGTTATAATGTGCGGTCAATCCCACTAATCGTTGGTAAAAGAGTAGCCCAAGAGTTGGTGGTGAGTGGTGATTACTAGGTGCCTTCCATCTAGTCTTACACTCCTAAATTAGGGACGGCTAGCACAGATAGCCCTCGAGTAACTTTGTGCGAAATTAAAAAAAACAAACAAACTTTAACAGTTGACATTGCTGGCTAATAAATATTTGGCACAAGGAACCGATATTTTAAATTTTTGTTTATATATATTGTTTAAATTAAAATGCAGCAAAAAAAATATTCAAAAATTCAACTGCATTTTTTATACAACCATTATAAGTAATATCTGTATTATATCTGTAAAAACGGCTGGTTTGTGTTGAGACCATTTTTATGTAGAGAAGCGAACAACGTTTCGACCTTCTTCGGTCATCGTCAGGTTCATAGAGAGATAGAGAGATAACTGACCAAAAGATGACCACATGTTTGAAGGGGGTTGTGTATCTAAGTGTAGGAATGTAGAGGGCGTGCTTAGATGTTTGTTCATATTTATTAATATAGGTATAAAATTGTTCCTTTGTATTGGTTTATTTTGGGCTTCAGTTGTTTAAAGGCTTTTTTTAAATTTGCGTTTGTTTATGTTTGTTTCTTTATTTTGTATTTGGGTTTTTTCTATGGTTATGTTGTATTTATTTGATTTGCAGTGTTTGAAAAGGTGTGAAGGTGACTGTTTTGAGTTCTTTGAATCTGGTTTCCATTTTTCTACTTGTTTCTCCAATATAGAAATCGTGGCAGTTATTACATTGTATTTTATAAATAAAATGTTGATGTGGTGTTTGTCAGTGTAGTTTTTACATAGTATAAGATGTTTTTCGGTGTTTCTGGAAAATTAAAAATTCAAACGATTTTTTCAAATAATTTTCTCACAAAACCATCAACATAATTTCACAAAACAGAAAAGTAAAAAAACAATCTTACAAAAAAAAAAGACATTAATTCCATTAAAAACCTAAAATAAGACAAAAACATAAAAATTCTAAAAGCAGATAAAGGAAAGGCTGTAGTCATAATGAACACGAATGGATCCAAAAATGAAGAACATCCTATCAGACACAAACAAATTTAAACCAATACACACAACTCCAATAATGACATACAAAACGCAACTAAAGAAAATACTTTTAAAAATGAAAAACGCCAACACAATTTCAAAGACACTTTATTCCTACCTACGCAAGACAGACTCACGCACACCACAAATATATGGCATCTCCAAACCTCATAAACCAGATTGTCCATTACGACCAATAATGTCCACATATGAATCGTTTAATTACAATCTTGGTAAACACATAATATGGACATTCTCCAAATATGTAACATCAGCCAGCTCATTCATCAGATTCTTTTGATTTCAAGTCTAATCTGAATCAACTTAATCATAAAGCCTTAATGGCCAGTTTCGATGTAATATTCCTCTTTACAGAAGTCCCAATCGCTGAAACCTGCAAGAAAGCCTTAGAACTCTGTATCCGAGTCCCTAACCCAACTATAAACATTCCTAGTAACCAATTAGCGACCCTCATAGAGTTCACTACGATGAAGACAAACTTCATGTTTAACAACCATAACTATATACAAACAAATGGCACAAGGATGGGCAACCCAGTATCACAGTTCTAGCCAATACTTTTATGACACAAGTTGAAACACGAGCAGTTAACACAGCATTACATCCACCACTATACTGGTACAGATATGTAAACGACACGATTGCGGAATTCACATCTACAGAACATAATTTATTTTTTTCAATCACATTAACTCTATACATCCCAACATTAACTTCACATGTTAACAGGAAGAAAGCAATCTTATATCATTTATTTACCTCAAAATTACAAGAACCGGTACACAATTTAAAGCAGGAATCTTTTTCGATATTGAGAAGGCATTCGACACTGTATGGCATAACGATCTTTAGTTCCGAATGCAAGAAATGGGGCTAACGTGGGGAACTATATTCGCTGGCTATCTAACTTACTGGAAAACAGAATACTTAGAGTTAAGGTTGAAGGGATCTTCTTTAAGTGTTTTACTCAAGCCCCCTAGTGGCTCAGCGGTATGTCTGCGGACTTGCACGCAAAAATCCGGGTTTCGATACCCGTGGTGGGCAGAGCACAGATAACCCATTGTGTAGCTTTGTGCTTAATTCAAAACAACAGCTTTACTTAAGAAGTTGGTGTTCCTCAAGGAGGGGTGATCAGCCCTATCCTATTCATCATGTACCTGAATAATATGCCTCTAAAAGATCGAAATGATGGATACTTCTTTCACTTTGCAGAGGATGTAACAATCTGGAAAAGTGCACCAATACCAGTAATAGCAGCCACAAATATACAACCACAGTTAAATAGAATAAGTGAATATTGTCGAAAATATAGAATTAAAATAAACACAACAAGTAGTGTTCATTAAGTTAACTAACCATAAAAAAACACAACCTCAGATGTATATGAATGGAGAACCTCTTCAGACTGCTACATCTGCAAAATCTTTAGAACTAACATTTGACTCAAAACTAACATGGGTAAACCACATAAATAATATTATAACAAAAAATGGCGAAGAACAAACTATGTTAGGGGTTAACTGGTAAAAGTAGTGGAGACACGGTAGATAACATCATAAGAATATACAAAACATACATTAGACCCATCATTGACTATGCAGCCCCTGAATGGATAAAATTAAGTAAAAATTACTACCACTAAAACAACAAACAATACAAAATACACGACTCACAACAGCTTATAAAGTACCCAGAACATCATAAGAATTCATTTATAAATACGCACACATAGAAACGATGGCAGATAGACTCCTACACAGTACAATAAACTATTTTGACAAAAATCGGAGAAAAAATGAACTAGACAGATACTGTACACATGATGAGGATAGTCCGAAACACCTTTCTCCAGTGAATATATATTTTTTGAATAAAATAAAAGGCCACCTATAAATTAGACTCCAGATTAGTTTAGGGATTAATTAAAAAACAATGAAAGGCAAAATTCTTTCTTTCGCCTTCAAGTCACTTATAAAAAAACTGCCAGAATTACATAGAGGGGGAAATTCTCTTTCTATTGGTTATAAACTTGAGCTACTTTGAGATTTTTAAAATGATTGATTTGAAGGGCGGAGCCACTCTAGTAGATTTGTTGAATATATTGATATCTCAGCAAATCATTGAATTGGGGGTTCTTATTTTATATTGAGCTTGTATATATCTCAAATTCGAGTTTATAATTCGCTAGATACTTATACATGTTGCAAGGTGGGCGTACTGAAATAGAAACTGTGCAATAAGACAACTGGACTTGTTATGTAACACTCAAAATTTGTTTTTTACACTTCTTTTTAAATTAAAAAAATAAAATATAGAAAAATTTAAATTATAAACTACGTTTTAATGCCAACCTCACAGACGTAAGTAGTAAAGATGTTATTTAATAAACATTTTAAAAATAACGTTCTAAACGTGCACTTTTCCACGGACGAAAGGGTTAAGCGATGTGGGTTTCGGGATAATTTCCTCAAGTAGATTAGTATCTGTTATTCTGGAGTTTCTTGTACTGTAAAATATAATGAATATATTACTTACTTTACTAGTATTACGTGAGATTATCGCCAGAAGTGTTCTCTGTTGGGTATGTAGTACATTATTTGTGCGGAACCTCTTGATAATGTAATTATTCAGCATAATGATATTTCTGGTTTTCTATATTCATCAATATGCTGACGATAGAACTTCGACACTCAGTGATGCTCACTTCTACACTTTCAGTTACACAAATTTGTTAACTTTATGTGAGAGCGTCGGATAGTCTGGTTAATTATTGTAAGATTAAGGATCTGTGGTTAGGGAATTGAGTCTTTAAGGGAGTTTAGGTTTTTGCATGAATTATAGTATTCTCTCAACCATTAAAATTTCTTCTTGATAGTTTTGTAATGTGTCGTATAAATTGGCACATTGTCGTGTTTTCGTGAGGGTGGGTACAATTTTCTAGATATTAGGCTTATAGAATGAAACTGCTTCAAAACTGTTGGTCCCAACAGTGTCAAGAGGTACTACGGTTGGTGTTGGACTTTTATTTAGAACCGTGTTGTATTATGATGCTTTGTGCTGATGTTTTTCATGTCAACCAGTTCTACGTTTCATGCTACGTTGCTAAAATCTTTAAAGGGTGGGAAGTTTTTCAGATGAGTTTCATCATCTGCCAACTGATAATTGTTTGATATTTTGGAACAATCTTTCCTTCTTAACCCTAATCTTGCGGAATTCAAGAGAACAAACAAACAATCTAACAACAGTGCGCTGCCTACGTTACTAAACGTTTTCATCAACTTTATTTGACGTTATCCTTAGGTTCAATATCTTTCTTTTCGTCTGTGTGTTTTTCTACGCGTGTCCTACATTTTAAACATAATGATGGTTTGGACAGCTATTTTATTTTAGGGTCTTTCTTTGAGGAGGATATTTTGTGGATTGAAATATAACTTCCATCCTGACGTATCACATCAGTTTTTATATCTGTTATTGATCTGCCGTTCCTTTAGAAGGATTGTTTGATTCTTTGGTTAGTTATCGTTACGGTAATTTAGATTATCTTCTTTCCCATCATGTGAAAACTACAAATGTTAAATTAGTTCACATGTTTAGACACTATAAGATAATGTTACTTCATAGTCGTACTCGATAAACTGAAGTTGATTTGTTTTTCAATGTCCCGATCTACAGGATTTGTCATATTTGGTATTTAGTTTGTTGAAGCTAGTTTTGGATCAAGAGAAACGATTGTTGGATTTTATTGGATATTTACCTGGTCTGAGTTCACCCCATCGCAAGCTGTTCCGCTTTTGTATTTGGTGGGAAAATTTGTGGTATATTTTGCACGTGCTTAGATTTTGACACGTGTTTTTCGTGTTCATTTTGTAAATTTCTTTAAAGCTCGTCTTAAACAGTAAAATCTATTTTGATATCTTATTGCAATTTATCACAATTTTATAATGTATAAAGAGATTGTAGCCATTTGATGAGTAAGTGTGTGAGAAGTGACAGTAATATTTTTTATGAGTGTTTACTGTTTTGATATTTAAAATTTTTTTCATCAGTATTATTCTGGGCAGTGTATTATAACATGAATGTTACGATTAGTTTTGTATTTTATTGCTAGGTAATGCTTTTTAACACATTCTGTTCTATGAATATAATGTGTTTATGTTTATGCTCTCTTTGTGAGGGCACACTAATAAAGAAGAAAGAAATGTCTTTGAATTTACAATACTAAAATCAGGGGTTCGATTCCCATACGTGGAAAGAGCAGATAAGCCAACTTAGGCTTACTGTGTAAAACACACACACATATTTTACTAAGTTACACACTAAATTGACACCTAACAACCGCTACCGCACTTCGTAAAATCTACTTCGGCGTCAGATCACAGAAAATACAAACTGGTGCAAAATCAATTTCAGGAACACCACTTAATTACAGTTAGGCACACCTTAGTGGGATGTAAATAAACACTTACTCAACTTGAACCAATTAGTGAGGCCAGTCACCGTCGTCATGTGATCATCGAGAAATGACACAGGTTTTCCAAATAAGAAAAAAAACAAACAAAACGAACTATCATGGAAAAACAAAAGATTGTAAAAAATCCTATTTTGATTTATAAGTATTATAATAATAATAAGGTAGCAATCAACGATGTATAGGCATGATAAAGTGATTTATTGCATTGATAGTAAATGGTTACAACGATTCTATAGCGCAAAATCAGGACGTGAAGTCATCGTTGGCCAAAGTACTGAGAAGACTCTATACCTGGTTATTCACGACAAGTTAGCAGTCTCTGTATTCGATCCATTCATAGAGAAACTCTAAAACACCATAAATGTTTTAGGAAAGAAGAATAATTTAACACATAGTGAAACATCACACCTACTGAAAAAAATACGAAAAAAAGAACACTGTAATCGTCTAACTTTTGACTAATATGCAAGATGCCAACCAAATCAAGCATTGTAACAATGAAAAGCATTTTATGCTCGAATAATTTATTTTCAGATGCTACGTGATATGGCAGCCATTACAAACATGTTGCCAAATAGCAACACATTTAAATTACAGCGAACAGTTATTTCATTCGAAGTAGCTGTAGATAAAGATTATGGATGTTTAGAACTGAGGCCCGGTATAGTCAGGTGAGTTAAGGTGTTCGACTCGAAATTCAAAGGTCACGGGTTCGAATCTCCGTCGCATCAAACATGATTGCCCTTTCAGCCGTGAGGGTATTATAATACGATGGTCAATCCCACTATTCGATACTAAAAGAATAGCCCAAGAGTTGGCGGTGGGTGGTGATGACTAGCTGCTTTCCCTCTATTCTTACACTGCAAAATTAAAGATGGCTAGCGCAAATAGCCCTTGTGTAGCGAAATTCAAATCAAACACTATTATATCTTATTTTATCTGCATTGTAAATTCCGACTTTAAAGAAGGTAAGTAAAACCATATACAAAATTAAAGCATTAAATAAATTATAATTTACTATGTCACTCAAAATATTGTTTGTGTTATTTTTTGTTATAAAATTATTATGTTTTAATGGTAAACCTTACTTTTAAATATAAATTTGTGGTTTCTTAAGTTTGTTGAAGAAGCAATATAAAAAGTGAATGTGAAATATATGGAAAGCTATAAAGCTATTTTTACACACTTATTATCCTAAGAAACATTAATTATTCAACTATTAGTGGGTTAATCTGGTAAATGACACAAGTAGAATAAAGATATTATTTATGTATGTTTATATCTTTCCATTAATATTTCAAAAACCATTGTGTTTTTACAGATTCCCGAATTTGTATTCTTGTGGATATTAAAATTTCAACATATCTTATTTTTATCAGTGAACCAGAATAACATAACACTACTCTTGAGTTATTCAAAATAAAATTCAAGATTTACTGCAGTTCATTGGTAGAATCATAAATGGGTGCTAGGGTGTTGGGAAGAGTATTGTACTTCCACTAATGATCACAAATGAGTTATTGGATATTCTGCAAAGTACTATTTTTATACTCGTGATTTTCGGAAGTTAGCAAACTAATAAAGTTAATTAATTATTTAGAGATAATGTAAAATAATATCAAAATTTGAATTGTGACAAATTTACAGCATGTGATACAATTTTGGCAAGATCTTTCTCAACCGTTTCTGTCAGTTGATTATTCTGAAGACAAAAAAAAGAAAGAAAGAGAGGAGGGTCTTCGCACATTGAAACTATAGTAACATATCTTAAATTTATTAATGTCTTGCGACTGTTCCTTTAGCTATAGTTCATGGATAGGATAAAACCTGAATAATTCATGGAGATCCACTTATCATTGTATTATACATAGATCTATTAACAGACATTTATACAAATAATAATTTGTGTGGACTATTTATTTCCAAAAAATACGTTTTCACTAAATGAAAACTACAACAAAAAACACAAGAAATCCCGTTACTTACATTCACATTAAGTGGGCTGTGTACGGCTACACCACTTCGTTTCAAGGTTACAACTTATCACTAACTGATGGAATTATTTATTTACTTAACAGAAGAAAGTAGGTGAAGAGATAATACGTCTTCTCTGTATTGTAATTGTTAGTGCTTATATCATAAGCAGCTTGTATTTGATACTTTGAACACTATGCTATTACTTTCACCCTACTCTTGTGCATATTATAATAAAATATATATATACATACTTTCTCTGTACTGTAAAATATTTTGGAAATTAGTTTCCTGCATAATATAACGAATACTACGCAGACTAAAAACTACATAACTGTAGTTTTTGGTATTCCATCATTGCTGCTATTTTCATTTTGGTTTTTTCAGTACACAACTGCTTCAGAATATTTTTTCAGTTTGGTGCATATGGTACTGGTCACTACTATAAGATGCTAAGGACTGCATGTATCGCTGGAGAATGAAACCTGGTTATTCAGTAAATCCGTAATATAAATATATTTAGGATATGCCTCCGTTTAATCATAAAAATCATAGTTTTGGCTTTTTTTTTTACTGCATATAGACGCTTGACACATTAAACCTGATTGAAATAATAATTTGTGAAGTAATTTGTTTCTTTAGGGATTTAATAGATGTAACTTTATTAACGTTTTACGTTTGCTCTGTGGACTAAAAACGATATCGTATATTATTTTACTTGTTTATGTGCTCGTCGCTATCCTAATTGAGGGTTGTCTTTTCAATAAGTTTTTAAAAATGTAAATAAACGAGAGAGAAAAAGGAGGCCCGGTGAAGATATTTGCCACAAAGATAATGTTGGCTCTACATGCTACTGACCTAGTTATATCTCTTGCTTAATAACAAATGTGCTGGTTTACACTTTATCCTAATGCATTATTTTTCAGTTACGTATTTAATGCCATCTTCTGGAAAAAATGTTTTAAATTATTTTCCCATTATAACAATATTTTGGATGAACAATTCTTTATTTCGTTTTTTTTTACCTAATTAATATTTAAATTCGACTCAGTTCATGTTTACTCAACTTTCATTAATGCTTTAAAAGTCTTTCTTTTCGTGTAAATTTATTTTAGTGATTTTTAATATATTTATATAGACTTTTATTTCTTATCAATTTGGCAAGAAAAATACATAAGAAAATCTTCTTCAGTGTAGAATTGCTTCCTTTCTAAAAATCTCTATATTAACAATGTATATACATATATATATATCATTAACAAAAGAGAAACAACAACAGCTTTATCCATTTTAAAGAAAAAAAATCGTTAAACCAGTTTTAGATGTTGACTTAACATACATTTTATCAGTGTAAAATGAATTAAAACATAATATGGATTCTCAGCTATACAACTATCACTTGTCTTATTGAATAATCACATCAATAAGTTAAGAAAAACTAAAGTTCTGCGTTTCAACTATAGTAAAGTGTGTCTCTTCACTACATCTGACACAAAGCAACATAGAGAACAGTTAACTGTTAAAGTTAACTCTCTGGTCCACGAGAATATTTTTCAAGTGTACCAACAACTCTTCTGATTTCACTATTTTTATTTTGTATTTCAGCATTAAAGAGCTTGAATGTATATAAATACAATTCTAAAAAGGTTCATTGTTAATCTGTACTTATCACATGTTCAGTAATAGTTCTACATATGTCTAATTAATAAAACGCGCATTGTTGTAATTCTCTTTTGAAAGGGGAGTAAGTGATAATTCTGTAAGGTTTTAATTTTGTGTGTGTTTTTGTTCAATTATTTTTTTTACATAGTCTGTCAGACTTTCTCTTCTTAAGGAAACCCCGCTTGTTCAGCGGTAAGTTTACGGATTTACAACACTCAACTCGGGGGTTTGATTCCCCTCGGTGGACTCAGCAGATATCCTGATGTGACTTTGATATAGGAAAACACATACACGCTCTTCTAAAGGAGGCAAATAACCGATTTTAAAGGTTTTTTTTATCAATATGTAGTTCTTATTCTTAAAGTGTTCGTATAGGTATTTCTGTGTTTTTCGTTAAAGGGCTTGTTTTGTGTATATAGTATTTTAAAGGATGTTTTTATATTTTGTAGCGTTTCGTTATCAAAATTTGTTGTGTTATATATGTATTAGTTAATCATTCTGAAGCAATGACTCTGAAACTTCCCAATCTCAGTACCAATTTTTGTTTAAACATTTTTGAAACACACACTTCGGCCTAATTTAAAAAACAACAACAACAATGAGTTAATAGCAAAAGTTAATATTTTAGCACTTATCCTTTAATGTCACAGATGAAATATATGTAGTGCGAGTCTATGCGAAGAGAACGACTCGAGAATAAGATGGTAGTGTGTATATGTCATTTGTACGAAGTTCAAATGAAATTTATTACAAATTTTATAATTGTTGCATTAATTTTAGCGTACTACCGATATTAACTTCTGGAATCATTATTTTTCCTTATATTTTATTCTATGTTTATAAATATATATATGTACTGCTTATTTAAAATAAAAATTCGCGTAAAGGTTTTTAAAACTCTCCGTACTTTACCCTGTAATGTTTAATTTTCTTTTACTTAATATATAACGTGTGAAAGGGTTTCCTTTGAGTTATTTCATCATATATTATCTTCTATTTAAAATTATAATTACATTGTTTTCCTTTCGTGTATTTGAGTACAAGAACTATGTTGTTTACATGGCATGTAATCATTCGTAAGAATAAGGGAAAGTTGGCATGCCTCACAGCCATGTTGCAAGTTTAAAGATAATTGGTTTTAATGTTAAACTTAATTATTACCTTGTAGAATTTTAGTATACATTTCCGTTTTGTTTAATTCTATGTAATTCTTGCATAAACACGTGGCTCACAAAACCGTTTAATTACTTTTAATCTAAATTATTTTTTTCCTTTGCTGTTTGTTATAGACAATGTCTGTTCAGCCTACAAGAATACGAGGGCTGTTAAAAAAATACGCGGACTGACGTCATAAAACAAAATGTACTTTATTTAGAAGTTACAGGTCTGGGACCCCTTCAAAGTACTCTCCTCCCCAACGTACACACTTATCCCAACGGTGTTTCCACTTGTTGAAACAGTCCTGGTACGCTTCTTTTGTAATGTCCTCCAGCTCCTTCGTCGCATTTGCCTTAATCTAGGGAATCCCCTCAAATCTTGTTCCTTTCAAGGGTCTTTTGAGTTTTGGGAACAAGAAAAAATCGCAAGGATCAAGGTCAGGTGAGTAGGTGGGTGGGGAAGAACAGTGATCGAGTGTTTGGCAAAAACTCACGAGTTCTGAGGCACAAATTTCGCAGCAACGCGGTGCATCTTCAAATTTTAGGTCAAAACCTCGTAACAAGATCCAACTGATATCCCACACTCTTCAGCAAGCTCCATGACAGTCAGACGTCGATTTGCCCGCATCAGGGTGTTGATTTTGTCGACGTGTGGGTCGTCAGTTCACGTGGAAGGACGTCCAGGACGCTTATCATCTTCAATGGACTGTCGACCATACTTAAAACGTTCATGCCACTTGAAACATACCGTACGCTTCATAGCAACATCACCGTAAGCCGTGTTAAGCATAGCAAAGTTTCAGTCGCAGATTTTCCAAGTTTAACACAAAAATTCACAGGAAGTCGTTACTCCTTCAGGTCATTCATTCTGAAAACCAGCCAAACGAAAAAAATCGCACTTCACTTAAAACCGCGTAGCTAATACACAAATGAAGATATCTGCAATCGGGAAATGGCGTCGTAATCAGCTGATCTGTGCAAACCTAGCGACATCAAGCGGATTCCCTTGGAACCAACCGGAGCCACGTAATTCAAACAGTCCGCGTATTTTTTTAACAGACCTCGTATTGTTGAGAAGTAGATGACATTTAGAGATTGAGGACTTAACTATGTTGTATGAAAATAGTTAGATACGTAGTAAGCCCTAGCTATTATGCATGAGTCCAAAATTTCTTTTTCAAGTAAGAAGCTCTGCGGTTTCTAATGAGTTGGCCGACAGAAAATGTCTCGAGAGAAAAGACCTGTTGATTGATCTATGGATCCGATAAGAGGCAAAAGTCTAGTGAATACGCAAATATCCACTCTGTGTTTTGTTCTTTTGACGTATAAATAAACAGTGAATTTTCACTTTACATCACGAGCCCAGTCTATTTCTTTAGATTAAAACTCAGACGTTTAGGTAAATTCATATTTATGTAACTATCCAGATGGATTCTCTTGTTATGAAGTGAACCTGCCCAATGTTCTTGCATAAATCAGTTTCACATGAAAAGGCCATAACTAAGGCCAAATTAACTGCATGTTGAATACAATAAATGCAGCAACCACATGTAAATAAAAATAAGTGTTGATGACTTAAACATGTTGATTGTTTAAGTTTATAAAAGTAAAAAGCGGATATTTTATTGTAAAGTACGCAAAATTATCATTATATTGGCTGACAATTTCCATGTATTCTACGTTACAAACTTTGTTTTTTGCCTTATAGACTTTTAATATATTATAAAATGCCAATTCTTAGAAACATCTCCAAATATATTATCACAATTTAAAGTTGAAGATTATAAAAACGAACCAAATTACATGTATATAAACTGTATTTCTTTACTTATTAGCATTACTTAGATTGATATAGTTCAGTATCGTCTTTCATAAATAGATTAATTCTTATTATCACCTCATTGTTCACAAAGGTGTTAAACAAACAATACGTATTTATTGGAGAGAAAAAGTACTTTAACACTCACTTACCCAATAGTTCTTATATTTAAACAACCAAACTTTCTGTTCACAAAAGATATATAACTCGATCCAACACAAACTAAGTTTACTTTCGATACAAATTTTCAACATATGTATCTCAACATTTTTTATCCAATTCTTCAATTACCTCATTTAAACTGATTATCCTACAATAATAGTGTGAGTCTTTGGTTTGTTTGTTGTTGTTTTTTCATTTCGCGCAAAGCTACTATCTGCGCTAGTTATCCCTAATTTTGCAATGTAAGACTAGAGAGAAAGTAGCTAGTCGTCACCACCCACTGCTAACTCTTGAGTTACTATTTTAGCAAATAATAGTGGGATTGACCGTTACATTGTAACGTCCCCAGGGCTGAGAGGGCGAACATATTTGGTGCGACGAAGATTCGAACCCGCGATCCTCATTACGAACCGAACGCCTTAACTATCTGGGCCGTGTGAGTCTTTGGTGTTTCAGAATCAAATGTAAAGCCTTGTCCTTTTAACTCTTCAGTATGGTAGTTTAATGATTCAGATACGTAATCAGAATTTGTCCATCGCCTATAGATTTCAAGTTTATGTAATATCTCAGTATTTTGTCAACACTATGCAGAAAGAATACCATGCAATCAACTCAGTACGACAAATTGATGTTGTGAAATTAAGTTTCTTTGGATAGTTTAATAGGTAAAACAGGTATACATTTTTGATAACTACAAACAATTACTGTATTGTATTGGCGCACAATTCCAAATATATTCTTCATATATGTTATTTATTCTACATATACAGCGTCTTGCAAAATATTCACCCTGATGAATAATGTCACATTTTAATGAAATAGAAGTAATGTAAATGTTTTTAAATTAACGTCTTTAATACAAAACTCTATTGATCGAACTTAACACTGTTATGTGTAAAGGAGAATTAATGCCAGTAAAACCTGCAGATGAAATATATGATTGTGCAAACATTCAGTCCCCTAAGTCAGTACTTCGTGAAAGCACTTTTGACAGCAATTACTTCTTTGAGTATTTTGGACAGGTTTCCACCAGTTTTTCACCATGAGATGGTATAATTTTTGCCCATTCTTCCTGGTAAAATTACGCAAATTCTGACAAGTTCGTTGGTGATTGTTGACAGATTGCATTATTCAAGTCTCGTCACAAATATTCCATTGAGTTCGAGCCAGGAATTTGACTGAGCGATTCAAAGATATTAACTTTCTTCTTTTGAAATCACTTTGAGTGGTTTTTAGCTCGTGCTTCGGGTCATTGTCCTGCTGAAATATTAATTTTCGATTCAGTTTTAGATCTTCGGTTGACTCAAGTAGATTTTCACATACGATTTACTTGTAAGTTGTACCAGTCATCTTCCTCTCAATCCAAACAAACTTCCTAGTTCCTACTGGTGAGAAGTTTCCCCATTTCAGAGAGTTGTGATGGTGTTGAACGAGTGATGTACTGGGATGGGCTTGCGCAAGAATTAACATTTTGAAATTCGACCCAAAAGCTCAATTTTGTTTCATCTGACAAAATAATCTTCTGTCAGACGTCTGCAGTGTCATTTGCATGCTTTGTCGCAAATTCTACTTGAGCTTTGACAATATTCTTTTTCCAGTCAGTAATGGCTTTTTTTCTCCTAATGGTCCACACAAAAGAGCTTTGTGTAAAGACCGTGTTGATGTCTGAATACTGACTCCCATACCATATATGGAACTTTTCAAGTTTTTTTTAAAGTCACTGTTGGGTTCACGGTGGCATTGCTAACCAGTTTTCTGCTTGGTTTGGAAGGGCGGCCTGATATGGGTAGTGAATGACTGGGTGGTATGAAGCACATTCCATATCTTATTGATGGACTTCACCGTACACAAAAGGATAATATCTAACTTTGGTTTTCATTTGTAACACTTTCTTAATCTGTGTTTCTCTACCACTTTATCATTGAATTTTTTGGAAAGCTCCTTGGTCTTCATGATTGGTTTGTGGTATCACTATATGCGTTGTGGTTTGAAAGATGCATTTACATTGAAGTTAATTGAACCACTTTTATTACAACACAGACAAAGACCATTACATTAATTTATGACCATTCAAACTAATCTTTTATACCCTAGTTGATTTAAAAACGATTTGAGCACTCATGCAGTTAAAAATATTCTGATTTCTAATTTTCTTTGAAAATCTAACTTACTTACACGATATCAGCATTTTCTTAATTTGGATCAGATTGTGCAGATTATAAATATAAAGTCCTATTTGAAAGTTTCATAATTATAAGCTCAAACGGCAGGAAAATACGGAAATTTTGCAGGAAGTAAATACTTTTGCAGGTCACTATAATTGTAACGAACTTTTGTTTCATTGTCATTCTCATTTACTTCACTAGAGAACCAAAAAACCCTCATCTGCTCGGTTTTCTTTAAAATCTGAGAATTTCCTTCATTAAACACAAAAAGAGCACAGTAAGAAGCCTCTCTCACAGTTGTCGCTTACTCAGTTGGTCACTTTATTTCGCCTTGCATCCAGTCAAAATAAAGTCAAACCTTCTTTGTCGCATCATACCCGCGATATAATAAAATTCTTGAAATATTTGTTTTCTAAAATATTTTAAACTCTAATTCTGTTAACATAACTTAAAACAAAACAATTCGAACACTGGCTTCTCCAGTTCAAGTAAAATCCAACAGGTCAAAAATCACTCAAACAGTTTTTGCTACATTTTTGGAAAATATATTACAAATTCACAAAGGAAAAATATCACATACAATGTAAAAGTGGTTTACTACAACTTTTTTTGGTTTAAAATTGGTAACTAAAGAAAACACTGGGCTTTACGTATGTTTTATACAGTTTGTACATCTGGCTTCACACAGTGGCTGAATCCGAAGAATACAATATGTTATCTGTAGTTCCCATGATATGGTGTGAGCTCATATATCATCTAGATTATTGCTATTTTTACATAACAAGTGTATCTGGATATTCAAACAAAACCAAGTAACACATCAAATATTCAGATTTTGTATCTGCAATGAAACCTGTACTTCATAGGATTATCTTCCAGCGCCACCTCCACCAACAAACAGACGAGTGAACACGAGAAGAAGATAATGAATCATTTTCATTCTTTTCATCAAGTAATTCTATTCTTGTGGCATCTCAATATAAACTGCCTCCTCTGATCACACAGAAAGAGGTAAATGATCTGATTCATGACTTATCTCTATTAAAGCAGCATGGGGAACTTTTTGGCTTTTATTGATGGAATTTATTAGCTCCAAAAATAAGAGGTTCATTTTACCAATATTGCCATCAAATTATTTTTTCTCACTACAACATGCAGGACTCTTTGTGTTTTTTACAAACATTGAAGACTAATTGAAGAATTATGCACTGAACATTCTTGAAAAATGAAAACTTTTAATCGACTTATTTAAAGATAGTTTTGCACTTTTGCAAAATGGAAACTCTAACCAATTTCTACTGTTCATGTTGTGAATATGAAAAAAAAAACTTAGCAAAGCACATAGATTATACTTAAGGCTATAAAATATGATTACCATAGTTGGAATATGTGTGGTGATCTAAAATGTAAGTCTGCAGAGTGGCTGTACCGAACATTGTTGCTTTTTCTATGTCCAGGGCAGCCGAGATGATAAAAATAGTTTCAAAACGAAGGAATGGCCAATGAGAAATAGCTGCATATTAAGAAAACAGAATATTAACTTTTAGTGAATTCCCAAAATGTGTTTTTGTCTCCACTTTATATTAAGTATTTTCACCAAAATATTTCTATAATGGAACAATGATATCAAAAATGATGGAAATCTGCAATATTAAGAAATTACTATTGGCTCTTTTAACACGAAACTAAGAATATACATAAAAATGCATAATGAAAGTTTTGAACATAGCCTGAATGTATTTACCTTATTATACTCATTGTTTTTAAATTGGTATTGCTAGTATGTATTGTTTTTTAACATTTTTAAATACAGTATTCACGATATATAGGAATATTTGAATAAATCTAGCATAACTCGTAAACTAGAGACGATCAGTAATTTTCAACAACATTGAAAAAAATCGGTATCGTTAACTTACTCAGAAACTATATTTTTCTAGCAACAAAGAGAATATTTTCTTTTTCAGTATTATTTAATTCAAAAATATGTTAAATGTTTGAATTTTGTGCAAAGCTACTCGAAGACTATCTGCACTAGCTGTCCCTAATTTAGCAGTGTAAGACTAGAGCAGTGGTTCCCAAACTTTTTCAGCTTGTTACCCAATTTAACATGCCACATTAAGCATGTTACCCCTTTCACAAAATGTTTTCAACATTGATATATATGGCTAAATTAAACTAGAGATACATTGTACTTTATTTATTACACTTTATTTATTTACAATTTATTTACACTGAATTACACTTTTAATTATTGTATTTGATCATTGTGCATTTCTAATGAATATTGCCAAAGATGTCAAGAACATCAGTTGGATGGATGGAGTTGCATACTTGAAGCTAGTTTAGGAATTCTTGGCTTTGTGGTTGAAAGTGCCAGCCTGGCATCGTTTGCAACATTCAAACGAGTCCTCTTTTTTGTTTTCATCCCCAGCACGGTTGAGAACCCCTTCTCGCACAGATACGTTGTTAAGAATGATACCAACAACTTCAAGGCTCTCTTGGACAGAGTTGGCGGGTCAACTAGTTGTGAAATCCAAAAGAAATCTGCATTTTGGTTTTGGAATTTGACTTTCAAGGATTCATTTGCTCGCATTGTGATCCACTCCTCCTTTGAAGGGAAATCATCATCATGAATGGCCTCATCAGGTACAGAAAATGGATGAATGATCCATTGAAGACTGGCTGTTTTTAGGTCACTCTCTGGAAAGTAGTGCTGCATGCTTGTTTCAAGCCCCTTCAAATGGTCGCTCATCTCTTTCTTGATGGTCTGTAAAAGTGATCCAGTATCATAACTATTCTCCTCAACAAACTGGTCTAGGGTGGGAAACTGAACGATCACTCCTTTCTCCAAGCGTCGAATCCAGAGTCTCAGTTTTCCCAAAAATGCAGTCACAGTGTGATGGGCATCAATGACAGTCGTGTTTTGGCCCTGGAGTTGCAGATTATCACTGTTCAGCTCCGCAAATATGTAAGCCAAGTAACAAAGTCGAGCAAGCCACTCCTTATCAGTGAACTTGGTAGCAAAAGGAGATTCTTCTTGTTTCAGAAATTCCTGAAGAGCCGTTCAGAGCTCAATGACTCGACGTACAACCTTGCCTCGTGACAACCAGTGAACATCGGTGTGATAGAGCAGAACTTGATTCTGCTCTCCCATTTCCTTGCACAGCTCCCTGAATATGCGCGAATTCACATCCCTGGACTTGATGAAATTGACGATTTTCAACACATCTTCAAACACCAATTTTAGATTACCAGGCAGGCTTTTTGATCCAAAGTTGTACCGATGAATGATGCAATGATCTACAGAAATTTCTGGATTCACAGCTTGTATGAGGCCCCGTAATCCACCATTACGACCCATCATCGACGGAGACCTTGATTAAAAAAGAAAAACAATTATAGATTGCGTCAGTTAGTCATTCTTACTTATCTTTTGCGTTATAATTATGTGGTTTTAATTTAATTTAATTTATTTTGGTACTTTAGTATTTCAGTACGACAGGCACGATACTTTTTGTGAATTATGTATAAAATATTAGCTACACTACAGCTACTTGTACAATAAATAAAACTATATGACAATATGCCATGTAATTCATTGTATTTATACTAATCTAGACTTTATATAAACATCTCTCCCTACCTGTTGAACGCTGTTCCAATCCAATCTATTCGTGGTAAAGAAACTGTTGATGATATTGAAGATATCTTCTACCCTTAGTGGTTGTCAGCAGATTTTCGCATAATAGGAACTCTTCTTTGATCTTGTCCTGGTGGACGTAACGAACAAACCTAAGGAGAACAGCACAGCTGGCTACGTAACACGATTCATCAAATTGCAAAAAAAAATTGCTATATGAGCTTTCCTTGATCTCTGTTGTAACTTGGGACAGAATATCTGATGCCATGTCATCGACTCGTCGGCGGATTGTGTTGTTTGATAGAGATATGACACTCAGTTTCTTCGCTTGATCCTCCCACATACCTTGCTTACCATCTCGTATGCACAAGGCATAATCAGATTCTCTGCAATGGTGTGGCATTTTTGTTGTTCGGCAACTTTATA
Organism: Carcinoscorpius rotundicauda; assembly: GCA_011833715.1. Taxonomy (NCBI): domain Eukaryota; kingdom Metazoa; phylum Arthropoda; class Merostomata; order Xiphosura; family Limulidae; genus Carcinoscorpius; species Carcinoscorpius rotundicauda. The sequence continues at coordinate 109,829,839 of CM022394.1, read as the reverse complement.
TGCAACAAAGTAAGATGTTTCGACCGCAGCTTGAAGCTTTAGAGCTTAAATTCCAGAGGAACCGAACTAGATATTCTTCAGTGCTACAGCCCGGCGCTGAAAATAAGCCTGATCCTCATTTTGAAGATTTGGATGGCACTTCTGGAGGTGAGCTGAGAGTTTTGATGGCTTAAGGCTTTCATTTGTCAACACTTTGTGACATACTACACATTGTGGCCGATCCTCTCCACCAGAAGGTAAATTCACAAAGCCATAGCGAAGAAAGGCGTCAGAGTAGGTGCGCTTTTTAGACATTTTATTGTTTAATCTGCAGAAAAAGAAAAACTGCATAAAAAAGTGTGAACAATGTGAACTTATTATTTATTTTTTCATGGCATTCTAGATAGCATTAAAAGAGTTTATTCAGCATAGGAATGATGTAATAATAGGTAAATACTAATTATACTGCACAAGGCAGTACACATAAATACCAGTTTTTGTCTACCTCGACTGATGCTCACATACAAACTGACAGTGTGAAATAGAGGCAACCTCAGGCAGTGAGTGACGTGTACTGGACACGTCGATGAGTCATCAGGGTTACTGAGTGACTTGTGTTCTGAAGCATACTCGTCAAAATACTTTTAGGTTACCACACATTTAGATACACATTTTTTCTTTTCTACTACTTATATTAGTTTTTGATGTTTATTGTTATTTGGTTTAATTTAATTACATACTTAAAATAGGTTTAATTTACAACTTTACATACTAAGACTAAGTTAACATTAATCCTAATACCAGCTACCTCAATGTTTTCTTGATTTTCAGAATTTTAACTTTTTTTATGTCACCCCTCCATTACCCCAATAAATTGTTAAATTACCCGCAGTTTGCGAACCACTGGACTAGAGGGACGGCAGCTAGTCATCACCATCCACCACCAACTATTGGGCTTCTCTTTTACCAACAAATAGTGGGATTGATCGTCACGTTATAACGCCCCCATAGCTGAAAGGGCTAGCATGTTCGTTGTGACGAGGATTCGAGTGCTTTAACCACCTGACCATGCCGGCCCTGAAAATATGTTTAAAAGGAAAATTGTGTGTATCAATCTTGTTGGCAAATAACATAAATTTGATACATATTTACAGTTATTTAACGACTAAATTAAAATTTCCGGTTATTTGAAATAGTAATATGATAACATGTGTAACATAATAAATCGAAGACTCGTCTGAAATAAAGTATAATATATAATAATAAGATATATTATACAAATATATATGAAACATGTGACGAATCGTCTTCTTTGTTGGCCCAGAATACTCGGGTGGTTAAGGCACTCGACTCGTAATCCAAGGATCGTGGCTTCGAATTTCCATCACACCAATCATGCTCGTCCTTTCAGCCGTGGTGGCGTTATAATGTGACAGTCAATCCCACTATTCGTTGGTAAAAGAGTAGTTTAGCAGGTGGCGGTGGGTGGTGATGACGAGTTGCCTTCCATCTAGTCTTGCATTACTTACTTAGGGACGGCTAGTACAGAGAGGCCTTAAGTAGCTTTGCGCGAAATTAAAAAAAAACAATTTTATATTTATTTTAATATCGATATTTGTTTTTGTTAAATATATATTTAGAAATGCATGAAGTTTTATCGTTAAATCGGTATTGCGAAATTCCCACCTGTTCAATAAAGCTGTAGAAGATTCTGGCGTTTAAGAATCAACAATGTACTATGTGTATGCGTAAATACTAACGATTGCCAGTATTGTTGCCTTAGCTGAAATTTCTAGAAACTCTCTTCTTAAGCATATAATATGTAACTAGCGCAATGCGAAGAGACAGTATATATATGTATGCATATATATGTTTGCTATAGTTATTATACTATAAATCTCCAAAGCTACAACTGTGATTAACGCTTATTAATTGGAAACTACAGATATTTTACTGGGAACGTTTCTAGATTTAGAACATTATAATTCGTTTAACTTCAACGGATTACCATCGGACGTTATTATTTTTACGAAGAAATTATACAACTTGAACTTTGAAAAACTCGCAGGTGATCAGCGAAGAGCTAGCTAGCTTTCTGTTAAGAGAAATGCACCTATATCAACTCACAATTAATTCGCTCATCGTGAGCCCTCGATAAGACTTTGTTTCGAATTAGGCGTAAATACAGAATGGGTTATCTGTGCTTTGATCACCAGGGTAATCGAAACCTGGTTTTTAGCACTGTAAGTCCAAAGACATACCATTACACCACTGGGGGACCCTTGTTAAGATATCATGAAAGTTTCACATCGGATAAAGACTCAAAACTGTTTGTAAGTTTTAAACTTTATTAAATCTATCTTTTTTATAATAACCGTTATTATAAATTGTATTATGGTTTGTATATTAAAGTATAAAAAAAAACTGTGTGCACCAATCTTGTTAGCAAGTATCAAATTACAATTTAACTCAGTTTCAGTCTACTTCAAACTGTAATACGTAATACAATAAAACCTGTCTAAGGCGGAATCGCGCGGGACTGAGTAAAATTTGCGGCTTATACAGTGAACGAGCATTTCTTTTATTATATATATATATACATATATATTGCGAAACGTTATACTTGCTTGACTCAAGGAAAGTAAGAGTTTTGTAATAAAGTTTTCATACTGTTTATGCTATATTTATTAGAATAAGAAGAAAAACAGGCATTCAAAATATATAATATATATAAGTGCACAAAATCTTAATAAAATTAGTTGAAATTGGACACTTTCTTCAAATAGTTTCGTTTTTTAATGGGCTTTCTCATGAGGTCAAAAGAGAACTCCAATTCTGCGGCCTTTACATGAAGTTTATTTTCACGTACAATTTGATAACGTTAATATAACTTAACACTCGCGATGAAGTAAATTTCTATTTCCTATCTTTTCCATTTTGTTCATCTTCTAAATCTCTCACATTGTTACCATCTTGCGATTCTATTATAGATTTTAAACCAATTTCATCAGTTTCTGTTAAAACATTCTTGTCAATGTTCACAAAACTTTCCGCGTTCACAGAATCGTCTGCATCAATCTTCTCAGAGTTTGGATTTCACTAGAATCTTCATTACAAATAACTTTTTAAAAAATGAGGGTATTAAGTAAATTTCCGCTAAATTTTAAAATTAGGGAAGAAAGGAATTTATTTTTTGTGAGAATTATTTAAATAGTAGAATTTTGCACTTCTACAAATCATGAATCTAATTTAACTGCAAAAATAATGACAGCAGAAAAAAGAACAGAATATATTTAACCAACACTTAGTGTAACAAAGTGTCCGACAATTTATGAATATTTGAACAGATTATCAATTAAACAAGAATTTATTAATATTTAAATAAATTATTAATTAAATAAGAAATTAATATTAAATTACAAATATTTTTTCTGCCTTACTCTGAGTCTTATCCTACTTGTTGATAGATAAGTTAGGTGAAAGATAGTTTATCGTCCGCGTTACGCAGGTTCCACCATATAAAGGCTCTTTAACAGAAATCCTAAGATAATGCTGCAAAATTTTGATATTTCTGCCTTATGCAGTTTCCGGCTTAGACCTTTTTACTACATTGAATATGAGGATCGTCCGAGATAAATTATAATACGTAACAATCAGTGCTGGTTCTACGAATCTATTATTTTGTAAGACGTATACCGCATATATTTCTGCTCAGTTTGGCCGAATAACATTTATTACATTCTTAATTTTATACAGGAAATGACGTATCGCACTGATGTTAATATCACCAATACCAACTTAAGATAAAAACAATTGTGTTTCTTAGTGATAGTATTAAGTTGTCGGTTGGCCAAACACACTTAACATTTCGATTAGAGTGATATGAGACAAAAGTGTACCGTATACGGAACAAAGGAACTCGTGATCAGCAGTAAAAATTTGAAAACTTTGTATTTTTATTGTAGAATTACCCGAATTTTAATGTCGACTAAAATGTAAATAAATTTTAGGAAGGTTTGCACTATGTAATTGAAAGCAGTGAAGAAATCTGCATCTGTAAGTTGTATTGGCACGGCATTTGATTTATCTGTATGATATTAACGTTATAATTTTTGTGTAGAAATTTATTCCCTGGAGTTAAGTTTGTGGATTCATCTGCATACTCTAGTTTACACTATTTCACTTTATTACTAACTTTGTTCTTATTTATAAATAGAGCTGTGGTAGAATATAGTTGAACAGGAAATTAATTGAAATTATTGTGGAAACGGGTGCGGTTTTCTGATTATTAGGCCTAACGTTAAAAAAATGGATTCAGCCAAAAGAGCTCTTACATTTTCAACTGTTGTACTTTGCTGTGGATGTCTTGCCTTCTTAGCTGCATCGCTAGGAACTGAAAAATGGGTGAACGCTGAACCTTTTAGAGAAGGTTATGCTGTCAACATTTCTGATATTGACCAGGAAGGAAGATATAAAGGAACAATAAATGTTGGGCTTTTCAGTGGATACAAGAAACTGGATCCAGGTGCGGGAGCGAGAGAAAACGAATTAAAAAGTAAGTATAAATAAACTGATTTTATTTATTATTTAAGTTTGAATAAATATTATTTTTACATTTCATATTACTTGGGGTTTTATAATCGGCAGATGTACCTTTCGGCTTACCACTAAAGTTAAACAGATAATTTAGACATTTACATTATTTTGTTATTTATGCTATTATTGTACTTCGTGTAATTAAATGTTTAGTGTTATGTTAGTATTAACAGATTTCTCAAATAATTTTGACGAGTTGAAAGTACATGTATGGTTTATCATAAAAGTCGTTAAAAATATTAAAGTTTTTAAGTTGTTTGAGCATTAGAACGTTTTGTACGGAACTCAATTGTTTTTATGTGTTTTTCTCCGTTGCTGCTCGATATAAAGGAAGATTGGATCAATGGTCTTTGGGTATTTTGCCCTGGAGGGTCAGGTTCTCTTTGACCTCTTCCTCCTTCCCGAACTTATTTTTGACTGTTTGTGTATTTGGTCCTTCTCAGGGCATAAAGGAAGATTGTTCGTTTATTTGTTTGTTTTTGAATTTCGCGCAAAGCTACATTAGGGCTATCTGCATTTTCAGTAGTGTAAGAATAGAGGGAAGGCAGCTAATCATCACCACCCACTGCCAACTCTTGGGCTACTCATTTTACCAGCAAATAGTGGGATTGACTGTAACATTGTAACGTCTCCACAGCTGAAAGGGCGTGCATGTTTGATGCGATGAAAATTCGAACCCGCGACCCTCAAATTACGACTTGAGCTCTCTTTCCACCTGGCCATAAGGGAAGATAAGTTGCGAATTTTCTTTCGGATGTATTTCTATTTGGTATAAATATAAGTAACGCCAAACTTTAATGGTGCATCAAAGATGAAATTGTACCGATACTCACGGGTACCGGGTACAGGAACTTATTTTTTAAGGCAGTATTAGTATCGGAATTTATTTGATCTTTTTTTTTTATGTTCTCTATGTTTACACGTAGATTTGCTTTTCTTTTTGAAAAACAGTTTTATTTCATCCTACCTAGTACCTTTACTTCTTTTTTACCCTCTGGTGCATTATATTCTTTACTTTAAACCAGTGGTTAAAAATTGGAATTTTGAAAGAGTTTATTTTTGTGATCTACTTTCTAATAGCAGTTTTCCTCCTCAATTTATCCTTTGTTTAAAATAGACACAAAAAATGAACGTTTTGGTTTAACTTTAAAATGTTTCTTTGTTTGAAAATAAGCACAAAGCTACACAAAGGGCTATCTATACTCTGCTCACCACTGGTATCGAAACCCGGTTTTTAGTGGTGTGAGTCCACAGACATGCTGCTATGTCACTGGAGGGGGGAGCTTGATTTTAAATATGAGATCGTTATCCTAATGGCGACTTCACATGTTTGATATATTTTGGAGAAACTCCGTCCAGCATTATAAAATGTAGCATCACACCATTGATGAAGGGTAATCACATTACATTATTGATTAAAACTTAAACTGATAGTATTTAAGATAAAATAATTTAGTCTTTGAAAATAAAGTGTCCATATGAAAAAAAATTATCTGGACTTTATAAATGTCACCTTCAAAACTTATCTTTACAGCTCGATATTTCAAAGAGGTGATACTTTGGAAACTGAACGTTAAAGCAGTTACTCGTGTACGCCTAATGTTCATCCAAGTTATATTACATCTAGTCAAAAATACCTCAATTGTGAAAAAAAGTGCGGCCAGAAAATGATTCATTGTGCGAGGATTTAAGGAATGAAATTAAAAGAAAAAGGTCCAATCTGGTAACTACATTTATTGACCAGGCTTTCTTAAGTGTCAGTTTTCAACTGGAAAATGTTGATAAAACAATATTATCCTATAAATATGATTTATAGAATTCTTGGAAGTATAATAACTGAAAACCATGCATCAAATATCTAGTACTCGGGTTACATTCTGCCATATTTTCCACCTTGATAAAGATGACTTCAGTTTTTCACCAGATATTGCACCTAGAATAAAAAGGTAAAAAGTAACAAATTATGGCTTCCCTTCAGCCGCCTTTTTCCGTAATAATATTTCAGCTACAGATTTGTTACCATAAATTCTAAAAATACAAATATGAAACCCATAACCGAAATGCATACCACGTCTGTATATTACCAAAAACAGGTCTACAAATTAATATGATCTCTTTTACATTTCTACAGTAAATTCAGCTATAACAACCTAATATGAATAGTTATTTTGTATCAGACTGCTTCCACAGATCATAAACGTAAGCTTTTATTATAATGTAGCATTATACTATAAAGTGCAATATATATATATAAGGAGTTAAAATGGCAATCTCCTTTACCTTTTTTGTGAACTCCTTTACATGCATCTCACCATACCCTCAATTATCTGTTTTTGTAAATAGACATCTAATTATCGTTCACAGATTTAGCTTTATAATTTATGAGTCATTTAAACCTAAAACTACCACCTCTCGCACCATTTGAATGTTAATTATACAGTTAGATGATACACACTTGTTATGTTATCCAATTTTCAAAAACTTTTCTTCAAAGAAAATAAGTTGCTTTGTGACTAATGCATTTCAAATCTATCTTACCCTAATAATCTGCACATGATGGAAACTAAATATGGCGGGAAAAGCATTACCTGCTCTATATGTTCTTCTCTGAAGCAAAACTCAAGTGAAAGAGAACAAGTAAAGGACTTTCACGTTCAGTGATTTTTAATGAAGAATACAATTAACCCTTAACCTTTTCAGTTATTGATAACAACAGATGTCTCCGCTGCTGTGTTTAACGATATAACAAAATGGCATATTTTTAATATCTACACTAAATGTATACGTAAAGGAGATCGCGTGCTTCCCTAGTTTTCTAGAACAATTTAACAGAAACTCAGGATATTACATGTGTTGGAAAAATCTGTCCATCGTCTATCATATAGAACTTAGTATATGTTTGTATAAGATACGTACTGAGAGAAATTTGTCTCAGAACATTGGCGATGTAAAACTGAACACTTAAAAAGCCTGATCCTTTCAGCTTTGTTTGTAATCAAGCACGAAGCTACACAACTTGCTTTATTTGCTTTTTTCTTACCACGGACTAGAAATGCAGTTTCTAGCCTTGTTAGTTCGCAGACATGTAACTGTGCCAAACGTATAGCATTGATAAGAATTTTCCAGCCAATATAGATTCATTAGTTAGTCGGGTCGCCTTTTTTGTTCAGTTTGTGAAATGATTATAGGTGAAATAAAATACGAGACCTAGCTCACTCATGAATGAATATTTACTGTAAAGTTTCTGTCAGTGCTATAAGTGTAGCTCCCAATTTGACCTCCGATTCCGATTTCATTCCTTCAAGTCGCGCGCTGAATTCTTTTTTTTTTTTTGGCCATATTTTTTCATCCTAAGGTGTTTTTGATTAGATGTCATGACGTTTTGCCAATACACACAAACAAACTACACCAAATAAGAAAGTGACACTCAACAGTAAGTAACCAACATTAGTCTCAGAATTGCAACCTTGTTATTCAGAACAAGGCTATACTTTATAGAACAAGCCAAATTGTTTAAAATATATGGTGGTGGTTTCTCTCTTTGAAATAGAGTTAATATCTTCTTTTATACTAACGTTGTGGAATTTAGATTACAGTTTCTTGTCATTACCCTCATGCAAACGCCACAGCCGTATTATGCATTATGATTTGTGCTGATTGCTTAAATTAATATCACATGCTGCTAAACGCTCTTCAGTTCGGTTTATTTCGCAAAATTTAATAGATTTATGTTGAAAAGCTGGCAATGAATAATTCATAATGACTGTCCACCCGTGTGATGAGCTAGAAACTGCTAACCTAGTTTGCTTGGTGTAACCAACTTGTATTTATCTGCATGCCTTTCACCTTGTAAGTTTGCTGTTGTAAATCAACCATCTTTAATCTGAATGTTGAAAACTAACGTCGATCCACTTTTTATTCGTAGGTGGAGCTGTGTAAAAACGTTAGACCGGTAGATCATGTGACTTTCTGCATGGCCAAGCGCGTAAGGCGTGCGACTCGTAATCCGAGGGTCGTGGGTTCGCGCCCGTGTCGCGCTTAACATGTTCATCCTCCCAGCTGTGGGGGTGTATAATGTGACGGTCAGTCCCACTATTCGTTGGTAAAAGAGTAGCCCAAGAGTTGGCGGTGGGTGGTGATGACTAGCTGCCTTCCCTCTAGTCTTACACTGCTAAATTAGGGACGGCTAGCACAGATAGCCCTCCAGTAGTTTTGTGCGAAATTCCAAAACAAATAAACAAAGACTTTCTGCATAGGTGTGTGCAAAAGTTTTCATTAAATTTGGGGGGATTTGTTGAACAATTTTGCACATGTGGATAATATGCACACCAAATAATACTCCTAAATGTGGATTGTAAAGATTTATCAGAGTACTAAATTTAGAAATAAAAAAGAAATCCATGAAAGTTAAGTTTGTTTTTTCTGTCATATAAAATTTCCATACGTTTGATGCGAAGAAAAAATCTCAATCAAAATTGTAGATGTTATATCTCAGGTATTTCGTAGAGGATGGCTTTGAAATTTAGTGTGTGAAGTAAGATTCCAGTAGACACATCTAATACTATTTAAAATTTGATGTTTGAAGTAAGATTCTAGTAGACACATCTGTTACCATTTAAAATTTAATGTGTGAAGTAAGATTCCAGTAGACACATCTAGTACTATTTAAAATTTAATGTGTGAAGTAAGATTCCAGTAGACACATCTATTGCTATTTGAAGTTTAGTGTGTGAAGTAAGGTCCCTGTTGACAGATCTATCACCATTTAAAATTTAGTGTGTGAAGTAAGGTACCAGCAGACACATTTATTATCATTTAAAATTTAGTATGTGAAGTAAGATTCCAGTTGACACACTATTACTGTTTAAAATTTAGTGTTTGAAGTAAGATTCCAGTAGAGTGCCTCTGCCAATAACATGCGGTAGTTTGACTTACCACAGTCCAAGCTGCATGAGGTGGAAAATCGTTAAACTGTCACTCCTGTTAGTAACACACAGTTTGCTCTGCAGGTTTTTTGTTTTTATTTATTGTTGTTAAAACACACTAAAGGCCGTTTTTGATAAACAGTAGTATGAGTTTAATATTATGTTATGGACATAAGCGTAGAACATTTTGAAGCATATTTGTAATCACTCCAGAGATCTGTATTATTGAAACACTTATTAAAGCTTTTCAGTCTTTTGAAAATTTTCTCATAATTTCATTATTATCATAAAACATGATGAAAAATTTAATAATAACAATAAGAATAATAAATGAAACTTCAGTACTTGAAGAGCGGTAATCTTTATAGATACCATGTGCATGCTTTCAGGATATCTAGAGGAAAAGTTTTCGAAATATCGGCCTGTCCCCAGGATTCTACAGCTTACGAGCTTGAACGTTTGTGCTCCGGTTAGTTGTTGCAGGTCTACGTTGTAAATGATAATAACGTAAAACAGACAAAACTTGTAACCACGATAGCTGACATACTCTGTCTTAAAATTACTCTCTGTGCCCAAACAACGCTACATCCTCCTAACTGTTGTCACGGATTTATTTATTAATACATGTGTATATATATATATCTATACATTTTAATATTTATGTTTGTTTCGTTTTAATGTATATTTAGAAGTGCATGAAACTTATAGTGTTAAATAAGTGTTGTGAAATGCTTGCCTGTTCTCGAAATTTGTAGAATATTCTCGAGTGTAAGAATCAATAATGTGCTGTATGCGAAAGTAAAATATTATTGCCAACTGAGCTAAAGTTTTATAAGTCGACGCGCCAAGAGACAGTTTTCATATTGTTATTTTGTTATTGGTTTGCTACAGTTAGTATACTATAAACCCCAGAAGCTATAATCGTGATAAACGCTTATTAATCGAAAAACTACAAACATTTGGTCAGGAACGTTAATACATTTCGAACGTTACAAACCGTTTAACTTCAGTGAATTGATTTCAGACGTTTAGTGTTTCTATAAGCACGTTAAAGAAAAACAACTCACGTGTAAATAAGCCAGCTAACTTCTCGTCAAGATATGCATCAACGTAGAATTAATATGCTCATAGTGAACCGTTAATAAAAGAATCAGTTCCAGATCAGATAGAAGACTCAGTATTGTTTGTTGCTTTGTAAAACTTTTGTATATAAAAAATTATTTGTAATAGTTGTTATTATAAATTGTGTTGTTGTTCGTATATTAAAATCTATTTATGTTAAGAAAGAAAATTTTATGAATTAATTTTGTTGGCAAATATCATAAATTTGATACAAATCGACATTTGGTTAACTAGTTAATTAAAATTTCCGGCTATTTGTAATTGGTAACATAATAAATCGGAGACCCGTACGAGATAAGTTATGTTACACTGTTTCCTTAATTCGTTGTCTAACTAGCTTAACGACAGTTAGTGGAACATTGTGTTTATAATCTGTGTTGCTGTTAGGTGTTTAGGTGTTATAGATCTGGGAAGGTCAGGTGCCTATCACATCTTCCCCTGATATATGCTATCTCACACCTACTCTGATCCATTTCAGGACAATATCCGTGTAGATATTACATTTGCATTCATGTGAATAAATACGTTTTGTCTTTATTCACTGTTTCCTGTGAATGTCCTGCACATGGCTAACAGTTCCATTTGTATTTTCCACATACATTAATCTTACTCTAATCGAGAGCAAACACATTAATGCTTCTTTTAATTGGTGTATGTGTTTTCTTACAGCAAATCCACATTGGGCTATCTATTGAGCCCACCGATGGGAATAGAACCCTTGATTTTAACGTTATCATTACAAAGAATTACCGCTGTTCCAGCGAGGAACTTTTAATTCATCGTATCAGTTTAAAAATAATGTGGATTCCTTAGTCTAGCATTACGTGGTCTTAGTAAATGCTTATTTTAAACATGTATATGAAGCTAGTGAGCAATACTTAGAACTCTCACCATCATGTGTTCTATACCGATTTAATTCACGGTTGTTGTTTTTTTTTAGTTTCCACGAAATAATTCAGTGAATTATGTAAGAGTCTATCGGAGATAGCTTATAAGTTTCCTTAATTGTGCATACATTTTTATGAAGTGGATCAAAGTACTTTGTATGTACTAGTGAGTAATGAGTTTTGTATTATTTGTAGTTTATAGATGTTTTTTGGTGCTTGGCATGTATATTCACTTACTGGACGTATCTATGTTTTATAGAGTTTGGTTGTGTTGTTTGCGGAAGTTTTGTTGTTTTTTACCGTTAGACTCCTTGCACAATTCGTCTGCTGCCAATATTTATTTAAAATATTATGTATATGATTACCGCACGTTAATTTAGAAACGTTAGCTAATCCTAGTAATTTGGCTGATATTGTGGTTTAGAGAAGTGTTTCATTCATATATAGTTTGAGTGGGTCTTGTTTTATTTTGTTAGTTTTGCGACGACTACCAATTAGAGTTTGGAGACATTTATTTTAAGACGGTATTTTTTGGCAATATAATAATATATTCTATGTTATTATTTATTGGGGTTGTAAATTTGTAGTTTGTGTCGAGGATGTAGGAGCTCTCTTCTAGACCCCAACATCATCAGCAGAGTATGAAGAGAAGCCTAGATTTGAATTTCTAAGGAGCATTTTGCTTACACACACGATGGATAGGATAGGGCTAACGACCTCTCCTGCTTCTTGAGTAAATGGCTTCGAGAGGGCTCCACTTACATTTATTTTACATTTTCAGTTCTTCAGTGATTCAATTTGTGACATGCGGAACCTTTGACCATCGTGCCATACAGTGTCGAATGCTTTCTCGATGTCAAGACAGTGCATTCTTTCTTATTAAAACTATGATTGTTTCTGTAATTCGAAATATGTATTCAGTAGTCTGTGTAAATTCTCTAAACTCATTTTTAATTTCTGGTAACCCTGCAATGAACTCCAGAAATGTGGAGAATCAATTACTAGTTATTCTTTCTAAGATTTTGCCTACACAGCTGGTCAGGTTGTTACTGACTGTTCTTCGTTATGAAATATTAGTATAATCGTTTGCTTTTAAGAAACTTCCAAGAAAAAGCGTTAGTTTTTTTTTGTCTCTTGGGAATTTGCGTAATCCAAATTGGAAGCTGGGACATTTTAATAATGTCATTCAGTAGGTGTTTTTATATTGCTTGTTCATTCCTGCTGTTGGTTTAATGAAATTTTCAATTCCATTTATATTCGGAATTTGGGTTTATACGATAGTATATGTGTTTTCTGTGGGTGATTGCACTTATTGCTGTTGCTACTTTGGCGTTTTTATCTTTTTTTCTGGGGTAAGGGGTTGAATTTCGCGCAAAGATACATGAGGAGTAATTTTGGGCCATTTCTTTACCAACAAACAGTGAAAATACTCGTCACGGTTGAAATGGCAAGCATGTTTGATGGAAACCGTCACCCTCAGATTGCGAGTCAAAACTAGCCACCTGGCCATACCTAATTCGCGTTTTAAACATTTGTGCATATGTTGTGGTGTTGGTAATAATGGTTGCTTGGTTTGTTGTATGTAGATGTTGGAATTTATGCCTTTATTAACTGTTGTGTTTTTTATCTGAAATATGCATTGATTACTTTTATATTTCATAGGTGGCTGTGGCTCCGGAGTTACAGCATTTAGAATTCGTTATCTCGTGCAATGTATAGCATGATGACCTCTATCACATCTCAGTTTGATATGCTGCTAAAACATGGTCAAAGCGCTGGTAATGGTAGTGTTGTGTGACTACAAACACTGGCGTTTTTGTAACTTTTACATGACATCTTCGATATCATATTATTATTCCGTTGTTTATTATTTGCACCACGTTGTATGTCCACTTTGATGAGGTTAGTTTATTTTTGTGCTGAACTTGATTTTAATCTTAGAACTTCATAAGCACTGTATTGTGCTAGGTAACAATTTACACAATAAGAAAAATAGCTTACGAAAATACACAGATTATACTCATACATACCTATGGACAATATCACCCTATGAAATACCTCCTTGATAAAATATTTCTCTCAGTCTTTAGGGAACACACTCGTTACAATTTCTTAGTCTCTTGTCCAATAGCTCGCCAAGAAATCTCGGAGAACTTGTGTAAGGAGGAAGGTGTGTTTTTAAAAATATACTAATATCCTATTTTTTCTTACATTTTTGTTTTTGTACCAGACCTAGGTATGGCCTAAAGCTAGCTGGCTCGAGTACATTCGCTGTCTTACATTTTATTTTTGCTAAGGGCTCGCTCCTATCTCTCTCTCCTTAAATTTCCACGCATCTACTTTGAATTTTCTTCTGATTGTAAAATGTTCTTGAGGGTTAGTACCAGTTGGTGTGTAAGTATTCTTTCTTTAGCTGGTTTTGAATCACAATTAATGATATCTCTCTTCTTTACAGCACAAACATTTAAAATCATATTTCCTATTTCTCTCATTCCAACATTTACAACCAAATAATTTTATTACTTTACATAACGTTAAGATTTTTTAAATAGAAAGAACGTTTCGTACAGGTAGATTTATATCATGGAATTACAGGAATTCTTTGTATATGTTTTTACTCAGTTCATTTATCACGTTTTTAGTTTCAATCTTATTGCATGGTTTTGCTATTGTTAGGTATTTCATTAGGGTATAAGCTTCACAAAGTTTAATTAATACTTGGTGACTATATTGCCATAATTCTTGTCTAATGAGGGAAACTTTCGGGTCTTTTGAGAAAAATGAACATTCTATGTATTTCTAAGGAAAAAACGGTCTGGCCAATTTGGTTTGTTTTCTTCACAATGAGGCATCAATGTCTGTTTGTTTTTGGGGTTGCATAACAACAGTTACGGTATTTTAATGTAAAAATTGCTGACTTCCCAACAAATATCAGATGAATGGATCTGCAACTAACTATATACTAATTCAGGAAATAAGGAAATTTAATGTGATCAGATAACTGAGTTTTCATAGTATGTGTAAAATAATGGTTTGGATAGAGTTGGTAAACATAAAAACAATATTTAGTATTGAACAAACAAATAAAAATGCAGCGTATGTATTTGAGCACATGAAAAGAAAATCACTTCTACTAGGCTCTGCTTAAGCCCATAGTTTCTCGATCTCCATCGAACAAAACACAATGATCTGAAAAGTGGGTCTTCCCTTTATAATCTATTAGTAAAATTGAATCTAAAAAAATCGTGTCAGAATGTAACAAGTAAGTTTGTTTTCTTTGCCCAGCTAACAGTGTAATTTCCTAACATTTATTCCCTCACAGAAATAGTTGATTGTTTCATTTATTCAACACATACTTGACAATATATTACTGCAATACCCTCGCGGGTAGAACAGATATAAAATACTGTAGGGAAGAAATAAATCAAGCAATTAGAACAAGGTAATTTCATTTAATTTTTGGATAATGTGTAGATAATATCACAGCAAAAAATAAATAACCACAAAACTTTGAAAATTTCCATATCACTGTAGCAGGTAGGAAACATCACACGCTTCCATTTTCTCTCGTTCAGGCTTCTTCTAAGTATACAATTAAATTTTACTTTAAATCAACCATATGTAAACTAGCTACATGGACAAGAAGCGAATTAACTTTATTCTCAAGAACATTTACATATGACACAGATGAAACACGTCTTTTAATAATGAATTTAAAGTAAATAACATGCAATATATGTATATCAAATTATCAAACGACCTGACCATCCTTGGCTATTTGTTTACTTTTAATTTCGTGCAAAGCTACACGCACTAGCCGTCCTTGCTTTAGCAGTATAAGACTAGAGGAAAGGCAGCTGGTCATCACCACCCACCTCTAGATTTTGAGCTACTATTTTACCAGCGAATTATCGAATTGACAGTAACATTATAACGCCTCCCACAACTGAAACGATGAGCAGCTTTGGTGTGAACGGTATTCGAATCCGCGAACTTTAGATTGCGAGTTGATCGCCCTAACCACCTAGCCATGCTGGGCCTCCTTGCTTTCAACAATTAGCTCAAAATTACATAATGTGGTACATTAATTACAGTTTGTATCACCTCATAGCTTTAATAGCAGGGAATTCCACTTCCATTGAGTGCTTAGACCTTTAACTTTCATTATCAAAAAGTAATGACACTATGTAGTGTATACACTACTCACTCAAAAAGCAAGGGTTGTCTTACATTTTGAATCAGTAAACTTCCATCCACCTGACTGTCCTAACTGTCATTATCAATCTAATTCGTATAGTTTAAGAAGCAAACGTTGTTCCTAGTCAGAGCTGATAGTCATTTACATTACTAGTAATGCCTCATCTGGTACAATTCAGAATACCTGATACGTATCCACAGTTTTCTTTTCCTCATCAGATGTGTCGTAATTATTTAAGATGGTGTCTTTCTCCTCCTCTGAGTGATCAGTATCTCCTCCAAACTTCTAGTCAAGGGCTTGTCTGTGATTTATGGATTCAACTAATAAACATGCCCCATGAATTTTGGCACTCCTTGGTGTAGTTAATATTTTAGAGGACCAACATTTTGATGTATCAGGTACAAAATAATCCATCCAGCTCCAAGGTGCTTTTGTAGTGTTAGCACATACTATAATCACACCCAGTTGCTGTATTAGGACATCTACTCTTTTACCATCTGATCATAGTGCTTCTTTCATCGTACTACCTTACAAGTTGTTGGTAGGCTAATTTATGTGCACTGATCATCATTTACCCTAGCTATTTTACATACTCTGGGAGACACTGGGTACTTTTCATGGTGGAAAACCATACGTTAAGTTCACAGAAAGTAACACTACCTGTCCAAACACGAGCATGTTCGTTGAGTCTGTTGATCCACGTCCGATCAATTGCTTTGCTTCGTACTCTATCATTATATATGTCAAATCCATTCCAGTTTAACAAGCTTTACAAGCATCCATATGAATTTCTTCCGGAACTGTAAGTCATGCTTTCCGATTCTTGGCGAGTAAATACATGACAGCCTCTGCTAGTGTATCGAAAAATGAACACGTTTTAGCCAACTTCGTGAAATATCTAATAACGAATATGTGGCAGTAACTTGTTATAGTCTCAAGGAGTGGACTAGTGATACCTAGGGTTATCCTCTAAAAGGATACCCAATAATTCACTTTTAGAATTTACTCTGTCTTGACTTGATTTCCTCTGGTCAGATACACCATACAGCATTCGAAATAGCACTGAGGTTTTTCACTGACTTATGACCAAAACTACTACCACAGAATATTAGTATATTTGTATAACTCAAATTCTAGAATATTTCTTGCTTATAGAGGCCTAATGTCCATCAGCTGCAGCAGTGTCAGAGCACCCTGCTTCGTGTGCTGATAACAAAACTAACAGATTTTGCAGTATATCCATGATGAGGATACCAGTTCCGTACTTGTAACTGTAAATCACAACATTCGTTGTGTGGGTGATACTTCCTAAGCTCACTCAAATAGTCACTTCTCTAATATCTAGCCTATTATCATTTTTCATTTCATATTGAAGTCATTATTCATTGGCTGTAGTAGTAGCATCAATTAGAGGGTTTGAAAGATCACGAGGACCTTTAAAGTTCATGCCATTTCTGTGGTTTCCAGGATATCAATTTCTCGTCCTTGTATTCTTATCAGCACATGTGAATCTCCACACAGCCCTGAATCAGAGTTGGCTGACAACTAAACTCTTTAGTACAAGCTATTCATTATGCTCTCTAATCTGATATTCAAGTCAAACTGGGGGATAATCAGTTTCCAAAGTATTTTACATAGCACCAACTGCTTGTTGCTTGTTACTCCAGACCTACTGGTCTCATGGTTAGCTTCTTTGTATCATTTCCTATGTTACTACTTGCCAAAGTGCTGACACTGTGGCTTGGTGGGCATCTGCTGAAACATTGGCTGGAACATATAGCTCTTCTACCTATGCTTTGACACAAAGTATGGACATTGCTTTCACCAGTGCCCCACAAGTTCACAAGAAAAAAGATACTTTACTCTTTCCTCCTTAGACGATTTTTATGAGGCATCAGTCGTTATTAGGGTATATTTTCCATTGGTATATCTTGTGATGGCTTGTAAGTTTGTGATAGCATGTACCTCATGAGTAAACCTTGCTGAAACATATATCCTGTGGAGAGCTGACTGCAGTATGTACCTCATTTGAGGACAAGAATAGTTCTGCCCACTCACTGGAAACTAGGCCTGGCATGGCCTAGCGTGTTAAGGCGTGCGCTTCGTAATCTGAGGGTCGCGGGTTCGCGCCCGAGTCGCGCCAAACATGCTCGCCCTCCCAGCCGTGGGGACGTAATAATGTTACGGTCAATCCCACTATTCGTTGGTAAAAGAGTAGCCAAAGAGTTGGCGGTGGGTGGTGATGACTAGCTGCTTTCCCTGTAGTCTTACACTGATAAATTAGGGACGGCTAGCACAGATAGCCCTCGAGTAGCTTTGTGCGAAATTCCAAAAACAATCATAAACAAAACACTGGAGACCAGTATAGTTGCCTTGCATTTCTGTCATATGAGTATGACTGGTTATTAACCTTTCAAATGATTTTAGTTAATCATGGTGGAAATATTGAATTTAACCCAATGGGTTGCTCGAATTTCCATTGGGCCAAATCAGTAATAAAGTTTTCATGCAGTTTCTTAGTCACCATGCTACTTATCACCCAAGTGTTCATTAGCACTAAGGTTTAGACTGTCTGTGCTCAGACCACACATAGTCCTGAGTTCACCCATCCCAAGAAGCAACTTACCTGAAATATTTCATGGCTGTGAATATGAATGCCTGCACATGACATTAGAATGTTCACGATTTTTCAATGCCCACAGACTTGTTTGTTTGTTGTTGTTTTTTTAATTTCGCGCAAAGACACACGAGGGTTATCTGCGCTAATCGTCCTTAAGACGAAAGGAAAGGCAGCTAGTCATCACCACCCACCGCTAACTTTTGGGCTACTCTTTTATCAACGAATATTGGGATTGATCGTTACATTATAGTGCCTCCAAGGCTGGAAGGGCGAGCATGTTTGGTGTGATGGGGATTCAAATCCGCGACCATCAGATTACAAGTCGAACGCCTTAACCACCTGCAATATATACATGTTTTTATACTATCAGTCATTTGATTTCAGTTTATTGATGACGAACTAAGCAAATTACGACATTTTATTTACTAAGTATGGTTTTATATTAACTCATTTTTGTTTCTGTTGTTTAAAAATGTCATGTGGTAAACATCGATTTTTCAAAAGTGAATTTATAACACAAACGAAGAGTAAACACAATGTTGAATGAAAGTAGTCAATACACAGAGGAACAACAATTATAAACTGTTTGAAGACTTTATTGAGGATTTGGTTTGTTTAGTTTGTTTTGAATTTCGCACAAAGCCACACGAGGGCTATCTACGCCAGCTGTTCCTATTTTAGCAGTGTAAGACTAAAGGGGCGACAGCTAGTCATCACCACATACCGCCAACTCTTGGGCTACTCTTTCACCAATGAATAGTGGGATTGATCGTACATAATAACGTCCCCACGGTTCAAAGGGCGAGCATGTTTGGTGGAACGAGGATTCATACCCGCGATCCTGAGGTTACGAGTCGAGCGCCTTAACCATCTGGCCATGCCGGGCCCTTTATTAAGGAGAGAAGTGGTGTCAGCAAAAATGAATAACTTTAGTTTTTAATATGATATATATATATATGTATATATTTTTTTAAAACAGGATGTCATACAATTGAAATGAGCCTTTTAATACCGTAACACCACACTACATCTGGTATGAACTGTACAGATTGCTATTACTATTATTAATATTAGAAAGTGACTTAAAATACATACAGTATAGTTTCAACTTGCATTATTTGTGTTGTATCCGTTTGCTTGATAGTAAGATCGAAAAGTTGAATAATGTAGGTCTAGAAAATTCTAATAATTTCGACGTATTTTTTTCTTGTACATTGCAGGAATAGGTTACAAATAAAAGTGGTAATGAAACGTATTTGCGCTAATGTAGTACAGTTAGTGTGACCTACAGTTTACTACAGTGTTTAAACTTCTAAAAACGTTTAGAGAATTTTAAATAAACAATCAAGATGGAACAACATTAAAACAATAATTATAAACTGGTAAAAATGTGATCACCAAAAATAATCAGTACAGTAAAAATAGAAATATAAATACAGTTTGGCCCGTAAGTCCCTACCCATCCATATGTTATTATATTATATTCAATTGTGCATTTATTATAAAATTGTTTCTTTTCTTCAGAGAAATGTGGCCGATATAGGCCCATTTACACTTGAAGAGCGTATTGTGACAAGTTCGTGGGTACATGAGCGCAAGAATTCTGGTGACACCATACAGATACACTGGATACAAAAGATATATTGACGGGTAGGGACTTGCGGGCCATCCTGTAGAGTAAGAATAATACGAAATCTCAAAAAGCCATTGCCAGTGTAGCTGTCACAACACGCAACAAATGCTGCTTTATTTGGGCCCGGCATGGCCAAGCGTGTTAAGGCGTGCGACTCGTAATCTGAGGGTCGCGTGTTTGCATCCCCGTCGCGCCAAACATGCTCGCCCTCCCAGCCGTGGGGGTGTATAATGTGACGGTCAATCCCACTATTCGTTGGTAAAAGAGTAGCCCAAGAGTTGGCGGTGGGTGGTGATGACTATCTGCCTTCCCTCTAGTCTTACACTGCAAAATTAGGGACGGCTAGCACAGATAGCCCTCGAGTAGCTTTGTGTGAATTTCCAAGAA
This sequence comes from Carcinoscorpius rotundicauda, assembly GCA_011833715.1. Taxonomy (NCBI): domain Eukaryota; kingdom Metazoa; phylum Arthropoda; class Merostomata; order Xiphosura; family Limulidae; genus Carcinoscorpius; species Carcinoscorpius rotundicauda. The sequence goes on along the minus strand of CM022394.1, from coordinate 109,809,492 downwards.
AACAAAATCTAATGATATAAATTGTAACCTCTTTAACATATTCCTTTGAAGAAAATAATAATAAAATTAGTTATGTTTGTTAAGAATTAAGTACAAAGCTGCATGATGCTCTATTTGTGCTGTGCCCACCACTGGTATTGAAATTCGGTTTTAATGGTGAGTCAACAGACAACTGCACCAAATGGGGGTGAGTTAAAATTAGAGGTGGCTGTACATTAAACATAATCTTTGATACCGCCATTTATGCTAGTGTGCTTAGATTAAAAGTAATAATAGTTTACAATTAAAAAAGACCAGATACAACTAATTTACAAACAGAATAGAACTGTGAAGTGAGAATGAATCAACTTCAAATGATATCAAATTATAACAATAAGACAAATACATAAACACTGTATATTATAAGGAAGTATTTGAAAATTTTATTAAATAAAGTACTCCCCGCTAGTACAGTGGTAAGTCTATGGATTTACAACGCGAAAATATGGGGTTCGATTCTCCTCGGTGAGCTCAACAGATATCCCGTTATGGCTTTGCTAAAAGAAAAACACATACTAAATAAAGTAATATACAGTATATTTTATATGCAAAAACGGCTGGTTTGGGTTCAGAAAATATTTTAATTAGAAGAGCGAACAACGTTTCGACCTTGGTCGGTCATCGTCAGGTTCACAAAGAAAGTGGTAACTGACCTGAAGTTGACCACATGTTTGGAAGGCGTTGTGTAACTGAGTGTCGCAATGTAGATGGCGGGGTTAGATGTTTGAATATAAAATTTTATCTATAATATTAATATAGGTATAATGGCGTTCCTTTATATTGGTTTATTTTGGGTTTAAGTTGTTGTAAAAGTAAGGCTTCTTTAATTTTGCGTTTGTTTATGTTTGTTTCTTTATTTAGTATTTCAGTGTTTTCTATGGTTATGTTGTGTTCATTTGACTTGCAGTGTTCGAAAACGTGTGAAGGTGACTTTTTATGTTCTTTGAATCTGGTTTCTATTTTTCTACTTGCTTCTCCAATATAGAAGTCGTGGCAGTTATCACATTGTATTTTATGAATAATGTTGGTGTGGTGTTTGTCAGTGTAGTTCTTACATAGTATAGACCTTAGTTTTGTGCCTGGTTTTTGAATAAATTTAGTATTAACTGGAATGTTATATTTTGTTACTAGTTTTTGCACACGAGCCGTTTTTGCACATAAAATTCTCAACAAGTGGGTTTCTCGACATCACTGATACACAGTATATGTTAACTTTATTAACGCCTGGCATGGCCAAGCGCGTAAGGCGTGCGACCCGCAATCCGAGGGTCGCAGGTTCGCGCCCACGTCGCGCTAAACATGCTCGCCCTCCCAGCCGTGGGGGCGTATAATATGACGGTCAATCACACTTTTCGTTGGTAAAAGAGCAGCCCAAGAGTTGGTGGTGGGTGGTGATGACTAGCTGCTTTTCCTCTAGTCTTACACTGCAAAATTAGGGACGGCTAGCACAGATAGTCCTCGAGTAGCTTTGTGCGAAATTCCAAAACAAACAAACTTCATTAATATTCTGAAAATAGACTCAGTCCACAGTGACTTTGAGGTATTTTGCTTTTTTAGTAAACACAAGCCGTACGTGTGACTTGTAACTGAAATAAACATACTGTTGATGAGTTTAAATTTTGAATTGTTTCAACAACATATACTGCTGGCCAATAAACATAATGAAAAAATATGCATTTTGCGTTGTTAGACTCAACCACTTATTTGAGTAGAGCTTCGAAAGATGAACATAAGAAAAGGGAAAATAAAAAAAAATTTTAGTATTTAATATGGAAAATGTGAACACTGAAATTAGCCTTAATATTAGCTGGTCAAAAGTTTAAGGCCATACCAAACAGGGTAGGAAATGCCCAACAAGGGGTCTCAGTAGTGAGTTGCACGGCCGTCATTGCGAATAACTTTAAAATTTCGTTTTGGCATGGTCGATATGAGCGTTTGCAGAAGGCTGGCTGGAATGATATTCCAAGTAGTGAAGATGGGTTCACGAAGATCATGCACTGTTTGGAATTGACGTCCATTTTTATAAACTTCCCTTGCTATCCACCCCTATATATTTACAATGAGGTTCAGTTCAGGCGAACGCGCTGGATGATCCTAAAGAATCACGTCATTCGACATGAAAGAATCCTTTGTCTTGCGAGCATTGTGGATTGCAGCATTGTCCTTCTAAATGATCCATTTATTTCCACACAGGCGAGGGCCTACAGTCAGTAAGAATGCTCTCTCCAATATGCCAATGCAGTCAGCGGCTGTTTGGTTCTCCTGTATAACCTGAAGCTCTATTGTTGCATGGAAGAAAAAAGCACCCCAGATCATTATAAAACCTCCTCCATTGTGTCGTGTAGAAAATGTCTCCGGTGGGATATCCTTATGCCAGTAACGTTGGAAGCCATCTGAACCATCAAAGAACAAAACCTTCTTTCACTTTTCTACGTCCCATGTTTGATGCTTTTCAGCAAAGTTTAACCGAGTTGTTTCGTGGTGTAGAAGAAAGGTGTGGCCTTTGAAGACATTTACGGTTTTTAAAGTCTTTCTCTCGTAGATGCCGTCTTATTGTTCTTGAGCTGCATTCTGCGTCCGTAAGGGCCTTAATCTAGTATGACGATCGGCTGATGTCTTGCCGGACAACCCGTTGAATTCTCCTGCTCAATGCACGTAAAATTTTCTTGGGCTGACCACTTGAAATTCTCGTTCCGTATCCCCCAGGGTCTTTTAATAAATATGCAACAGCAGTTTTACTACGCCCAATCTCACCAGCACATTGAGAGAGACATTGTTTTTACAGCTCGACAATTCTGCAATGTTCTGGTCATCTACTGAAACATATTTCAGGAACAAGAGTGCTTTCTCACATTCCTTACTTGATCTGAAATTTGTCTTTGCGTTAGTGAGGATTGGTAATTGTGAAGTGTTGTTGGAGATGTTGACCATAAACCATTGGTAGTATGATGCAAAACCAGGAAAGAACAGAGATTTTTTTTGTTTGGTCATAGTTTGAAGCCAATCTCACATCATTGTCATAATAGTAGGATTTGTGGAGATTTCTTTTTAACACACAATTTTGCCAGTAAGTATCACTTTTGTGCATATTGTCTTGGTATCAGTTTTCAAGTTTGTCTTTTTTTAATCCATTAGAATATCATTTACAGGTTCCAGCTACAGGACTGAACATACAACTAAACACGAATACCTTGACAACACTTCTCTCATTCTAACCCTTTTAGTATAAGCTCAGTTATCCTGTCAAGAGTGGCAGGTGCCAACACTTCTCCAATTCTAACCCTTTTAGTGTAAACTCAGTTATCCTGTCAAGAGTGGCAGGTGCCAACATTTCTCCCATTCTAACCGTTTAGTGTAAACTCAGTTATCCTGTCAAGAGTGGCAGGTGCACTTAATATTCAAATGATATGATAGGATGTTGTACAAACCATCTCTCATCATGAAAACAAGATTGCTTTCATCATCCAGCTTGAACTGCTAACATTCCAGACACATTGAACCACTGTATCCCTTCCAATGCATTATGCCATTCATCTGTTTGCTGTAATGACAAGGTGTGAATTTGGGTTACTTGATTCACTTGTCTAAAAGTGTTGCACAATTTAGGCATACATTTTATTTTGCTATCAGATGACCAAGCACTTTTTGAAGGTTCTGTGATCCCAATCTTAGCATTTGCTGTACCTCAGCTCTGGCTACACCCTTAGTGCTCCAGAAAAGCCTGCTTTTAATTGGAAGTTCACATAAGAATCTGCATCTGTGTGAAGTTTTGTGACTACATTTAGTCATATTGAACCTTTTGATCTCACAAATACATTGCCATATTCAGTGAACAAATTATTGTGTTGCTATCACTGTTTGAATTGACACTGTAAGTGCAGTTTTCAACGAGTGATTTTAAATGTACTAATAATCATGTGTTTGTTTTTCATGTAGCACAATGGATTCAACCTTAGCATTTCAGCTATCATCAGTTACTTCCACTTCATTTATCATGTTGATGATTATCCTGCCATGCAGACTTATTCCCCACAGGATAAGCTAAAGCTGTTTGCTTTCTTGACATGAAATAGCTTATTTATTGCAGGAGCTCTACAGTTGCCTTACATGACACCAACATTCTAGATTTGTCTGTAGTAAATCTACAGAATACCACTTCTTCTGCTACAACCAATTACAAGTTACTTCTTTTAAGTGCATCATCACAAAAACTGTCTCAGTAAGGGTGAGAAAATCTCTCACACTCATGTATACAAGGATATTTTCATAATCAGCTGAGGTCATTACAGAGAAAGTCTTATTATGTAAACAGCAGAAATCATTTGTAAGGCCTTCTGTGGCACCATTTGAACTCAGCTAACTGGATTGATTTAATTTCTATTAGGGCAAACTGTCTGATACAGTTCTTTACTGTTGGTCTTGTAATCCCAAAATTGCTCCTTGGTCAAATGCTTGATGAAATTGAGTGCTGAACTATCCTAAATTGAAGATCAAGTGTTGTACAGCCAGCCTTTCCAAATAATTATCTGCCTGTAATGTTCTAGTTTATGATCAAATCCTCCTAAGTTGTAACTTTTAATGTTGGGGTGTGAATGCACTCCATTTCTCCTTTCTCACAGGGAATCATGATTGTGACTGCTTCCTGTCACTTACTACTTTCCATTCAACACCTGACCAAGATCTTCTACATGTCATTGGCACAACTTATAAAGGATTTTCAGGGATTTTAACTGTCATCTAAGTGAGTGATACCAAACATACAATCAGCAGTAGAAAACAGCAAACTGCAAAAAGTCAACACATCAAAAATATTTTCTGTCTACCTACTCTCTGATGTTTAAAGGTCAAACTGATTTACATTAGAGAAATGGGATAAGTTCACAGAAGAACATGAAATTAAAAAGATATTCTTCATGAAGTAATTTTGACTCTAACTGATTTTGAGGAAGAAAGAGACTGAATATTAATGTACAAAAATACAATCAAACAATCTTTATTCAAACTGAAAAATATCAATCAATGTGTGTATAGGACTAAAAAAATAGTTAGCTAATGAAGAAGTCATAGTATATACCAAATTTTATAATAACATATTCTCAGGACATATGCCCCACCTATTTGTGAATCTGAATTAAACATTACCTAGATATTATTTGACCTACCACTGGAGGACCTAATGTTAACATCCTTACTCAATATATAATATTGCATTAATATCATTCATGGTCAAAACAACTGCTATCTTCAGAGAATTACAAATGGAGCTTGAATGAAATTAACTTAATGATTTTCTTAACCACTTACTGTGTGAACATTACATATAGTTAGAAATAACTCACAAACAGGGGTGAAGATTCTGGGGGGGATGGAGGGTATACATCTCCCCTTCATTTTAGGTGGGGGGTATGTTGCATACAATCATCTCCTCCCCTACAGTTTGAATTGTTTTATTGCATCACAGGCCTACAAATTGTGTTTGTTCTTGTGATTCTCGTGTTCTTACCAATCAAATTACATAATTAGGCCTAGATGTAGGCTTTTTCAGTAGCCAAAATGTCCATCTTTAATACAGGCATGCTTCTAATCTTTTCAATCTAAGTTACAGTTCGTAACTTTGTAAGTATCAGTCAGTAGGCCTAAGTATATATCCAAGTATCGTCGTAACAAGATTACTCTGTGACTGCATGTTTACAACTTTCAGGTTCACGTAATCAGAGATTACCAATTTGCAAATTGAACAGACCACATAAGTGGTTGCAAAAATCATCTTCCCGATTGGGTGTAAAAAATATATGCCCCTGCTTATTATAGGAAAATAGATGTTTTATACAATAATTATTCCTATTTTAGAGATGTAAAGGCTATTTTTATAATGTTGATATGAAACTTAACAAGTATAGAGAAAGTTATCTTCAAGATAATACCTCGTTCAGTGTTGTAGATGTAGACTTTCTAGTTATATCAATGTGAACTTAAGTACAACTTAATAAGTAAATAGATATATGTGTATAGATAATTTTGCAATATATCAGTATTACTATAATAGATACATTACAAAATTATTAATACGTGTATGTATATGATGCTATAAATTAAGCTTTGTATAAAAATAACATACTTGCTTTTACTGTATGTTTAGTATCCTCTAGATTACTTTCCAAAGGAATTTATAGTCCCCAGATAGTTAAGTAACAAACTTTTTATATCTTTTTTGAAGTTTTTGAATGATAGAAAAATTTGTTTAAATAATTAAATTTGACATAATATTTCAACCTGGTGCTCCTTATAGTTATTATTGTAGTCTATGATGTCTTTTTTTGATAATAAGTACTTTACTGTGTCATTTATGACAGTTAAAAAGTCGAATAAATTATTACGTGTATTCTTACAAGTATGTACACAATTTATTGATGAATGACCCAGCATGGCTAGGTGGTTAAGGCAGTCGACTCATAATTTGAAGGTCAAGGGTTTGAATCCCCATTGCACAAAACATGCTTGCCCTTTCAGCCATGGGGAATTACAATGTGATGGTCAATCTCATTATTCATTGGTAAAAGATTAGCCCCAGAGTAAGAGGTAGATGGTGATGACTAGCTGCCTTCCCTCTAGTCTTACACTGCTAAATTAGAAATGGCTAGCACAGATAGCCTTTATGTAGCTTGATGCAAAATTAAAAAACAAATAATTTATTGGTGAATCTATTTTAAATGTTTAGTTTTAATCTATAAACATGATTCAGGAATTTTCACTTGTATAAATATGAGTTAGTTTGGTGCTCCAATACAAAAGTTTTCAGATGAATATTCATAAAAAAAGATAATTGTTAAATAGACAAGCTGAGAATAAACTATAACATAAACTTGTTAAGTGATACTGTAGTTTTTCATGATACATATCTTTTCATATATGAGATTTTTTATATATATTGATAAATTGTAATATTAATCTTCATTTCTAACTATATTAATGTATAACAATAGCTGTTAAAACTATTTATTTAATATGATGTAAAAATAAAATACATATAAATCTCTCTAAAAACGTGGTTTTAAAAAGTACCACCTTGCCTAATATATAGAATCAAAATAAGAAACGAAGTATGTTACACTTTATGGTCCACTTTGTAGCATGTACATATATACTACAGGTTGATTTAATAGATAAAATATTGCATTCCCAGTTAAGTACATAAAACATGTTGAACACCCTTAGTAATAAGTATAATGAAAAACTTATCTAATCACCTGGCTTATCACATTCCTAATACATGAATGTCATCCTAATCATTCAAACATTGGATTGGTCACTTGATAAAAGCTGTATCTAAAACTGGTCCAAAGCTAGTTTTGTCTTTAATATTTTGTGTCTTATCATTCATCATAAAAAAAAAATCATGGCAAGAAGAAAAAAAATAATGTAATTAAGAAACTGGGTTAATAGAGTTCATTTTAACTGAACTAATGTTAACAGGTTGTGTTAAGGTGTGCAACTCTTAATCTGATGGTTGCAGGTTTGCATCCCCGTCACGCCAAACATGGTCACCCTATCAGCCATGGGGGCATTATAATGTGACAGTCAATCCCACTATTCGTTGGTAAAAGAGTAGCCCAAGAGTTGGCAGTGGGTGGTGATGACTAGCTGCCTTCCCTCTAGTCTTACACTGCAAAATGGCTAGCACAGATAGTCCTCGAGTAGCTTTGTGCGAAATTGAAAAACAAACAAACAAACAATACAAGGTTTGTCTTACTGATCTGTGCTGGGACTTCTATCATTCCTTACTTACATAATGGCATTGATAGGGGCAGAGTTGTGAAACTGGATAAACAAAATATTTTAGGTCTAACTATGTATAATGAGAGTATTATCATTTTATAGAGACACTTAAGATCAGTTGATTAGTTGATCAGGCACATCGCAGATAACATTTAAGTATTGGAACTGTAAGTTTATGCAGGTGGGAATCATTTTAATTATGTGAATGAAGAAAATGATCTTGGAGTATTGTTTACTAAAGCTCTTTAATCCGTAAAGACTTTTCTGTTGGGGATGTTAAAGCTAATAAATGATAATAGAAATATTTTATATTTAAAGATTTAGAAATATGTAAACTTATAATCTTTGAATACTATGAGAGAGCAAATCATACATTCATATGGAATTAGTGAACTTGTCTAACAGTAAATTTCAACTGAATCACTTGAGTGTCGCCCCCCAGTGGCTCAGCGGTATGTCTGCGGAATTACACGCTAAAATCCGGGTTTCGATACCCGTGGTGGGCAGAGCACAGATAGCCCATTGTGTAGCTTTGTGCTTAATTCAAAACAACAACAACAACAACAACACTTGAGTGTCAAGTATAAATGTCTACCATTTTAAGTGAAACAGTTTATTAGTATATGTGTATATGATGGCTGTTACACACACATGTATGAGATCATTATAGTTTAAATGTTGACTCTCACACTTGATAAACTTGGGAGCTGATTAAATGTACAGTTCATTTACCATTTAAAATGGGCCTCTAGTCAAAACATAACATATTTTTTGTGTGTGAAAGAACATAGTAACTCATGCTTTATATAATATAGGTATATTTTACATCCATATGCAATAATACAATTTAACAATAGATTTTCAAAGTACTCTTATCACTTTAGTGAACCTATTTTATTCCTGTAACTTATATCCTGTTGCTGCTGATAACACCATTGAACTTTGTTTCTATTGTGCAAGTTTTTATGACCTCAAAGTGTTTATTAAATTAGACAGTACATGTGCACAGATAAAAAAAATTAAAATGCACACATAATTGAATCATTGCATAATTAAATTTGATTTATTGAAAATGAGGCATAGCCATAAAAGACAATAAATGGTTTTGTGGTATACTAGTTATTATATATCATACTTTATCAAGTGTTTTCATTTCAAGGAGACAGTGTATATAATTCCAAGTCTTCATTTTGAACTTTTGAATATGTTTCAAGCACTGATTTACTAACATTTCAACTTTCCATTTTAACTATTGCATCAACCTGGTGTTTTAAAACCTTTCACAATAGCTACAACTTTCTGATTGGCAAATTACCAGGAAATGTACATGTATCCACTGAAACTTTTACCCTATGTTAACTGTCATATTACATGGGAAATGTGTATGTCATTTAAAACAAAATCTACATATAGATTCTCATACATTTTCAATAAATGTTTATATTTGATGTAATGTAATAATTTAATAACTATTCTTCATCAATTTTTAATAATTTTTGAAAAGAAATATTAATTCAGTAAATGTAATAAAATTAAAATATTCAGCTTGTGTGTCAACTTTGCAATATACACTTATGTGTATATGTTGCATGAGAGTGAGTCATTGTGTACTCAATAAAGTTGTTACTGGAGTTACCTTAAAAGCTCTGTGATAAGACAACAAAGCCACTCTTAGCATCTTTGAACCAGGTACTAAACTGACTTTTTATCAGTGTTGGTCATTTAAAACAGAATCATGCTGACATGTTTTTATTCATTTAGTTATCCTCTAAATTGATACTCATTTAGTTGGAAAAGTGAAAAAATAAATCTCTTTAGTACTTATGTAATACCTCAATTTGGTAAATTTGTTTTATATAGTAACAGCAACTGTTAAATTTCCTAAAATCAAACTTCACATAATTTTTGCTTTTAGTGCCATCTGTTGGTGATCTTTAACCATAATCTTGTCATTCTTAATTAATTATTCTAACAGGTGTTGTAAGGTTATTGTATTGTGAGGTGTAAGAAAAGTCACCATGACATTAATGAGATTGAGAAACAAATATATTTTAAATTTCGTCTAAAAGTTGTTTTACCCTTGATTCCAGTAGATAGTTGTTAGAAAAAGAGAGACAGCAGTATTAGGTAATATAATGAAATACAATATCAAATTTTGATTCAAGAAAAAATTAGACATAACCCATATTATTAGTGTACTTTGACACCAATATTTTTGTGTAACTAATGCCTCATTTCTAAGTATTGTTGCAATTCTGTTATTAATAATTAAAGCAAAACAACTTTATGTGTAAATAAGACTAAAAAGAAAAGAGATTTATTTATGAAACTTGAATTATTTTGAGAATTATCTACTATCTGATCTAATGTGAGTTCTCAGTATCAAGTTTTTTAATTTGAGATTTTTCTTTTTACAATCTACTTTTTAAAAAGTTGGTGGTGGGTGGTGATGACTATCTGCCTTCCCTCTAGTCTTACACTGCTAAATTAGGGACAGCTAGCACAGATAGCTCTCGAGCAGCTTTGTGCAAAACTCCAAAACAAACAAAAAACTTTTTTAAAATATTTTTCCAAGAAATGAGTATTAAAAGTAACTTTACAAGATTTCAAAAAATATATTGAATGTCAAGAATAAAAACAACTAGTTTTGTAAAGTGAGAAGCTTCTGGAGCATTACTGTTTATTTTAACCAGGATAACCTGTATTTTCAGCCAATCTTGTTCAAAATCTAACATGTCCAATCATTTATTCATATTCCTGTTAAGTCTGTTTACACATTTTAGGTATATAGTCATTTATTAACATTAATCAAAACTGAAATTGGTTCTTATCCATTAAAAAGCGCAACAGAAATTTTAAGTATTGTAAATATTCACAGTTAAGTATACATTCTATATTCAGCTACTGAAACAAATGAATTGGTTTGTAAGTTTATTAACTTAGTCTTCAAATTTAGTCTAAGCTTTCAAGCAAAGTCAAATCCTGAATGTTTAATTTGTTAGTAACTGCTATTTATATCGTTCATTCCAATGTTTAAGCATTTGGTTTTTACATGTCTCTCAATACTTTTATCAAATTTAGTCAAAATTACCATTGCAAATTTTGGGAAAAGTTGATTACAGGTATACATGCATGTCATGAAATGTGAAATAAATGTAAAGGATGTAATAGAGTATTGTAGGAGCCTGTATGTCGAACATTTTAAAGGATATTGTTTCATTTTATTGTGTGATATATTTTCAACGTTTTTAAACATGTAAATATTAATTCTAATTGTTTGTTAAAAGTCTTTTGATGAATTAAAAATGACAATTTATTTTCAGTTGTGTGCTTGCCCTCTGAAAATGTATGTATGTATAGCCATCAGAAGACGTCTGAGGAAAGAAGGAAAGAACTGGAAGAGAGCCTATCTTTAAATAGCACAGGTTCAGTTCACGATTTTTGTTAATCTTTACTATGAGCAAAACTCTTCTGGATTTATACTAGTAATTATTTTTAGCCTCTAAAATTTGAAAACGAATTTCAACACCATAAATGATGAGGCATTTGATTTTTTGTTGTTGTTTTCTTTTTTCAAATATAAGTTTTCAGCTCATAGTTTTGTCATCTTTTGACCAATATGAGATCTAACTACAGTTTTAGACTAAGGAGGAGGTTAGACCATTTAAACTGATATATGTGACTGTGCTCAAGGTCTCATAGAATAATTTAGTTTAATTCTGCTTAAGTGAATTTCAGTTTGAGGGTAGAATGATAGAAAACCCAATGAGTATTAAAAGTAATAGAATTGAATTAGGTATATGTGTGTCCAATGCTTGATATTGTTGGCATACAAAAGTATAGCTGATGAAAAGGAAAACAAAGATGTCATATAGATTAATTTACTCTAATCTTGCTTAGGTGAATTTCAAGTGTTGTGGCTGTTGAGGATTTTATTTTGTTCATGAAAACTTTGAATTGAAGAATATTATTCAAGAAATTTTAACAAGTTGTATTTCGATATTCTATCAAGTAGTTTTTAAGTTGAATACTTGAAGAGTTTCTGAGATTATCATTGGAAAACCATTAAACTGACATTTCAGTTTGAATATTTTAAAGTCTGATGATGATTAAAAGTAAAATTTTAATTTAGTTGAAAAATTATTGAAGCATGAAAAATATGGAAGATTCCACATTAAAAATTGCTTTTATATTTTTAAAGCAAATAGACTCACCATTTTGTTGTATTATTAATAAGAACTGTCAGAGACAGAGTGAAGGACAATTCTAGAAATAAATGTTTGATGCAGATATATTTATCACAAAAGTTATAAAAGGTGAAAATCTGAACCCACTTGGTTTTATACTTTATTTTAGTAACGGATGAACGTCAGAAATACCCAAGTTTTTTCAGTTTTGGACTGTGGATTATGACCATTACTTTTCTTGTCATGGCATTGCTTTTTGGACTTCTTGGAGCAATCTTTGGAGTTTTAAACACTGTTACAACACCTGTTGAACTTATAACTGGAACATTAGGCCTTTACGTTTGGAACATTTTAGGAGGTAAGATTGTATTGATTTGCTGTGTTCTTTGTAAACTTTACCTAGTGAAAATCAGTATTTTGTAATATACAGATGTTTTTAAATATTTTTAATCAGCATTTTAATCCTTAAATGGCAGGCATCATTCCATATCTTACAATACTTCCATTGTTTAAGGGTTAAAATAAATGTAAAATATTAAGATTCAGTTACTATTTATTTTATACTGTTTCTTTCTCAGATTAGAATCAAATATCTAAAACTGTGACCTATTAACTATATATTAACTAATTGTTTCTTCTCATGATTTAACAAATAATTTTATTTTAGTTAATTCTGGAACTTATACAAAATAAAGGTTTCTAACACAGCAAATTGCTGAAAGAAACGTTATAGCATCAGTTACAGTATAAAGATGCATATGTTATATATAACTGCAGTAAAATAACTTATAAATTAGAATATTCTAGCTGACATAGACAGAAACTGGAAAAAATATTCAGGTGTTACTTGAGATAGATAGATATTTTGATTTTTTAAATGCAAGTTCTGAAAATTCAGGTCATCAGATAACAAACAATATGACACACACAGGAAAGAATTTGGAGATTCACAACATCTATCAAGCATGTCGTGACTCATTTTTTTACTAATATACTTCATATACTTGTAATTAGTTAGTTAATGGAGAAATACTTTTTATTGGAGAAGTGTCAGAAAGCAGTGATGACTATGAAAGTTGATAGTTACAATGTATGTATAGAGTTATTATTTAGTTAATTAATGAATTTTGATTGTCCCTTGTTCAAAGAACCATTATCCATCAGAGAGCAAGAGTGCAGTGTTATTACAAGGTAGTTGACCTATTTTAGCATATAATATGAAAAATTAAGCATAAGAGAGTTATAGTATTTATTCAGTATATAAAATAGATCAGAACTTGAGTTAAGGATGTGGGTTTGTTAGTATTTACTCACTAGGTTTGACATTAAAATATATTTTGGTTGACTAAAGTACATCATGATTTTCAAGTTATGAATAATACTTTTCAATAATTACCATACTTACTTGTGGATGTGGGTTCGGGTGGGGTGTATTTCTCGTGATATTAACAAAAACTATTACTTTTGATGCTATCAGGCCAAACATAACTGTAGCATAACTGTTTCAAAGTGTCAGTGTTTTTATTTTGAGAGAGTACCTCAGTTTTGTTTTTATTCTGTTTTAGTCATTAAATGTACTTTCACATTAACTTTTTTGCTGTGATTTTTTGATATATCCAAACAAAAATTTATACCTAGTGACAATGAACTTCAGATATATTTTACAACTACCAAAAACTTTTTCCTCCACTCCAATATTTATACATGCTGGCATCAAGACTTAGATGCTTTAAAAAAAATTGTGACAAGCAGTAACATCTCTGCATCCTTGCAACAACTGGCATATTGTGCGGTGAAATGGTTAATGCTTGTTACACAGAGGCACATGTTATATATACTAGTGATATTAGGCATCAGATTTGCATGTAGATTAAAAACATGCACACAAAGTTTTGTAATATTGCATTACTTTTATTTTCTGTTAATTGTGCTTTACAACATTCAATGCTTGTTAAATGAACGAACAGGGTGATGTTACATAACTTTGTAACATTAAGCATTAATTTGTGTGTAAAATTATGTCACATTACTTATAGCATCCTTTAACTGTGCTTTGTAACAACAGCATATCATTCATCAGACAAAGGAGCTACTTCATTCTCCTCAATATGTGGTCTCGCACTGTCATATAGTACTTTAACTTTCTTAGTTTTTGAAGAAAAACAGGAATCCTTCCAGTGCCTTTACTTTCAACATCATTGCTTTCATAACAGTAATTAGGTCTAATAAATACAATAAATAAATGAGGAAAAATAGTTTTTTCTTGAATCTTATATTAGTGTTACATATTACACTGGTAACATTTGTCCTGTAGCTTTTAAAATTCTCTATCAAAGGCTGCACTTTGAATAGTACATGAAGGATGGTAACTGTAGTGTTCATCAGTGGCTTTATTTCACTGAAAACCAATGACTATTGCTACAATTGCCTACATATACTTATTACAACATTAACATAGATGCTGTAATAATTATATGCTTATGGTTGTTCGCTGCAGAATTTATTGCATTACTATCAGTTCTAAGATTACCCAAAACAATCACTTCTGTGCACATCCTTCACTGCATTTCTCAAACTAAGTTACCTAAAGCTGTGAATCTATTCAGTTTTGAGAACTTGATCATCCAGTCAATTTTATCCCTTCCATTCTCTCTGAATCTTTATAGTTTGTATTGCACAACTATGCACCATTATAAATGGAGAGATGAACCTAGATTTAAAAGTGGTAAGTACTGGCAAGCCTTTAACTCAATCTGGACAAAGCCAGTATGTCTGTGCCACTAATGGTGAGTATTTGGCTTTGTACTCTTGAATTTGTTTCTACCATCACCATTACAGTTGCTTATTTCCATCTTATAAGCACCGCCAGTGATTAGATTAAAACTTCTGTTGCTTCAAAAGTTGCTTATTTGCTTTGCACAAAGAAGCAGTAAGTAGATTGAAACTTCTGTTGTTTCTCAAGCTGCCTATTCCAACCCCACAAATAAACGTACAAGTGAGTGGATTTATATTTCTGTTATGTTTTCTTTCAAATTGAAAACTTGAAAAGCTTACGTAATATCTGCTAAATTGATCACAGAGACATCAGGAACTGTGAAAAATTAAAACCTTAACATTTGCAGCAAAATTGCTTTGCATATTCATTATTCATTAAGTTTAAGTTTCATAAGTAATTTATATTTATTAAATTTTAAACACTTGGTGTGCAGCTTATCTGGAGCATTCAGTGTGATGTGATGAGAAAGGCAATTCTTGTGCCAAAAATAATTAATCATAAAATGTACATATATGCCTCTATAAAAACACACATCCCACGTGGTAGAAAATAGGAAGCTTTCTTTTGAAATGGCTCATCTTTTCAATGTTAGTATTGCTGTTACAAAGAGTTATTACAAATTTCAAAATGAAAGTGACAAATAAACAGGACTACATAGCAATTTGTTTTATTCCATACTGATATTTTTTTTAAAAGTAGTTACAGCTGCTGATGCAAATTGTGGTGGCCACTTCACAGTGCATGTTGAATTTAGATAAGCAGTAATTACTATTTACTACTGAGGAAAGAAATTCTGGGACATTACAACACCAGTAAAGTTACAAAGCAAACCAGATTCAAGTCTGGTAATGAGTAAGATACTGATGATGCACAAAATACAAGTCACTCATCAACTATGTAGGCTAGACTTTGAATTATGATCCATATATCCAGAAAAATTATATGGAATGATGAGATTTACTTTTCTTTCTTTCTGGATAAACAATTGCTTCTGTGTCATTCCAGAATGAAAGCAGTTCTTATCCTTTATTGTAATAGCTATTATATGGTGAGAACGTCACATTATGATCTGGATTCAGGACCAAGTTAATCAGAGGTTTTCATTTCATTCAGAAACTCACAAATAATGGACTTTGCATATCTACATTAAACTCTGTTGACACTTGATGGAACATATTATCATTCCTGTACTTCAGGAATGTTGAAAGATGTAGTTTTCATATAAGATATTGCATGGACTGTGAAGTCATTGCTGGCAATGATTTTCTACACATACATACGTGTGCATAACTGTGTGGTTTCTTAACCTCACTCTAGCTGAGTTTTGGCCATAGGGCCACCTCAAGTCACTTGACAGAATTTGAAATATAAAGC
Source organism: Carcinoscorpius rotundicauda (assembly GCA_011833715.1). NCBI lineage: Eukaryota > Metazoa > Arthropoda > Merostomata > Xiphosura > Limulidae > Carcinoscorpius > Carcinoscorpius rotundicauda. Next base: position 109,793,340 of record CM022394.1, on the reverse strand, counting down.
TAAGTACAACTGTTACAAGTTAGGTTGTATTAATCACCTATGTATCCTGTGCTTCAAAAATGCTGTTGTTGTCATGTTGGATGTTCTTAACATGCTAGCTGTGGAAATTTCATCATCAACATCCCCTAGTAAGTTATTTTTCTCACTGAAATTACTTGAACATTTGTCTAATTATTTAATCTACTAAGTATTACAGCACTGTTATTAGTAATTTTCAAAAACAATACTTTACGATCTCTCACATAAACAGCTATTCAGTTTTGCCCTTTAAGTGCATAGTTTGTTTTTCACATGCTATAAGCATTGAGCTCCCACATATATAAAATCAAATAGTTCATCTGCATCTGGTATGTAAATTTTCATGCCACAACTCTTCACCTGCAGGAGTGCAAGACACTCTCCTGACACGTTATTCCCTCAGTTCTACTCTACCAATTATCATTTCTCATTTAAAAGTATTTGTGTCAAGATGATTTTTTTTGTATTTCAATTGTATTTTTTCATTCAACTTAGTGTACGTTTTGTTATTTTAATTCCAAAGTGAATTGGTTTTACTTCAAAAGTTTACAAATGTTTTGATATTTTTTCACAAGATATTTAGATTTGATTCTTCATTGTAACACAATGAGTTTTGAAATACAAAATACCACTTTGGAGGTAATACCTTCCACTACCACACATAGGTGAATGCAACTCATCTGTGGCCTTATTGGCTCTCATCTGCCATGAGATTGATCATTATGAGTCGCCCTGTATCTCATGGTGTTTACCATTATTTGTCCCAAAAATACTGAATGTGTTTAGGCCAACAAAGATTTTATCAGCCTTTTTCCACCACCTGATTTTGTTGTATCATCTGTCCCCAGTGACACAGTGATGTGTCTGAGGAATCACACCATTAGAAACTGGGCATCAATACCCATGGTGGGCAGAGCACAAATAGCTTAATGTGTAGCATTGTGCTTAAGTCCTAAACAAGTAATCAATTTTATCAACTTCTTGCCTTACCCTTTGGGTTTGCTTTGGCTTCACGTGATTTTTGTCAGGTGGTCAAGGCTTTTGCTCTACATTTGCATGCTAGGAGATTGAGCTTGCATCATTATATGGGTGACTGGCTTCTGTTAGCTTGTTGTGAATGGGAGTCTGCCATTTAATTCATCTGCTGCTTCTGGAAGTAGCTTGTGTGGGTGGGTTACTCAAATTGGAGAAGTCATTCTTTATACCTACCCAGTATCTTGTCCATTTAGGTGTCTTTTTGATCATTCATCTCAGTAAGGCCTATGCTTCTCCTCTTTGACTTCATTCAGTGCAGCTTTCTGTCCTTTCTTACAGTTCACAAGGGTCTGTCACATTCGGGAAAGTGAATTTCTGCAGAAGCCCTTATCCCCTTGGGTCATGCACATATGAAGTCTCTCAATGGGTTCTGCATAACCAGTGGAATCTTGTATGAAATCCATTACAGGTTCCTATTTCCATTCCTCCTTTTCTTCTTGGAAATCTATATTGATGGTTGGATAGGCTCACATATTGGCAGGTGTTCGTATCTTCCCTTTGGATTCACATATCTTCGTAGATGCTTCCCTTTAGGGTTGGTGGATCAGCAGGAAGCTTCGAGTCAGTGCTCTCTGGCCAAAAGGTCTTACCATGTCAACATCCTGGAGCTTCTGGCTGTATGTTGTGTTTTGTATTATTTTCTTCATCTTTACAGGAATTGTCTGGTCGTGATCCATTACAACAATTGTATAGTGATGGCTTATATGAATCACCAAGATGGCACCCATTCTTGTTCCCTTTGTGGTCAAACATTGAATCTCCATTTTTGAGTTCACACATGCATGGTTTTCATTTCCTTGAATGCCCTGTTCTGGGTGCATTTAATCTTGTTGGAGATCATTCTTCCTGTCCTGACAAAGGACAATGGAATGATCTCTCAAACCTCTTGTTTTACAGTGGCTCTGTCTTACCTAGATAATTTCCAACATTCCTCAGTATCAAGTCATCTATATTTTTACTCCAGGTTCCTCATCAACTGGCATGACATGGCAAGGTGGTTAGGGCCCTCAACTCATAATCTGAGGGTTGCAGGTTTGAATCCCTGTCACACCAAACATGTTCACCCTTTCAACCATGGAGACAGTATAATGTAATGGTCGTTACCACTATTTGTTGGTAAAAGAGTAGCTCAAGAGTTGGCAGTGGGTGGTAATGACTAGTTACCTTCCCTCTTGTTTTACATTGCTAAATTAGGGACAGCTAGTGCCGATAGCCCTCATGTAGCTTTGCACCAAATTTAAAACAATTCTAACCAACTTGCTGTGGCTGTTGATGTATTCAGTCATGATTGGATGAAAAATACTTGTGTTTATTCTCCCATTTATCTTCTTTCCAGGGTGATTTTGATCATTCATGCTAATGATTCCGTCCAGTTCCCGGTAAGCAGATCCAATTTATCCTGGTGGGTCACTTGCTTTTTAGCTTGTTCCATTGGGTCTTCCTCTAAGGATGTTTATAAAAAAAAAAGTAAAAAGTTGTCTGCCATTGATCTTTAAGTCAAGGGTTTTTCCTTGCTTGGCCCACTGTTTCACACCTTATATATTTCCTCATTTGGTTGTTTGATTAAAGGTTATTAGGCTGCCTTGTCCCACACTTATTTTCCAGGTACTCTAAAGTTCTAACCTGTTCTACTCTTTCCTTGTTATTACATCCCATCTGTATTTGTCATCCATTTTTGCATGGATTGGAATATTAGTGTGTTTCTTCACTGCATTACATTGCCTCTCTTTGAACCTCTGTCCTTGTGCTTGATTTTTGTTATCCATTAAGATCTATTTGCTTCTCCTATTGGCCAATGGTCATTGTTGGTTGAATTTATTTGTTAGTAATGTTTCAAATACTTTATATTCCTCCACATATATTATTCTTTATCCATGTCAATTGTTCCTTCTCAGAACTTTGGTGGCTTGTGAAAGAAACTCCTTCTTCTCACCCATTCACAACTTGTATCTTCAATTATATCTGATTAGGCTACTAATAGTGTAGAAGACGAAATGTTTTTCTATCTAATATTTTAGCTCTGTATAGATGAACCTGAGGAGATGTTAAGCCATCATAATTGAAGTTCACCTCTTTGATTGTGATCCCTCATCCACATGGCTGTCACTTTGCAATGGCTGGGTTTTGAATTCAGAGCTGAACCAGTAAAAATAGGTTTTTACACATGTATTATAGAGATGTTTCTGTTTCTTACTCAATCATACTTTTTTTTCTCTCTCATCTGTGTGTTGTGAATCACAGTGGTCAAACTTATAGATTAACATGTTTGTTCTTTTTATTTCATGCCTTGATAATTTTCATATACTGAGGATGTTATTGTTCTGGAGACAGTTTATGTCAGATGGTTTTGAGTGGGTTAGTTTCCATGTTTTCATTAAAGGGACATCTTTATTATGCCATTCACCCAGGTGTTGGGTTCCTGGATCAGTTAAAAAGTTTATAACTTTTGTATCATGTGTCCCATTCCCTAGGATGGAGGGGCAAAATTCCCTCCATTCTGCTAAATTTGAGGTGAAGAGTTACCTGTGGCTGGGTTTTGGATGCAGTAGATTTGCAATATACAATCTGTTGTTCCCTTACTACTTTACACCTAGAGGCACAATGTTTTGCTCTCACCTACATTAAGGTACTCTATGGTATTGAGGTGCCTATATATTGTTCTCTTCTGTTTAGATGTGTTCCTTTAATTTTCAGTCTGTATCGTGACACCTCTTTCTGCACTGGACAGAGTATACTTGGTACAGAATGATTCTGTAATGTATCTATTTTCTTACGATGTTCTTTGGATACTTTCAAAGAATTTTCCTTGTTTTTCCTTTACACTAATCCCTCAACCTATTCAATATGAGATTCTAGCTATCTTTGTAATCCATTTTGTTGTGTTTCTCACAACTAGATAATTATACCAAAAGCATAATATTCTCATGGTTATGTGGTAAATTACTAAAAATAAGTTGTTTCTACAGCTTTACTTTTTTTGACAATAGCATCTGTCTTCTACTAAGTTTCAGCAGTGTTTTCCTGTAAGATCTTTGCTTTCAAGATCGTCACAAATCTTGAGGTTAATCATGAACTCCAGAATAGTAAGGTAGGATTAACTGTATCATTTCCTTTTGGTGATTAAAAACATTTGTGTTATAATAGTATAACATAACGTTCTTTTTTTTTTCTTGTTCTTTTTATACTGAATATTACAGGTGGGTAATAGGTAGGTGAGTGAAGAGATATCAAACAAAGCCATGATGTTACCCACTATGCTTACATGAGAGAGGATTTAGTTGACATTGTTAACAAATGTGTTTTCTAATTTTCTAGTGATAGCATCTCTAATGACAATTATAATGTGGGCAGCATTATTTCATACTGTCTTGATTAACAACATTATGACACAAGAAGAACTTGAAGAAGGATGGACTTCAAAGGATAAGGCATATTTATCAAAGAGTTTTTGGTATGTTCTTATTGCCTTATTTTTCTATTTTATAAACATTGTTCTTGTACATCTAGCTATAACTCAACCATGGGAACGTAGAAAGCCAAAAGCTCTCCCTGATCAAAATCCAAATGGAGTGATAATGTTATATTGAGAAACAAACATCACTTATTAGTGATGCCTGATTTGATTTATTTTTATGTAAGTTGCAGTCTTCTACAGTGGCAATTCTTAATCATTTTCAAGAGTAATTCTGGCTGAAAACTATTTATACTGGATTTCACAAATGTATCATATATATCTTGAATAAAAACTTTCATTCTGAGTACAGTGAAATCTAACTGAGCAATTCTGTTATAGATTTAAATATGCTTGATGTAGAAGTATTTTTCTAATCAATTTATTTTCAATGTGGTTAATTAGACATATGAAAATAGAGGGAGAAAAAATAAAAATCTTTATACTTAGATAATGAAATGAACAAGGGTATTTTTAAATGTCAAAAATCTAGCAAAATGAAAATTGTGTGCTACTTTCTATTTAATTATACATAAAAACAGGTTACTAGGGGCTTGATTTGGACATGAAATGCATTTTTAGGTCTAATTCAATATAAGATCAGTTTCTGTCCTGATTAGGCTTCAATAAAGCAGTAGAACTAGAGTAAGAATGCAGAAATCCTGATTTAAATTACCAAAAATTGTGTTTACATCCTGAAAGAAACTGTTACTGAACTTTTCTTTTAAGGCATATGCTATTATTTTAGTAGGTTTTTGAATGGTAATGTTATTACAAATGAACATTGTAAAATTATTCAGACTGAAACAAAATAACCATTAGACTCCATTTTGAAATAGCTGTCAGTTATAGAATTCTGTGCATTAAGTTTCAATATTCTAGTATCATTACTTTAGAAAATTAGCTGGGCATCAGAAGCACTTATAGTCAATGTATTTTATATCAGTGTTGGATTATTTGCTATATAACTCGACATTTCCATTTGCTTTTGGAGAATGTTACGAGCCTCTTCATTGTAAGAAAATGTCACATCTACTGGTCTTAATTAGACTATATTATATCTGTAGATTTTTGTTGACCTTTAACAGGGAGATGAAAGAAAATTTATCTTCTGGATCTTAATTTAATGTGAAATATAATTGTTCATCTTTAGCAGTTGTTCACACATATAACAATAGTAGGTGATTTTAAATAGGTGGAAAACTTTTTTCAGTGTAAGTAATGAAGTGATCGACAACTTGAACAAGTTTTTATATAGACTACAACTGAGCTGAGTAACCGTGTGGAGTTGAAGTGTGTATTAAGGATAAAATAAAAACTTACTTAATACAGATTAAAGTTGTTTAAGAGGTAATCCCCTGCACTTGGTAAAATACAAATTTTTAAAATGTTTTAACAAGTCATTATGTAGCTACATAGGTTAAAATTAAGTGCAATATTTATTGTAACTTCCTAAATACATGTAGTCTTGAATTTTGTTCTCTAATCAAAAATATATTGTAAGAAATCAAGAATGAACATGAAATTATGTCTTCATTATCAATAAACATTATTGTACCTGTTCTGTCTAAGGTTTATGTGATAACTAACTAGTTTTGCCTGACCTATCAAAAACATGATGAGTTGGAGTTTTGATATCCCTCTAGTGGGGCTTCTGCTTAAATAATGTTAGTTCTAAAACAAGTGGACTTGTACATTTCAATGTCTGTGGTTAGATTTCTTTTATGTCATTGTGAAAATGAAAGTTCTGATAGAACAGCTTAATACTGGATATTTCCTGTTAAGTTAGTTAACTTTAAGTATATTTGATCATGGTTTACACACATGATCCTGTATGTAAAGAATGTTGCTACAAAGATATTAATATGACTGCATGTGTCCTGCACTGTGCTAGTTTTGATTATAAAAACAGAATTATGTTTTTAGATATTAATTTGTTTTAATCATATGCTGTTTATTTAACACAAAGCTTCACAATGGGCTCTCTGTGTTCTGTCCTCCTTGGGAAATCGAATTCTAGATTTTCAGTGTGTAAGTCAACAAACTTACTGAATTGCAATTATAGCTGTGTTGCTTAGTTATTTTGTTATATTGTTACATTCAAAACTTTAAACTTTTAATTTGTAAATATATCGAATATTGGGTGCCACTTTTCCACTATTTTTTATGTTAGGCAGAAAACAAATGAAAGTAATTCACAGATTTGTTATTTCTTAACCACATCACAGTGCAAGGTTTTTTTTTCTAACTTGTGCCACCTATAAGTATAAGAACATCTTGAAATAAATATACTTAAAGTCAACAGAGTAGTTGAATAGTACAACTCTTGAAATTAATTTTATAATAAACCAAGCCACAAAAACTATGAAAAAGTTTACAAAAATATTGTGAAACAAGAAACTATTTTTTAAGACAAGAAACGTTTTGTGTATAAATGCAACCAAAGTTGCAATATTTTGTTCTTTTGTCATATTCTATAGTAGTTGTTTTCTAACATATCAGAAATGTATTAATGCAAATGGTATTAAGAATCCAGTAGAAAGCTACTGGGTTTAATTTTGTTTGAAGAAAACCTAAGTTTATTTTCTTTCACATGAGACTCTTTTTCTCAAATTATGTTTATTTTTGCATAAAATCTTGTCATTGAAAATGCAATTGATATACATGAAATATAGTTTTTAAAGAACTATACGGAACTTAATTCTATTTTAAATTACTTAAACATTTAATTTTTAAAGAAAGTATTTTGTATGAAAGTAAACCAACAGGTATTATAATAATGCTGGATGCTATACAGTGATAAAAGCCTAAAACTTTACATTAAAGTGATTGTTATTTTGTTGAACCAATTAAAAGTTTGTTGAAAAAAGAAATATATTGTTTCTTTAACCAGCATGTGCCAAAAAAAAAACAAATTTCAAGATACATTTTATTCAGTTTATTTGATAGTTATTAATATTTTATATGACGTTCTTGTAGTAGTAGTTTTACATTTTGCTACAAAGTAGTTTTTGTATGAGATATAAGTTATTCTCTACTTTATTCTGATGCCACTTTCCATGTAATGAAGTCTATGATTTTTCTCTTGTTGCACTGTTTTTCTCTTACTCAGTTATGCTTTTCTTATCTTGCTGTTTAAAAAGTATACTTTCTCTTTTGATTTGTTTTTCTTGTGGACATATTTTTAATAATATCTTCAAGGTGTATGTATGAATTTGCAAACAATTTCTGAGTGTTTGTAATGAAATTTTTATAAAAAGTGTTGTTGTCTTCTTGTCTGTTCATAATAAAATGATATTTACAAAGTATGTAATTTTTATGAGCTGTTAGTTTTCTTATTTACAGCAGAGTTTACTTAAAAATGAAATCTAAGTTAATATGAGCTTCACCTTATTAGCATTCTCTCTCACAATACTTATGTTTGGATTCCAGATCTCAAACAATGCTTTTTCATAATACCTAACCTACCTGAAAAAACAAAAATATATTTTTTAAAAGTTGTATAGAATTTAAATACTGTTACTTAAATTCTAATGTCAGGATGCATTGACAGAGTTGCTACTCTGGATTGATTTTTTATGAACTGAAGGAATGTTGCTTAGTAATATATACCCAGCTCTTGGAAAATATTCCTAGTGCCACATTTAGACAATAAAAATTAGTAACAGTATTTTAATTGTATCCAAATTAAAAAACAACCTTTTATTGGTTCTAACTGATTAATACTGAAAAACATTATCCGAGACCTAGAATATGGAGAGAGAAAAAATTTGAGAATGCTAAACCTGTGTACACAGGTGGGGTTCAAAGTGTGCCTATTATGACTTTCCCAAAGTTATATTCAAAATTTAGTCAAACAAGTTTATTATTACTGGATTATGGTAAAAGTTTCATATAATCATATAAGTTTTGACTTCTTAATTTGAAAAGGAAATATTAAAAAAATTATCTCTATATTCATTCTTATTGCTCTGAATTCACTATACTAGCTGTCTTGCTTCTTGTCTTACACTGCTAAATTAGGGATGGCTAGTGCAGATAGATTTTCTTTCATCTCTTAAATGGGCTTCAGAATGTCCACCAATTACATACAATACAGATATTTATAGGTCGAAATTTGAAATAAGACCCTCCTACCTTTTATTTTTTTATTTTCTGAGACATAAATAAAATAATAACACTCATTAAAGAAACTCTTCCTAAATCTTCAGGCTTTTGAAGTTACTTACTTCATTATGCTTACTAGTCAATGGCACGTTTGAAATGAACAGAAAGACTACTTTGTGAACTAGGTGATTATTACATTTTTATGTTAACTTATTTCAACCATTTCCCAAGCAAATGTTATTGAGTTAGTGCTTCAGTAAGTAATGACAATTTTTGAAACTTTTTATAGATCAGTTACAAAGCCAGATAAGTTAGTTTTGGGGTATTCTGTTTTACTGTTTGAATATTATTTGAAACCTACATGAATTACTTTTGTACAGTTTAATTAAAGACAAAAATTTGGGTTAATGAAGACTGGATTTGGAAAACAAAATACCTTATTCCTGAAGTGTATGCTGAATTTCCTATTGTTAATGTTTATATATTTTTTATTATTACTGTATATTTTAAATAAAAGTAGTTAAAATGTAAGAATTAAAACATATTAGTTTAAATTTTTAAAAAATGTAAATGAAAAAATTTCTATCGAAGAACAGTTAGGCATTCCATGATATAACCTAATATTTTGTGTGCCTTGTCCTTCCATACTCCTGCTTGATTTATTACTACTTGGTGTGTTGGACAAGGTTCAAAGTGCAATAAAACAATAATATTAAACAGAAATAACTGTACTCTGTTACAGGTCTGAGGCTGTTTAGAATAAATAACTAATGTTTCAGTTACAATCTACAGTCTTTCTGGAGAGAAAAAAAAGGTTAAGTTAAATTTATTTCATGCTTTTTGGATTATTTTAATGAAAGGGGTTCTGGAGGTTATGTAAATGAAATATAAAAACTGTAAGAGGTAAAAAATATTTTTATTCTTAAATGAAAATGAGATTCTGACTTAAATTTGTGGACAAATCTTTCATAAAAATACTTAGTAAACAAATCTGGTGTATAAAGTCTGTATTTTATGAACAAATTAATTTTGGTGACTATATATATCAAATATGCATACAGGAACAAGGTATCTGGGTAGGAAAACATTTATTTCTATTTAAACATCTAACAGTTTTCATAACAAACATGCAGTGTGAAAAAAAAAGAAAATAAATTACACTTTCTTTGAAAATAATATATGGTTTGTTACAATTTTAATGGAAAAGTATATGAATCTAGTATTGTGTCAAATAAAAGTATTTTATAACTTTTCCATATTTGATGTTAAATAGTATTGTACAAAACTGATACTGAAATAACTTTATGAAAGTAAAGATTTTGTAAAAACATGCAAACAGTCTTACTTTTAGTAGCTGCTTCAAATAAATCAAAAAAGTAAAAAATGAATGTAAAAATTAAAATATATACAAAATTTAACCAACCATTTACCATTCAGGCTTAAAACCTATCTTATAAATATATTGATGAAAATATAGTGATATTGAAAATATATTTCTTCAGTTGACATGAAGTTAATATGCTTTAATGTTGATTGATTTATAAAACATTAATACATGGGTTAGAAAAGGCCCTTTTATTCAAATTGCAATGAAATTAATACTGATATTTAACATAAAACATCATAAGTATTGTTATTGTAAAGAATAACCCTCTTATAAAATTGAAAACAAACACACATATATATAGCTATTAACTGTATGAACATAAAAAATGTACAATTATCATAGTTTTCATCAAAATATCAAACCTGAAGAAACAAATACTTTTGTTTTAGAATCCTCATTCAAAGATTTAGACTTGGCACGGAAATGGTAGAGATCATGTTTGTGGTCTTTATGTTTCATGGGTTTGTACTGCTGGGGTTCACAGAATTCCTGAAAATACATAAACATACAATGAAAATAAGTTTCAATATTACTGTTTTTCAGCATTAAATAATGGTCTAAAATATAAATAAACCAGCAAGTTATTAGCTTCAAGATATATGAAATGCTGTTTATATAATCACTTTTAGTGCACTGAAACAACACATTCAACAAAAAACATTGTGGAACAATCTTACAAAAATGATCTCATAGTAGTGATGCAGGTATTATATACTTAAACTATGAACTTTTCAAATCTTACCCAGTGCTTCTCATAGAAAGCTTTGTAACCTCCATCAAGGATATACATTTCTGGATGATATAACTGGGGATAGCACTCTTTATTGGCTTGTCTGTCCATTTCTCTTAGAAATTTGTACCTAAATCAATTGAGAGAATTAATTAAACAAACATTTCTAGAAATATTATAAAGGTTTTGAAGTTTACAATTTATAAGTTGCACAAAACAATAAAATTTGATATTCAAGGTTGAATGGTTGTTGTGAAGAAATCTAACAAGAATTTGCCAAATATTAACATGTCAGAAAAGTTTACAAAATGTATTGTTTCTATGGTGAACTTAAATTTTATAGGATACAACACATATGTTTTACTTGGTAAGATGTGACAGCAACCCTTATCGAAAAATTTGAACATTGTTTGGGAGTGAAGACTGAATAATTTCTAACCTTTTTTTGATGTTTCTTCATAGAAGGTAAAATTCAAACTAGATTTAGAAGTCCCAGGCCCAGGAAAAGTTTCTCTCTTTAACTTATAACAATAATGAATTAACAGTCTAAATTAAATGTCTGAGTGATTTTTTTCACCACTTCCAGGTGAGCTGGAATTCTATCTAAGGTAAAGTGTATTCTGAGTATTTTCAAATATTTTTATATTGGTCAACAATAATAAAATATTCTAATACAGGTGTGCTTTTATTATTTAATATTATACTTCAAAAATTCATCTAAGATAAATGTTTCTGTATGAAAGATTTTGAAATTATAAGGGTTTAACCCTTTCTACACTGGAAGGATTGTTTCTGATATCTTCTTATTTTTCCTTTCCACAATGCGAATACTTAACAAACTTGCGAGAAACTTAGCAAAAACCTATTAAACAGTATTCTATATAAAATTAATGTAATTTGAATAAGTAGTTTGATAACTTTTTAAGGCTGTGAAATGTCCAAAGCTTTGTAGTGATGCACTCTTTTAAAACAAAAATACTTCCCTTTCATTGTAGAATTTCATTTTCTTAAATACTTTTGATCAGAAAATACAATTTTATATATCCATTCAGTCTCAACTGTAATTATGTACATCAACATATATTTCTTTTGATATTCTATTCTGCCATTTGCAGTTGCCTAGAACCTTACCTTTAAAATTTAAGTTACCTCTGTCTTTGTCAGGAGGCTAAGTATCATCATTTTTGGTAACGATAGTCTTGGTCAAAATAAATGTATATCTAATATAATTTATTTTCATTAAATAATATGTTATTTTATTTGAGTGCATCTTCAGAAGTGAAAATATTTGTATGAGAAATTATACACGCTTTCTTTAATCTATGATTTATTGCTTAGTGTTCTATACTTCTCATTAGATTCTTTTATTCCATACAAGAGCTTCAGGTAGCAAATATCTAAAGAAAAAAGAATTACTGTTTTCCGTTGTTTTGTCAGTGTTTTCAGTTTGTGTTCACAATGTACACTAGCCTTGCTAGGTCTTTCAGGCAGGCTTTCATTTTGATGGGTAGAATATTTCTAGGTGTTACCGCCATGTTGAGAATCCTATGTTGAATTTATGTATTTCTTCATTGCTTAATTTTTGGTTGAACTATTGATTACAAGGTTTGTTGGTGGTTCGTCCAAAAATTAAGCAATGAAGAAATCTACTCAACAAAGGAATAAATTTTGCAGTAACATCTAGAAATATTCCATCCATTGAAATGAAAGCCTGCCTGGAAGACCTAGCTAAAAGACAAAGTTAATATTATTAAAGCTTAATAACTAAGTAATACAATTGACATTTTTAAACACATTTATTAGTTAGATCTTATAACATCCTTATTAACAGGATGCAGGTTCTCTAAATTAAGAGGATATAATAGGGTACTTATCAAGAAGGTTGTCTGTCAGAAGAAACTTTATACTTATTTTTAAAATGCATATAATATTAAGTATCCAAACTATAAGTACTATATAATTACAAAATCAATCTCTGTTCTGGAGGAAAATTAAGAGCTTATGTTAAATGCTGGCTCCCAAGAAGCATAGCAGTATGTCTGTGAACATAACAATGCTAGAAACTGGGTTTTGATACCTGTGGTGGGCAGAGCACAGACAGCCCAATGTGTAGTTTTGTGCTTAATTAGAAACTATGTTAAACGTTTAAACAATACTGACTTTTGTATGTTTAATAGACTACAAACTAATAAAGGATTCAAACTTACAAGGCAGGTCCTCTTTCAGAAGAAAATTCACAATGAAAGACAATTATGTGTCTGCAGTTCTTTTGTGATGGCTTTTTGATATTAGAAAAAAACTCCTGAACAATTCCAGGTTTAGTGTATATATTTTTTGCACCCTGAGAAAAGGAAAGTTTGATTTTATCAACAAATTTATTTAAACAATTATTAGCTAACAGATCTATTTAGGATAAAAGCAATTACTCAACATTCTGAGTTTCGTTAATAGTAGTTAAAACAGTAATTAGTTGATGGTTCTGTATAAAATGAAACTGATTTAACACTAAATGATAATATTCTAAATTGCAATGTGCCACTAATAACACAACAGTTGATAGGGTTGTCTAAATAATAACAATATACAGATAAGCTAATCAAAACTTAATATAGTGAATACACTATATTCTCATATCTTACTATCACTTACACATTTCAGTTAGTTCTTAGGGTTTAAAATTTTTTCTTACTTCTAGCTGTCAGCTCTGTAATGGGTTAATTAAAGTTGGGGATTAGTTACATTAAACATGTCATCGTATGTTTGGTAAATAATTTCTCTTTTTATTATATTTATTTTTATGTCAATAGGAGAATGTGTATTTTTATTATTTATTGTACAGTTTTGATTTATTTATTACTTTTCAGTACTGAACTATCCTGCTACCTATATTTAAATAGATCTCAGATGTTCAGCTACTCCAAAGTTAAACTGTGGAGACCATTTGGTAGGCTTCTATTGATTACTAGACACTGGTTTAAGATCTTAATACTTGATGAATAAATACCTTCAAACAAATGAATGGTTGCTCATTCACAAGCTGAGGGCACAACAGATATCAAAGAAACTGTCTGTTGTTATTAGTTTATAAACTTTATAATACTGGTTATTCTGAATAAAAATATCATCAATCTACAAGATTGATCTGGTAAAAGATTACTTGCAGTTTTTAAGATGATTGCTTGCAAGCCATAAAACAAGGATTTTAAAATCAGTTAATCATAAAAATTTATCAAAACTATTTAACTGGAATTTCCTGGTGTGTGAATGCTGCTAACCACATGCTGATGTAAAAATTTATAAACTTACAATAACGTGACCTCCTTCATATTCATATGGATATCGACAGTCGACAATGGTGTAACCACTAATCAAGTCACTATAACAACCAGTCAACAGCTTCACCAACTGAAACCACAATCAAGTAAACAGATTTGAATTAAAGAAATAAACAAATCAATTAACATAGTAAAGATATTAAACAAACTTTGCAAAGTTTAAAGTTTTGGTTTTCTTTATATCCAATTAATATTGTGTAAAGTTGTGTTTCAAACAGAGCTAGGTAGAGTACCAGCTCTAGCTGGAGGTATGAAAATAATATGTGCAACAGATTATAATGATGTTTTACTGCATCTGGAGGTATCATAACATATAACACACAATAAGTAAAACAGACTGGAATGCATTACTGTATCTGGAGATAATGTACACAGTACAATACATACAACAGATAGAATCATATTTCACTACATCTGAAGATACAATAATGTAAAATAGAACGGATTAAAATGTCTTACTCTATCTGGAGATAATGTACACGGTACAATATATAAAACAGGTAGAATCATATTTCACTACATCTGTGGGTATGATAATGTAAAATAAACAGAACAGATTAAAATGTCTTACTGTATCTGGAGAAATGTTCTTTAATTCTCTCTGTTTTCCTTCAATTAGAGGCAATGCATATGGCTGAAAAATGATAAAAACAGATCTTAAACATTCATATTTTTATGATGTACTGTCTACTGTCCATTGAAAAAATATATAAAGAGAAAAACTGATTTAAAAATCTTTCAGAATTCTTTTAAGACAGATATATGCTCAAGAAATGGTTTTAAAACAGTTGGAATAGCTACAAAAATGTAGAGTTATTCTTGCAATGTTTACATATCAACTACACAAGCATACATTTTTCCTTAGATATAAAATGCTTTTCAATGTTTTAGTCATTTTCAATGATGTAAACCTCAATACAAGTATACCTTTTTCATGAGTATAGCACATTTTTAATGTATACATCAAAACGAAATAAGCATACTATTTTTTAGTTATAACACATTTTTCAATGCATACATCTATACTAAATAAGCACACTATTTTTTTAGTTATAACATTTTTTAGTGGTCACATCTTTACTTTACAGGCTTACTTTAGCTAACATGACAAGGTAAAGATCTGTGTATTTTCTGAAGATTGGTAATGTAAATAATTTTAGACAAATGTGAACTTACCTTTGAAAAATCACCAATCAAGTTAGGGTTCATATCCGCTAGAATGAAAAATTAGTTATATGTAATTACGAACCTGTATAATATAAAAGGAAGATAAGCTTACAGTGACCATTGATCCAATAATTTTGAATTCTTAAGTTTATATAATCCACACAAAAACAAAAAGCATTTAGTAAATACACACTGCATTAATTATCAACATTTTTGTCTTCATATTGTAAACCTCACTTCAACCTGTTGTGTTTTTCTATTCCTATTGCATAATAGTTTAACTCTTTTGCAATGGGCTCAGTTTAATGTACTAGTTTGTATACTCATTTACTATATTAAGTATTATTATAACTTTTGATGCAGTATGTGTATCTTCACAAAATTTGGTAGACTTTTAGTGATGATTACAAAATTTTGTGAACAAAAAATCAGATTTTTGATTGAAGTATTATTAAAGATTTGTTTGTTACAAATAGAGTCTGTTTCGTTACTAGTCTGAGTGGAAAGTGATTTTCTGTCATGATTAAAAACACTGTTCTTCATCCCAACAATATCAAACATTATTTGTGTAATTCATAAAACCTCCTAAATACATTTCAAATGTTTCTTCTCAGTAAGACTTTATATTTTGTCTGTTATTTTCTCTACCCTAATTGTATGAGATCTGTCCATTTTACCAACTTTGTAATGACCATAAAATAATTAAGAAATAAATATAAATTATGCTTTTTTTAGTGTTAGAATGACTACTGATTATAACATGAAAATACAAATGTTTAGTCTAAATAACTTAAGTGTCATTATATTATATATTTTTATTGCATTCACCTTCCAGTAGTGTCTGGCTAAAATTACATAACTTACATTGACATGATGCATGTGCAGTTACTTTACTGTGTCCAATAACATACAACAGACTTCACAAAGTTGTAGTGGACTAGTATTTTGTAACAGATAGTCACATTTCAATTATTATACATTACATATGTATAGAGATTATTAATATATAGAAGTAAGTTATTACACGCTGATTTTTCTTAAAATACAGAAAAATAATGAATTAAAGTAAACAATTATTTCTTCTGGCTATAAACTTTGACTCAGTTGCTGCTGGACATAGGTTGCTAAGCCTTTTAAAATTTTGCATGTCGAGATTGTGAAACAAAATATTTTTTTTTTGATGTCATTGATGTCTTAGTTTGAAAGAAAGTGGCAACGTTTTAACAGACTAAAATGGCTGAGAAAACCATGACAGGAACATTCTGAATGATTGACTGGTTACTCACTCGTTATATACTGAGGCAAGTGTATATAAGAGACTGTTTCCAAAAATAGAAAGAGATGAACATGACTGTTGTGTTTGATTCAGTACATAAGCTATATCTTAGCAAAATGAGAAAATACAAGATTTTTATTTTATGTTCTAGTTTGTCAATATTAGTAATTTGAGTTTCTAATTTGCACAAACTATATAGAGTTCATTTTGACAAAGTAAACATCTAATTTTAACCAGTGCTGCATTCAATATACTCACAAAGGTCAATATTCAGATGTGTATTTTGAATATTTACTTTTAAAATAGGAAATTGACTCATACATAATAGTCTGAATTATAATCTACAGTTTGGTACTAAACTTACTGACATAAATTCATAAAATAGCAGTTCAATAAAATTTTGAATGCACTTATGTTACTGTCCAATGGCCTTTGACTTTTGAACTATCACAAAACTGTTAAACTACTACATATATTAATGTAATAAGACTATAAAAAAGTATTTCCTCTGAAAGTAATATAGCATACAGTATTAAATAATTAATACTGTGTTTATCTGCTTATCATTTGAAGGAAAGACTTTATTCATCTTACATTTCATTAATGCTTTTATGATGGTTGCTTCAGTTTCGGAACAAGACCTCTGTACAGGCTTTCTAATGGGTGGCTCCTGTTAAATAAGAAATGCAAAAAAAAAATTAAAGTAAAAGATATCCTAATAAGTGACCATATGTCCTTTCTGAAGACACTTAATAGCTAAACAAGTTAAATTATCAATACCATTTGCACAACATAACTGATGGAAATTTAACTACCTGTATTTTAATTTTCTCACAGGAAAACTACATATTAGAACAGATCTTGGACTATTTGAAAAACAGGGTTTTAACGACTTAATAATGAGACAATCATTCACTACCTCTTCTTTATCCTTTAAATAACACAAATGGTTTGGATGTTATGTGTTTTTTTAATTATGTAGGACTATTATGCACTTTAAAGCACTTAATTAAACACAAGATGCCATGACAGGAGTTTGAATAAATGTTTTAGTCAAAAATTTCTTCTAGATGAATCAAATACAACTATACTTAATATCTCAAGTATTATTCCTCTCTTAACATTAAAACTGTTTGCATTGTTAAATTCTTGAATCTGAACTCACATTATTGTTATTAATAGATCATTCATCCACTTTAAACACTTAAAGTGAACACTGATTGGTTTTTAAACACTTTTCAAGTCATATGGTTTTAAGAAATGATAATATAATGGCTTTCTGTTGCAATAATATTAATATAAATATCATAAAGAGTACACATATAACATACTTAGAGTCATTAAAGAGAAAAATAATTCACCCAAAAAGACATTTTTGATGGCTTTTTGTGTATAGGTATGATGTTCAATAAAAATGAATAAAAGCGAGATACAGTACCATTAGAATAACATTGATAGCACAAACACATTAGAAAACTGCAAAACTAAATGGTAAATCCATGAAGCATTTTGAACTGAAACCTACACAAAGAGGTATGCTCTTTCTTCTTTTGCTCTGGATGGGACTTCCAAGACCTTTGGGTGGCTCTGGTCGCTTAAAAGTAGACTTCAAGTCTTTATAAAAGTCCATTTCTTCTTGGACAAGTGCCAGTGGAGTGTCAGATGTAATAACAAGCTCTTTCTCTCTTTGGTCATTATTACTTTTGGAATCCATTTCCAGTCCAGGTAAACTGACACATGAGGACAGAATATGGCTAGAACTAGACAAGAAGTGTGGATGGATAGGTGGACAGATGCAATTCGTGTTCATCTTCTTACTTGCCTTAGGAGAAGACATTAAAGGCATACTTGTAATATGAGACTTTGAGAGATCATAAGAGAAAGTACTGTTCAAGAAATAAAGAATAAACAAACAAACATAAGGGCACTTCTAGAAACTATATTTTCATTAAACTGCAATTTGTACATAAAGATAATTTTAAACAGTGTTCTTCTTTATTATTAATCATGTATACTATTTCATTATTATTCTGAAATAATTAAGAGAACCATAAAAAATCCTTTCCCATTGGCATTTGACCTAATATTGTGTTAAAAGTGAAAAATGGATCTCATTCCTCAATGATTTTCAATGAAATACTTGTGTAATTGGTCAATATTCACTGTTATGTATATGTGTAAATATTTTGTAAACGACAACATGTGTTGTGTTTGAATTTTCATTTGTATTATTCATTTTTCCATATTGATATTATTGTTTCGAAGTTTAAACTAAAATATGTTATTTATTTAGGGTAACATTTTAGAACTTTCTCGAATTAAGTAGACCAATCACATGTTTGTAAATGAGTGCTGGTGACTTCCTGTCTAGATGTGTAGTCTCGTGCAAGAACGGATATGCGTGGATAGCTCTGGAGTTGTATGGAAATTGTAAGATTGTTCGAGAAATAGGCCTATCGGTATAAAAGACGGTGACAAGAGAGAGTTTCAGTCATCAGTCATCAGTTTTTATTTGAAAAAAGAAGATAGATTCAGCCATTAGTTTTATTCGAAGAATAAGAGTGAGATTCAGGCATCAGTTTTAGTTATTTGAGAAAGATTAAGCGTTTGCTGTGAATATTCAACTTGGATTTGTGATTGAAGTTAGATCTCTGGAAGTTGTGATTTTATTCCGTCAATCTCTACGATACTTCTGAATTACTGCTTGAGCTGAGAGACGGCGATTTCATTGAACTGTGAACTGTTTCGGAATTACTTCGTGGGACCAAATTCACACCCTAGACTGGAATTTGAGACTTTAAGTTTAGATCATTACATTAGATACAGGCCAGTACCGTTTTGTGTTGTGATTTATTTTGAAGTTTGAAACTAATATTATTTTGTTTTGTAATTAATTTCGAATGTTATAACTTAATATCTGTCACTATTATTATATAATTCATGTTATATCTGTTATATTTGTTAATAGTTTAGTGTAATAAATTATACAAGCTGTTATCTGCGTTTTTCTGTTGCGTTTAGTCTACGAAGAACATAAAACATTTAAAAAATACGTAACATCACTAAGACTAGCTTAGGCTATGAGGCTTACAGCTTTTAACACACATCTAAACATACTGTGTAATTACTAATGGCAATTTTTATTGAAGTCCAAATTTACCTCATTTCTAGACTCATTCTCTTCCATCTTCATAGAAAGACACCTCCTAATCCTTGCTCTGGTTGTTAACTTCTTTCCCTTCTGCTGAGATTCTGGTTTATGTGTTGGAATAAGTGGGGCTGTTAGGAGTTCTAACATCCCATCAGGTAGGCTGTTCTCATTCTAGTAGATATTGAACAGAATAAAAATAAACTGTTAATAGCAAATATAACAACATAATTATTCTATTATGAATTTTAATATAGCTTTTATGCATCAAATTTTAAATAGACATTATGTTACTATATAAAGTTCTCTGAAGATGAGCTTTAACATTTATGGTCATTTTTATAACAATGATGTTATTAACCTAATTTATGCAATTATAAGGAAAGTTACCTCTTCAAACACACTTTATTTTAATAAATATACTTGACCTATTTATACTTTACTTTAACAGTCTTCTTTTTAATCATTCATCTATGAGATTTATTTGGCAGAAACCTTCTATATTAATTGAAGCAACAGTTATGATGCCTTTTCAAGAGTGTAATTAATAAACATGTAGAATAAAAATTGTTTCAAATATAAACTGTTTTTAGTTAAGTGAAAACTCATAAGGTAGAGTAAGCAAATTATGCCTTCATTCAATCAGATGTGAAACTCATATTTAAGATACTTTTATGCTTTACGTGAAGATTTTAGAGCAAAACCACACAATAGGTTTTACACAGTTTATTTAATACACAACTATGCTTTATTTAACAAAAGCAAAAAATTTTTCCTGAAGAAAGGGAATGAATAGTTTAGGGACACACTAATTGCTAAAAAATGTGAAGACGTGAAAATGTAATCTATTTAAACAAATCAAGGCTTTACTACAATTCTTAATTTATTTTGAATTTTGCTCAAACTTACTGAAGGACAACCCACACTAGCAACCTCTTCTTTTGAAGTGATAGACTATAAGAAAGACAGCAAGTAAACATCACACACTGTCATTATTGGACTAGTTTTTTACTGAAGAACAGTGAGGTTGATTGAACATTATACAACCCCTACAACTGAAATAATGAGTGTATTTAAAAATCAAAATCAAACCCTATCACTCTCACATTGCAAAATGAGTGCCTAAACACCAGGCTATCATGCCAAGCTTTTTCTTTCATCAAAACCTACCAAAGTTGTTCCTCATTTCAAGTCAACTCAATCATGACAAAATCACATGATCTGACCTACAGCCATGACGATAATTTATACAACTGATTCAGTAAAAGTTATGAGAATCTTTGTAAACTCTTTGAATGCCACTTTTTACACACTCAACTTTATAATATTCAAAATTGTAAAAACAATTTAACTTTACTTCATATTAAAAAACTTGAATACATGTGTCCAGGTTTTTGTAAGGTAGGTTTGTCATAACACAAGGGACAAAAGTTTACAACATATATTTATTAATTTACTGAATGTTTGAGTTTTTGTTAGTGGTAATGGGTTAACCTAACATGATATCTGGGGGTTACCTCATAAATGTTGTGCATCTGTCTGATTCCTCCAGCAGTAGCATACTTTCTCATGGTGTACACAGGTTATTCTACACCTGGCTGCTTTCTTCAACACCAACATGTCCTTTCCTGGTGTGCACTGATTGTTCTACATTTGGTTGCTTCCTCCAATGATACTCCAGTTCTCCAGTTGTGTACACTGATTGTTTTGCATCTTACAAATTCCTCCAACACAAATATGTTCACTCATCGTGTACACAGTTTGCTTTGCATCTGGTTACTTACCACAACACTAATATGCTCTACCAAGGTGTACACTGATCATTCTGGCTACATTTTGCAGTAGTGTGCTCTCTGATTGTGTACAGTGATTATTGTGTCAAATTATGAAATATTCATAATATATTCAGTTGACTTATAACATTTTCATGAAAATACAGATACTCTAGATATGCAAAACTTTCAGTTTTGCAAATAGACTATAATTAATTTAACACCTGCCACAAAAGTCAGCCTGACATCTTGATATGGATTCCACAAAGGTTTAGGCTGTTTTCATTAGGCAAAAAGTTGATATTTGGCACACATGACCTTCTCAATATCAAAAGTACAGTAAAGTCCAAAAGTGCAGTACTGAAGTTGAAGTAGGTGCACAATGCATTGCAAGATGACTTCCATAGCAATTTTCAAACTAAAAATGCCATTTTTGTAATGAATAGTAATTATAAATAAAATAGTATAATGTCAAGTACGGTACCAACACAGCATAATATGTATGAATTTCATTATACTGTATTTTGATTTTTTTTTCCTCCAAGAGCAACAGTGATATTTGAGAAACCACATAAGTATGCTATTAGTAGAACAACAGGGGATAGATTTTACTATTTAAAATGCAAGAAACTTTGGGGCAGGTTATATTGTACATATTCTTGATTAGACCAAGTTCTAAAGTCTGGTATTATCTAATGGTACACTTGATTTGTTAATTATATTAATAAACTATGGTTACATAACAGTTTCATGTGTTGTTAATGTGTGAAACTTAGAGTATAATTGTTAGACTAATAATGGATCAGTGAGATTTAGCATTTGAAACTTCCATAATTATACTTTAGGATATTCCATTAAAGTGTTACTGAAACCAATGGAAAGTTTATTTCTTCCATTTTACTTTAATATCAAGCACTGTGTTACACAATACATCACAGTTGCTTCTGTGGTAGATAAAAGCAGATGTTTAAGGTAGACTTACAGTGACACATTGCTTAAACACCAGATTAGTAGGCTAATGCCAAATTATATTAAGAATAGTAAGAAACACTTTTAGAAATTTTGTATTTTAATAATTCAACTCACATTTTCAGTAGAATCAAATACATCATACAATCCATCATCACAGTGTTTTCCTTTAAAAGTAGAGAAACTAGGTAGACACCATGTGTTGGAAGAAGAAACTCTGATAATGGACTGATCCTGAAACATGAAAAACTTTAACTTGTATAAATTTATATTTCATATTAAAATTTACACACCTTTTACTTTCACATGGTCTAACTTTCTTAACAAAAACTATATTTCAGATAGAAACCTCTTCAAAGAGGAAACTGTTATTACATCACATCACTTCCAAGATTTCTGTATTTCTGGCAAGTGTTGACAAAACCCTTAGTACTATACACATTATTGTGTACTGCATCAGTTTTTGATGTAATCTTTATTAGAGTACATATAACTCTCCATCAACGGAAGCACAACAAATCCTCCATGTGTAGTCAACCCCATGTTTACTAGCATTTCAACAAAGGCTCACTCTTGAAGCAAAAGACACACACCAAACACAGAGAGAAAGAGTGGAAGGCTCTGGGAAGAAGTGCATAGAAAATGTTAACTTCAAAAATGTTACCTACTTTTCTGTATAACAAACTGCTAAAAATCCCACACTTTTAAGAAATTGCACAAAAATAATTGTAAAAAATGAGCTCCTTTCTGAAATCCAGTATCAATGAAACATGTCACTTACTACGGGGGTGGGGCATCATTTACTGAAAGACTGCATCCTTTGCATACTCTTTACAAAATAAAGATGATAGGGCAAAGGATACAGTAAAAAGAACCAATAAAAACACAACTGTGCAGTTCTGAAAGGTGGATGGTATGAAACATTACTCAAGTTGTAAAGTACTATAGAAATATTCAAACAAAATGCTTAACAGAATAAGCACGTGTGGAGTGATAAACATCTTATACTTGCATCCCATAGAGAATACAAGTCCGATACAGCTGACATATCTACCAGAAAGAAATGGTCTGGTCTTTAATGCAGGGATTGGCCTCCACTATATTTTCAGGTAATCACCAGAGTCTTACAATGACTTGATGGGACGTCTTAGTGCCAATCAGTTCACTGGCTTGAGAGCGAGGAAACAAGAGTTCTCTTGTTACTCCACCCATGGTGTTGTAATTTTTATACCCTGAAGTATAGTCCAGAAGGTAAAGTAAATATATCTGCTGCAGCAGTCTTGCTGAAAACCTAATATGAATAGTGGGTACTGAGCAAGAGCAGATAGTCTTAAAGCTTTATGTTATCCCTCACTAAATGCAAATTTTGGGAAATATGTGTTCCTTCTGAAAGAACACTGGCCAAGTCTTCTTAATTTCAAATAAGGCTTTTTGTGAGACTGAAAAAAAAAAGGGAAAAAATTTTGAGAGACTTTGTGAATAATTTAGAATGGCAACTGAGGGCAAGAAACTCAGGGATAGATAAAACCACAATGTGATCCAAATAATGAGACGAGTTAAGGATCACAAATTGCCACCTGCACAGTCTCATACAGGAAGGGAGAAATTAGAAAAGGAACTCTTCTATAAAAAAAGACAATGTCAACTGCCAATGCCACATAGTGGAACAGGACAAATGGCAGTCCAAATGGGGAAGAAGGAAAGAATGCTCTGGGAATAAAATTGACCTTTCCCTGTTATAAAGTTTTGGGTGGTATTTAAGACAACGAATGTCAGAGAATAGCTTCCAAAAGTGAGAAGAAGAAGAAAATATATCTGAAAGTTTTGTTTTTTATGGAACAGGTAACATCTCCTGAGCTCAAATATTAAAGCAAGAAAGCAAAAACATCCTACAACTAGAATTACCGAAGAGAGGACATCTCCCAGCTTCATCTGAAGGAACAGGATGGTATCTACCTGAACCTCTGGGGATGAAAATGTAGGAAAGAGAATGTTCCCAACTTTGCCTTCTTTTCCACTGAGTGTAGAACTAAATAATGTTATGACAGGTTGTTGACACTCATAAGGAAACCTTCATGGTCCACCACCTCAGCAGTTAAGAACTGGGAAGTAGTAAGGATTCCGAAATTCCACTTGGTGAAGGGATAGGTAAAAGGAAGTGGGGAATTTGATGCAGATAATGAGATACAAAGGTATGGGGAGTAGTTCACATTCTTGCCTTGGAAACAAGCAGCTAAAGGCATGGTGATGTGGCAGACTTGATGAAATGAAACATGATGAAGATAATGCCCTTCTATGAAGAAGGAAGAATAAACCAATCAAAAAACCTGATGAACTCACTGTATAAGGTTGTTGGGAAGAAAATCACATGATACAAAAGGGTTTCATGGAATAAACAAACAGGATTGGATGCCACAAAAGAAAACAAGAAGATGGGAATGGCAGGACAGATGTCAATACAAGTTTGTTGAAGGTGAGATTACAACAAGGGCAGGGGTAGAGGATACAATACTTACAGAAGCTCAAGGAGAAGGAACCAAGGCTGAGTCAGCCAAAACAGAGCCACCAAGAGAACCTGACATGGAGTGATTTTGAAGATGGAAATAACTTTAGAAAAGAGACATACAGAAAAGAAAGCATACATGTGCAAGGTTCCTCCAATCCTGAACGAAGGCATCCATGCCTGAGGATGAGGAACCATAAATCAAAAGAATCACAATTTAAGAATAGTAACAAAAGTATCTACATGCAGGATACACAGAAGGGAGCACAGCTACCATAAACCCTAATGATATATGGACCAATTTATGAGAATATTCCCCTCAGATGGAGAAAATGAGGCATAATTCAATGGACAGCTAAAAGCTTCAACATTTGTGTGAAAGTTCCATTGGGCACGAAATATCTAATGTAGGAATAGTATGGGAGTGCAACTGAGAAGTACAAAAGTTTCCAAGAAAGCCCACATCCTTAAAAGAGTTGCTAGCAGAAAAGGAAAGGAAAAGTAATTATCTTAATCACCAATTGCTCCATATCCCGGATAAGATTAAGGTATGATTAAAATGAGAATTGAAGAAAACTTCTAAATGAACCAAATAATGGGTAGGGAAAAGGATGGGCTTCTTCACTTTGATTAACCAACTCACATACACCACCACCTCATAAATAAACATGTGTGGGAGGCAGACAAAAAAAGAACTAGAAAAAGCTAGTTGTCCATATAATTATAAGACTAAAGTTCCAATTAACATACAGTCACGTGAAAAAGTTAGGACACCTGATGAAAGCCTGTGTATTTTTGTAACATTTGTGGATATATAGATATCTAATCTCAATTTCAACAATAATACAATTCTACAAAAATGCATATTCTAACTGAGGAGAAAGATAGGACACCCTACCCCTAATAGCTAGTGTTACCCCCTTTGACTGAAATAATTGCAGTGACACACTTCTTGTAGCCATCTATCCATCTCTGACATCGGTCTGAAGGAAGTTTGCCCCACTCCTCAATGCAAAATTCTGTCAGCTGTGAGATGATTGAGGGGTTTCTTGCAAGTACAGCCCATTTCAAGTCACCCCACAACATCTCAATGGGATTAAGATCTGGGCTTTCCATTCCAAGACTCTCCATTTCTTAGTTTTCAGCCAGTTCTTGATTGATTTACTGGTGTTTTGGGTCATTAACGTGTTGCTGGGTCCAGTTTCACTTCAGCTTTAATTTTCTCACATGATCCTCAATCACCCTCTTATACACAGTAGAATTCATGGTGGATTCTGTTATTGTAAGCTGTGCAGGTCCTGCTGCAGCAAAGCAGCTTCAAACCATGACACTTCCACCTCCATGTTTCACAGTTGGCATGAGGTTTTTTCCTGGAATGCTGTATTTGGTTTATGCCAAACATGTCCTCTGTTCTGGTGTCCAAATAATTCAATTTTGGACTCATCTGTCCAAAGAACATTATTCCAGAAGTCCTGGTTTTTGTCTACATTCTCTCTGGCAAACTTCAGTCTGGCCTTGATGTTTCTCTAAGAGAGCAAAAGTTTCCTCCTTGCACACCTCCCATGCAAGTTACACTTCTGCAGTCTCTTTCTGATTGTAGGTACACACACATTCACATCAACAGCAGCCAGAGCCTGCTGTAGGTCCCATGATGACATGTTATGGTGTTTGGAGACCTCTTTTAGCATCTTGTGGTCTGCTCTCAGGGTGAACTTGCTTGGACGACCAGACCTGGGTGTGTTGGTAGTTGTTTTGAAAGCCCTTCACTTGTTGACTATTTTCCAGACAGTGGAATGGCTGATTTCAAAATATTTTGCAATCTTTTTAAATCCCTTACCACACTCATAAGCTGCTACAATTTTCTTTCTGAAGGCCTCAGACAGCTCTTTTGTTCTCACCATGGTGCTCACTCTCACTTCAACAGTCAGGAGCACACCAAACTAAATCTCCAAGGTTTAAATAGGGCAACCCTCATTCAAAATGCTGAGTGACGATCTTCTAATCATGTGCACCTGGAGCAATACATCTGTGTGTGAGTTGAGCCATTTTAAGTAGGAATTAATGTGGGGGTGTCTTAACTTTTTCCTCAGTTAGAATATGCATTTTTGTTGAATTATATTTACATATGATCTTGAAAATTCTTTTCTTCAGTTTTAATTGTTTAGTTATATTCCTATAATCTCTCAGTATTGTTAAAATTGAAATTAAATGTCTATATATCCATAAAGGTTACAAAAATACACAGGCTTTCATAGGGTGTCCTAACTTTTTCACATGACTGTAGACGGTTAGCAAAGACTCTGACTATCTGACAGTGCACACAAGGGCCAAGGCAAACCCAAACAGAAAATCACAGAACTGAGACACGTCTCTCATAGATAAGTTGAAGAAAATAATGAGAGGAAAAAGGATTGGGAATATGAAGATATGCATTTGCTATATCACATTTGATAATCTAGAGACCAGGAGCAAAAACCCAGTGAACAGTCAAAAGGACTCCATGGTGAAACAAGAAAAATTAAGAAATTTATTGAGACAGGAGAGATCAATCACTAGTCTCCAAACCCCAGTTTTCTTGGTGACAACAA
The DNA here is from genome assembly GCA_011833715.1 of Carcinoscorpius rotundicauda. Taxonomy (NCBI): domain Eukaryota; kingdom Metazoa; phylum Arthropoda; class Merostomata; order Xiphosura; family Limulidae; genus Carcinoscorpius; species Carcinoscorpius rotundicauda. The sequence goes on along the minus strand of CM022394.1, from coordinate 109,765,854 downwards.
AAAGTTGAGAGAATACTCCAGCTAATTGGGAGAACCAGGCTCTATAACATGTTTGTGAAGAAGGTTAACTCACTGCCTTAGACATAAGAGCACTGGAGATCAGACCCCTTTGAGGAAGGTAAAGGACATGAGAAAGAGGAGATAGTGACAACAACTGGAAATAGAGACCCTCTGAACCATGGATCAGTAATGAAACTCTGTCAAATGTTGATGCCTGGCTCCTACAAGATTTGACTCAACTCCCCAAAGCTTGCATTAACAGTTGTCCTATTGCCTGAGACAAGTAAAATCTCTTTTAAAAATTGAAAAATCACATTTACTTGCCTAATCAAGCAATAACATTAATCCTTTTGTTGTAACATGCAGGAACATCCCAGCATCCTTGAAATAACTGCCACATTTGTGTGCATGTTTTCATCTGTGTATTACTCCAGGAAATACATTTTGTATACAGTATTTTGAGTATTTCAAATTTTTCAAAAAACTAGTTTACAATTTGCATAGTATTTTGTATATACTTAACATAATACACACTGAAGAATTAATTATAAAAATCAAAATCATATGAAAATACAAAATTTTATTTTACACTTCAATATTCCCAATCTGACCAGAATGCAGTCAACATATGTGTAAAGCCACTTTCTTATATCTTGGATACTGTTACCTGTATTAACATCTTTATATTTTGTAATGAGTCTGAATATTATTAACTTAGTCATGCCTATAATTTGTCTTTTATTGAAGAACACTTTTGTGTTATTTTTCCTTAGTTTTGTATTTAATTCAAATAAATTTCACTATCCATTATGGTTTTCAAGGAGAATTCATGTAAGATACAGAAAAACTGAACATCTTCCAATATCACAAAAGTAACAAAAGAGAGTTGTGTTGTATCTGGGGTTTTACTTTTTGTTGAATAATTAAACTTTTTTTCATGAAGCAGCCTGAAAATTAATTAAACATTAAGAGTGTTAAAACAGTGAAAAGACGAAATGTCCTTTAAAATCAAACATCAGGAGCTGTAATAGTAGTCATGGTAAATAAGAAATTTATAATTTGCAAAAAGAGTGTAAAGTGACAGATCCAATCTTTAAAAATGTTATTACACTTGCAAAATAATTTTTCGTGACGTACAATTTTGCCCTGTACACAAGAACAATTCGAGAAAACTTAAAATTAATTTGGCTGTATCAAAATACAAATAATGCAATGCACTGAAAACTGAAAGCAAGCAAGAAACATGTTTGAATAATAGTGTAACAACTGAGAAAGTGAGACGCATACAAAACACCAGAGATGGATCTTCGAGGGTGTGTCGTGATCCTCATGGTGGAGAGTTGTCCCATGCTAAATGAGGAACTTGAACTTATGAGGCAAAAAGGCTAATGCATCAAGCAAGAAAGTTTTCTTTTCAGTGCATTAAAGGGACAGTAGAAGAGCAAGAAAAGCTCTTATGTGAAAAAAATATGGATTGTATTAAAATTGTAATTCAAATGATCTATGAAACTTTTTAAATAAGTTATATCCATGATATATAGTTCAAGGTCATTGATAAACTGGCAAAGAAAAGTATTTATTGAAACCTGTGTGATTGTTTAAAACTACAGGAAATAGTATTTTCAATGAAACTTTATCACAGACACTGAAATACATGTCCCAAAACTGCAAATTGGAGTAACAGGAAAAGTCTAAGGTAATTCAAATAAAAGTCCTAGATGATATGTTTGAATTTGGTATCTTTCTTTCTAATAATCAAAAAAATAAAGGAAACAACAATGAATAATAACAAACGTTTAAAATAATAAACAAAAACATAGCATAATTATTATGAAAAAACACACCCAAACAAAATAGTATTGAGAAACAAATAAGCCTTTGTTGAAATGTTAGCACTTGTGGAGTTTACTGTTGATGGAGGATGTGTTACCCTCTTATTGGTGGGGGACTACAGTCTAAAGATGAGTACACCATAGTCCACATTAATATGTGTAGGGATGGAAGTTTAATTTAAGGATTGTGACATGCTCAGAAGCTTCTTAGCAGTAGTTCCATGTAACAGTTGGTTGTTCTATATATGTAAAAACTACTCGTTTGGGTTGAAAAAATTTTTTACGTAGAGGAGTGAACAACATTTTGACCTTCTTCGGTGATCGTTAGGTTCACAAAGAAAGAGAGAAGTAACTGACCGGAAGCTGACCACGTGTTTGAAAGAGGTTGTGTAATGAGTGTCAAAATGTAGAGGGCAGGCTTAGATGTTGAATATACAATTTTATATTAATTTTTTATTATTATTTATTATATTATATTTTAATACAGATATAAAGGTGTTCCTTTGTATTGGTTTATTTTGGGCTTAAGTTGTTGTATAAGTAAGGCTTCTTTAATTTTGCATTTGTGTTTGTTTCTTTATTTAGTATTTGAGTGTTTTCTGTGATTATTTGTGTTTATTTAACTTACAGTGTTCAAAAACACGTGAAGGTGACTTTTTATGTTCTCTGAATCTGGTTTCCATTTTTCTACTTGTTTTTCTGATGCAGAAGTCATGGCAGCTATCACATTGTATTTTATAAATAATGTTTGTGTAATGTTTGTCAGTATAGTTTTTACATAGTATAGACCTCAGTTTTGTGCCTGGTTTTTGAATAAATTTGGTATTAACTGGAATGTCATATTTTGTTACTATTTTTGCCAAATGTTGGTTATTTTTCTGCTCATGTCAGAAATATATGGTATGCAGCAGTATCTGGTTTCGTGATTTTTTTATTCATGAGCTATATTTACTTTTGTTTGTTGATTTTGCTTTATGTCCAGGTGTGTGCGTATAATGTTTTCTACGGTTTGTGGAGTAAACTTATTGATATTGATGAAGTATTGTTTTATTTTGTCTAATTCATTGTTAATTTTATATGGTAAGCATAGATTTATGGCTGTGTTTACTTGGTTTCTTAGAATGTTGAGTTTTTGTTTTGTTTCATGTGTTGAGTCCCAAAGAATGTATAGTTCAGTATGGGTGATTTTTTGGTGGATTTCACAATTTGAAACACAAATTTATACTGGAGAAACAAGTAGAAAAATGAAAAACAGATTTAAAGAACATAAAAAGTCACCTTCACACGTTTTAGAACACTAAGTCAAATAAACACAACATAACCATAGAAAACACTCAAATACTAAATAAAGAAACAAACATAAACAAACGCAAAATTAAAGAAGCCTTACTTATACAACAACTTAAGCCTAAAATAAACCAATACAAAGGAACACCTTTATATCTATATTGATATAATATAATAAATAATAATAAAAAAATAAATAATATAAAATTGTATATTCAACATCTAAGCCCGCCCTCTACATTCTGACACAACCCCTTTCAAACATGTGGTCAGCTTCCGGTTTGTTACCTCTCTCTTTCTTTGTGAGCCTGATGATGACTGAAGAAGGTTGAAACATTGTTCACACTTCTACATAAAAAATTTTCTCAACCCAAATGAGCCATTTTTATGTATATATTTTTCTACAAGTGGTTTTCTTGACATCACTGATTAGTTGGTTGTTCTGTAGAGAAGTGAGTAGTTTCTGAAAGAAACTTTTTCAATAAAAATGCAAGAAACTCAACCTGTTCATAAATACAGTAAAAATTTAAATAAGTATAAAATTATTTTTGATGTTGTAATAAGTGTACACAGTGAGAGGATGTATCACTCTAATTGTGATAAACAATAAGTATCCACAGTGTTCAAGAATTTTGGAAATACTTTAGAAAAGTTATACCAACTTTTTTTTAAATAACATTTAAAGTTGTTTTTTTATAGCATAAAATAACATAGTTCAACATGTGGAATACAAATGACACACAAAATCGCTATTCTGTACCCAGTTTCATGTTAAATGCTCAACAATATTGCAGAAATCTTAACTTTTGTGAAACCTTTTTTTGGATATGTTTGAACAATTAATCCTTACTCACAACAACACTAAAATAAATTATATCTTTTATGAAGCTTTATGTAAATGATCTGTTACCAGCTTATCAAGCCTCCCTATCCAATACACTAAGTGAAATGTTTCTCATGTATGTTGCTATAACAAGGATCATGTTAGAGGGCCGCCATCTTGCTTAAATAACATTAATAACATATTTTGGTTCTGTAAAAGAAAACTATGTTAAATGTTATTCTTACATGTGCAACAAATCTTTATCTCTATGTCAAACATTTTACTGCTATAGTTTTGCAAGTGCTTTCAAAATTTGTAAACACTGTACACACACACACACACATTTATATAATTTTATCACACAACAGCTAGTTTTCTATCATATAATCTTCTGTACTGAGATAATTCATTATTTATGTTTACTGTATCAATCCAATAAACTATAGATTACTAAATAATTATTATTGTTCTACAACACTACACCTGATCTTCAATCATATAATACTCTGTACCAATATTAATGGTGTTTACTCCACAGTTCAAACCTGAAAGATTAAATCTTTAAGTTAGTAAAACATTGCTAGCACTGTCACTGGTATTATTATCACTATATACCTTACCAACACAATTTTTAATTACAACCTTGTTATAAATGAAACATTGTGACAGTTTTTAATTACTTTATTTAATTGTAATTACTTGGAACAATTCTTCAAGCTACCACTTACCAGTTCTGAAGAGGAGGTAGAGGCTAATGATGATCTCATTCCTGTGGAAAAATCTACGAAATATAACATACTGTGAGGCAGAATATTAGGCTTAGCAAATGATGACTGGTTTTCTTCAACCTGTATGAAGAGATTTAAAAAAGTTAACTTTTATCTCTACAGAAAATGTATTTCTGATGAAACTTATATCACATTACAGCTTTATCCCATTGAAATTTTCTTTTCTTTGTTCATCTAAGCACTGATATAAATCTTAACTTGCTTACTCAAGCCTTTATACCCCATTTTATTGCCCTAAGCATATTAAATGTTGTGACTGATTTTTTTCCAATTGCACCCAGATCCATATATAAGCTTTTCATTATTACTTCCTATTCATTTTTCAAGATCGTCTAAACTAGCAGACTTGAATATCAGCCACTTCATGTAGAGGAAGAGCAGGAGAATGTGAGAGGAGATAAGTATCATTGGAAATATGTTTTTAGTACACAAAAATGTTAACTTTTGAAACACATGTCCCCTCACACTATACTTACAATTCCACACTGACAAGGTAAAAAAGCTGATGAGGGAAAAATCCATGCAAAAAGCATCTGCATAGTATAGAGGTATGTAAAAATGAGCTACAACTACAGCACACAAAGTAGATTGCACTACTTCCAAAACAGGTACACTAATCAGTCAGACAACTCAAAATCTAATTCATGGGTGGATAAAGGCCAACTGGCCACAGAGACCCTAACATCATTAAAAGAAAACATGAAATGAAGAAACACTGTATCTAACTCCTAGAAAATTTCCAAGCACTAACCAGACAGGCAAGGTCCCAAGTCTTGTCATTGGATTACAAGGCTGTAGACCAAAGCTGTAGATCCAAGGAATAATGACTAGAACATGAGTTCAACTTTTTTATTTGTTCTTGTTATGTATTTTAGTATTATTGGAAACTAACCTAAAAGCTACAGAATGTCACATGTTGAGCTGCTGGAATTATGAAGAAAAGGTAAGCAACACAAAAGTGGACAAATCCTCAACCCAAACTGAAGAAGTGCAAATTACAACAAACAGATTGGAATTATGGAGGCCTAACACATCTCACTTAACTTGAAGAAACAGAGATTACCTGGCTTAGGGCTATGCACAGAAATCCTAACTCTCCAACCTGCCTCCAGAATTATGAGGAGGATGTGGAATAAACTAAGTCCAAGCAATTGTACTGCACAGAAACTGACATTCTGCATGAGAAATTATGAGGACTTAAAGGATCCTCTTCCATGAGCATAGAAATGAAGATAGTGAGCAAAAAGAATGGCTACACTCATCACAACCATATACGAGGAGGCTCTTACATATACTGGTCCTGCTTCCAACATGCATCTGGGAAAACTATCCACTGTAATGGGTAGGAAGACAACCAGCATTGCCCTCTTCTCCATGAATGGAATAATAAGTTCAAGCATCACTCAGGGGGGAAAAAACCTCTGCCCACAACTCTAGTGTCTAGTGGGAGTGGTAAGGACTCCCACATTCCACTAAAAGAAATTGGGAGACTCTGGGAATGATGCCCTAGACACAGTAAAATAGGTGAACCATATTCCATGATTTATTCAATCCAAGTGATAGTAGGAATGTGCAAAATCTCCTTAAGCTTCACTCATGATAATCTATGAGACAGAAAATCTACCACCAAGAAAGTGTACAAGGTGGTCTTATGGAACACCCCATCTCAACAGAGCTTGTTGCTACGAGGAACATTTAGTGGTTGACTGGTTGTTAGTGTGTTCTTGAAAGAAACATATGTGACTGGGCAACATCCACCACTGAGTGATATTCAAATCAAAATGATGAAAAGGTCCCTATAAAAGAACAGAAATAAAGTCATTCACCTATTTTATAATTTAACTAAAGCATGGAGAATAGCCACAGGGGATATCTACAAACCTTCAGAGAAGGCAATCACCAAATAATGTAAACAATGAGATATAAATATATTAGATGCAGTCCACATTCCAGCCTTTACAATTTCTTCCAGCAGGCAATATAACCAAGTCCTCAGGGATACTGAGATATGGTGAACATTATAAGATGAGACACAACGAAGTCTCCATCCCCCCAAAGAAAGCCCAGAATACATAATATGAACTGACTGATGAGCCCAAACTCTCAAAGTGACTGAGGATAAGTCACGTGACACCTTAATATTACACTAGCAAAGCAACCAGTGAAATGAACCCCAAAAACACTTAGTGCAAAAAACATAACAATGGACATCCCAAACCAAGCATTCAAGATGATCCATATTTGAGCAGTCATAAAAATAACAAATGGAGGGAAGATGAATAAGAAAGAAGACCTTAATTCCCTTCTTTAGCTGCTGAGTTCATGTAGAAAGAATCTATCAAGATACAACTGAATATAAGTGGAATGGTTAAAGGTGCTGTAAACATAAATCACAAATATATTCAAACGTTGACAGCTAACTGCCACTCAACAACAAAAGAAAATAAGTCTCAACAGAAAGGTGATATAGAGAACATGAAACTCTTTGGCTTCAGAGGAAGGATGAGATAAGGCAAGAAAAACTAATATATCTCAATTAAGAACCTGGAAGTATGAGAGAATAGACTGAAAAGAGTTCAAAAGAAAGAACAAAACTGGGGATTCAAAACTTTTACATCTCATAAAAAATTAAAAGTAGCTGACAAACCTGCCTTATACATCAACCTTTGCTGAATAACAATAACAAAAAATGAGAAATATGCAGAATAGTGGGATGAAAAAGATTACAAACTCGTCTAAGAGACTACCTATGATAGGTAAACCATTTCTTTTGAAAAACATCTAATATAGAATACCAAATGCACCATGTTAAGAAAAATGTCATACACAAAGTGAATCACTGATGTTATGGAACAGATTATATAAAATCCAGACATGAAGCCAAAAAATGATGACCACCAAATTAAAAATTCTAACCAAGGCTTACATAATAGATGGCTAGAGAGGAAGTAGAAGAGGTGTTACTTCTGAAGGAATGATACCAAAAGTGATGCAGCCAATGTGACACAACCAGGTGAGAAGTATATTAATGCAAAAACATCAGATAACAGACAAATAAAAAGAACACATAAAAAAAATGAAGAATAATCCAATCCTGGCAGAGAATTTATGTCCAAAGACTGAGGGTTATGTACAGAAAACCAGAAGGACAGGAATTGAGAATTGTAGCATGTGGAAAAATTATTGATCTGAGGAGTTCCAAAATGAGAGCAAATCTAACAATAAAAGAAAAAAGCTTATGGATTAAGCACCTGTTTCATGGCAAGACAAACAAGGAGAACAATCTGCTAATTGAGGGCTCAAAAGAGAACATCCAATGCTTATAAACATGGACCTAGAATGAATGCCTCCTTGTTTGGAAAAGTGGGAGACAACAGTGGAATTGTCCGACTGAAGCATTACCATCTTCCCTTGCAACAAAACAAGACCCCAACACATAGCTTGCTGAACACTCAGAAGCTCTGAGAGATTGATTTGGACAAAAATTTTCTCATCTCTCTTGAGGCCCTTGAATTCTGACCATAGGTATAGCAATGCAGTTGGTAGCATACAAGTTGAAATACTTATCAATGAGCCACTGAGAGAGCCAGACGTAATACAAAGAAAGGAGGATAAGAACAAACCTTCACCATATTGAAAGACTTAGCAACACAGCAACTGAATCATGTAAAATAAAATCAATGAAATAATCCACATCTTGAACTTACAGAAAAATCAGAATGTGCTTCAATGAGAAGGTCCAGGCCACATGGAGAAAGTAAACACTCAACAAAAGAAGGCAATGTTGATCCTGTAGCCTAGGTGCAAAAATAAGCATGTTCACACAAACAGCAGTAGCTACACTGATAATCATGACAAATATGAAATGTAGAAAATACAATAATGTGTAAGATACAGATAATAAAAATCTATGTCATGATATAATGCAAGATAGAATGAAAGCCTGTGCTTTACACATTAATAAAAAAAAATCACATGTAGTCAGTATTGAAAACTCAAACTCAACAAGAAACAGGTCCAACTCGTATGGTGCCAATTAAGAACACTGATCCATGAAATATAATACAGAGGGAACCAGCTGCTTCAGGAGTGTGTGTTGTGTACCTGTTGTTGGAGGGTCGTCACATGATGTGCATGTTACATGAACAGCCTGAAGTGCTAGTGAGTCAAGTGAAAAAACTTTTAATGCATTAGAGGGCAAATGAAGGTATGTATCATATCAAAAGTATAATCTTACTATAACACTAACCAGTAGTATCAAAAATGTTAACTCACTATAAAAAATATATTACCTCTTATAAGGTTCTTTATAACTTGTAATGTAATTGAAAGTTTAGTCAAGTATATGCTTAATGCAAAATTAGTAACTCAGTCAATGTGTATGATGCTAGGCAAATAATCTGATATGTTGTAAATTACTATTATGGGAATTAATACAACTCCAGCTAAGATACAATTTCATGATTATTTTTGTACATGTGAATAATGTTAATAAAGAAAGGAAAAGGGAGTTTAATTTTACAAATTATTAAGCATTATTAATTACTAAGTATAAAAATCTGAAATCATATTACTGTTTTATAATTATTAGATTTTTAATTGTTAATGTGACAAACAAAATATGTAATTATAAATAAAACACTATCTATGTACTAACTGTATTTTGGTTGAATTCTTCAAAACCACTGGATAATGAATTTGAGTTCAGTTTTCCCTCAAAGAATTCTGGGAAATCAGGTGGGTCACCATCTTGATAAACTTTATTTTCTGTACTTTCTTCAACAATGTTTGGGATGTTCTCCTTGTTCATACATTCAAGATGATTCTAGACACAAAATAATTATATTAATTGTCAGCTAATGGTTTCTTCACTGAATATGAGCTACAAGTCCAAAGACATACTGTTTTTTTACAATAAAAGTAGACTTCATCACATAAAACTTTTGTTAAGTTATGCTTGTTTTACAATGTTTTTGTTAGAAACTGGTAAAGTTCAATCATATTACATTTTATTTTTTTAAAAGAAACAAGATACTGCATACACTGGTTACAATATATGTGTATACTGTTTTGATTTTGGGTAATTGAATATTTACTAATCTTAAAAGATATAATGGTTACTTATTGTCTCTGTGTTTTATCTGAAACAAGTATTATGTTTTTATGAGCAAAACTGGAAACCACACTAACAGGTGATTATTCACACATCCTTAAAACAACTGACACAGTTTGAAATAAGAAACAAAGCATAATTACAACTAAACTGTCAACATTAAAGCCCATCTTATCTGCTGAGAAATAGAGAAAAATATGTACAGAAAGTACAAAAGCTGAACCTACAGTAAAAAATTTAGTAGAGTTTAAATCAACCACCAGTTAAATAAATTTTTTCAAAGAAGTGAGAATTTAAAAAGTTTAAATCAGATGAATTTCAAACCCAATGTTGTATTTACCAGGAAGATGTTTTAACGAACTGACAGATGTTGACAGTTAAAGAAACTGCCTGGTAATCTTAACATTGTGTTCAAGAATTACACAATTACCCATTTTGAATTCTATATTCTCCAGAAAAAAGAGTGTCATACTAAAGCTGGCATAACTAAACCGCTTATCATATACATAAATATATCTTCTTTATCATTGTAAAAACACAGTATATCATTACTTCTAGCCCACTGTTAGTACAGTGGTATGTCTGTGGATTTACAACGCTAAAATCAGGAGTTTGATTCCCCTCGATGGGCTGAGCAGATAGCCCTATGTAGCTTTGCTATAAGAAACACACACATTACTTCTCTACTTATAAGTTAACATGCCTTTTGGAAACATTTCGAGAAGACTGATAAATCATTAACTTCATAATTTTTTGTAAAGTTTGTATAAATTCATTGACTTTATTTACAAACACATTTTCACACTACTTAAGCAACAGATTCTTTGTTTGTTTTTAATAACACACACACACACACACATATATATATATATATACTCTTCAAAAAAAGAATGCAAAAGGCAAAATTTCAGACATATTATTAACAAGTTTATTCCAGGTAGTTCTGTATGACATATGTGAAACTTTGCACATTCACTGCTGAACATCCAAAGTCTGCAAAGGCGAAGTACACGCTCACTAGTTGAAGTTTAACGTCACTCAACATCAATAACGAGTATGCCCCCATGAACATCAATAACTGCTTGGCATCTCCTGCCCATGGAAGTGATAAGATGACGAATCACATCCTGTGGAATGGCTGTCCATTCAGCCTGCAAAGCTGCTGGAAGTTGAGATAGAGTCCGCAGTTGAGTTGTCACTGTCGCAGACGCTGGTCCAACTCGTCCTAAAGCTGTTAGACGGGGTTTAATTCTGGTGATCTGAATGGCCAGGGAAGAATGTTGATGTGGTGTCTCAAGAACACAGTGGTGAGTTGGGCTGTGTGAGGACGGGCGTTGTCATGTTGAAAAAGTCGTTGACATTCACCATGATAAGTTGCACATGGGCCTAAGAGTCTCGTTGACAATTGTATACGGTCTGATCAGAAATCCTACACAGCCCTGGTATGGTTGAGACAGTAGACATTGCAGTGGTGGTTCTATCCTGAAGGTGACTGAACCAGATGTAGCAATCTTGTGCGAGCGTGGTCACACGAGGTCTGCCAGATTGTAGACGGTTACAAGTTGATCCATGTTCTTAGTGACGATTCCATAGTCTTGTGACGGTGCTTGGGTGGACATTCACAGCTCTTGCAACATCTGATTGAGATTTGCCTGCTTCCAACCAACCAATGGCGTTGTTGCATTGTGCTACAATCAGTCTTGGCGTAACTGTATTGCGGGTTGGTGGTTTAACACTGAGCTGTGGAAACCAAGAACCTGTCACTTTTAGAGATTTTGCACATGTTGCACTTGCAGATCTCTCAAACAAATTTATTGGACAGGAATGTGTTTTTGTGAAAAATTCAATGTTTTCCTCCATTTACAAGGTGCACAACTTTTATTGTCATTTTGGTCTGACAATCAGTACCTTAACAAGTGTAACATCACATACTCTGAACTTGTAACATTATTACATTTTCTCTTTAAAATAACAAAAATATCCCTTTTGTGTTTCTTTTTTTGAAGAGTATATATATATATATATATATCAGAATTAGAAAATGTGAATATACAATACCAAAAACATTGCAGTTAAACCCAACAAATATGACTGGGGATCCCGATGTATTTTTCATATAAAATAAGTAAATTCACCCAATCTGTTCTATTCAGTTTTTGCGTTAAATGCTATAACATAAAAATGAATAATTACTCAATATAACGTAACATGAAGACTAAATGTTCAGTCAACTGTATAAAAATATGTCAGCAATTGAAACTTTAAAGGAAAAAAATCCACTAAGTTCTAGCATGAATGTAATAGAAACAATACCTGATAATGAAAACTATTACTCAGACAAGAGTTCCAAAATCTAGTAGTAAAAATTAACTTTTATTAGTACAACAGTGGAAATATTACAATTGCTATCTGATGATGAAAGTCAATATTAATAGGACACAGTTCCACATCACAACTGGTATCTGATCATGAAAACCAAATGTTTCCAAGATAATAGCTCTCAGATTAGAATTAGTATGTGGCAGTGAAAACCAACTCTTACTATGACAACAGTTCTCATGCTGGAACTATTATATAATACTGAAAGTCAATATTATCAAGATATGAAAACACATCTGATAATGAAAACTAACTTACTAAAACTACAGTTCCTGTATTAAAATTATTACATCATAATGTAAACTAACTGATATTAGGACAACAGTTCCAACATTAAAATTACTATATAATAATGAAAATCAACCACTATGACAACAACTTCCAGATCAGAACTGCTATCTGATAATAAAAACTGTTTCCATATTAGAATTAATACAGAATAAAGAAAATTACCAGTTAAAAGGTCAAAAGACACTATATTAGAATTTTTATCCAATAATAAAAACAAACTTACTAGAACAATAGTTCCCAGATTAGAATTAGCAAGTGGTAATGAAAACCAACCCTTCCTATGAAAATTGTTTCTATATTTGATTCACTATCTGATAAAGCTAACTGTTGCTAAAACAATAGTTTGTGGATAAAATGTGACAAAAAAACCAAACCTTTCAAGGAAAAGACTTCCCATATTGAAATTACTATCTGATAAGGTAAACTTACTAGGACAATAATTCCAATGTTAGAATTACTACAAAATACAGAAAACCTACTGTTACTAGGACAACAGTACCTGACTTAAATGTTAACTGATAATGAAGACCAACTGTTGCTAGTACACCTTCAACATTAGATTTGCTAATTGAAAATGAAAACCAACTGTTACTATAACAACAAGTTTCCAGATTAGAATTAGTATCTGATAATCAAAACAAACTTACTAGTATATAAATCCAAATATTACAATTACTATACGATAGTGAAAACCTATTACTAAGCAACAGTCACCAGATTAGAATTAATATGATAATGAAAACTACTCTAACAGCACAACAGTTCCCATATTACAATTACTATACGATAATAAAAATCAACTGTTAATGGGTCAGGCATCGACAAATCCCTAGCGCCATGTGGCCACGATGACTATAAATTTCATCTTTGCGCCAAGTGTTTCTTCCATTTTATTCGTGCGTAAGACTGTTCTACACAGAACTCTAACCTAGAATAATTCTAGAGTCTTATAAGTCCGGAATTATCTTAGCGTTTTTTTCATTCCTAAATCAAGCTTTGTTTCTAGGATTTTAATGACGGATTGGGCAATTTATACGGTTTTTTTTTCTTTCTTTCTTTCTTCCAAAAATGAAACGATGCAGTTGCGTTGCACAACTCGTTACTAATTTCGCGCCATTTGGATTTTCTCACTTCTCTCAATTCAACCAATCAACGTGCGTATTTAAATCAATACCGACCCAAAGGCAATCAGTGATGTCGAAAAACCCACTTGTTGAAAATTTTATATGCAAAAACGTTTCGACCGTTGTTCGCTCTTCTATGTAATATGTTTTCTCAACCCAAACGAGCCGTTTTTGCATATAAAACGACCCAAAGGCAGTTAGTTCAAGCAATACTATCATGTGGTTGTTGGCATTGCGTTATCGCCAGCATGCAATAATTGCTGTTGAAGTAAATAAACATACACCGGTGCCTCAATTGTTTTGGATGGTTTGTTTTTATTTTCGAATTTCGCTCAAAGGTATTCGAGGGCTATCTGCGCTAGTCATCCCTAATTTAGCAGCGTAAGACTAGAGAAAAGGCAACTAGTCATCACCACCCACCGCCAACTCTTAGGCTACTCTTTTTACCAACGAATAGTGGGTTTGATCACACACTATAACACCCCCACGGCTGAAAAGGGGAGCATGTTTGGTGCGACGGGGATGCGAACCCGCGACCTTCAGATTACGAGTCGCACGCCTTAACCCAACTGGCCATGGCGGGCCATTTGTGATGGTCAAGGGAAAACAAACAATTCCGGTTAACACAAACAGAGGATAATCGAGGCACTAGTTTATCCCTCCAGTTATCTATTGTGTAATTTACATAAAATTTTTAATATACTTAAATTATTTGTATTAAGTTATAACATTTTTACTGCCATTTGATGATATGATCATGAAAAATGATAAAAGTCGTCAAAATAATACTCGTATCCCGCTGGTACAGCAGTAAATACACGGATTTACAACGCTAAAATTAAGGGTTCGACTCCCCTCGGTGGACTGAGCAGGTAGCCCGAAGTGGCTTTGCTAAAAGAAAACACACACACAATAATAATAATAAAGGCCAAGTGTTGGTTGTTCAATAAGTCGTCTCCTTCGATTTCTCCGAGTTTTATGAGTTACATGGGACCAGTCTCACATTTTCACCTACAATACCCCATCTTTTAATTGCCCGTTTCAAGTTTTAACAAAACTTAATCACTAACGTAAGTGTAATTAAATCATAAACTTCAGCACTTTTACTGCCATAGACACTAAAGTGCAGGTCTGGCATGGCCAAGCGCGTAAGGCGTGCGACTCATAATCCGAGGGTTGCGGGTTCGCGCCCGCGTCGCGCCAAACATGCTCGCCCTCTCAGCCATGAAGGCGTTATAATGTGACGGTCAATCCCACTATTCGTTAGTAAAAGAGTAGCCCAAGAGTTGGCGGTGGGTGGTGATGACCAGCTGCCTTCCTTCTAGTCTTACACTGCTAAATTAGGGACGGCTAGCACAGATAGCCCTCGAGTAGCTTTGTGCGAAATTCCAAAACAGACAAACAAACACTGAAGTGCATTCACTCCCTATCAACACCTGTGAAAACAGATTGAAGATACCAATGTATTCTCAAGACGACTGATGTGGATATTAAAACTTTAATCAAACTAACATACAATTCTAGTCATAATAAAACTGAAGATACCAATTATATCTGTAAGAAAGAGGACCATGTCTAACTGGATGAAACCCCAACAAAACTCAAACGCGCATCTTTAGTTAAAGGACACACAACATGCAGCGTATAACAGCAAACATCAGAAGTTAAACGAAATCTTTTAAGATATCCTAACTTGTAGTTTGCGTGTTTTTGTATTGTATGTTTTTAATTATTATTCAAATAAACTTAGACAAGCTACAAACATACAAGTATTTTGTATTCTTGCCTTTCAGTTAAAAGAGAGAGAGAGGCAAGGTAAAAATTCGGGATTTTATCCAACATCTGATTTTTGTCAACAAAAATTAATTTCTGAGGAACAGTTTCTCCAAACCATGTAAATTACTGTCTAAAAGTGTAATAACATAATTATTTAGAGAATTTTGTGAATAAACTGCAGGTAATCGGGGCACTAATGTAGCCCTTATTTCCCTGGACAAACAGTAGTGACGTTACGTTAGACACACTTGACTACCAGATTTTAAAATGTTAAAATTGTACAAAGCAGTTGCCACACTAGAATTAGTATATGGTAATGAAAACCAAGTCTTATTAGGACGACAATTCCAATCTTAGAACCCCCGCTAGTACAGCGGTATGTCTCCGGATTTACAACACTAAAATCACGGGTTGGATTCCGCTCGGTGGGCTAAGCAGATAGCCCTTTGTGGCTTTCCAAACGTAAAACACACACACCAATATCAGAACTACTGTCTGATTATCAACCTCTGCTGTTACTAGGAAAAAAATGTGGCAGATTAGAATTGCTATCTGATAATTAAAAAACAGGTATTGTTATAATGACAGTTCACAAATTAGAATTTCTATTTAATAATTAAAATCACCTATTAGTGGTAGAACAGTTCCCAGATTAAAATTACTATTTCGTTATAGAAACCAAATCTTGCTAGCACAAAAGTTCCTACATTAGAATTACAATCTGATATAATATCAAGAATAATAACATTTCCCAGGTTAGGATTACTATAGAATACTAAAAATAAGTTGTTCCAACAGTTCCCAGAACATAATTATTACCTGGTATTGAAAACTGTTACTAAGACAAGACATCCAATGTTAAAATTACAATAAAATAGTGAAACCCAATTCTCCTTTGAATAATATTTCCTATATTAGAATTATTAGCTAACAACGAAAACCAACTGGTATTAAAACAACAGTTTCGCGATTAAAATTACTATCTGATAAAGTAAACCAACTGGTATTAATACAACAGTTCCCAGACTAGAATTACTATCTGATACTCAAAACTCTGTTAGTTGGACAAATGTTATGAGACTAGTACTAATATTTCATAACAAAACTAAAGTGTTACAAGGATGACAGCCCCCAGATTAGAATTTATATCTTATAATGAAAACAAAATATTAGGTAAACAGTCCCAACATCAAAATTAGAATGTAAATTCCATATTATAATTGGTATCCGATATTGAAAATCAACTGTTACAAGAACAACAGTTCCCAGAATTTCTGAAGAATAATAAAAACGAAGTGATACTACGAAAACAGTTTCAATTTTAGTTTTACCATGTGATAACAAGAACGAAGTATTGCTATGAAGAGTTCCCGGACTATAATTACCACTTGATATTTAAAAAAAATATATATACTATTATTATATCCAAAGACTCCAATGTAGAAAAATTTGAGTGTGAAGAACAATGATTTTGTTTATTAATTTTAACTGCAACTCGTTATTGGTTCTATTTAATAGAGAGAATTACTAATGTTCAATATTTGGTTTCAGTTTTGCCCATTGTGGAAGTGAATAATTACTAGTATATAAAATATTTGTGCTAATTTAAAGTTGTGAATCGTCGCAATTTGGTTATTTTTAAATTTTGTTTGCTTTATAGCAATTTTAAAGAAAGAGAAGAAACGATTAAAACATTAAAAAAGTTGAAAATTTAACATTAATGCAAAAAGTTATGTTTGAACATTTTAGCTTGAAAACGATTATACAAATTTAACATTATAATATTACCTGCAAACACGAAATAAATGATAAGTAGTCAAGGGTAGAACCTTTATTAAAAAGAATAAATACACATTTTTATCATTGTATTGTTTCTTGTAACCTTCCACGTGAAGCTAGCATAATACTGAAAAAAAAAATGTAATCGGACAAGTTAAACATTCTCAAAAACATTTACTTACAGGAAGAGATTTGTTCCTCCTTAGTGCCCTCTGGTGCTCAGAACTGTCGACCCTAACATCTTTCAAAAGCCTGCAAAGTGGAGGAGAAACAGAAAGAGCTTCACTGCATGGTTCTCTATCATTAAAACTACTGGTTAAGGCGCTTGAGTTACCTCTAGAAAATTCATGCCAGGTAGAATAGCTCATTTTACTAGAACCTGGACTGTAGAAATAGTGGTTATCAGTGTCACAACCAGCCTGCTGTTTGTCCAAACTCAGCATCTCTGTACCTTTATTGCCAAAAGGTGTGAGGTAATTACACATGGAATGATTTAATATGACTAGGAGCTCTTCGACTGTGGAATAAAGTAACATACAACTGGAGACTTGCGAATCTCGACACAAACAGTAGATTTTGCACTTTGAAGGAACACTTCTTTGAGTGTTTACATACTGTTTATCACTAGATTTATGCATATCTATTGCAGTAGGTGTTGATCGTACTAGACAACTCGGCATAGTTTCATCACCATCAATGTTAAAATCTGACATATAATCCTCAAAGATACCTATCTTCTCCTCTTCTTTCCAAGTCGACATCTTAAGACTGGATAATTGTACACAGATGTCTTTCCCTGAGGTGCATTTCCCGACTAGAAGAGTTCCAGTACACGTCTGTCTAGATTTATGTCCATGACTAGAATGACCGGGGTATAAAGAACATTATTCCTTTCACGTGCCTCTATGAACAGATGCAGAGCCAATGAAGAATGGCTGTTAATCTCATGACAAACAGCTGCTGGGTTGAGTTTCGCGGCAACATACAAGGATCGCGCGCATGACGCGTGGCATACGTCAAACGTAGACAGTAGGCCCTTCCCTAGAGAAATTAACAATAGAAAAAATGAAAGAAATACACAGCACTTACTCGTCTCCTTCAGCAACCTCCCCTCCGACATTCGACTTACAATCACAAACCTCATGGGGAAACAAAATACAAATTTATTCATTTGAAATATGTTCTAAAATGCAATACCGTAATATATTTATTATGCACAATGACAATATAGAGAAACACAAATAACGTTCTTGATACCAAATAAAAACTAGTGTTATTTACAGAAAGATGAGAATTCCCACAATATGTTTTTATCTGTGTTTTCTTATTTACCGGCCTCGAATGGCCAGGTGGTTAAGTCACGAGTTCGAATCTCCGTCAAATCTCAAACATAGTCGCCCCTTTTATCCGTGGGGGTGTTATAATGTCACGGTCACTCCCACTGTTCGTTGGTAAAAGAGTAGTTTAAACTAGCTACCTTCCCTCTATATAGTCTCACACTTAAATTAGGGAAGACTAGTGTTGATAGTCTTTGCGCGAAATTCAACCCAAAATTATTTATAGAGAACTGTGACCTATTTTATAAGCATACAAAAGAAATGATACTCTTAACATTTTTGAAATACAAGTTGCCAGAGTTTTCTTTGTTTTTCTCATAGGTTTTTATTCAAGTGTCAAATTGTAATTTAAAATAAATAAATGGCGCTTTTTTAATCACACACATATACACAATAAACACTTTTTATCATCAGAATAACGTACACAAAATCATCTACTACATCATACATAAATACCTACCATGGAACACTATTACAGAAAAAATTACCAACTATTATGTACTTTATATTAATACAACATTGCATAAAAGGTTGTCAGCTAGTTGGTAGATAAAACATACATATATATATACTAGTACAGCACGATACAAAATATCGTAAGCCATAACAAACAATATTAGAATAGTACAACACAAAATGTTACCAGCCATAACATATAAATACATACGATGCATGTTGTCTGTCGTAATGAAATATTGGTAAACGTTTGCGTTCTGTAATGTCTAAAAGTAAACAAAGAAATGTAAAGGTAGCATTAATACAGCAGTTATATTAAATTATCAAGAGTTTAATATAAAAAAAACGTAATATTATATTTATTTGCTTTTTATTACTGTTTAGTTCCAAAACAATAATATCTTAATAAGAACTTCTGAACAAAAGTGATATAACTATAATAATCAGAATTAGTGTTCAGGAAGGCAATTCTAAATAATAAAGTACCATTTTCAGCAAAAATACACGATTTCCAACGTCGTGATATTATTATCTCAATAATTTAATTAATGCTTGGTGATCGATATTTATTATACAATTCAAAGAAACTCTTCTCTCAGCAAATTAAAAACATTCATAGCAAATAAGTTAACAACTAAACACGAAATAAATCTATGTTGGCGCCAAATTTTCGCGCCAGCTGGAAGTCGAACATAAGTTCTCATGAGCTGATGCGCAACATCAAGCAAACACGGTAGGTGCTGTTGCCATAGCAACAATGATAGATTCACACCAACTATTTTAATACCCACTCTATAGTTTCGGAATAAATTTTCAAATAACAATGAAAAAACAACAATTCCTTTCTCTATCATTTTACGTTTATGTATAACACATATCAGTCATTCCATTTCCAAAATTAAAACATTGCAAACACTATGGAAAAAAACACCAAAAACTTGAAAATTTTTTCCATACACAAACATTGATATTACATCCAGTTCACCTACGTAACATTCATTACACAATGCTCATAGTTTACAAAGTTGATTTCTGAATGCGATAGTCTGATTTAAAACAGTAATATATTTGTTTCAGATACATTGTTGTTTGTTGTTTTGAATTAAGCACAAAGCTACACAATGGGCTATCTGTGCTCTGCCAACCACGGGTATTGAAACCCGGATTGTAGCGTGTAAGTCCGCAGACATTCCGCTGAGCCACTGGGGGCTTCAGATACATATCTTTCAAATTTTGTCTTAAAAACCTAAGCTTTCTGCTACTACGTTAGACCACAAATACTAATCTTTCAGAAACATTTAAGTTGAATTCTCACAAGACAGGTCACTTTTGACTTCATATACCATTTGAGTTCAACTGGAACTGTTCAAGGATGACTATGTGTCTGGAAGAGTGGGCCGACGTGGTCAGGGCGCTCGACTCTTAATCTGAGGGTTGCGGATTCGAATCCTCGTTACACCAAACACATTTGACCTTTCAGCAGTTAGGGCGTTATAAGGGCCGGTCAGTCCCACTATTAGGAACGGCTAGCACAGAAAACCTTTGTGTAAATTTTTGCGAGATTCAAAATTAAACAAATAATGCTAAAATTTTAAAACCTAATAACTCTGTTACATCTTAAAACAAGCTTCCGTGAGGATGTCATACAGTCACAGAATCACCACATTTATCCGCTTACATGATAAAATAGTCCTTAACATTAGCATTTGAGTTACCACATTGACCTACTTACATTGTATCATTGATACGACGGTTCACTAAGCTTATCTTTAAACGTCAAAAGACAGTTCTTAACGAAAACATTTTCGTTACCACATTTCTCTACTTACATAAAAAATAATTCTTAAGTTTAGTGTTTTCAGCTAAAACATTTTTCTACTTACGTCACAAGATTGTTGGTTCTAAAAGTTATCGTGTTAGTCAACACGATGTTTTACTTACTTCAATATAGTTGTTAACTTTAACGTTTTATATTCACCATACGTTTATATCAGAAGACAGTTCTTATAATGTTAGTGTCAGTTAACACTCCCACGAAAATTGGGGCCTAATAGGCCCCAGAGCAACTTGAAAGGTTATTAATATTAGGCTAATAATTTTGTATTTAAATGAAATTGTCATTAACTTACCCTGTCCCTTTATATTTTAAGGAGCAATAATATTTTGACTTTTCAGACATTTGTGAAATAATATTTAATTTTTTTAAAACATCCACTAAGGGTATCATTTTAGTGGGTGTAAATATTTTTTTCGTAGGAGTCTTAACTTAGTGCTTAACCCATATCACGCGATAGTTCGTAAAGTTTGTGTTTTACTTACCTTTGTTTTAAAAAAAAAATAATCCCGAAGAATGAAAATAAATGTTTGTGAAGAGCGCTTGCAATAAATCTCGGCATTTTTTAAATGTATATACACACACATTACACATTTTTTGTTCCACGTGTGACACATAATTTAGCTTCGTTGGTCAGTAAAGCTTTCGATCTGTTATATATAAGAAGTCAATCCGACTCAGCTAACAACCTCCAAATATATATTTATAGAAAACTGCAACACTGAAATTAACCGGAATTAAGAGTACACTTAAAAGTATTAATCCAACCTGAGTGAGCTACATTTGTAATAGCCCTCTTCTTTCTTCTATCCAACCACTTGTTTTTTATCCAATTAGCTAACTTAAGCCCCACATCAATAACGATATTATTTTTCAAACCTTCTCAAATGCTTTCTGTAAAACCAAACACACCAAATCCAAACACTAACCCACATCTACGTAAGCACCAAGCTTTTCAAAAAATGTCAAAAGATTTGTAAGGCAAAATTTTCCTTTAGTGAACTCATGTCGACTATAAAATAAAAATTTAAGCTTTGTTAAATGACATTGCAAAGAATCTTTTATTCGATTTTCCAAAACCTTTCCCACAACTGATATAACATTGTGTCTATAACTACTGGAACAATTTTATTCTCTCCCTTGAAAAGAGGAGTTGCATTAGTTAACTTCCAATCCTCTGGTACCCTACCCAATATTCAAGGTCTCACAAAAAAAAACAGTAGTAAGTGGCTTACATATCCAAGATTTAACCTCTTTTAAAACCCTTGAAAAAACATTATCTGGTCCAGAAGCTTTATTGTTTTTTAAACTTTACATTTTTTTCTTAACCAGATTAGAATAAATGCCGTTATTTTGTTCTCATAATCATCAGATAATAGCCCTCCTTTATCATCGCTGCAACGGATTTATGATATCTATGTTTATTTAAGTCAATATATATTTAGAAACATGTGCAATTTTTATTGTTAAATGTGTACTGTGAAAGTCCTGTCTATTTTCTAAATTTGTAGATTCTAATGTGTAAGAATCAAAAATATATATTTTACGAAAGGACAAGCGCATCTCCAAATATTGTTGAAAACTGTACATTAAAGAACTTCACCCTACAGTCAGTACAAAATAAACTTCAGCTATTATTGTGATAAATCCTTATCAATAGAAAAAGTAAAGATATTTGACCAGAAAAGCTTATAGCTTTTGAACATTACGAACCGTTGAACTTCGGTCGCTAGTATTTCTACGAAGACATTGTATAACTTCAGCTATGAGAAATTTACGTGAGACCAGACAAAAATAGAGATAGCTAGCATTCCTTCCAAGTAAAGTGTACCTGTGTATCAATGTAGAATTATTTCGCTCTCCATGAACTGTCAATAAAAGATTTAGTTCCAGAACAGATAGGAGACTCAGTACTGCTTGTAAGTTTGTAATACTGTTGTATATAAATCATTGTTTATAATAACCATTATTATAAATTGTATTGCTGTTTGCACATTAAAATATATTTGTGTCAAGAAAGAAAATTCTGTGTATCAATCTTGTTGACAAATATCATACATTTGATTAACTTCTAAATTCGAATTTCAAGTTCTGGTGATTTAAAATCGTAATACATAACGTACGTAACAAAACAAATTGAAGACTAATGCGAGATAAATTATAATACATAACATGTCGAAAGGTACTTATCCTATTCTAACATTTTGTTTACTTATAATGTACGTAATGAAATTCTATTACTTTTTAATTTTCAGCCAACCTTTTTTCATACATCCTTTTTGATGTCCTAATTTCCTTTCTCACCATTTTTCTTGATATTCTATAATCTTCTGTAGAAGACTTATGCAAGGTCATAACAGTAAAGTTTATGATGCTTTTATTTAATTGAGTTTCTTAAACTGTATGTATAAGCCAACCTGGGTTTTTACTTGGAGCTACCCTTTTCTTTCTATAGAGAATATGTTCACTTAGAATATTTAAAAATATTCACTCTTACAGTTTAAAGTGTTGAACATATTGTGTTGTATCTTAATTACTTCTTATCAGCTTCATACTTCAGAGGGCTAATTTGCAACCAGTTTTCGATTTAAATACATGCCATTCAAGTGTCTTCATTGTGTGTTTTTCTTTGTTGTAAAAAAGAAATTACTTTTTATCTTAAATTTACCTACAGCATGAATACAATGTTTGGTATAAATCGCTACGGTCTTATCGATATCGTTGTTAATTCAAGGGTTGACCATCGACTATCTCGACTGCGACCAAACACGTTACCTTTGACTATAAAATCCTTAATTTAAGCATTATAAGTCGTGACGCTTATTGCGAAGTCACCGAGGACAGAAGCTGGGGAAAGGTGTTTGAATTTATACAGTTGTCTTAAAATCCGATTGATTGTTCGTTTTTGAATTTCACGCAAAGCTACACGAGGGCTATCTGTGCTAGCCATATCTAATTTAGCAGTGTAAGACAAGAGGGAAGGTATCTAGTCATTATCACCAACCGCCAACTCTTAGGCCACTCTTTTATCAACGAACTGTGAGATTAACCGTCACATTGTAACGAGGCCTGGTATGGCCGAGCGCGTTAAGGCGTGCACTCGTAATCCGAGGGTCGCGGGTTCGCGCCCGCGTCGCGCTAAACATGCTCGCCCTCCCAGCCGTGAGGGTGTATAATGTGACGGTCAATCCCACTATTCGTTGGTAAAAGAGTAGCCCAAGAGTTGGCGGTGGGTGGTGATGACTAGCTGCCTTCCCTCTAGTCTTACACTGCAAAATTAGGGACGGCTAGCACAGATAGCCCTCGAGTAGCTTTGTGCGAAATTCCAAACAAACATTGTAACGCCCCCACAGCTGAAAGGGGGCAAGCATGGTTCGTGTTATGCGGATTCGAACCCACAACCCTCAAATTACGAGTCGAACGCCTTAACCTACGTGGTCAAGCGGGGCCGAAAATCCGATTATTTTCACCGATTTGTTCTTAACACTAGTTTACATATGTCTACTTATTTTTCAGTCTATAATTATATTAAATGCCTGAAAAATTGGTCATTTTTATTGCACTTTAAATGTAAGCACCATATATGAAATAATTCTAGAATCGTGTTCGAAAGGAATGATACAATCTTTATTTGCAGAACTACTTGTATTCTTTGTTTCAATAACAATCTTAATGACAATTTTTTTTTTAAAAAAAGGAGAGAACCCTAAATGAGTAGCACTCTTGTGATTAGGAAATTCTTTAATGTTCCAAGATAAAATTCACGTAACAGAACACGATAAAATATAATTACTAATTAAAGAGACCAACATTCATTGCCTAATGAAACATGTTTCTGCCACGCAATCCCAACATCAGCAAAATCCAAAACTGTCTATCTCACTGCTTGGGAGCTGCAAGGTTTCTTTGTACCAAATCCCATGTAGGTTCGTTGACATACACAATTCACAAAAATCCCCAAATTATGCTTTCCTTTTTGAACGATTGAGCAAAAGACAAAATTTCTAAAATTGTCTACACCTCTGTTTGGGACCTTGTATTAAATTCTACGTAAATTAGTCAAAATATGATGAAAAAAAGAACTCAAATCCCTAACATTACAAGTTTTTAACCTTTTGACCACCTAAAATGTACAAAACGAAGATGTCCCACATTTTTGTATGCATATATATATGTATGTATATATTTTTGGAAGTATTTTTGTACCAAATTCTATGAAAGTGAGCCAAAATCGGCGAATTGAAAAAAAACACAAAACAGCCCAAAGTTAAACACTACGATGCATCTCGACTCCTTTACAATTATTAAAAATGTGCAGATCTCAATTTTTTTTTATGTTAGTATTTTGCCTGTAGAAAAGTATTTAAACTGGTCACAATATGGGCAAATAATATCACAAAGAAAAGTCACAACAATTATGTTTTTGTTCGCTCTAACCCCCCACAAATACTTAAAATGAGTAAATTCATTTTTTATACGTTTTTGTGTTAGACGCATGAAAAATTATATTTATACTAATTTTCATCTTGAAATTAATTTTACGTCGTATGTGGATGACGTCCTGACAAAAGCAAAGTATGAAATAAAAAAACAACCGAAATTATTAAGCTATCTTAGGACCGCAGTTTTTAATCTGAAATCATGTCATGCGAAGAGAAATTCTTAATTTCCGAGTGCCCCTGGTCTAAACAACCTACACTTCTGTCATGCATAATGGTGATGCTAATACTGTCTGTCCATGCGGCTTAATTGAACCTAGTACTGACTGGAAGCAGTCTTCATTAGTTTTCACTCATATCTGGGATTAGAAAATATCATCCACATTAGTTATAAAATGAATTAAGGACACACCTTTTTGTTTTCCTCTTCTAAGTCTTCATGATATTGAATATTTAAATTTAAGTACTTCCCTGGAAAGTTTTGTTTCAAATAATTTTTGCACCTATTGCCACCTCAAACAAAATCCCAATTTATCTCTGAAGATGTTGGCTTGTTTTGTTTTGGAATTTCGCACAAAGCTACTCGACGGCCATCTGTGCTATCCGTCCTTAATTTAGCATTGTAAGACTAGAGGGAAGGCAGCTAGTCATCACCACCCACCACCAACTCTTGGGCTACTCTTTTACCAACGAATAGTGGGATTGACCGTAACATTACAACGCCTCCACGGCTGAAAGAACGAGCATGTTTGGCACGACATGGATGTGAACCCGCGACCCTCAGATTACGAGTCGCACGCCTTAACACGCTTGGCCATGCCGGGCCGAAGATGTTTGCACACAACGGCTAATTTTATATAAAGCTACTCCCAGTATCACCTGCCTGGTCTGTTAACATATACTTGAACACAAACATTAATTTTATATAAAATTTTTGACGAGTATATTTCCAGTCTTCCAATATTTAACATACTGGTTCGTTTTTCTAATTCTTAAATATCAAACTTTTACAATTCAGTACTTCCATGTTTAGTTATTCCTCAAAAACTTCTTGCATTCGCATTAAATTTTTTTATTTGATAACCTATCTGGTATGTACTATAATGGCAACAGATAATGGATCTTCAGTTTTGGAGCACCCAGGAATATTTTTACTTTATCTTTCACTCTAAAAGCGTTATTAAGGCTGGTTAGTGATATTATATATATATATATCACAATATCAATTTTCGTCTTTACTTTTTTATATTTATCTTTCTCTAAATAAAAGTAAAAGAAGTGTTAAGAGGCAAAAAAATCTTGATCTGGGAAGAACTAAAAAGAAAGTAGTAATTTCATGAAACTGAAAACTAAATCTCCCAACATCACAGGTAGTTAGGCCGGATTTAATACTCAATAATATACATCTAGCTATTCAGATGCTGTAATAAAATACTTGCATAAAATACCCACAGTCCACTGCAGGATTCTAAGGTCTCCTTAAGATTCACAGACCTCAATATTCAAGTCAGGTGTTTTAATTATTTTAATTACTTCTATATTACCTCAAAGCACCAATTCCTTAACTCATTTGTCTGTTGCTATTCTTCTCAAGAATTCCTGTACATCATTAGGGTGCCTCCCAGGAAAAGTCCTGTATCTTTAGTTTACCTACTCTTGGATCTGTCTGCCATGCATGGCGACCCGTGGAAGGGAAGATTCTGGTGGCTGAGTGATTTCTGTGACACTGCAACACACCACTTTGGTATTGAAATCATCTAGATGGATTGCTCCCAGTGGTCAACTGAGTATCAGCATTGGGCATTCTCAGTGGGTCTTGTGGGCATCATTTTTTATGCTAGTGTTGGAGTATTATGATCAAGATGGCCTGACGTCATTACAATATCCTTATTTGGCACTGCAGTTTGTTCCCTCGTAGAACTCCACTGTGGGTAGGTCAGTGGACAAATAATTATTTTCATTGCCTTATGGATAACCCAAATCCACATAAAATTCAACACAGTTACTACCCAATTCAATTCATATACCTCGAAATTTTATTCTTTTTCTGACATATCCTCAAGGCATATATATTTCTCTTTAATTCAGAAAGGTTTAGAGGGATTTGTTCACTCTTCAATGTCGGTAAAGAATATTCATTATAAAGAAATGCTGGTGGAAACATAGTGAACTCCCCAACTAAAAGGCCATTGAGAATATACTTATTTAGGTTACTCCTCATGCTTCTTTATATTCTTTCCAAAGAGTCATCATTGAGAAAATTTATAGATCACTGAGTCAAAGATCCTCAATGGTTTATCCAGCCAAGAAATTTATGCATTAAGATGCATCTCTTCTCATAAAAAAATTGTTCTGCCTACAAATGTTTTTATTTTGACATTTACATCACCATGTCTACCCGCCTTTCTAAAAACATATCTAAACTATAAGGTACAGTCGTATATTCCTAACTCTCTCGGGCATTTCCAGTCTCAGGTGTTCAAATATTCTAAGACATCTTGTCGTGATTCTTTGACGTGTGCTAGTTGTGGTAACATAGGCCATGACGCCTAAGAGTGTCAATTGTGATGGTTCTCCTCCCTCTTATTTTCATTCTTGTCCTAAGTTGGTGGAGGAAAAAGATTGTTTTGAATTAAGCACAAAGCTACACAATGGGCTATCTGTGCTCTATCCACCACGAGTATCGAAACCCAGATTTTAGCGTGTAAGTCCGCAGACATACCGCTGAGCCACTGGGGACAGGAGGAAAGAGAAGCACAATATTTAAAAACTGTAAATAACATTCTGATTATCAATCTCTGACATATTCTACCACTCTTCATTTTACTGCTAAGTGGTAGTGCAGAAAGATATTTCATTGCCTCCATCTGAGTCTTTTTCGCACCATTTGAAAAGTCGTTTGCCCTTCATAATTGCACAATTGGACAAAACAACTTCTACTTCTGTCTCCATCATCACTTTCAGTGATTGCTCAAGTCCATCTTTCTCAGCCCCAATGTTCAGGATTTGAGTCACGCCTTATTTCTCTGGAGTCTCCATCCTCTGACAAAAATCTGCTCAATTGACCCATGGAAGTCAACAGAACTCCTTATACATAGGTAAAATCTTATAGTTGTAAGTTCTCCTTCACTTAAATGAAAATGGCAATATTTATACAGTAAAATTGTTCGAGGTTTTTATTCTAATTTGGGTGGCATTAAGGCCTTGATTGACTTTTATCATCCAATGTGTTTCTCAATCCTGTAACCAACATGTACTCATCTTGTCTGTGCCTTTCGATATACCCTTTAAGTCTGTAGCTGTCCCTTTTTCTATGGGTCATTAAATCAGTTTGTTCTCTCTATCTATCTCTTGGAGAGCCTTATGATCCACCAGGCCTTGATGTTCTCGCAGTTGCCATCTGCCGTTGTAATCTTGGGAAATTTAATAGACACAATGCTCTCTGGGTCAGTGATGATATGAATGAGAAGAGTCATTCCGTGAAGCATATGCTCTCAGATTAAAAACCTTTCATTCTTAAATATTGGAAATATTACCTATTTTTATGCACCTAGTCAGTCTTTTATGGCTATTGATTATCATTCCACCTTCACTTTTTCTCATCTTATGGAGGGTTGATGGTGACCCACAGGGCAATAATAAATTTCCACCATTTTGTAGAAAATTAATTGTGGCTTATGCTACCAAACTTGGAGATTGGAGCAGACTGATTGACTTTCCTTCACTACTCTATTGAAACTTGTTCCTTCTGTTACTAGTCTTCCATCTATTAATAACTGTATGAAGACAGTAACTGGCTATATAATTCAAATAGCTGTTAATTTTTTTTATAAAACCTAGCATGTTTCCCATGGTTTCCTCATCCATTGTGGTCTCTGCCTGCCAGAAGGCATGGAAAACTCAGAAATAGGGTTGGGATACGTTTTGCAGTTATCCCACTCTTTTAAACCATATTGCTTTCCAGCAGGCCTGTATCCATACTCGGCAGGTCAGACATCAAAGCTAGCAGGAACACTGGTTTAAGTTTACAAACAGCATCTCTTCTACCACCACTTCCAAAGTAATCTGGGATACAGTTTGAAATGCCAATGGAAACTATGCTTTCCATTGTGCTATCCAATGCTCAGGAAAGTTACTGATGTACAGAGCATCTAAATTATTCTCAGTAAGTGCTTTTCTCATTTCTCCAGCACTTCTGTTTCTTTACTTGCCTTCTTATACGAGGTCTGTTAAAAAAATACGTGGTCTGTTTGAATTGCACGGCTCCAGTCGGTTCCATGGGAAACTGCTTGGTGTCGCTAGGTTCGCACAACTCAGCTGATTACGACGCCATTTTCCGATTGCAGATATCTTCATGTGTGTATTAGCTACGCGGTTTTAAGTGAAGTGTGATTTTTTTCGTTTGGTGGATTTCAGAATGAATGACTTGAAGGGGCAACGACTTGCTGTGAAATTTTGTGTTAAACTTGGAAAATCTGCGACTGAAACTTTTGCTATGCTTAACACAGCTTACGGTGATGTTACTATGAAGCGTACGGCATGTTTCAAGCGGCATGAACATTTTAAGGACGCTCGACAGTCCATTGAAGATTATGAGCATCCTGGACATCCTTCCACGTCAACAGACAACCCACACGTCGATAAAATGAACACCTTGGTGTGGGCAAAGCGACGTCTGGCTGTCAGGGAGCTTGCTGAAGAGTGTGGGATATCAGTTGGATCTTGTTACAAGATTTTGACCGAAAAACTGAAGATGCACTGCGTTGCTGCGAAATTTGTTCCTCAGAACTCATGAGTTTTTGCCAAACACTCGATCACTGTTCTTCCCCACCCCTTCTCACCTGACCTTGCTCCTTGCAATTTTTTCTTGTTCCCCAAACTCAAAAGACCCTTGAAAGGAAGAAGATTTGAGATGATTCCCGAGATTAAGGCAAATGCGACAAAGGAGCTGGAGGACATTACAAAAGAAGCGTACCAGGACTGTTTCAACAAGTGGAAATACCATTGGGATAAGTGTGTGCATTGGAGAGGAGAGTACATTGAAGGGGTCCCAGACCTGTAACTTCTAAATAAAGTACATTTTGTTTTATGACGTCAGTCCACGTATTTCTTGAACAGCCCTCGTAGATCAAGTATTATACAGAATGATTGCCTCTTCCCTTTTGAGCTAACCATCTTTATGACTATAATTGTCCTTTAACACTGGTGGAACTTTAGCTTGCTCTTTATCTGTCAAGTGGTATATTGGTTTGACCTAATAATGTTCACTATAATATGCTGTGCCATCTTTATTCTGTATCTCTTGCTCTTCTTCTGGTTGCTTTTATCTAGATCTGAGAGGATAATATTTTCCCTGATACATGGTGCAAGTCTATTGTTGTACCTTTTTTCAAAGCCTGATAATAATGCTGAGACTCCTTCTAATTATTGTCCAATTGCTTTGACTAACTATTTCTGTAAAGTTTTGGAAAAGATGATTAATGCTTGTCTTTTTTGGCTCCATGAATCAAACAACATCAACTCTTTTTAAAAGTAGATAGTTTTAATTTAGTTTCTCAGATTCATTTTTCCTGTTTTTTTTATTTTTACAAGATGTTTGGTGCAGATAGCCTAGCTACTTTGTGCCATAAAACACTAAATCAGCCAACCAACCAACTTATTTTTATTTAAATTATTTTCATTTTCCAAATTATCTGATTCATATTTTTGTTCCCATTATTTGTTGCCATTTCCCTAATTTAGTCCCACTCAACATTTTCTTTAATTCTCAGATTTGTCCTTTCCTATGCAAGTTTTTGTTGAAAAAGTATATTTTGGCAGAAAACCTATAAACATTGTCCATTCCAGTAAATAAGATTTTAAAGAAATATATAAGTTTTTCTATAAGCCTTTAGGAAGCAGATATATGAGGCTTAATACCTTATTAGGCAAAACTAAACGGCAAAAAATTTGCCTCAAATTTTTTTGAGTCAAGTCTAATAAAATAATACCTTGGTGCACACCCTCAGAACCCCCTCAGTAAGTGTGAAAAGTTTCAGATCTCTAGGTTCTTTCCTGTTGAAGTCATGGCAGGTGTGACAGGCTCTTTTTATTATTATAGATTAGGTCATCATGAAGTTTATAGTTTCAAGTTATGGCATGAAATATGATTATGTTACTTTTAGTCTTTAGTAACTAATTTTATTGTATTTGCTCATGACCAACTAATACTGAATTCCATCAACTTAAACTTGTGGACTATCGTGTTTTATTTGATATAATTAGCAAAAGTACCTGGCTTTGCTAAGGTTATTAGGTTGACGTATCCTAGATGTCTATGTCAGTATGCATGTATGCTGAAACCATGTCAGCATAAATGTATAACATATATACTTTTACTGCTGAGAAATATGACACAAACAGTCACTGTTGGAACCTATAGTTAACTAAAACACACCACCTTTTATATATATTACAAGTTCTTACATAAAAAATCATTTTTATTTCTATGCAGTGTGTCACTAGCTTGTTTCATTAAAAAGATGCACATCTTTCTATTTGTAATATAAAGAACCACTTCTTTTCAATGTGGATTATTGTAAACTTGTCTTATTCAGAAAATGTGCAGGCATACAAATATAAGAAGTACTATGCAGGTGTGCACCCTCAGGGTCCTGTTAGTATGGGTGTAATATTTTAGGTTTATAGTTTCTTTCTCTACTGGGAGCTGTAGCAGTTCTATGTGGTTTTTGCTACCTAACCTTATGAAAAAGATGAGTACATACATAAATAGGTAATAACCTCTAGTTGCATGTCCTCACAATCCACTTAGTATATGTACAAACATTCAGGTTTCTATGTTATTTTCTCTTCGTGTTATGTCAGTCACATACACAGCCACTATTATATGTTGCTTTCATCACTAAAACATTATTATTATTATCACACTGTATTTATTAATTACAAATACACTGCCATAACTATTACCATACCATAGTCATAAATATCACACCTACATAATTATTACCATTATTATTATCACACTATAATTACCAGTAACTCATCATTCCCATTGCTACTGTATCTTTATATGTATTATCACAATAGAGTAATAAATATTAAATCATCAATATTATTACACTAGCCATAAATATTATATTACCAATACTATCACCTCTGTCATAACTATTATATCAACAATATTATCACATCAGAGTCATCATAGTTATAATAATGCCACAATTATTATATCATTGTTATTACTATTACATCATCACTATTATTTTTACATCAGTCATTAGTATTATACTGTTACTATTATCATCAGACTACATATATAACTATTACATCATCATTTTTGCAAAACAATAATCATTACTGCCCATTGTCATTACTATTGGGACACCATAGTCATTGCTGTCATATCATCACTTTTAATATCAAATCATAGTCATAACTATTACCAGACCATCATTGTTAGTACACCCCAATCACACCATAGCCATTATAATCACTCCTTTACTATTATGATAATAAAGTCACAACCACTACATCATCAACATACAATGATCATTATTATCACAACATAGTTCTTATTATCACACCTTCATCATTTCTGTTACATACATCATAGTCTTAACTATAACTTTATCACAACACATTGATTTCTACTGAACCACCACCATAACACAATAGTTACAACTAACTCATTGTCTTAATTATCATCACAACATGTTAATTACTACCACATTATTCCCATTATTATCAAACTATAGTCATAGCTATTAAGTCATCAGTATTTTCACACCACAATAATAACAATTATACTTTCATCATTATCACACCATAATCACCACTGTCACATACGATTATTATCACACTGTAGTCATTCATAATAAACAGACACCATCATCATCGTACTTTAGCAAGTAATATTACATCAACATAATTTTTTTCACACAAAGGCCAAGTGGTTATCATAAAAAATTAGCAATCTGATGATTGTGGGGTTGAATCCCCATCACACCAAACATGCTCACCCTTTCAGCAGTGGGGAGATTAAAATGTGACACTCAAACCCACTATCTGTTGGTAAAAGAGTAACCCAAGAGTTGGTGGTGAGCAGTGATGAACAGTTGCCTTCCCTCTGCTCTTACATTATTAAATTATGGATGGCTAGTGCAGATAGCCCTTGTGCACCTTTGCACAAAATTAAAAAAAGCATGACATAAACAATTATTACACAATAATCATTACTATTACATCATTACCATCCAATAATCATTATTGTCACATTATCAATAATTACACCACCATAGCCATTAATATTAAACAGTCACCATGGTTATCACATGACTGTCATAATTACTAGAACATCATTGTCACCATTTATCATAACACTGTTATCATTATCACACTACAGGTATAACCATTACATCAGGATTATTACCATTGTCATTACTGTCCTATCATCACTTTTATTATCATATCACAGTCCATATTATCACATAGTTACTTCACTATTAGTAGTAATTACTATGGTATGATAATAACAGAAATGTAAAAACTGTGACCTTCATTTAGACATATCATTTTATTCTCTATTAATCACTTATTCAACTCATCTTCTCACCTCATGCAGAACAGTGATAATTCATGGTGTAAAATGCCTATCTCTTTTTAATTTTCACAAAAACATTTTCTGTGTGTACTTAGTAATAAATATTATAATAAAAATACAAAGAAACAAATATAATAGTAAATATATCAACAATCCTGAATTTACTACAATTTAAACAAGAGAATTTCACGTTAATCAATTGCGGCAACCACTTTGAAACCTAATGTAAAGAGTCAACTATTCACAAATAATTCAAATATCTTTTTCTAAACATTATGAGTCAATAATTTAAAAATATTATAAAAAATCTTCATTCAAATGGAATTTGAGACTTTTGCTTAAAACAATACAAAAAGCTAATACAAATGTTACCAACAGAGACTAGTGTTATTGACAAAGATACCATTCTGAACAGAGTGGTTTTTATTCCATGGACCAGCATCCATATACTACTACCCTCACCCCACAGTATACTCTAATGCCATATTTTATAGCTAACTAAAATAACTTTTGCAAAATCAAGCCTGGCCAACAGAGGCAGAAAAGTATAGTCAAAGCAGTCAAACATCAGTAAATTCCTAAATGCATAAAAAGAGCACTAGATCATTGCCTAACATGAAGTGATAGTTTGATAGCATGGAATAGAGGGAATTTAATGCATTAGAAGGGTATGCTGAACACATATTCATTGCATGATGATTTAGATGTAAAATGCAGTAAACCATGTTGATTGTAGGAAATGTGGGAGCTCATGGCTTACAGCACGCAAAAACCATTTTTGCAAATAGAGATTAGCACTGAATGAGAATAGCTATATCTGTGAGTAGAGGTAATGTATACTTTATCAGAATTTGAGACATTAGATTAGATTCTTAAAGTAACAAAAGCATACCATACCTTTCTTTCAACACAGGAGACTCTGGAGCTGAAGGAGAATCTGCCAAAAAAAAATCTGTTTTAGCTTCTTCAGGGAATTCTAACATAATGTAACTTCTAAAATAAAAATGTTTAAGCTACACTCAAATATTTATAATGTTTATAGAACTTAGCAAACAATAAAGTGAAATGCAAGTTGTAAGAAACTGCATATTGTAAATGTATTACAAGATAAGGCACATTAAAACTGTTTATAAACCTGCAAAAATTTTCACAAAGATGAAGTGGTACAAGATCCACTCATGTTTGTTTCTATATGATGTTTTATTTTTTAGTAATTTTTCATTATATGTGCACTAATATAGGTTTTGTTAGGTCTTTTCTTGATATATTTTAGTTTACCAGTTTTAGTAGGCAATGATTGGTTGGTTTGGTGTTTTATGGTGCAAAAGCAACTTAACTATCTGTACCAAATATCTAGAAAAAGGTTAAAATTAAAGTTAGTAAAATTCCTCCCCAAAAATTAAGGTAAAACAAAACAAAGTTTGATTTTTGAATAAAGAGAAAAATAAATAGCATTAAAACCAATATTTGCATCTAGTCTATAGCAGTAAGAGAAAAACTACAGTAATTCAAGCTGTAAAGGACTCTCTGTAGCATAACTGTAATTGTCATAACTCACCAGGAAAACTAACAGGTAAGTTCAAAAACCACCTGAAGTTTGCTTTTCCAGTCCTGGTTCCGAGCTATTTGACATTATGGCCATTTTTAAAAACTAAATTAATAAAAGTTTTAAAGGACTTTTAGCAATATTTTAATTTTAACTCACCAGGATGACTAACAGGTAGTTCAAACAGCAATGTTAGTCACCTGAAGTTGGCCTTTCCAGTCCTAGTTTCAAGTTATCTGATGTTACGGTCATTTTCTAATTCCAAATCGAACAAGATGTACTTTGATTCTTAAAAGGGAATCACATTTAAAAAGGTCTGATGTATAAATTAAAAAACTTAAATAGCATTAAAAAGATTAATGGCCTTTAAAAAACTAACAACATTTCAAAGATGGGCAGTGTCACCATCACCAATAACATTATCTAACATTATGGATAAACCTTGGGACAGAACATGTTTAAAATTGTGCCATTGTTGAGTGTC
Source organism: Carcinoscorpius rotundicauda (assembly GCA_011833715.1). Classification (NCBI taxonomy): domain Eukaryota; kingdom Metazoa; phylum Arthropoda; class Merostomata; order Xiphosura; family Limulidae; genus Carcinoscorpius; species Carcinoscorpius rotundicauda. The sequence continues at coordinate 109,729,967 of CM022394.1, read as the reverse complement.
ATAATGATGACAAGACAGTAAAATGTGGCTTACACAGTGTTACACAGACTATACAATGGTTGCAAAGAAAATAATGAATTAAGAAACTGTGACCAATGAGTAGTCTAGTTAGAACTTTCTCTTTCTGATCCTAAGAGAAGCAAGATGGCCAAAGTCCAATGTAGGGTTTCATTTTGAAAAGCTTGTTTTCACGTTACTCACTCCAAATCAACTGCAAACTGGCATGGAGCCGAGCCTTGAATACAGGAACATAGTCCATGTATGGAACAGGCAAAGTGGTGATAGTGCCAGAGCAGATAGATTTAGCTGCAGTGTCTACAAGCTCATTCCCATGAATACTAATGTGGCCCAGTATCTAGAAAAAATAGGATAGAAGCAGATGTTAAAGAGAAATGGGCCAGTTGGTTTTGAATGTTGGGGAGAACAGGATGTGAACTAACATGAAGCAATTCTAAGGCAAGTAGAGAACTAAGTGAGTCAGTATAAATAGTGCAATTTGAGTACAACTCACCTTATAATGTGATCCAGGACACAAAAAATGGCATATAGTTCAGTAGTAAACACAGAAACTGTAGAGAGGATTCTTCACATAACCACCAAACTACAACAAATCATGGCAGAGCACACACAGTCATCAGATTTCAAACCATTTGTGTAAATAGGAATGGAAGGATGGTTTGAAAGATTTTCTGCAAGTAATAAACAGTATTTCCAATTGGGAGTGACTGACTTAAAAAAAAGTTACATTTGGGGACTGTAAGAAATCATGGTGGGACAGGCTAACCAGAGTATACAGCAATGTTATCCAAGGACAGACCCAATTCATCCAACTGCACCTGGATCCAAAGACCAAAAGGAGCAATGGCAGATCATCTGTTCTGAAAAACTATGGCCCAATGAAGAAGAAAAACACAACCCCAGGTGTGATGCTTTTGTAAGGAATGAAGTCTCAAAGCATATAGTAAAGACAGTTGCAAATGGTGGAGGCACAAAGAAGGTTCATGAGACTCTGTGTATGAGCCCTGAACTGGCAAAGTGCAGAAAACCCAGGTGCAGAGCCAAAGTCCTTGATGATGAATGGGGTCCAGCAATTTTAAGGCTGAGGTCTCAGCAGAATCATAGACCAGTGATCCATAGTCGAGTTTCAATCAAATAAGAACACGATTCCTATTGGCTTTGACGTCTTACCCACCGAGTATGTGCATGGGCCTGCTGGAGAGAGATGCAGTGCGAGAGTGTGGAATACCTGTGAAAAGAATCCCAGGCCCGTGTTTGAACCTTCCATGTCATGTTACAGGCAGGATTCCACCATGGACAAGAATATCGTGGAAAATGTGTTGAGGTTTTAGGAATACAATGAGCAGCTGCCTTTCTAATACAGTCTGTTACTGTTGCCACACAGTCATCTATTCATGGCTTACAGACAATGGCAGGATCAAGTTCTGCAAAAGCAGTGTAAGAGAGCCAGTTTGTATGATCCAGCTTCAACTGGAAAATGTGAGTCGAGTGGCATCTACCACCACAATCTCTCTCAGAATTATAGGAATATGATTATGCCTTGTGGATTATTGTCAACCCTCCATGAAAAATACAAGAATAATGAAGTGGAGCAAATTGAGTGACCAATAGCAGTAAAGGACTGACTAGGTCGATGGAAATACATATAAAACTACTATTGAGAAAAGAAAGGTTGTGATCAAAGAGTATATGCTCTATGGAGTGACCCCTCCCATCAATACCAGCACTTCCCCACAGGGGAACACACCCATTAAAGACCTCAGGTTTAAAAAGGGAGACAGCAAATGTTCAATAACAGCATCAAAGTCTGATTGATCACAGGTCTCTTCAAGCAACAAGTAGAGAGAACAAACAGTGATGGTATGACCCAAGGAAACACAGAACGCTATGGCTTTCAAGGGTGTGTCTAGTAACAAAAACAGGGTGGACACATGCTGATCAACCAACAGTGCCATTCCTCCATGCACTTGTCCATCACACAGCCTGTCATTTCTCTACACAGAAAACTGATAAAAGGTGACTGTATTAGCAGGTTTGAGAAATGTTTCCTGTAAGGAAAGACATACAGGATGTTAGGAAGCAATCAGTATTCTGATGTTATCCAGATTAGAACATAAACCTCAACAGTTCCATAATATCAAGGTGGCCATTTTTATTTGCATGTAGGTGAATTGGGTGGAGAACCCTTCTGTTCATGACCATGTCTTTTTTTCCTTACTATTCTTATTCGAGAAAGGTATATCAACCTCCATGAATCCTGGGCAGGTATTTGCTGGTGGAAAAGGATTCCTGCAATTGAGGACGTGAGCAAATGATCTTTTTGCATCTTGAGGTGAGAGAAGATGTATCCAAGGTAGTGTCCATACCCAGAATTAAAGGAAGTGGATCTTGGGATTTGTTGGAATGTATGTAAGGGACAGAGATGGGTGATGAAGTTGATTCAACAAATTTTTTAACCATGGAGGACAAAAGACTTTTCATTTGGTTTGAAAATTATTCTTCTGGAGACAGAGAGAGATCCATCTGCACTTCTGCTATTGTAGTGGAACAAAGTGCAGCAGCATACATCTGAAATGAAGAGCTGGACAGCAATTTATGAGCCTCCGGATAAGTATTGTTATGAATAGTTTTCAAACACTGCACCTCATTTTCTCACAACCATTTGGGGCATGAATGGAAGTAGTATGATGGGTGAGAGCAATTGCAATTGATGCAATGAGGGACTGTTTCACACTCATAGGCATCATGATCCTTGCCACCATAACAAGTACACATCAAGGAACCATGAAAAGATGTCTTTGAATGACTGAACCGCTGACAATGGAAACATCTGAGAGAGTTTGAAATGTATGGTCGTACCATGCAATTAAGATAACCTGCCTTAATGGTGGCAGGGGGACGTGGTGATGTAAATGTCAGAATTAGGACATTAGTCAACATTATTGTTGTTTTTGAACTGAGCACAAAGCTACATAATGGGCTATCTGTGCTCTGCCCACCACAGGTATCGAAACACAAATTTTAGTGTTGCAAGTCTGCAGACATACCACTGAGCCACTGTGGGGCAGTCAGCATCATAATTCCATCTTTGAAAGTGGAGATACACCTCACTGCAGAAACTCCTTGGGTGGAGAAACTAGAAAGAATCTCTGATTGGGAATTTTTCAAATCCCTCGCAACAATAACTCCTTGTGATGAATTCAAAGTAGCATGAGGTGTAACTTCAATAGATATGTCCCCAATTACCTTTTAATGCAAAAGGAATTCACTGCATTGAGATGTAGATGTTTTCATCATTATGTCATAAGAGCAAAGTTTCTTAACTGACTTTGAAGAGTTAGCAAGCTGCTCTAGTTCCTTCTGAAAGAAAAAGGGAGACATATGCCCTAATGGTTTGTCTAAAAGAGAATTTAGTGTAAGAAAATGAAGTATAACAGGTGTTACAGATGTTGAAGAATGCTGCTCAGAATCTTCAAGATGTGGTCGTTTACTTATGGACTATTTTTCCACTATTTAAGTTTTTATTTGGAGGATCCATAAAAAAAAAAAAGAAATATTTTGGTGCCCACTGACCCCACCCACTATGGAGCCTTATGAGGGGATGCACTACAATATTAAAGAACACTGCAGCAATGCCAGAGTTTTCTGAGCACTACACCCAAACACCAGCATCAGATACAATGTCCACAACACCTGCTGAGAACATTCAACACTGGTACTTGAATGAGCATGAGTCTCTGATTTATTAAGTTATGTATCTTTATGTATTAATTTTAAAAACCGGAAATTTTTACTTAAATTTAGATGCAAATTGAATGCCAATATTTATCGAATTTATGATATTTGCCAACAACTTCATAAGACAATTCTCTTTCTCAGTATAAATATATTATAATATATGTATATGAATAGAATTTATTACAAATAATGTTTTATATGTTTTTAGTTTTACTAACTTAAAACAATACTGAGTCCTCTATCTGATAATGAACTGAATATTTTACTGGCAATTTATGATGAGCTAATTAATTTTCAAGTTGATATTGGAACAGTTTCACTTGATGGGTAAGCTTTCTCTTGCTACTCACACGAGTTTTTCACAGATGAAGATATGCAATATCCTCATAGAAGTACTAATGACTGAAGTTAAGCAATTTGTCATGTTTCGGTCTATAAACATTTCCGGTCAAGTATATGTAGTTTTCTGATTAATAAGCCTGTATCACAGTTATAGCTTCTGAGATTTAGTATACTGACTGTAGCAAACCAACAATATTAAGCAAACCTTCTCTTGATGCATCAATTTATAAACTTTTGTCAAGGTTCTTGGAGGTTCATTTGGCAACAATATTTTACTTACACACACAGCACATCGGTGATTCTTGCACTTGAGAATATTCTACAAATTTAGAGAATAGGCAGGAAGTTAGTAACACATATTTTAAATTATAAGTTACATGCATTTCTAAATATATGTTAAACTAAGACAAAAATTAATATTAAATTAAATACATAATAGTAAATCCACCACATATCTGGTACTTTAATAAGTTTAATCAAAAATGTGGCAAATACATATACACAATGAAATATTATATATCACTGAGAAAAAAAATGTATATTGGACGTTGACTGATAGAGTTAGAAGCCTATATGTGATTAGAAAAAAAGTGCATGAAAAAAAGTAGAAGGACCAGCATTGAAAAAAGAAAGGTTGTGATCAGAGAGCATACACTCTACAGAGCACGACCCCTCCTATCAATATCAACCTTCCCCAGATGGGATGATGTCCATTAAAGTCCGCAAAAATGAAAAAGGTAGATGGTAACTGTTCACTTGGAGCATCAAGGACTGATTAATCATGTTTCTCTAGGTGACGGATAGAGAGAGCAAACAGTGATGGTATGACCCAAGGAAACAGATTACTATGGCCTCCAAGGGTGTGTTGAGTGGTAAAGACAGGGTAAGAACATGCTGATCAACCAACAGTGCCATCCCTCCATGCACTCGTCCATCACACAGCCTGTCATTTCTCTACAAAGAAAACTGATAAAAGGTGACTGTATTAGCAGGTTTCAGAAGTTTTCCTGTTAAGAAAGACATAAAGAATGGTAGAAAGCATTCAGTGTTCTGATGTCATCCAGATTACAACATAAACTTCAACAGTTCCATTGTATCAAAATGGCCATTTTAATTTACGTGTAGGTGAATTTGGTGCAGAACCCTTCTGTTTAAGGCCATGTCTTTTTTCCTTACTGCTCTTATTCAAGAGAAGTCTATTGACCTCCATGGATCCTACTTTGGGTCGATTGAGCAGGTCTCTGCTGTTGGAAGGGGATTCCTGTGAATAAGGACGTGAACAAATGATCATTTTGTATCTTGGGGTGGTAGAAGAAGATGTATCTGAGGAAATGTTTGTATCTGGAACCAAAGGAAGTGGATCTTGGGATTTGTTGGAATGTATGTAAGGGACAGAGATGGGTGTAGAAGTTGATTCATCAACCTTTTTAACCACGGAGGACAAAAGACTTTTCATTTGGTTTAAAAATGATTCTTTTGGAGACACAGAGAAATCCATCTGCACTTCTGCTGTTGTGGTGAAACGAAGTGCAGCAACATATATCCAAGATGAAGTGCTGGACAGCAATTTTCGAGTCTTAGGATAAGTAATGTTAAGAATTGCTTTCAAATGCTGCACCTCTTTTTCTTCCAACCATTCGGGGCAAGAATGGAAGTGGTAGGATGAGTCAGAACCTGTGCAATTGATGCAATGGGGGTCCATTTCACACTGAAAGGCATCATAGTCCTTGCCACTGCAACGAGCACACGTCAAGGAACTGTAACATGACGTCTTTGAGTGACCAAACCATTGACACTGGAAACATTGGATAGGGTTTGATATGTATGGCATTAACCTGCAATTAAAATAACCTGCCTTTTGGTGGCAGATGTAAATGTTAGAATGAGAACATTGGTTGGCATTGTAATTTCATATTTGTGAGTGGAGATATGCCTCACTGCAGAAACTCCTTGCTCAGAGAAACCAGCAAGAATTTCTGACTGAGGGATATTCAAGTTTCTCTCAACAATAACTCCTCATGATGAATTCAAAGTAGCATAGAGGTGCAACCTCAATATGTATATCCCCAATTACCATTGAATGCAAGAGGAGTTCAATGTGTTGAGATGTAGATGTTTCCATGAATATGTCACCAGAGCAAAGCCTTCTGACTGGCTGTGGAGAGCCAGCAAGTCCCTTTACTTCCTTCTGAATGAAAAGGGGAGATATATATAAATCTAATATATATAAATATTCTAAAACTTAATGCAGGCCTTAATTTTACAAATTACTCTCATTTCTACATGAAATACCAGAACCTATCAATCAAACTGAATAAAACACTTTTAAGACTGACTAACCTTGTTAATAAACACAAATTATAAGTAGTTTCAGTGCAAGAACAAAAATCATCTAACTTGTTAATAAACACAAATTATAAGTAGTTTCAGTACAAAAACAAAAATCATCTAACACTTTTATGTGTATCCACATGAAAACATTTAATTTATAACTACAACTTCTAGCAATATTATGAAAGTATTTTATAACAAAAAGTTTCATTGTCTATACTGTACCTTTAGAGAGCAGAAGACAGCCAAGAATAGACCTTTTGGAGGAGTTAGGTGTATCAGCTAACTTTTTCAGTCGTTTATGTGGTGTACCAGAGATACTAAAAAAAACAAAAACAGTACACTTATTAACAGCAATTAAAAGTTACCACAAGACTCCTATGATTGCATAAAAATACCAAAAAGTATAAAGAAATATCAATTTCAATCTGGATAAGTTGTTTTTTTAAATACAGCAAACTGCAGTGTGTACTGTGATTCTATATACAGTGGGACCTCCTCCAATACGAGGAATATGTTCCTTCAGAAAACTGTGTTGAAGGAACTCAATAACTTACAAAATTAATAGGGATACAGGAACACAGTTGCAATAAATCTCCAATCAATGTGTATACATGAATTTGTTTACACATAAATGAAAAGTCCTACCTATATAGTGTTGTAGAAGAACTAAAAATATAAAATCATAAACATAATAACATTCACATGCGATAACCTGCAACTGTAAATGAAAATATATTAAATGAGATAATACATTATTACATTTCATTTATGAATGATAAAGACAAAATGATGAATCAGAAAAGACTGGAACAAAATGGAAAGAACAGGAGAAGAAATAAAGAATCACAACGAGAAAGATGAAAGGCAACTGATAAGGTTGCCTAATAGTCTGGCCTCTTTCTCACCAGTTGAATTGCACAAGTGAAAATGAAGGCATAACACTGCCAGGTGAAAGAGAGATGTATAAAGGTGAAGCAAGAATGACTGGGATTGAGGTGGAGGAAGAGGTGCTGCAGATAAAGTCAGTAAAGAAAAAGAGGAAACCATGACAGAACCAGTCAAAAGAAGTGTTACCAACAGAAACTAATAATCTCCTGAATGAACAACAAAAGGTGTAGGTAGTTAAATGGGAGAGCACACATACATATATATCAGACCAGTCAAGACTGAAGGCATCTATAGAGTTTTGTGTTGAGAGGAGTAGCAAATGTATTGATTATTGGCATACCAAGGTGGAAAGAAATCCCATAAAATACCTGAGCACTCCAGAAGAAAAATCCTATTTCAATGAGAGAATTAGTCTGTTACCAAGTTCATAGCCCCAGCAACATGACAGGCTATTAGACAAATTCATTGTGAGATGGCCCAAAACAGAAACTTTAATGTGCAGAAGCAAATGCAAGTCCTTCTCTGACATTGTTTATGGAAAATGATCATAACATTGTCAAAATGGATCATAATCAACTTATCTCCAAGATGAACCAGGAAATAAGAACACACCTGATTGGTGGCCAAGAGATCTAGAACACTGATGTGAAATGTATATTCCCCAAGAGATCAAACCCCCAGGGTTGTGGATCCACCCAGAGATATGCCCCAACCTGTAAGAGATGTGTTGGGAAGAGATGGAAAACTAGCCAATGGCAAACAGAGCAGTGAATTCTGAACACAGTGTTGACATAGTCCAGCCACCAAAAACAGAAGGTGATGTTGTCATAAGAGATGGCAAAAGAACACAAGAGACTTTCCAATGGTTGCTCAAAGTCCATTAAAGAAGCTTCATTGCCCTAAATGGCCAAGATGTTCCAGAGTTGGAAGAGTTCCCCAAAAACAATAAATGCAGAAAGCACATGAAATGCAATAACTGAGGTAACTAGTTGTTCCATGTCCTGAAAGTGAATGGAGAAATACTAAGTCAAGAATTGGAAAAGACTCCAAGGTGAACCCAGTAGTGAGTTAGGAATGACTCAAAGAACTTGATCAAACAACCAAAACAAGCAGAGGGATGACAAGAAAAGGTAGAGGAACAAGAAATGGTGAGAAGGAGAGGTGAAAGTTTCAAGCAGTCAAGAGAATCAAGAGAAATAGTGTCAGACAGCCTTTACTTGATTCTTCAAGGTGTTAGTAGAATCCCTAAAGACTTCAGGGTAAAGAAAAGGGACCAGATGGAAGTCACAGAAATCTCTACTAGTTGCAGACTAAGCTGCATCACCAAAACACTGAAGGAGGTAGTAGTCACTGTTACTTGCAAATTCATGGTCATTACAGCAATTCTCCTTTTTTTTTAGTTATTTAATGACAATGTAGCCTTAAATTAAAGTTAAAATATATGAAAAGGAATCCAAAAAAAGTTCAAACTGTGAAAAGACAATGCAAATTTCAGTGAAATTATTAAGATTAAACTTCAAGAAACATCTGTTAAAAGGCAGTACCAAGGATAAGAAAGAAGTTAATGCAAATGCTTATTGAGGTCTACTACATACAGAGGATGTGAAGGGCTATTTATACGATTGCATTGTGCACACGTGCAGTTAAGTTATAATGTGTTTTAGACTGAAAATTAGCTCAAGGCTTGTGACATATGCAAAATCTCAAAGGAAAATTTGTGAGGAATAGCTACTGTGTGAAGAAAGAGGTAAGCATTTAGAATTGAAACAAACATAATTTTGTGCAATTCAGATCATAGAAAAGCTGTTGTTGTTTTGAATTAAGCACAAAGATACACAATGGGCTATCTGTGCTCTGCCCACTACGGGCATCGAAACCCGGATTTTAGCATGTAAGTCCGCAGACATACCGCTGAACCACTGGGGGTCCACAGAAAAGCATTACAAACTAAAACACATTTGCTAACATTATAAAGTAAACATATAAGGCAAAAATATAACTATATTTTTTATATTTAGAGATACTTGTGTATTAGAATTGAGCAGACAGATAAATAAGATACTTTACATGTAAATACAAACACCAATATACAATTTTTAAAAGATTCAGTAATTAGATACAATGGTAATGTCTGAATTATATAAAACATGTATACTGTGAAAACATGAGTAATCAAAAACTGAATATGTCTCTACCAATTAGTAAATCAAGACATTGGTTTAAAAGCTGCATACATAAGCTGTTCACTCATTCTGATTCAGATGGCCTGTCCACACTTCTAGCTAGTCTATGGATGGTATCTGCAGTACTCAGTTATCCAGATAAACTGTCATTTGATATACAATAAACACCAACAGAGAAAGCAAAGAATTCTGAATGAAATTCATTATATAATGTGAAGAGTAAATACTCCTGACATTGTGTCTAGTCGATACAAGAATGTTAGAGAGAAATAACATCATTTTTTCCCATTAAATCAGAATAAATTACATTTTCATTAAGGTAACTTTTGTAGAAATATAGAATAATGAATTTAGAAACAGACTCTAAAACTCAAATTAACAGAAAAGATGATTCAGTAGGTTCATAATTAATTAAAGTGTATAGGTGTAAAGAGTCAATGATTGAATATTTTTGTTTTTGTGTATGGTATGTATATATATATATTTAAAAAAAATTAATTAAAAAGAAAACAACAGTAACACTTGTTTTGTGAAGAAGTCATAATAATAATAATGAACTGAATTTTCAAAGCATATAGAAATAACTTTTTATCTTACTGCAGTCGACAGTGACAAGTTTCAAATAACAGCAAAACTTATAGGTGAGAAAATAATATTGAAAATTCACAATATCTACCTTTCTTTCATTAATCCACTTAAGTTCATGGTTAAATCTGTCACTGGAGATGTTGTGGCGGTCTCCTTAAAGTCCACAGATGGAGTGAATTCAAGTGCTCTTTTTAGGCAGCTTTTCTCTTCAGAGTTTGTCATTTTTAATGTATATTGATTCTTGATGTACAACTATGTATTATTATGCAGAATAAGAATTATCATCTTCTTATTATACATTTTTTCTTTATATTTTCATGTAGATTTGATTTTCTTTTCTTTAAGTAGCTTTTTGTCCCTCCAACATTTAATAATTTCACTGAAAACCTATGTAAAGAATATAAATATTTTTTTGTTATACAGAGTTAATTATAAAATTCAAAATATTTAATTTTAAGAGATTAATATAACATTACCTAAAACAAAAGATTAATGATCAAAATAATTTTAAACTGTTAAAATTTAATTAAAACATTTGTTTCTCGTTAATAGAAAAGTGGACAGGTTCAAGTTAAGCACAAAATCTAACACACACACACATATATATACGGTCTTTGCATCTAAATACTATCCAATATATGCTTGAATTAAACAATTTCCAACAATGATAGTTATCACCACTCTTCAATTTGTGCTGCCCTCTATATGAATAATTAAATAATAATATAATATAAAATAATTTTTGCTAATCACTAGCCTTGGGGCTCTCACATATCACGTGTTTACACAGAGTGTAGCTTCTTTGTTGCATGCAAATAAACACGTAATAACCCTTCACCAAAATGAGTGCAACACAACATCCTAGCACAAGAAAAGGTGCACCAGCAGTGTGGAGGACAGGTGGGAAGTGTGAAGAATTCTATTGAAAATACATTTTCAGTGTTGGAAAATGTTAACTTTAAAAAAAGATACCTCACCTATTCCCACATACTAGCTGGAATTCCACATTGAAATAATGGAAGGGATTAGAAAAATCCAAAAGAAAACACATGAAGTGAAATACCATATACTAAGAAAGTACAGGGGCACATCCATGGGAGACCATATCCCTACTGTACTAAGCTACATTCTTTGTTCACAGAGAAGATACATATTGCCAAGTTGGGCAGAAAGGAAGAAAGTTCAACAGAGGAAATGAAAATTCTTCGTGGTGTAGTACAGTTAAGATGATCATACTGTAAATGATGGGTCAATTTTAGCTGAAAACCACTGGGTAGCATCAGGTATGTGTTCTGTAGTCCATAATAGTTGGAGAGTCTTAGCCATTTTCACCTTGATAACAGAAAACAGAGGCCAAAATAACATGTGTTCTGTTACCTAGGTAGAGAACACATATGCAGACCCAGTACACAACTAACACCAGGCCAACTGGTAATCAGCAACATAGAAATGGGCCTTTGCTAAGTTAAGATATAGATAAAAAGAACTTACCCATTCCAAACTGGAAAGAAGTATGGAGAATTATGATTGGATCAAACCAACATTGCCAAGAAGATGAGACAGCATGATGAAGAAAAATATATGGCAAAAGTATGTGAAGTAGTCAACATGTGAGCCTACTGAAACCCCTACAGATGACAAAAATGAGCAACTAGAGAGAAAGAGAAAGGAGTCAGAACTGGTGAGAGAAGACCCAAAAAATTGATGTGAATCTATATCCAAAAACAGAAACTATATGGAGTACTGCTATAGCCATCCAGTGAAAGTAATGGGAGATATATCTTGGGGAGATGAGGAATTCCAAAGAATAAATAGATGAGAGTATGAACCATGGAAAGGAGCAGTGTGGACAAAATAACAATATACCTCACGGATAGGACTAAGTAAATCATCTTCATCATTACGAGAATAAGACTGGGAAGCAGAAGGAGAAGAAATAGAAGTGAACATAAAAAGCATGGTCACAATAATGAAGAATAGAAGAATGGTGAAAAAATATAGGTAATGGTATGGACATCATTTCTCATACATTTACAGGTAAACATTAAGTTGCTTGGATATTTAACATTTATGATGCAAAGAAATTAGGCTACCTGTGTCAAACAACCAGTAAAAAATGTAAAAATAAAACTTTCAAAATACAAAAATAAATTGAAATAAAACAAACAGATAAAAGATTTAAACAGAATTTAAAAAGTCAATAGCTTGTAAAAAATTAAAAACACAAGCAAATTGGGTAATGTCAAGGGTAAACCCAAAGAAGACATGTTAAAAATGGTACCACAACCCATGATGGTAATGATGTCATGAAAGTAAAATGTGGGCTATTATGAATTGAGTGTTACAAAGGCCACATATTGCTGGATCAGTCACTGCAAGTTGAATGCCAACTGGTGGGCAGCTGAGCCTTCTGTACAGTACTGCAGTTTATATACAAGATAGGTGTGGCTGTGGTGGCACCAGAGCAGATGGACTTAACTGTGATGTCAGTGAGTTCATTCTCATGAATAACAATGTGGGTAAGTACTGAGAAAAACTGGATATGAATAGAAGAACAAGTTTGAGGTCCACCAGGGAACTCTCAATGAAAGGACTGGCAACATTCTGTACAGCAATAGCTTCCTGACCATTGGAGAGCAAGATAGAAAGGGAATGGGGGGCATACCTCCCATTGGCCTTATAAGTCTAGTCTCAGATGATTGTGGAACTGGTGGTAAAAGAGATACTAGTTGTGAACTTAATCCAAGATTCCTTTTGGCTTTGATGCTTGCCCTGTAGAGCACACGCATGGGCCTGCTGATAAATGATGCAATTAGAAAGAGAGGGATACCATAAAAACATATCGCAGGCCCATTTCCGGGCCTTCCATGCTTCTTGGCAGGCAGGGCTCCACCATGAATGACAATACCTTGGAAAACGTGTTGATGTCTTAAGAATAGATTGGACACCTGCCGGGAAGATACAGTCAGTAACTGCTACTATGCAGTTGTATGTCTATGGCAGATAGATGACAGCAGGATCAATTTCTGTGAGCATGGTGAAAGAGATCCAGTTTGCTTGTTCCAACTTTTACCAAGACACACAGGTTAAGTGGCATTGACAACTGCCAATTTCCCTCAAAATGGTCACTTCCCCATGGATCTTTGTCAACCTCCCAATAAAAGCAAGAGAAGAGTGAAGGGGAGTTGATAGACAGATTAATGGCAATAAAATACTAACTAAATACATGAAAATAAGTAAAAAACCTTTATTGAAGAGATAAAGGTTGTTATATGAGAGCATCTGTTCTCTCCATCGCTTGATCCCTCACATCAGCACTGCCCCAGAGGAAACTGTGTCTATTAAAGTCTTCCAGGATTAAAAAAGGAGATAGCAACTGTTCAACGAGAGCATCAAGGTTTGAAAGATCATAGGTCTTTCCAGAAGACAGATACAGAGAACAAAGAGTGATGGAACTACCCAAGGAAACATGAATAACTACTGCCAAAGGTGTATAGAGTGGCAAAGAAAGAGTGGGCATATGCTGGTCAACTAGCAGTGCCACCCTTTCACGCACTCATTCATCAGACAACCTGTCATTCTGGTATAAAAAAACTACAGAAAGGTGACTTTCTTGTCACACATGCAGAAGTGTTTCCTGTAAGAAAGGATAAACAAGATGATAGAAATCAATCGTGGCCTTTATCTCATCCAAATTAGAATGGAAACCTCAACAGTTCCACTGTATCAAAGTAGCCATTTTTTCTGAGGTGGAGGAGAAATAAGTGAAGAATCATTTGGTTTATGACCAGGCCATTTTTTTAGTAGATGTAGATTCCAGCAAGAAAAGGCATGAATGAATAATCATTCCACATCTTGGAGCCAAAGAAGGTAGACCTGAACAAATGCTAGAAGCTGAAACCAAAAGAAGTGAACCTGGGCAGTCACTGGAAGAAATGGTGGGGACAGAGATGGAAGTAGATGTTGACTTGCCAACTCATTTATCCAGAAGGCAAAAGACTTTTCACATGGTTTGAAAATGGCTTTGTTGGAAGCACAGAAATATCTGTCTGCACTCCCACTGTGGCAAAGGAATGTAGTGCAGCAGCATACGTCCAAGATGGTGTTGGGGACAACAACATTTAAGACTCAGGGTAAGAAATATTATGTGTAGTATATAAATGTTGTGCTCCCTTCTCCTCAACCCACTTAGGGTAAGATCAGTTGTAAGAGTAGTGTGAACCATCATAATTGATGAAGTGAGGATGCATTTGACACTTGTTATCATAACAAGAACATGTCAAAGAACCATAACAAGATGACTTTGAATGTCCAAACCACTGACACTGGAAACATCTGAGAGGGTTAGGAATGTATGGCCTCACCTTACAGTTCAGATAATCTGCCTTGACAGAGGCAGGTGGATTTGGCAATGTAAATGTCAAAATTATGACATATATCAGGATTGTAATTCCATCTTTACAAGTGAAGATACAGCAAAAAGCAAAAACACTCTGGCTGGAGAAACAAGTGAGAATATCTGATTTTGAAATATTCTTCAAATCCCTCTCAAGAATCACTCCTGGGGAAGAATTCAAATTAGCATGAAGTGCAACCTGAATGGGTATATCCTTAACAGATTTTTCTATTAAAATATCCCCAGAGTGCAACTTCCTGAATGACTTGGGTTAGCCAGCAAGTCCGTCACTGCAGAAACTTCTTGGGTGGAAAAGCCAGTGAGAATCTCAGACTTGGAAATGTTCTTCAAACCCCTCTTGTGATTAATTCAAAGTAGCATGAGGTGTAACCTCAATAAGTATATCCCCAACTGCCTTTGAATGCAAGGAGTTCACTGTGTTGAGATGAGGATGTTTCCACCAATATTTAACCATACTGAAGTTTCTTTACTGACTACTTTATTTAAGTTTTTATTTGGAGGATCCATAACAGAAAAGGAATATTTTGATGTCCCCTGACCCCAAAAATCATGAAGCCCTATGAAAAGATGCACAACAGTGTCAAACAAGAACACTGCAGCAATGCCAAGGTTTTGGGTGCAATGTACCCAAGCACCAACATCAGATACAATGCCCACAACACCTGTTGAGAACATCCAATATTGGTACTTGGTTAACCCTAGCCCAAGTGGACCAGCCAGTTGACCCAAAGGGACCACCCCCAGGCCAAAAGTGGTGTGTTAGGGTTGGACCCCTCAACTACATGGATCCTCTACTCCCCTTCATGAATCACCATGTATGGCAAACACGTGGGTGGATGTTTAGATTCTAGAGGAGAAAGAACAGCACCTTCGTTGAGAAGTCTCCTCACCATGTATAGAGATCCACACTAAGTGGGTCTATGGGCAGAACAAAGTCTAGCCAAAGGAGGTGGACTTTAACTATGCTTATAGCACCTAGCAGGCAATAACATAAAGTCCAGGATCTGAAAGCAAAGCATCCTGGATCAGAGATATCCTTGGCAGTTGAAACAGGAAATAACTGTGGAGTTTTCAGAATGGATCATAACTAAATGCTCCACCAGAAAGAGTAAGAGGAACATACTTAACAGACCATCACTGGTTTTAGTGCACTGATTCATATGGAGAAAACACTTATACTGGGTCTATGTGCCTGATGTGATATTGTCATTCTAATTAGAATGGAAAGCATTGGTGAAAAGACATAGATCTATGAGGAGTTTGGGTAGAAGTAACAGAACATCTGAAGTGGTATTTGATTGGTCCAGATATCAAGATTGACCCTCACAAAGAGAAAGAAATAGGCAAAACACTGAAGTCAATGGATTCCATAAGTGGTTTTACTGAATAAGCTAGAACTATTGAGGAGGTACATATGAATGCAACACAATATAATAAGTGGTTCCAGTAAAGTCATGGTCCCCAAAAATGACAAAACCTTTTGTTTAGAATAAGCAGTAATGGTGCAAACCTTGAAGACCAGTAGTTCCAGAATTTGCAGATGCATGGGTGAAGTGTTGAGCATGACTGAGAAAGAAGTGGAAAACATCCAGGTGAACAAAATATTGGATGGAAGTAAACAAAAATTCAAAAAGCCACCTACAATGAACAACTTCCTTCAGAAAAAGGGAGGTATGAAGAGAAGCCTTCTTGGGAGTGGGGCATGAGAAGTCAATTCTCCATACAGAAATGGAATAACTGTTCCAGTCAACATGAATGGCAGATGAAAGCCCTGACAATGTAGTTAAGGACCTAAGAGACCAACACTCTACCAAATGGAAGAGCTTGAAACTGGACAATAAAACAACAGAAAATTACACTATCAAAGAGGCTACTGCATATACACTCCAACAGATGCCCTAAAAGCATAAATTAGGTTGAAAGGATAAAATCAAATTCAGTTTTACTCAAATGAAAGTTCTAACTGAAAATGTTTAAAATTTGGTATCCTTCTTTTCCATAATCAAGAAAATAATTGTAATAAAGATTATACTAAAAATAATAACAAAAGCTTAAAATAATGAACTTGGGATTTTTTTAATTATTAAAAAAACAAGTCTGAACAAAGCAGTGCAAAAAAAAAAAGGAATGAATTTTGTTTTAAAAATAGTGCTTATGATGCTTATTGTGTACAAGAGGTGTTGCCACCTACTGGCAGACAGTTTCTTTCTTTGAGTATGATTATCACATTAAATTATGATCAAGCAAAAGTGATTTGACATCATCCAACCAAACTATAAAAAGTTTATTGGAGACTGACATTTATTTTTAAATTTAAAACATACCAAACAACACACTTATAAAATGGACACAGTCCAGCAAAATTTCTTATTAGAGTCTTGTGCATTCTTGTGCTGTTCATATTTTCACATCTGAATCCAAAATGGCCAGGGTTTTCTAAAACCAAGAAGGAATGAAGAAAAAGACATCTATGTTGAAAGACTTTAGTGAACACCACAAAACATGAGAAACTGGAAACTGAATATTATACTTGGAAGAGACATACAAAAGAAAAGAGGACAAAAATCTAGATCTTTTCCTTATAAAATTCATCAAGAGCTTCACCAAAAAGATTATAAGATTAATTAATGTTGTGGTAATCCTGTTGCATCACCTATTTTATTAATATTAAACTACATCTGCTCACCAAATGATCCACATCTCCCAATATAACTTCTGTCTCTTTATTACAATTTGAAATACCATTATTTTAATATTACTTGCAAATTTAACTAATTTGCTGGTTATTTCTTTACCAGCTATAATTCACTGTTATTTCTTAGTTTCACAAATTTAAATCAATGCGAATAAATGATAAATAATTAGCAATACACTTAGCTTGAGTTCACCATCAAAATTTAGTTTTACAAGGACTTAACTAGTTGATAACACTGCACAACATAGTTTCTGCTTCTTGAACACTGTTGGATGTTCCTTATAGAATTTTGGCTACTGAGCATGAAAATCACATCCAAATTTGCCCATCATCTACCATTTCATCAAAATCTTCAGTTTTGTTATATTTTTTCTTATATTTGTGTCAAAAAATTTTCGTTTCTGTAAGAAATCTACGAACAATGTTTTGTGCAGTCTGGGCATATCCAAGCATGAAATCAAGCCAGGTTGGAAGTATGCAACCCGAGCAGGCTGGAGCCACATTTACAATGTCTCAGCAGGCTATAAAAGTGGTTTGCATACACAGATACTGCTCATTGGATTAATATAGACCTTATAGTGTGTACATATCGTTTCAGAATATAGCATTGCCTCAGTAGCACTGTAGCAAGTAACTAAAATGTTATAGACATTTTACAGGACGACTGGTGTTGGTCAATATGCCTCATCAATGTTGTAAAAGCCTTAATACATTCTGCTATATTTGTAGCGAGTATATGCTTGTTCATCAGAGATGCTCAATGGCTGGTCTTGTGAAGAAAGCATATCATCTGTACTTTGGTTGTAAAATTGGTGATCAATAACAGAAATGAGTGCTTCACATTTGTTGTGTGACATGTGTTGTCTGTCACAACTTGGCTCAGAGGCACTCAAAAGTCAATGCCCTTTGCTATCCCAATGATATGGCGAGAACAGAAAGACCATGTGACAGACTGTTACTCCTGTTTGACTAATATGTCTGGTTTCTCTGCCAAAAACAACATGTCAATTGAATACCCTAATCTGCCTTCAGCAATGAGACCCGTACCACATGATGACAGTCTTCCAATTCAGAAACCACCAGAGGAATGGACCTTAAATGAACTAGATGAAGAAACTGCAATGCAGGAAACTGGCAGTGACATTGACTTGGATTTTGAACTGTGCTCCTCAGGCAATCCACACCTCAAAACACAGTCAGAATTAAACAATCTGGTCAAAAACAAAAGCCAAATTGCTAGGTTTGAGACTGCAGGAATGGTGTTTGCTGTCACCAGGTACAAAAATTTCTGTTTTTTGAAGGTGCCAAGATGATATAACCAAATTCTTTGCACAAGTTGATAGTCTCTGTTTCTATGCTGACATCAACGAATTGTTCTCTGCTTTGGGTTGTGACCATGACCCACAAGAGTGGTGTCTCTTTATTGATTCATCAGTGTTAAGCCTCAAAGCTGTTCTGTTACACAATGACAATGTTCACCTTTCAACACCTGTTGGCTATGCAACACACATGCAAGAAACATACGAGAACATGGAAATGTTGCTGAAGCACATTCGATACAGCAAGTACAACTGGAATATCTGTTGAGATCTGAAAGTCGTTGCTCTGTTACTGGGACTGCAGCTCAGCTATACAAATTTCTGTTGTTTCATCTGTGAATGGGACAGTCATTCCAAAGAGTCACATTATTCTAGACCGAGCTGGCCACGATGTAAAAAGTTAGTTCCAAAACAGAAAAACGTGGTGCATGAACCGATTGTCGACCCCACAAATATTTTTTTACCTCTTCTTCACATAAAATTGGGACTTATGAAGAATTTTGTGAAAGCAGTGAACAAAGAAGGCAAAGGTTTTCGTTATTTAAGGCAGATGTTCCCAAGAATAACTGAGGCCAAGATCAAAGAGGGTATTTTTGTTGGCCCTCAGATCAGACATGTTATGAGTGACAAGCGGTTCGAAGATCTGTTAGTTGGGCCAAAAAAGATTGCCTGGAAAGCCTTCAAAGACGTTGTTGACAATTTTCTTGGCAATTACAGAGCTCCACATTACATTCAGCTGGCAGACAAACTTCTCAAAGCATACAAAACAATGAAGTGCAACATGTCATTCAAGATTTATTTTCTCCATTCACACTTGGACTTCTTTCCCGCAAATCTCGGTGCTGTTAGTGACGAACACGGTGAAAGGTTTCACTAGGACATTGCTACAATAAAAAAACGATATCAGAGCAACAGGAATCCGTCAATGCTTGCTGGCTACTGTTGGACACTGCAACGTGATGCACCGGACATTGAATACAAATGAAAATTAGGAGCAAAACACTTTTAATTATGTTGAACTTAATCGCGTATTAGAAACATAAACGCAATTAAATACGCTATTGCTGGTAAACAGTTAACTGTCTATTTCTCAGAGTTCCTGCTATATTTGTGCATACCCACCAGGTGCCTGTCACAATCACCAAAAACTTTTCCGGAAACAAAACTTAAAAAAAAAAAATTGTTGTGCAGTGTAAACCCCTCAAATGCAAACTGTTAATACTATAGCAATAGCACAAAATCATAATGCTATAATACAAACATCCGTTTTTAAATTAAGTGTAATTCTTATATGCATATTAATACAGATCTATGATCATACAATATTTTGACACATTTTTACCTAGTTATTTGTTGAAGTTACCTTTACAGTGTATACTATGCAGTTTAAAAGGTAAATTTGTATATAGCCATAAATACAAGACTTTATCATTTATGATTTATAATTATATCGTATTCAACCTATAATGATGTAAGTCCATACGATATAAAATGTTTAATACATATGGCCTCGTGCTTTACATTTTAAAATTTGATGAAAAATAAAAGTACTGTTGTGTATATCTGAACAATATTTGAAGCCAACGAAAACAAAAACAATACCTGCAAAATACAGTACAAAACGATGTTCTCATGTAGTCACTCGCGATTTATTTGGGCACGCCTCACTCAAGAAACGCTAATTACTTAAACAGTCTTTTTCATTGAAGTGATTATCTGTGTCCGATGTGATGATACTGAGTGTGACAAACGTACTTGGGTGGAAACACTTGCTCACTCCTGTCCAAATAGGTTGTCTGTTACTTAAGAAAAATCCAGAGATTAGAAATTTATCATTTATTCGAAACTTCACATCGATCACTTTATCCTAACTCTCTAACGGCAGCAACATCTGACCCAATCCTCAAATGTTTTGAAACTGTCCGCTTCTAGTGTGACGTCACAAATATATGACATTTATATATTTTTTTTCAGAATATAATACGTTTATATAACATTTATATCATTTAAAATGTATGAAAAAACATTTTGTGAAGCAAGTAATTTCAATAATTATATTCCTAAGTAATTAAAAAAGTTTGAGATTAGACAGATAACGCTTATATACATTTTTGGCGCGAAATATCCGTATTTTACATGTTAACTTCGAAGTTTTGGTACGGTGGTATCTTAATTATAGTTGTGCCATAATAGTTTGTTTCATTTGAATAATATTTATTACCTTAGATGTGATTTTATTATACTTTTAATTCACTAAACATAGCGATATCAATTTAATGACTAAAGTAGCATGGTAACCAATGTTAACTTAATTACAAAATACTGCTCTGTTCAGACCAATTATAGCATTAATGTTATTATAACAGTTTATTATTATTATCGAAATTTGATAAATGAACGTTTTGAAGCATGTAATGTAATATTATTTTGAGTGATCGATTAAGATTATTTTCTCATTGTTAGTCACAATTTGGCTGTACTTCGGACGTAATAATCTAGGTTATTGTAAAAGCTAAAACGGAAGAAGCAGAGCAAAATACCCCGAACAAAAGAAAATATTAACAAACTTGGTTATTCGAAAAGTGGGATTAAAAGCGACGGATTGACGTATCAAAGGTATGTTATCGTTAAACATTAATAAGAATTACTAAAACGTGTAAACGTTTAATATTTATTGTAAGGTGTAAAATAATATTTAGTATTAAGTAACTTGTATTACAATTTCAAAATTAAGCATTTTTGTTTTTTGGTTCCCAACTATTTAGTATTATGGGTCGAGATTATATTGAGTGCAATAAGAGCAATATTGCACTTTTATTTTAAGTTTAAAATATCTTAAGCAATGTGTCGGTATAGAGAAACAGAATATTACTTAAGCATGTGTTAAATAAATTTTGTGCATACATGGTTTTAGTTATACAGGTAAAGGATTCTTAAATTGCTGAAGTTCTTTAACCTAGGGATCACCGTTACAAAAATGTTTTAAGGAGTTGTATACAATTTTGTAAAGCATCCTTAAGTCATTAAGGATTGAATAGGATCTTACAGGATAATTAAAGGAAATTATATTTTATGGGTTAAGGGCATTAGCTTTATACTATTATAGGACAAACTGAAATCATATAGAACATAGTATAGGTTTAAAATAAGTTCTATAGAACAAACGAAACCTTCAGCATGTCTTTTAGTTTAAATTAAATGTAAACAGTATTATATACTCACAGAACACTGAAATCATATAGAATTTCAAGTCATTCTTATGCTTTACTTTATAGCTATGGGGTACTTAGACATCTGAATGTGTAAAACAAGCTGTCATAAGTTAATCAAATCTGTCATTTAAAATCTTTAAAAAGGTGTGTGAAAATTAACCTTGTTTTCATGATAACATCCATAAAGGTATAAAGGCCTAATAGATGCATGGGATTTGAAACATTTATTTTATAAATTGTCATTAAGTAAGTTTAATTGTGTAGCTCAGTTTATAATGATCACCATAAAAAACCTCAAAAAAAGGTTCATTTTTTATGTATAGTTACAGACCTTAAGTGACAAATTAGATTAACTTTTGACAGTTGTCAAAGCATCCTATAAAAATGACTTTGTGACAACTTTCTTGAGAAAAAAATTAAATGATCTCTTTTGATTCAATCCAAATGACCTTCCAATAACAGATACAATGCCTGACTTATATATTACTGTTGCTAATACTTAGTTTTTAGCATTTACTTTTATGATTGACAACTCTTACCCCTTCAACAATACATTTTGTACTGTTTCTCATGAAACTTTTTATTATATTGCAGTTTTATGTTGTTTTCTCTTGCTGTGATGTAAGATAGATCAGTTTTGTACCCTATGATATTCATAGACCCTTGAAAAAGCCATAAAAAGAAGCATCAGGTAAAACAAACAAATATTTATCTTAAGTTGTTTATCATCGTTATTGAAAATGACAGAAACATTTATGTTTAGTGGGTTTACCTAGTCATCAGTATCTGGCAGTCAGGAGTACATGTAATTACACCATAGAGAAAGCTCATAAACTGTTGTTGATTTCAATCAAATTCTTGGAAAATATTTTAAATATCCCATTATAACCTCTATGAATAAGTATAAGGAGATACTGTTTAAGACTTAAATCACATAAGGTGATATGTATTTGGAAGCTCATAATATAGATTTGTTCAGCATTAGTTTTTCTACTACCAATACAAATGTTTTATGTATTAATTTTAA
The DNA here is from genome assembly GCA_011833715.1 of Carcinoscorpius rotundicauda. NCBI lineage: Eukaryota > Metazoa > Arthropoda > Merostomata > Xiphosura > Limulidae > Carcinoscorpius > Carcinoscorpius rotundicauda. The sequence goes on along the minus strand of CM022394.1, from coordinate 109,707,206 downwards.
TAATAAAGGAAACAAACAAGAAAATCTAAGAAGAGTTTTGCTTTCAAAAACATCACATATGATAAAACACACACATGCACACTATAGTAAAATATATTATGCAAAACAAGTTTAATTTAGATGTATATAAGCAGGGAAATTCATATACATTATGCTCAAATGCAGATAAGGGAACATATTCCCAGTCATCATAGTGATAGTGTGGTTTGCATTCTGAGTTCTTCATATACTGTGACAAGTCATCTCATAATAGGTATTAACATCTAATTTAAGAGCACCATAATTACTGAACTAGCCCCCTTGCTCTTAGATATGCATGTGATTATGCTAGCCATTCTATAGTTAAAAATTGAAATTATGTTTTTGATTAACCTAATACATAATCACCTAAGTAAGTTTGATATAATATGTTATCTCCACTCACACAACAATTTGACTTGTAGTGCCCTCTATATAAGTAAATATTTGCCTTCACTAACTTTGATACTCCCATCTACTTTCACATACTGCTTATTTTCATGTGAGGCAGCTGCTTTATAATATGCAAATAAGCATTTGATAACTCATCACCAATAGGAGTATGAAACAACTCTTAGCACAACTACCTCCCTCTATCCAGGTTAGCTTCTCTTTACTTCTCAATTGGCACTTGTATTGAAATGTGTTTTTGTTCAAAATGTACTCATAGAATTTCTACCAGTTACTTGCATTTTTGAAAACTTTTTTTTTTAACTTTGTTATATTTCACTTCCCTATTGTTTCATTTATACTTGTTAATATTATGTGTATATAATAATTTTATTTAAGCACCCTTTACGGATTCTCTTCCTATTTGTACTCATAGTTATAATAAATTGAGAGTTTAATGTCACTACTGCTACTACTACTGTTTGTCCTTACATAATCTACAATGGCTTTAGGTCACAGTTATCTGCAGAAGATGTTACAGTCTTGGTTTGCTGGGAGTTGGCTACTTTCTTCCATCTAAGTGTAACACATTTGGCTCCTTATTTTGTTCTTTTGCTTCTCAAGACATTAGAGCTCATTCCAGGGGTTTGTGAACCAATTACATTTTGAAGTCAGTATCAGTGTGTTTGAACTCATACATAATATCTAGGACTATTATATTTTAAGCCATAAATTGAATCCAATATCAAGTTGCACTCTCAGTAATTATATTATCTTTTGACTTTATGAGGTTCAGATTCCAATACTGTGGTGGTGTTTTCCCAGTCTCAGGTCTGTATCTCATCTTATCCTTCTCCCTTTGTTTTGTTTCTCCAATCACTATTTGTATAAGGCTCTTTGTCATTTCTCTGAAAGCTTCTTAGTAGAGACTCGTGTCTTGATGCTTTCCATTCTGGTACAGTGTCCTCTTCAACTCTTTCCCTCTAAAAATGGCTTCTCTGGTGTTGGGTTGCTGTTTTGTCCTATGTCTCTTTACCTCCACCCTCATTACAGGACTTATAATTGACTCTGTTTTTAAGACAAGTTGTTTTGGGGGGGCCTTTCTGACATATTAAAATCCAGATTTGAGTCTGCTTATTTGCAAACTTCAATTTTCTCATTGGATTCCTGTTTATATCAACCCTTTTCCTGTTTTGCTTATCTCTGTGGTCAACAGTTTTTTTTATCAACCACTTCAGCTCCCTAGCAGTTCCAGTGACTATGTGGTAAATACTGGTCTGGTTGAGCTAGGATTTTGCACTTTACTAACATGTAGGAGTCTTTATTAACAGATAACAAAGTTAGATGTCTTAAATGCTTACCTCCACATTTCCTCATCACCTTAGCATGGACATTTAGCTGCTTTTCATGCTACTTCTTTCTTTCACATTCAGTTTCTTATTTGAGAAGTTTCATGGGTAGGTTGACTGGTTAAGGTGGATAAGTCCTTCCCCTCTCCTACTTAATATCTTGTTCATCTTGGTATTTTTCCATTCCTGTTTCTGCTGGGTCCAATCTTTTTCTCTTTACCTGCTATCTATAGAGTTTCTGGTTCAAACAATTTCCTTCTCTTTTTCTCTAAATGCACAAGAGGTTACTTCTCTTTATAGGATGTGGGATTGTTTGTGGGCCCTCATTCCTCTTGATAACATTTATACGTAATCTCTTCATTTGATTTTACAAGATTAATAGAAGTTCATCTGGGATCCTTGGACACCCCTGACCATCTCCCTCCTTCTCTCTACATGCACTTTACCTGGTGGTTACACTGAAACAATGTCACACTGGATGCTCCTATTTCTCCTCCTTGGTCTGGAGATGCACATCTTTACAGATTAGGGTTGTGTTGTGTATTTGGATACTCAGAAGATTTCAGGATATTAGAACTTTTCACCTTTTATCAATCTTTGATTCATTCCTTCCTTCTCTGTGGAACTAGTCTGTTATTATCCATTCTGCCAACTTCATGAGCGTCTCAAACATCACTTGGCAAGGGATATTTGGTCAAGATCTTTTTTGTTTCCACATGTTGGATCTTGTTTTGTATCCACAGTTATCAGATTTGTTTCTTTTTTTCTGCCATCAATATCCTTCATGTCCTACAGTGTCATTCTCCATACTCTCACCATTTCTTCCTGTTCCTTGTATCACCTTTATTTAAAGACCTTTTTCCTCTTAGCATATGGATGTTGATGTTTAAGTTTGCACTTTTTTTATGTCTCTCACATACCATGAGTCCTATGTCATTTTCTATCTAGAGTAATCTTTCCTGTCCAAAACTGGTTGCACGTGATGGCTAATCTGTCATTACTCTCAATTCCCTTCCTTCTATTTCTCGCCTTTATTTTTTGTTATGATCTAGATCACTTCTTACGCATGGCCTGGGCTCACAGCTATTAGGTGTTTTGCACTGCTCCCTGCCATGATTCTCATTCCAGTTTGTGTTTTGTTTATCAGAACTCTTCCCTTTCATAATATTTCTCCTATTACTTTTCCAAGGTAGATTCATCAGCTGATTCATTTGGGTTATTCTTCCCTTTCTCCTGATGCTTGTTATGTCTTCTAAGTTTCCTCTCATCAAATCTTTCATCTTTTCATGTCTCTGGTTGTCTGATTTCATCATATTTTATAAAATATAGTTTATACTGGGTGTGGAACACTTTTCATACATGTATCTCACATTATTTGTATCATCTGGCCATTTCCTGTTCAACAGGTCATTGTCAACCTCCTGTCCTCATCTTGAACTTCAAGGTTTCTCTTTGAGTGGTTAAATGCTCCTTTTTTTACAGGGCCCTTTCTTGCATATATAGATTCTATTTGGTGGCAAGTGTTGCTATTAAGATATAATTGTTAAACTTGCATCATATGGTACAGGCAATCAGGTCAAGAACACTCATTGCTGAGATGGGTTGTTGTGTAAGACAGCTTGTAGGTTTTTCCTCCTGATGTTTTACATCATAAATACATTTACGCTTGACTGACTGTGCTGCACTAAGAGGAGTAAAGCAATAGGGGATTGCTTCTCATCCCTGCCACTTTTTGGTTTGGTAATATCAGGAAGAGTCTGCTTTTCTGTTTATAATTTTGCAAACACACCCATTGCACTGTCTCCAGTATTGCATTTCCCTCCTATTTTTCCAGTATAGTACAGAAGTCCTTTTACATTTACCAATTTCTATTTGCTGGGGTGGTGGACCTTGGAGACTTCCTCTTGAGTGTATTCAATTCCAATCATTTAAGAGCAGGGCAGTGGTGTTATGGCAGATTACAGTACTGTATAAAAGTCTTAGGACAAGAGAATATTTTATCATTCTTTCCAATTTATTGAACTAATTTTTACATTCTATTACAGAATGAAAATTTCAACACTGTGGTAATGCTTTACTGAACCCAGATAAAAAGTGAATGAACTAGGATGAGAATAGTTATCATTCTTTAGAATTCCCATATATGTTATACTAAGAGCATGTCTTAGGAATTCTGCTTGAATGGACATTTTGATTGAATTTATGGTCTGAAATAACTGTCTTGCAGTGTCTTAACTATTTAGAAAGAAGCTAGCAATGATACCAGTATATGCTAGAATAAATCAATTTAATAGAACTTCACAAATAAACATTGATAAAAACCGTGCTTAAAACTATATAGTAAGTTTTACTGTCATGTCATGGCCAAAAATCATAGAAAACTGTCAGTAGAGCAGACAGATTGCATTAAAGCTTTATGTGATACTGGTTGGTCCTTCTGACAAATTGCTGCAGACTTGAAATTGTTTCCAAATACTGTCAAGTGCACTCTGGCTCATGAGATAAAGACGGGTAAATTTCAGAATAGGAAAAGAAGAGGCAGAACACCTAAATTCAGTTATACTGATGTTAAGTATCTTTATTTATGCAGTTTTCAGGACAGAAGGAAGACTGCTACTGATGTCATGCAAGAGATAAATGACTATATACCAAACAACAGGAAAGTGTCCAGATCTCCAGTATCAAGAAGACTAAACAAGAATGGAATATTTATCATGTAACAGTTAAAAATATTTAATTGAATCTCTACACATTGTCAAGAGACTGTTGAGGATTGTAAAAGGGTGTTATGAACAGTGAATTCAAGTTTGAAATATTTTGTTCAAAGTGTAGGTTGTATATCTGGCAGAAGAAAGGTGAAAGAGACTTAATGCAAAACACCTACTATTGGGAAGGCAGTGTGATGGTTTGGGGGGGGGGCTGCTTAGATGAGATATTTGCAATATCAAAATACATGAAAAAGAGGCAAGGTATTGTATTGGAATTTAACATTTTCCTATATTGGAAATATATTTGTAGTAGATTCTCACAGTTCAAATATATTTTTCCTTTTTCATTGCTCGTTGTCAAAGTAAAGTTGAGCTAAGTTGGATGTAAGAAGTCAACTGCTCTAGTAGTTGTGTTGTGCTCCTATTTGTCACATACTTTCACAGCCACCTTGCATGAAAACGTGAGTATCCAGGCTAGTAGGGAGCAAATACTTGCACATTTGGAAAGTTATAAAAAAAATGTTAACAGAGGTAAGAATCTATTGGAAGTACATTTTTAGTGTAGGAAAATGTACAAGTACAACAAAAAAAATGTAAAAAAATATCATTTTTTAACCTATGCTTTTTTCTTCAGTCTCTCTCTTAATGTTATATGTTATACATACATAAAAGTTTATTAGTTTTTATTTCAGTATATTTTAACATATTTTACAGATGTCACATCAGTTTGTTGTTTTCTCAAGATGGCTGGTAGAGGAATCAAAATCTTTATTAAAATAAAGTACAAAACAACATTTCAACATTCTTAATCATCTTAAGGTTTTTCACACCAATACCAGCCATCTTGAGAATACATTTTTACTTTGAGTTGGTTTCTTGTCATCATGAATTAGTTTGTTAATCTTACTTCATTTCAGTTAAAACATTTGTAAAGATTCTACATTAATAACTTTAATTAACTATTCAATATGGGATTGGTGAATACTCCGATTTTGTAATTTGAAGCTGTCAGAATTTCTGTATTATAAGTATGTATATTTTAATATGGTACATGTACCTTCAAGAAATTTAGCAAGCCTTCAATTAACATTAGAACTTAGAATACAAATATTTTGTAGAGTAAAAATCAAATTTTTTAATTAAATATTCTTACTAAAAATTTGTGAATAGATGGAGTTTAAGTGCATGGTAATTATGTTAACATTAAAAAAGTTTTCTAATTTTCTTTGTGTAATCTGTTAAACCTTCTAAATAAATATGTTCTGTATGGACTCAGATATGACTTCCTTCCTAACCACCATTAAAACAAATAAATCTAAATTTTCCTTTTTTCTTTTTAGCATGACTGCAAATTGTAACAGGAAACTACATTGGTTTATCCTTACTAGCATCAGACTCTTTATAGTTTATACGTGTTTTTAACTTATTTTTATTGTTTTATTGCTCTTTGAACCATGTCTAGGTAATAATACTTCTAAAACACTCAGCAAATGGAAATACATGGCTAAAATTTCCACATCAAATATTAAATGAAGTAAAGCACAGACTAATGGGGGGCATATTTCATGGAGAATTGTTATTGTTTTTCTGTTGATCTAACCTAGTAACTTTTTAATTTTTACGTTTTAGTTGCTTTTATAGCAGTGAACTGAAATATGCATGACAAACAAGAAATATATCATTTACTTTTAACCTACCTTTTTATGTTTGTTACCATTGAGATTTAAGCCCACCCTCTTTTTTTTTTTTAATAATGGTTCTAGTACAATTATTTATTTATATAATGCACCTAAAATCACTGAATAATAATACTCACAAAGCAATGTCATATAACTGTAATAATGTAACTGGATTTTAAACTAAGGCCTAAGATTCTTGAAATAAGCTTCTTAATTAAAATGCTGCAAGAGAAACTTCTAAACTGAAGATAAAATAGAGAGTACTCTGTATTGTAAACAGTGTAATATTAATTATTTCATATTTTAAATATTTGTTTCTCTGTGGTTATGAATGATTGAAAATATTAGAATTATTGGCAGAAAACTGCAAAACATTTGCAGTCAAGTATCTTTACTGCAACATTAAATACAGTATTTCTTGAATAATGTAATTCTAATTACAAACATTGAAATCTAACTTGTAACTTGTGTGTTCTTTTTGCTTTAGTTAGGGCTAAACTTTATGATGTTGAATACTAATGATATTCAATGATTTAATATTAGATTATTTTAAAAACTATGATAAACCTATAGTATGTTGTTGTACAAAATATATGCTAAAGTTTATCTACATCTTCCTTTTGTGTACATTTGTTGAAATAAAGTTCACACATGCATATTTAAATTGTAAGATATGTGTGCATTTTCAAGACAAATAAAAACTATGTATTATTATGATAAAATAGTGAAAGGATGTGACAGGTGGGGTGGCAACTGGGTTTAACTTTCTAGTTTATTCCTCCATAGTAATATCTATTATAATGAGTAATTTGCATTAAATTACTTCAGAGAGGGGTTGTAAATAATTAGAGAAAATAAGACTTAAGAGAACAAATGTTACAGTTTTCATACAAGGGGAAATCAAGAACTTGTTTAAATACTTTTTCATCAAAAGTAATAAATTGAAATGTGTATAAAAATTCAGTATATTAATGCCAAGTTTATTTGCATACCTTGGTTTTACTAAAAGATTAGCAATGTCTTTATTAATTCCTCACATTTCATTTTTACAATTAATTACAACAGCAGGTATATAATCCACAATTTTGCCGTTTTCTACCTCTGCTGTAGAGTTTTGTCATTTTGTATTTCTTTTATAGGTTTGTGTTTGATATAAGCTATGTTTAAATATAAATTTACTATAAAAATATTGTTTTCTCTCAAAATACATTGTTTTCCAAGCAATCTACATGTAGTAATGTGTTCCTGCTTGTAAAGCATTTTTATTATTGCTGAAACAGTTAAGGAATTATAAAATGTGTAAGTTTTTATTGTATTTCTGTGGTAGAATATGAATTAGGATGTATTTATTGAAATAAATTGTGAATGAGGTATGAACATTGTTAATTGTCTTATCTAATAAAAGTAAAGCTTTTAGAATTTAAGGGTATATAATTATTAATAGTATAGAATATCTAAATGCACCTGTACATACTTTTTCACATATATGTGTTATTTATTTCTTATCTTTCTTTTTTATTTGATATGTAGGCCTATGGAGAAAAAGATCAAAACAGAAAAATGTTCTGATTCAGCTTTAGATCACCACAAGAAGGAAGAAAAAAGTGAAAATAAGCAGACATCAAGGTAAGTTAAAAAGTTCTGTGCATGTGCATGTATAATGAATAATAATAAAATGATGGTTGGAAACCTGAAAATAACTGCTAAAGCATTGCAGAACACATTGTACTTCCAAGTTGAAATACCAGTAAAGACATTTGTTTATTTAAAGAGATAGTACTAAGATACACTAGACTTTAATGTTTATATGGGGTTATATGTGTTGAACAGAAATACCTCTTTCATATTTTATTGGTATGTGAATTTCCAAAACACATTTATCGCCTTCTCACACTTTTTCCCAGTGAAAGATATTCTCATCTTTGCCCATCTAAGCAATGGTATGCATTCTACCTCATTTGCTTTAGTATTTATACCCTGCTTTATCACCCTCTTAGTAATTTTAACCTTGTCTTAACCTATATCATTGTGCCTTCTGTACTTGATCTGTATATAAGCTCTAGTTTTTATTGTTCACTTTTTCTCAACAGTAAAAAGTATGAAGATAGTTTTGTGTGTTTACTGCTGGTTTCTTTCCAGCATTTGTACTACATCTCAACATTTTTTTGAGTTATTTTATTTTTAGATCTTTTTTCGTTGTAGTATTTAGTTTTACGAGGAAAAAAAATTCATATATTAATACATGCACTCACATATCAGATAGAGAATCATCTGATGCTCCTCCTTTTATCACTTCCCAATACTAGTGTTCCCAGAGTGTTGGGGGGAGGGGGGCTTACTCAGGAGACGTTCAATTTTTTATATGCAGTGGGAGTGAGTATGTGGTCTGATATTGGCTCTTAGTCAGAGTTTGTGGAAGATCCAGTGCAGACTAGTGAAAATTTAGACCCTTATTTTTGTAGACAACTACTCATGTTTCAGATGGACATATTGCCTTTTGCCTTTTTTTTCTTAATCTAGTATGCCATGTTTGTAATGTTTTGATATATATATCCTTCAGCTTATGAATTTTCTAACATATTCATGATTAAATATTTTTTTTAATATTCATGTTTGTTTTAGTCAAATATATATTTAAAAATGGATGTAATTTGTATTGTTAAATGTGTATTGCAAAATTCCCTTCTGCTCATTAAAGTTGTAGAAGATGCTCGAGTGTAAGAGTCAAAAAGGTACTATGTGTGTATTTATATTGTCACTATTGTTGCCACAGCTGAAATTTCTAGAAACACTCCTCTCAAGCCTATAAAAGGCAACCAATGCAACATTAGAAAACAGTATATGTTGTTAGTTTACTACACTTGATTTTCTATAAAACTTGGTAGTTATCAACAGATCAAAGGTCAGAGGCCATGTTACACTTGTTGGCTTGCATTCAAAATTTTATTAAATTATTATTTTATGAATTTATGTCAGTAAGTTTGGAATGAAATTGTAGATTATAATTTAAATTTTAATATTATACATGAGTGAATTTCTTAATTTTAAAGTAAATATTAAAAGAACACATCTAAATATAGATTTTAATGAGTCACATGGTATGATAAATGCATCAGTGTTTAAAATTAAATATTTGTGATGTCAAAATACAAAGTCTATAATTTCATACAAATTAGACTCTCAAATTACCAATATTGACAATTTACAGTATAAAATAGAAAACTTGTATCTTTTTATTTTGCTGAGATATGGCTTATGTACTGAATCAAACGTTGTGTTTCTGTTCAACTCTTTCCAATTGAAATGATCTCTTAAATACATTTACTTCAATATGTGATGTGAATAGCCAATCAACAACTTAAAATGTCTCCAGAGTGGTTTTCTTAGCCATTTTAATCTTTGAAAAAGCTTCCATCTTCTTTCAATCCATAATTTGAATGAGGTAGGTTGTGTCTTTATTCTGCTTGAAGTCTCAAATTTTATAAATTCTAAATAAATCATAGTAAGTAAGCTTAAAAAATTATAGCTAAGTTCCATGGTATCAAGTGTTGTTATTTATGATTTTTTGTTTTTCCACTGTATACATAAATCCTTAAAAAAAAATTGTTTGATATTCTCCAAACATGAAATTTTAAAATGCTTAGCAGAGTATGTCAAATAACAACCTAGTACAAAGGTCATAGTGAGGAAAGATAATTGTTTAATTTCTTGATTTATTGTTCTGTATTTTAAGAAAAATAAGTTTAAAAAATTATTTCTAAAGAGTAACAATCTATAAAAATTATGTGCTGTATAATAATTGAAATGTGCCTGTATATTACAAAATACTAGTATGTATCTTCTTTTCCTTCATGATGCAATTTATCAGCTGTATGTTTTATGTTTAGTAGTGTTAATATCAGCTGCGTTTCTGTGCTCCTAAACTGTTACTGTAAGGCTTACTCAAGTTTAAGAAAAGTGGTTACATCAAATAATTGATAAATTAATTATGTCTGCGTGAAAAATTTAAGTACTTAGTTGATGTTATGAGCTCAATATTTTATTGCATTGCTATTAGAATAAAAAAATATCTAAAAATTTCAAACGTGTGCTTTGAATTTGTAGCAATTTTCATTAAGTATTACAATAGTTTTTTTTAGATATGACTGACCTATCTGCCGTGATAAAAAATTGTATCTGAAATTGTTGTTATTCAGAGGATCACTATCTATATAACTATTAAATGAGTTCAAGCTGATTAAATATTGCATCATTCTTGGAAGCATCCCAAATACCTGTTTGAAATTGTGACGTTGTCTAGCCCAAGTTTGACTGACAACACCAAAGTTTTTTTCTTGGGTCAGCTTTCCAAATTAAGGAATGTCCTTAGTTCTAATATCAAAAGAAAAAATCAAATACAAGCTTTATAAGTTCTTGATTTGTTATTTTATAGACTTTGGTGACTTTCACGTTCAATTCAGAACCATTTTCTCATAATTCCATGATTTTATGGGCAACAGTTGTTTGAATTTGCATTTTGCCAACTTGCATTTCAGCAGCAATATAAACACATTTGGTACTCTTTTTGTGGTGTGTAATGACTTGAACTATTTATTGGAGTGTGAGATGTTTACATTTTTGCTTTTCATAAATCACTATAAGACATTCAATAATTATACAAAAATGTGACTTATTTTCCAGTATATTTATACAGCAAGTCACAAATTAACTACTGAGTGGGAAAATTACTTACTTATGTAATATTTGTATTAATTTTTAGAGTAACTACAGATTATCCAGTCCGTGTTAATCTTACACTCTCTTTGGAAGTGAAGTATTTTGACAATTTGTAGTTTGAGTGCTTTGTAATCGCTTGTATTTTGCAGCAAAAAATAAAATGATTCTTAAAGAACTAACTTTTTCTATTTCATCTTGTATTTTTTGTAATAAAAAATACAACAGAAACAAAGTGAAACAGTTTTCAAATTAGTTTATCAGTAAGTGGAATATTTCTCTCTTGGAGTTTCTTAGTTATAGATTCATAACTGCTGTTTGCTAGAAATTACAACTGTTAAATAAGTTTCCCTTTTTAAGTGCAATGTGTTATTAATGAAGCATTGTTGATTAGACAGCAGAAAGTTCAGGATTAAGACCAGAGATGAATCTTGCATATGTTGCTGTTTAGTATATTATTGATGAGTATGAAAAGCTGTGGGATACCATATTTTTCCTTGATATTCAACTTCAGTTAAGAAGTAGCTTTTGGATGCTATGTAATAAGCAAGTGGTTTTTTAAGAAAGCAAAGAAAATGTAATGAGCACACAAATTTGTAATGTTTTTTGTTTTATTCAAACTAAGAAGTTCTTTCATGTGATTGAAGGGAAGAATGTAATATCAAAAATATTCAAATAGTAGGATGTAGTAGTTTTCTCATATAATATGTAAAAGTTTATGTAAACTCTTGTGTCACATATTTTATATTTCAGAGCTGATCCACGTAAATAAACCTATAATATATATTTCCCTGTTTTAGTAATGAAGAAGACCTACATTACTTTGACTTGTTTAATACTGACTGGAAAAATTGGAAATTTGAAAAAGATTGGTCAACTCTTGTAGAAGAAGAAGAGGAAAAACAAAAAGTGGAGACAAGCCCATCAGCAAGGTACTCTAAATAAGTAATGCTAAATGTCTTTCAGGCTGAGTTAATTTGTAGCTACAGTAAAAGTTAAAATTAATGGGGATTACTTGCTTGAAGTGTATTTTCTTTTTCCCTTGTAGCAGATTTAACGAACTATTTATTTTATTCTACAGGGTGTTTGGAAAGTCACTTATATTTATTAATAGACATGTTACAATATAGAATACAGGAGGTAAATTATAAACAATGTTGAAAGTGACCCCTGTTGGCATCAATATAGGCCTGGATTCTTATTTTGTTTCTAAACACTGCTATCAGTTGCTGGCTTGAAATAGACTGAATGAATGCTGTTGTCTCTGCTTACAAAACTGCACAGTGACTTTTCAGACACCCTGTATATTTTTTCAGTTTTTATCAGGCAGTAATTGTCTTTGATTGATAAACGTTTTTCATGTACAAGGACGCACAAAATTTTTCATTTCAAAGTCTGTAACAATTAGTTATTGTACTTTCTAGTCCCAGTATTTTAGTTTTAATTTTAAATTGCTGATGGCTGATTTGCAACTTCTGTGTGTATTTTACTCATCCTTACACTAGAGACATTTTTTCTGCACATTCCACAAGGTTTTTATGAATTACATAAAATAATTAATTAACTCTCAACATAGGCTCAGCATATATGACTGACCACATGACCTCTTTGTACTCATTTACAGTATTTTTATATTTAATACTTCTCACTTTCAATATAGTATTTACATCTTCACAAAATTTGGTAGTATTTCAGTTAATATTATGTCTTTAACATAAAAAATCATATTTTTTAGTGAAATATTTTAATAAAATAAATATTTGTCCATGAATATGTTGTGTATTTGTTTTGAACACTCCATGTGCAAAGTAATTATCATGTTAAAATTAAAGATACTTTTCTTTATCTTAAAAATCTCGAACTTTCTTTGTGTAATCCCCAAAACTTCCGAGAAAAACATTTCAAACATTTTTTTTCAGTAAAACTGATTGTTTATATATTTTCTCTACTCCAACTCAGAACAGAATTGGTTAATTTGACCGATCTTGTAACCAAAATCAATCTAAAATTTAAATTACCCTTTTTTTCTTTCTATAATGACTTGTTATTGTAATATGAAACCAAATTTGTTTATAATAACTAGTTCCAAGTTTGTAACAGTAAATATATGTTTATAATTAAATTTTATTGTTTTATTGCCCTTTTAACTGTGACTATCTACTATCCACATCATTATAATGTAAATCACTTGGAACAAATGTAGCTCATAGTATGCTGTTGAATTACATTACTCATAAGCTGCTACAATTAATAGAAGCAGCTCATGTACATACCTCATGAAACATTTGTATCATATTATTTATTTTACTTAATCTAATCTAACCTAAAAGTGTCCTTTATTTTTGCTTTTTAGTTGTTTTTGTAATTATGCATAAAGAATAAACATGAAAAACAAGAAAAAAATACTTATTTTTTATCAAATCTTATTTCTTGCTGTTAGTTTTCAGAGAGTATTAACCCTCATTTTTCATGCTATTCATAGTACTGCAATTAATAATATTTAGTTAATTAAATAATGCCAAAAGCAATATCATCTAATAACATACAAATGTAGACAAATTCTCTTACTTCTCAAAATTTTTCTGGCTTTCTGACTCTGCTCCCCTCAGAGTGGATTCCTGTACGTGGTGAGGGGACCTCCCAGGGAAGGTTCTGTTCTGTCTGGTTACCTTCTCTGGGATCTAAACATCCACCCACGTGTTTGCCGTGCGTGGCGACCCGTGAAGGGGAGGAGAGGATCCTGGTGGTTGAGGGGTCCAACCCTAACACACCACTTTGGCCTCGAATTCCTGTAGACGGGCAGCCCTTGGGTGGCCCCCCTTGGGTCAATCGGCTGGTCCACCTGGGCTAGAGCCAACCAAGTACCAGTGTTGGAAGTTCTCAACGGGTGTTGTGGACATTGTGCCTGATGCTGGTGTTTGGGTATAGTGCTCACGAAACCCTGGCGTTGCTGCATTGTCCTTGCATGACTTTGTAGGGCTCCATGGTGGGTGGGGTCAGTGAGTACCGAAACTTATCTCTCTCCTATGGATCCTTCAAAAAATTTAAATAAAATTGTAAAAAAACAGTCAATGGGTAAGCGACCACGTCTTGAATACTCAGAACAGCAATTTCCAACTTCAGTAACACACGTACCTCATTTTCTGATATTGCATTCTCTTTCAGAAAAACCTTTAGGGCAAATGTCCCCTTTTTTTATTCAAAAGGGGCTAGAGGGACTTGCTGGCTCTCCAAAGTCAGTAAAGAAGCTTTGATCTGGTGACATACTGGTTGAAACATCCACATCCCAACACAGTGAACTCCTCTTGAAATCAAAGGTAATTGGGGATATACCTATTGAGGTTACACCCCATGCTACTTTGAATACTTCACGAGGAGTTATTGTTGAAAGGGATTTGAAGAATGTTCCTGAATCGGAGATTCTCGCTGGTCTTTCCACTCAAGGAGTTTCTGCAGTGAGGCGCATCTCCACTCGCAAAGATGGAGTTACACTGCCAACAAATACCCTTGTTTTAACATTCAGTTCACCACGAGCACCCGCCACCATCAAAGCAGGTTATCTCATTTGCAGGGTTCGGCCATACATTCCAAACCCTCTTCGATGTTTTCAATGTCAGAGATTCGGCCACTCAAAGACATCTTGTCGTGGTTCCCTGACATGTGCTCGTTGTGGAGGCAAGGACCACGATGCCTATGATTGTGACATAAACCCACATTGCGTCAACTGCAATGGTTCTCACCCCTCTTACTTTCATTCTTGTCCAAAATGGTTGGAGGAAAAAGAGGTGCAGCGTTTGAAAACGACACATAACATTAGTTATCCTGAGGCTCGGAAATTGATGTCCACAATCCCATCTCGGACATATGCTGCTGCACTCCATTCCACAACTACAGTGGAAGTGCAGACGGATCTCTCTGTGCCTCCAAAAGAATCGTTTTCAAAACAAATGAAAAGCCTTTTGACCTCCGTGGTTAAAACAGTAGATGAATCGACTTCCACACCCATCTCTGTTCCTCCCATAACTTCCAACAAACCTCAAGATCCATGTCCTTCAGTTTCAAATACAGGCATTTCTTCTGATACATCATTTTTCCCACCACAATAAACAAAACAATTATTCGTCCGCGTCCTCAGTCACTTGATTCCTCTTCCAATAACAAAAACCTGCCCACTCGACCCAGAGCAGGATCCATGGAGGTTGATAGACCTCCTCCGAAGAAAGACAGTAAAGACAAAAGACGAGGTCGTAAACCGAAGGGTTCTCCAACCACTTCACCTGCCCGTCCTTAAAAATGGCCACCTTGATACAATGGAACTGTCGAGGTTTACGTTCTAATCTGGATGATATCAAAATGCTGATTGCTTCCTACCATCCTGTTTGTCTTTCTCTACAAGAAACATTTCTCAAATCTGCTGATACAGTCTCCATTCGGCAGTTTTCTCTGTACAGAAATGACAAGTTGTGTGATGGTCGAGTACATGGAGGGGTGGCACTTTTGGTTGATCAACATGTGCCCACCCTGTCTTTGTCACTCAATACACCCTTGGAGGCCGTAACCATCCGTATTTCCTTGGGTCGTACCATCACTGTTTGTTCTCTGTACCTATGCCCTGGAGAGACATATGATCAATCAGACCTGGATGCTCTCGTTGAACAGTTACCATCTCCATTTCTAATCCTGGGGGATTTTAATGGACACCATCCCCTCTGGGGAAGTGCTGTTATTGATGGGAGGGGTCGATCTGTAGAGCAGATGCTCTCTGATCACGATCTTTCTCTTTTCAATACTGGTTCTTCCACTTACTTTCATGCAACAAGTCAGTCATTCACTGCCATTGATCTCTCAGTTTGCTCCCCTTCATTAATCTCCTATTTTTCATGGAGGGTTGACAGTAATCCATGAGGCAGTGATCATTTTCCGATCGTTTTGAGAGAGACTGGCCATGGTCGATGCCACCCTACCCGCGTGCCCCGGTGGAAGCTGGATCAGGCAGACTGGTCCACTTTCACTGCTCTTGCAGAACTTGATCTTGTCATCGTAAATCAGCCATCAATAGACAACTGTGTGGCAGCGGTAACTGATTGTATTATACATGCAGCTGCTCAGTGTATTCCTAAAACCTCGACACGATATCCTCGTCCATGGTGGAATTCTGCTTGCAACTTAGCACGGAAGGCTCAAAAACGGGCCTGGGACACTTTTCGCAGATATCCCACACTTTCAAATCGGGTTGCTTTCCAGCGGGCCCGAGCACATGCTAGGTGGGTAAGACATCAAAGCCAGAAGGAATCTTGGATTAAGTTCACAACCAGCATATCTTCTACCACCAGTTCCAAGATCGTATGGGACAAGATTCGAAAGGTTAATGGGCACTACACTTCTGTTCCTCTCTCGATCTTACTCTCTGATGGTCAGGAGGTGACTGATGTCCGAAACATCGCTAACACTCTAGGTGAAAGCTTTTGCCGGGTATCTAGCACTTCTGCTTGTTCCTCCACCTTCCTGGCCATCAAGACTCGGGCAGAGTGATCACCTCTTTCCTTTCAAACTGACTGTTTCTTTGACTATAATAGTCCCTTTACCCTGGTGGAACTAAAAATGTCCCTTCATCGGTGTGCCAGTACATCTGTTGGACCTGATGATATTCATTATGACATGCTACACCATCTCTCTCCTGATTCTCTTGATGTCCTTCTGACTATCTTCAACCGGATTTGGCAGGAGGATGTTTTTCCTGATGCCTGGCGCCAGGCTATTATTTTACCTTTCTCTAAGCCAGAGAAAGATCCGAAGATTCCTTCAAACTATCGTCCAATTGCTCTGACGAGCTGTCTCTGTAAGACCTTAGAAAGGATGGTTAATGCTCGTCTTGTTTGGTTCCTTGAATCAAACAACCTCCTCTCACCCACCCAGTGTGGGTTCCGTCGACAGCACTCCACCATAGACCACCTAATTCGTCTTGAAACATCTATCAGAGAGGCCTTTCTCAACCGCCAACACCTTGTATCGATATTCTTTGACATAGAGAAGCCTTACGACACAACATGGAGGTATGACGTTTTCCGAGACCTCCATACATATGGGTTACGTGGCCATCTACCCATGTTTATTAAAAATTTTTTAATGGACAGGAGATTCCAAGTTCGTGTAGGTTTGGCACTTTCACGTTCTTTTGTACAGGAACTTGGAGTCCCTCAAGGCTGTATATTGAGTGTCACACTTTTCAGTATAAAGATAAATGCCATCACTGAACAACTCCCTCTCACCGTTATGAATGGGCTATATGTTGACGACTTTCACATCTCATGTCAGTCATCAAACATGAGATATATTGAGCGGCAACTACAAACTGCCCTCAATCGTGTACAGAAGTGGACTCTTGCGAATGGCTTTAATTTCTCTCTTTCCAAAACAGTATGCATGCACTTTTGCCGCCGACGAGGTATTCACCCTGATCCTGAACTTCATATCGGTGAAGTTTTGCTGCCAGTGGTCCCAGAGACAAAGTTCTTGGGGCTTATCTTTGATTGTAAACTGACCTTTATACCACACTTAAAGCAGCTTCAAGTCAAATGCACAAGAACACTGAACATCCTTTGTGTCCTCTCTTCTACCACATGGGGGGCAGATCGCCGTTCAATTTTAAAGATATATCGTGCTCTTATTAGATCGAAACTTGACTATGGATCAATGGTCTATGGCTCTGCCAGACCCTCGGCCTTAAAGATACTGGACCCCATTCATCACCAAGGTCTTCAACTCTGCACCGGAGCTTTCCGTACCTCTCCAGTTCAAAGCATATACATTGAATCTCATGAACCTCCTCTACACCTTCGCCGTTTGCAACTGTCTTTACAATATACTTCGAAACTTCGTTCCTTACCTAAGCATCCCACCTGGGAATGTGTTTTCCTTCCTCGGTGGGCAGTACTTTTTCAGAACAGACGATCTGTCATTGCTCCGTTTGGCCTTCGCATCCGGGCGCAATTGGATGAATTGGGTCTGTCCTTGGATAATATTGCAGATTCCACATGTCAACGCATCCCACCATGGCTTATTACAGCCCCCAAGTGTGACCTTTCTTTCAATCACCTAAAAAAGGCGGATACTCCAGACTGGAAGTACCGTCTTTTATTCAATGAATATCTTTCAAACAATCATTCAGTTCCCATTTATACAGATGGTTCCAAATCAGGAAATTCAGTGGGCTCTGCTATGGTTTGCTGTGGGTCAGTAGTTGCACACAGAATCCCCTCTACAGCTTCTGTGTTCACTGCTGAACTGTATGCAATATCTCTTGCCCTTGATCATATTGCAGCTGAGCAGTACTCCAACTGCACTATTTATACTGACTCGCTTAGTTCTATTCTTGCCTTGGAATCACTTCACATTAGCTCACATCCTATTCTAGCAGATATTCGAAACCGACTGGCCCATTTCTCATTAGCAGCTACTTCAATTCAGTTTTTCTGGATACCAGGCCATGTTGGTATTCATGGGAACGAGTTTGCAGACATGGCAGCTAAATATGTATGCCTCAGCTCCATCACCCCTATGCCTATTCCGTACATGGACTATGGTGTTGTCTTGAAAGCTCGGCTCCGTGCCAGTTGGCAGTCCACTTGGAGTGAACAACGCGACAATAAACTTTTTCAAATTAAACCCAAAATTGGAGTTTGGCCATCTAGCTTCCATAAAGTTTGGAGGGAAGAAGTTGTTCTCACTAGGCTACGCATTGGTCACAGTTTTTTAACTCATTATTTTCTTTTATCTGGAACTGATGCACCAATGTGTAGTTTGTGTAACACTCAAATCACTATCAGCCATGTTTTACTTTCTTGCCATCGTTACAATCCTCAACGACGGCAATATTTAAACATATTTTTTCCCAGCGTCAATCTGTAACATTGGACAGAGTTATTGGTGATGGTGACTATGTTCACCTTCATAACGTTTTTAATTTTTTAATGGCCATTAATCTTTTTAATCTTATTTAAGTGTGGTATATTTATTTATTACACCTTTTTAATTGTGGCTCCTTTTTAAAGTTTTATTCTCTCTCATTCAATGCGACATTAAACACTGGCCAGAACATTAAATAACTCGACACCAGGACTGGAAAGGCCAACTTCAGGTGACTAATGCTTCTGTTTGAACTGTCTGTTTGAACTACTCGTTAGTCTTCCTGGCGAGTTACTGTTATACTTTTGCTGCATATCATTTCGTACTTTTACAACCTTTTTGTACTGGCCATATTGACTCATAACCCGGAACCAGGACGGAAAGACCAACTTCAGGTGGCTGACGGTGGTTTATATACTACCTGGTAATCTTCCTGGCGGGTTATGATCATTCCTATTCTGCTACAGGTTGTCCTTTACAACTTTGTTGACTGGATGTCGTCATTGGTTTTTGCACCATTTCCTGTTTTAATTGCCATTTTGTTTTTATCTTCAGTTACCTTTACACATTTTACTCCATTTACTTGACTTTTATCTTTTTACTGGACATTTGGCTACTCTTTATTATGATTTTGCTGAGTGTCTTTTTAAACTTTTATTCCATTACATTTTGATAATAGCTACTATGACACATAACCCAGAACCAGGACTGGAAAGGCCAACTTCAGGTGACTGACGGTGGTTCTTGAACTTGTTCGTTAGTCTTCCTGGCGGGTTATGATCATTATTATTATGCTAGAGTAAATAGTTTATAACTTTGAAGACTGGGTGTCACCATTGGTTTTTACACCATTTTCTGTTTTAATTTGCTGTTTTGTTTTTACCTTCATTTTCCTTTACAAATTTTACTCCATTTACATGATTTTTCTCTTTTTACTGAACATTTGGTTACTCATTTTTGCACTTTTGCTGTGTGTTTTTTAATACTTCTATTCTTTTACATTTTGATACTAGTTGCTATGACACATAACCCAGAACCAGGACTGGAAAGACCAACTTCAGGTGACTGACGGTGGGTCTTGTACCTGCCTGTTAGTCTTCCTGGCGGGTTATGATTATACCTTTTTGATAGAATACCTACCTTACAACTTTTTACACTTTGCCTTCTATCTTAACCTTGTAGACTAGGTGTCAACACTGGTTTTATACTTTTTTTGTTTTACCTTTATTTCCATTTATATCTTTTACTACATTTTTACCGGTTGTTTGGCGCAGATAGCCTCGTTGCTTTGTGCCATAAAACACTAAATCAATCAATCAATCAATCTGACTCTGCAACAACATTCATTACAACCTCATTCAAGCCAGTTGTTAACTTTTTCACAGGAACACTGTTCATGCTCTGAGTAGAATTGATATTTAACCATTCAGAACTTAACAGAAACGTATAGGTAATGTATAATTAATCATGAAAAAGAAATATTAACAGATTATGAAAAAGAGGGAGTGACGACTATGTGTCGTAGGAGGGGTCTGATTTTCTATTCAATAACTCTGTAACTAAACAGAATTGAAGACAATAATAAACGTGGTTTACCTGAGCAATGACAATTTTATAGTGAGTAATTTTTAAGGGGTAGTCAATAAAATAGGGATGATGACATGCTGAGAGAAAATGGGTCGTGTGTCACATTAGGGAAATTTAAGATTTTTTTAAATGTTGCCTTGTAGAATTATGAACTTAGAACTTGTATACTATTAAGATATGAATTATTAGCTTAGATTTTTTTGCTTTTCCAATTGGTAAAGCATCAGTAAAAAAAGTGGTTAAATATTAAATGCTAAAACTTGAGTGTCGTGCAGTAAAGGATAGTCATGGCAATAGTGTTAAAGTACTTTATTATCCTGGAATACAAATAAACTTCTTATCAAAATGTAACTAATAATCCAAATTTTTAAATTATACAAGTTTTAAGGCAATATTTAAAAAAAACTCAACTTCCCTTAGTATGGGAATTGAGATGTTTACTCTCTTGGTATTCCAAGAAATACAAAATTTAATGTAAGTTTCTCCACAATGTTTTCATCGCTCAGCTAAAACAACAGTTTTATAAACCTTCAATGTTATGTGGTTACAGAGCCATAAACTAGAAATCAGACCCCCCCTCAACACTTTGTTTTACAAATTGCTAGTAGTTCTCTGTAACTTTTAGTAATATATTATTTATATGCAAATAACAGCCAAGATTTTAATTTTTAACTAATGCAATATTGTATTATGTTGTTTTCTGTACCGGGAATTATCTATTCAACCTTAAGTTCAAGCTTTATTCAAGCTCAGCCACAATTTTAATGGTTTTTGTTATAAAGCCAGAAAGATTGCAATACTTGCAGAAAATTGTCTGTTTTTGACATATTATACTGTGTTATTTAATGCATTATTTAATTAAATAAAAAAATATTTAGTGCATGGTACCATTGGTATACAAAAAAGTAAAGTTTTATCAATAGTTGACAGTGACTAAAATTTAGGAATAATGATAAAAAGATTTTCATGAGGAGTGCTTGTGAGCAACTTGGAAGCAGGCTGTGCATTTTGTATTTAATGGGGTGAAGTGAGTTGTATGTTTGTCAAGTGATTCACAGTTTGTGTGGTGGGAATATTACATAGATTTTGTCCAAAGAGCAATAAAACAATAACATTTAAATGTAAACGGATATATACTGTTACAAGTATAAAACTATTTAAAATAGACGTGTATAGTTTCATGTTACAATTTGAAGTCATTACAAAAGGAAAAAAGTAATTTAGATTTAATTTGATGAATTTGTGTGTGTGTGTATAGTTACAAGGTTGTTTAACTTCTATAGATTTAGGGTAGACAAAATAACAGATAAAATATGAAGTTTTATGGAAAATAAATTTTTAAGAAAGTGTGTTATCTCCTTTCACATAAATAGCTATCTTGATGGTTTTTCAGTTGGATTACAATTTACAGTGTTCCATCACATTTTGGGATTTTTAGCTTCTAATAGCTTCTTCTTGGCTTTTTCAGCTATGGTTTCTACTTTTTTTCTAGCTCTAACTACGTCCTCTGATTCTGTCTCTTCCTCACCACCCTCAGTTTCCAGTGTTTTATCAGGAATTTCTACCTTGTTCTCCTCTGGTAATTAATAAAGTGATTTGGATTTTCCCGATGGTTAGCTTCTTTTCTGGGATGTTTTATTTACCTTTCCTACATGTAACTTTACAAATAGAATGTTTCCCTTCATTAGTTTCTGGGTTCAAGGTTCTCCCTTGATCAATACACTGTTTGTCAATATGCAGATTTCCTCAAATGACTTTTGGATCAAGGGTCTCCTTGTCCTTTTGGTTTTGCTGTTATTCCACATATAATTACCTCTCCTACACTTTATCTTTGAATGTGTTCCAGATTTGTCATCCACTGTGGCAGGTCACCCTTTTGGATTAGGATATTATTTCACTGACTCACTTTACTTACATTCATCCCACTCTTCCAGTGCTCCTTATTTCACCTTCCATCTCCTATTTTTTTGTCATCAGTTTTTTTAGTATTCTTTATCTTTCTCCAGAGTGTTTTTTTTTTTCCCTAATTCTTGAGCAGTTCATGAGGATAACTCCTCCATTTAGCTTTATTCTGTTTCCTACCTTCATTCTTGTTCTAATCTAGATAAACTGTGTCCTGTATATGCTCTTTTTTGCAATATTACCCACATGGCTTCCTTCTGTGATGTCTGTTCCTGCCTCTTTATTCCTTGGAAGTCATATCCTGTTTGTGATATTTCTACTTCCACCTTTGTTATTTGGGTTTGATTATTCATTTATTTGGCATCTTCCTTGTGCACTTTTTTACAAATGTCTTCTCATCCAATTTAACACATTATCTCTTCATTTACATTTCATCTTTGTCATCTCTTGGAGGCATGTTTACTATTTGCATTTAATCATAGTTTTTTTTCCTCATCAGATTTTCCTCTTCTACCCATAGCCATTCTAAAATATCAGAATTCAGAGAGACTTTGACTGGGTAAGTTTTTCTTTTTCAGGGACCCTTTTCCTTTTTATTGTTCATTGCTTCATTCTCATTCTGTGGTGAATGGTGTTTGACAAGATATTTTTTAACAGGTTAGATCTGCACTGTGAGGCTAGGTTAATTTATACATGTATTACATTTTCATGGCCACTTAACTCCCACTGCATAGATAGGATGTTCCACAAGATCACTTTAGGTTTATCCTCGAGATGGAATTTTAACAAAACATTTGTCTGATAATGTTTGTGCATTGATTAAAACGAACTTAGACCATCAACTGGCATGCTGCATTAAACCAGAAATGGGTACAGGATTGTAGAGGGCATTGCAGTGGGATGTTGTAAATTAGTATAGGTATAAAGGTGTTCCTTTATATTGATTTTAGTTGTTGAATAAGTATGGCTTCTTTGATTTTGATTTGTGTCCCTACTTAGTATCTGGGTGTTTTCTGTAATTGTTGTTTTTTGTGTTGCAGTGTTCAAAAACATGTGAAGTAGTTTTATTGTGTTCTTTATATCTACTTGTCATTTTTCTGCTTGTTTCTTTAATATAGAAGTTGTAGTTGTTGCATTGTATTTTTTAAATTATGTTGGTGTTGTGTTTGTCAGTGTAGTTTTTATATAGCATGGACTTTAGTTTTGTACCTGTTTTTTTAATAAATATGGTGTTTACTGGAATGTTGAGTTTTATTATGAGTTTTTTCAAATGTTAGTTGTTGTTTTTTTGCTACAATAAGATTCTGTAGTTTGGTGTATCTTGGGATTTATTGTTGTTTGCTTGTTGTTGGTCCAGGTATGTGTGTATAATTTTTTATGGTTTTTGGAGGAACTTTGTTCATGTTGAAGAAGTGTTGTTTTATTTTGTTGATTTCATCATTAATTTTATCGGGTGAGCATAGTTTTGTGGCTGTGTTTATTTTGTTTCTTAATATGTTGAGTTTTTGTTTTGTTTCATGTGCTGCATCCCAGGGAATGTATGTCCAGTATGGTGGATTTCTGTTTAGAATTATGTATCAGTTCTAGTTACCTTGAGGTTAAGAAATGCTACTTGGTGGAGTTTCTTCCTGTTCACTGGTGAACTTGATTATGGGGTGTATTGAGTTAATGTGGCTGAAAAAACTGTTGTCTGTCGGTGTAAATCCAGCAATTGTGTCATCAACATACCTGTACCAGTATAGTGGTGGGTGTAAAGCTGAATTGGTTGCCTGAGATTCAGTCTGTCATAAAAATGTTGGTTAGAATTGGTGACATGGAGTTCCCCATACTCATGCCATTTATTTGTAAGTAGTTTTTGTTATTGAATATAAAATTAGTTTTGGTAAAGGTAAATTCTATTAGGGTTGCTGGGGATGTGCATCAGAAGGTTGGGGCCTTGGATATAAAGTTGTAAAGTTATCTTGGAGGCTTCAGTGGTTGGGACTTCTATGAAGAGAGAGATTCCATCAAAACTGGCCATTAAGACTTTATGATCTAATTGATTTAGAACAGATTTAAAGTTAAAAGAATCCTTGAAAAAGGAGCTGGTTGATGTTACGTATTTAGAAAATACCCATGCTCTACATTTACTTAGATTGTAGTTAAATGATACGTAGGTCAACATTATGTATTGTTGTTGACAATTGGGTTTGTGAGGTTTGGGGGTGCTGTACAGTTGTGGTGGGCATGAGTAAGTGTTTCGTTGGTAAGAATAAAGGTTTTCTGAGATTGTGTTTTTTTTCATTTGTAGTATTATTTTGCTTAATTGGTTTTCATGTGTTTTTGTTGGATTTGTGTTTATTAGTTTAAATTTTTTGTATCCAATAGGATGTTGTTCATTTGTGTCCATTATAACTATAACAGTGTCTTTATCTGCTTTTAGAATTTTGATGTTGTCTTGTTTTAAGTTGTTTAGAGAATTAATATCTTTTATGCGAGGTTGTTTTCTTAGATTTCCTTTCTGTGAAATTGTGTTGATGGTTTTGTGTGAAAATTCTTTAAAAAGTTGCTTAAAATACTGTTTTGATGTGTTTCAGGGAAATAAATGTTTTCAGTTTTATCTAAAAAGATGGGTTATTGGTTGTCAGTGGAATTGTTGTCAAAGTTGTCTTCTTTTTGGTGATTATTTTCTTGGTGTTTTCAATTTATGTAGAGTGGATCACCAGTCTTCTAGCTAGGTCTTCCAGACAGACTTTCATTTCGATTGATAGAATATTTCTAAGTGTTACTTAAAGTTGAGTTTTTTGTGAAATAGATGCATCTCTCTATTGCTTAGTTTTCGGGTGGATCTGTTAATTACAAGGTTTGTTGGTGGTTCGTCATGCTGGTGTCTTTTTTGTTGTTGACACCTTAGTTCATCTAGTTTTTTTGTCGTGGCAGATCCTCTTTTTCTTGCTGTTCTTACTATTGATTATGTTGATATTTCATTGTATTAGTCCATAAACGGCTGGTTGAATGCAACCAATAAAAAGGAACACCTTTATACCTATACTAATTAATAACCTAACATCTCATTGGAATGTTCCCTATAATCCCATACCCATTTATACTCTCATCCCTAAGACATACTCAGCAATAGTCAGTTGCAAACTTTCTTGTTTTGAACCTGAAGATGACTCTAGGAGGGTCATAACATTGTTCTCTCTTTATCAGTAAAAGTGTTAATACCCATACCAACCATTCTGAGATACAGTTTTCTCCCATGTTAATGTGCTCCTCCATTTTCTGTTCCAATTTGCAATATTTTTCTATGGTGAGCAAAGATATACTTGGCTCAAAAGTTATGCAGTCCCCCACATCAGATCTTGGAATTTTGTTTGTTTCCTCATAGGGAATGTTCTTTTGATGCTTACAAAGGATAATCCTTCCCTCACACCAATACCTACACTTATTCAATACAGGATTTTAGCTATTTATGCAAGAGGAAGTAATGCACCATATTGGAAGTTATATTCTTATATTAAAAATGTTTTTTTTATAGGTAGTTTCTTCTCACATCACTATTATTGGTGCTTCTATTATGTGTCAAAACTTAAAGTAATAGTTTGATAGAAGTGAATAGAGTGAGTCACATACATCATAAGAGTATGTTGTACTGTTATTGGTGGAGGGTTGATACATGATGGTTCCCATGAGAGACACATTATAATTAATCACTTCTAATGGAAGGGAGATGAAACGCTTGTGACATGTATTAAAAATTGCATTGTATATAAAGACCACCAAATGAGAATAGGTGTTTATTTGAGAGAGTTAAGTACCTATTAGACATACATTTTCTATATAGGAAAATTATAATATTTGAAATCTATTAAAGAGGTTTTGGAGATTTTTTTCAAATGAAGAAAAATATTTTTAATCTCAAAAGAAAATCACTTTGCACTTGGATAAGTCAACACTTCAACACCATATATTTAAGAAGAAATTCTTAATGAAAATACCATATTGATATGTTTTTGTCAACAGTTAATAATCATTGAAAGCTTGCTGAATTTCCTCAAGATGTGTAAAAAATACTGGAAATTGTAGTATGAAAACTATAAAGGTCAATTTGAAGTCAGGACTTTGTCAGTTTGGTGAAATCTGGAGCAAGGAAGTTGATGTATATTTTTGAAATGTAACAAAAAGCTAAATCTATTATAAACCATAGTTCCAAAACATTAAGTAATCTGTATCCTAATGTTTGTTTAAAAATCAAGTTGTACTTCTAAGGCATCATTTTGTGATTGAGGTATGTTTTTTAGAGAAAGAAAAAATCTTCAAAGATGGAAAATTTGGTATTTGTGAATTTTGATGCAAGTAAGTTGTATAATTTTACCAAATTACCTTAAAAGTGTGTGATTTATAAGTACAGTAAACTCTCATTGTTTCAAAGTCACTAGAACCGAATATATCACTTGTATCGAAGTTGTTGACTGGTCCGGTCAACTGTCCATATAAATACATAGTAACAAAAGCCCCTTGAACCGAACTGCATGTATCGAAGTGTCGGCTTGTAACGATGTATAATTATAGTCCCTAGGGTGCGAAAAGCATCAATATTACATCCTTTGTATCGAACCAAGTACGAAGATATTTATTTTTCTCTTCTTCCCTAAATTAATTGTCACGACCACCTGCTACGCTGCTAGCAAGTGCAATTAGTCAGTCTCTGCCTAACAATGTGTGGTGCCACCATCAAAATCTTACACATGCAAAATAGCAGACTGCAGATGGGGTAGTAGATTAGCCTAGCAATGTTTTTACAACAATTATGGTCAATAACACTTTAAACCCCTGCCCGCCCCAACTCACCTGTCCTCCCAGCAAAAATTAGTTTAGATATAGAATTTTCAGATTATGGCGTGAGTAGATTATGCCTGGGCAGTCTGCATGCTGTGGCCTATAAAAGTGCTGTTAATTATCCTTTTGAAGTTCATAAATGTGTTTTAAGTGTTTACACACTTGTGACTTCTGAGTCTTTAATCCAATTACTGGTACTGCAACAGCCGTCAGTTATAGGGCCAACCAATACCAAACTTGGCTAGTGAATGAAAAAAAAATCCTTTTTAACAAACTTCTTTTGTAACAAACAATTCTCTTTGGTCCCTACGACTTCGTTACAACGAGAGTTTACTGTAGCTGACAATACTATCAAAGGCCTGGAACTAGTAAAAGAATAAAGTATCTTTTATATTTATAATAAATGCATACCTCAATTTAAGCTCTGAGAATGCTTTATACTCTTAAAATGATTATGAGTAAGACCTCTTTGCTTGTTAGCTGTGCTTTGTACAGTTTACATTTTCTTCATTTTACTTAACTTGTCATTAAATTAATTTGTTTTTAATTATAGATTTTGCAATAAATCAAGATAAAATTATTTTACTCTGAGAAATTTATTACTTTTAGTAAACACTCCATCAAGAGATGTAATGGCTGGGACTCTGAGAAAAGGTATTTTAAAAGATTTAAATTAAAAATTGTGAATAAAACTTAATTTTAATGGTGTGTTATCTAAAACGAAAATATCAAATACCACATTTGAAAAGTAGATAATCATCAGTATACTGTGGAATAATAAAATTCTGATTTTATTTTGATTGATATAAAACTGATAAAAAGTGTACATTATAATGATTTCATTCTTTCTTCTTAGAACTTAATCCAGGAAGTCTATTATAGTTATCAAATTTCATAATCTAAAGATTTCTTGATTTGCTTTATAAATTTGAGGTTAAAATTGTAGCTTTCAGAAATTACACTGCAAAAAACAAGAAATAAACAACCAGAATTTTACCTCTCTACTTAAATAGTTTTTCAGTGTAGCACAAATGTTAAATTTGTTATTTTTGAAAACAGTAGTTTGTCACAGGTTTGTTTAAATAACTGCATAAATCATATGATGTGCAATTCATTTGTTGTGAATTGGTGATTGTTATATTATTGTATCATATTAATAAAATCTTTCAATTTTTTTGTTTTGTTTTAACCTTTCTACTATGATTTCTTACAATGCATGTTTATTTAGTTATCACAGGGCAAAGGTTGTCCACGAAATCCTTTACTAAGGCTTGCACACATGAATGATGCCATCTTGCTAAGATATTTCCACACGTCAAACTACATTATGAGTAAACAATCATAAAATTTTCAAATATTCATTTATAAACACAAATAATACATAAGTAATTAAAATATAGATGTAAAATTTAAAGCAGTCTAATTGTTCAGCAAAGTAATACATACGAGGTAAGAAGCACTTGCCAAGCACTGGGTACATTTCAAGAGATCACTGTACCTCATGCTACAAGTCTATACACTACTAGAGTTTTTTTCAGGCTACAACTGAATAGTGCAAATTTGTGTTGGTTGTAAGCATATCATTCAACTTCAAGCTATCACTTAGCAACACAGTTTTGACTTTGCAAGTGGGCATGATTGACCTTAAGCTTAAATATATTAGAATGTAAAACCTCTGTCAAGAAATACTCGGGAATTTTTCAAGACACTAATGAAAGACAGATGGAACTTTAATTGAACATCATATGCAAATAGTCCGTACTCCATTCTAACAGTATCAAGTATAATAGCTTGTAGAGTTCAGACTTGTAACTGCAAAAGGCTCACATGCAAAACCTGCAGTTTTAAAATGTTTCTTTTGCAAATAAAGATATAAAACTTCTAAGTTAAAATGTACTTGATAGTAGTAATTTTATTAAAATACATTCATATTAAAGTGATTTAATTAAATCTTGAATGTAATTTGGTAACATATACAAAAGGGGTTTAAAAATGGTGTCATCTTTATAGGGTTAATTGAGTTATTTCATCATGATATTTCGTACTCTTTAAACTGTTCTATGCTTCCTTCAGACTATAAATATGCTTACAAAACAGAGAAAAATAGTTAGGTCTAGACTGTTTATAATTGTGAGTTTAGCTGTAAAGAATGTTTAGTGGTGACATTTAGAGCAAAGTTACAACAGATTGTACTGTAATAACAGAGTAGAGAAGAACTAATTTGTGTTTTAAAGTAATTGAACCAACATTTGTGGACTTTGATGAAAAGACACAATTATTTAAAGCTCTAGATAAGATACAACTATGGTAATTAACTGAGTAATGAACATTTATATATACATTTGACTTTCTTTAATATATTATTTTAAACCACATGGATTTATGCTTTTTATTTATTGTTGAAATTTATTGCTGTCAAATGACAGGCACCTTCGATAAAGAATTTGGCCCATTCAATCATACATAAAATCTGCTAAAGAGTAACGAGGTACTCATGCTGCACCTTAAAGTAAGAATGTTGATAAGCTCATGAGGTAGCTTTGATGTCTCTAGTTGTTTCTTGATTTGCAAGAGTAAACACATGACAATGACCATCTTGACCATTGTTTGGTTAATCTGTTCCTTTTCAAAAGGTTTGTTAAATAGTTTCTCATAGTATGGATGGATATTATCAGTATATAACAGTACAAAAGAGTGTCGAGTCTCTGTAATGTATGTCACTAATAGCTCACAAGATGTTTTTATTTACTGTGGGCTTTTGCCCACATCATGTTCTTGTAAGAAAATTGAGTTCTAAATTCTTTACAGATAAGTATCTGAATTCTATATTTTTATAAAAACATGAGGCACACGTGTAAAAAAGAATATTGCCCCATATTTGGTTGGTCTTCTACGTGTGTTTTTGCATCATTACAAAAGAACTGTGTAGTGATTGAAATGCACCCTGTTGGCAATTGGCATATGCAAAGTACTACTGCATTGTTACTGCTTGGAATAATTGATTTAAACTTAGAGGAAGCATCCAACAATTGTGTGGAGTCAGAATGAACAGGTGCTTTTCTGTTAGTGCTAACAGTGATTGTCTTACTATATCCAGGTGTTCAAGTAACTGTACCTTTTATTGAGGAGTTTTTTACCGTTTTTAATGACACTTTTTGCCCGTTGTCAAGAGCCTGTAGATAGTTGCCAGCTTTATTTTGTTAAGTGTCTCTCCACATGAATTGGACTTGTAAGTCCACTTTTAAAAAAAAAAAAAAATCTGTTTTATTGTTTATGAACACCTTGGAAAATTTCTGAACTTTTCGACTCAATTCAAAATGCCACTTAAAGCGATGCTGATTGTACATAACTTTTATAACAATAAAATGAAGGATTGACTGGCATTATTTTGTAACTGTTTTTTTGTTGCTACAACCTATAATGTAACAACTACTGATCATGGAGTGATTGGCATTATTTTATAATGCTGACTTTGCTTTGTTATAATCATTGGGTGATTGACATCAATTAATAACTGGTTTTGCCTTTCCATAAGCTACAATGTCATAAATTTTGGTGATTGGGTAATTGATATTATTTTATAAAGCTAGTATAACATAAGCTGCAATGTAAGAACTTTTAATTTATCCTTCCATTGTTTCTGAAGTGTATTTCACTTATTTGAAATTTGCACTGTAGCAAAAATGAATATTGTGTGACAGATAATGTGTAATCTAATTTAGTAAAATCTAGATTGAAAATCAGTTATGTTGATGTATCAAAAAGTGAATCTGATTATAAAGTAATTGTCATGTGCAACTAGATGCTTAATGATATAACTTTGTTTGTATCTGTTTTTATAACTTGTTCTTTTTTAAATAAAATATATATTTGCAGAAAGAAAATGGAGATTGAGAAAGATAAAGAAGTGTTGCAGAGGCGGCAGAAACAGATTGATTATGGGAAAAACACATTAGGTTACCAGAGATACATAAATGCTGTTCCCAAGTAAGTCCTAGGTAGAACAGAAATGGTTCATTGTCAGATATCACATTGTGCTTTGTTTTGTATAAGATGTCTTGGTGATGTTGAAATTTACCATTCATAAGTTTATTAGTAAAAAGAAAGGACAAATTTTTGAACATATAAATTCATCAAATATTATATTTTTAGGGCAGCTCGAAAGAAAGATCATCCTCGGACACCAAATAAACATTTCAAATATAGTCGTCGAGGTTGGGATACACTAATTCATCTTTGGCGAAAACAACTCCACTTGTGGGACCCACCAGCTAGTGTGGAAAGGTATGTTTCAGTATTGGCTCTGTTATGAATTATGATTGCTTTAAAAGTGGGTTTGTAACTTAATTTATTTCACTAATCTGGAACTGTAATCTGCAAAACATGTTACTCTTTTAAAGTGGTCATCATTTTGTGTGCATAGCAGAAGTACTTAGTAGGTTATGTTCAGAATCTAACTAAATTACTTTTGTAACATGTTAGATAAATAAACTTTTTCATAAAAATATAGCTAATAATCCAAATTGCAATATTTAAAAAAAAATCCTCAGTTTCCTCTGATGTGAGAATTGTGTCGTTTGTTCTCTAGATATCTCCTCTGCTCTGATTTGTTTATCACCACTCTGACAAGTACAAAATTTTAGGTAAATTGTTCATTATAATGTTGTAACTGAAACAAAATATATTTTTATTTCTATCAGACTTACTTGGCTACAGGTATATGCATACCCACCTATCACATCTTCTCTGACCTTTAATACTGTATTATTTATAAACAATAGAAAGCCAAATTTTAATCTATAATGAGATATATTATTTTGTTTTCTGTACAGAGAAGTTTTTCTTTTGCTTCCAGTTCAAACTTTATTCCCACAGGTAACACATTGACGAGTGTAGCTGAATTTTAAAGCTTTTTGTCACATAGCTAGGAAGTCAGAAATATTGTAATAGTTATGGGGTATTGTCTATTTCTTCAATGTTATTATTCTATGTTCTTTGGTGCATTATTTAATTAACTTTTTTGCTGCAGGTCAAAGGCCATGTCATCATGTTTGTTGACATGCATTCAAAATTTATTGAACTACTATTTTATGAATTTATGTCATGAAGTCTGTTATCAAATTGTGAATTATAATTCAAACTTTAATATGATATATGAGTTACTTTCATAATTTAAAAGTAAATATTAAAATAACACATTTAAATATAGATTTTAAAGGGTCAAATGGTATATTGAATGCAGCACTGATTAAAATTATATATTTCTGATGTTAAAATATTAAGTCTATAGTTTCATACAAATTAGAAACTAGAACTACCAATATTAAGCTAGAATATAAAATAAGAACCTTGTATATTTTTATTTTGCTAAAATATGGCTTATGTACTGAATCAAATACAATGGCCCTGTTCACCTCTTTCTGTTTTTGAAAATGGTCTCTTATGTACGCTTCCTTCAATATATGACAGGTGAATAACAAATTGACAGCTTAGAATGTCCCCTAGTGGTTTTCTCAGCATCTTAATCTTTGAAAAGGCTTCCATATTCTTTCAACACCAAGATTTCAAGAAGGTAGATTATGTCTTTAGTCTGCTTGAAGTTTCATATTTTTCAAAATTTAAATACATCGTAGTTACTAAGCATATTAAATTATAGTGGATTTCTATGGTATCAGTATAGTTATTTATTATATTTTTGTTTTATTCAACTGTATAAATACATAAAACCTTAAATAAAAAATTGTTTGATATCCTAAGTGTGCAAAATTTTAAAAGAAATGAAGGAATATGAAAGACTGGTGGACTATTAAAAATTTAAGCATTGCCTAGAGGGCAAATCGAGATCAAGAAAGCTGTAGGTGAGAGGGGTTAGCAACTACTGGAAATGCAATTTCAGTGGTATAATATGTTAACTTCTGGGGGTGATAAATGTTTATACCAGTAACAGTCATGAAAAATCATGGAATTAAAAAAAAAAATAACTTGGTTGTGGAAAATCATTAGTATTCAACAAGAAATCCTGAAAAGGTTTATGAAGGTTTAACCTTATTTCTCCTTTATCACATTTTTGTCAATAAAGAGCTCCACCATTATGTTTATTTCAGTTTGGTGTAAAATTATTTCAAGAAAATACACTGGTTAACGACAGGCTTAAGTACCTTGAAATAAACAGGTGTTACATTTGACTTGTTGGAATGAAATCTAAAATCATACAATT
Organism: Carcinoscorpius rotundicauda; assembly: GCA_011833715.1. Taxonomy (NCBI): domain Eukaryota; kingdom Metazoa; phylum Arthropoda; class Merostomata; order Xiphosura; family Limulidae; genus Carcinoscorpius; species Carcinoscorpius rotundicauda. The sequence goes on along the minus strand of CM022394.1, from coordinate 109,673,917 downwards.
GTTGATTGAAAGAAGAACATCAAAATTTCAGAATATTTCTAAATCCATTTTTAGCATAGACACTTCAAAAATAATGATCTTTCCAAGCTTATGTTTTTTAGTAGTTAATGTCTAAAACATGTCAATAAAAAAAGAGGAAAAAAAAATGCAAGTTCAAATGGCAATAATATATTAGAATGAGCATCATTAACCTAAATATCCCCTTTGGTGTGAATTCCTGTACATGGTGAGGGGACCTACCAGAGAAGTCTGTTCTTTCTGGTTACCTCCTCTGGGATCTAAACATCCACCCACGTGTTTGCCGTGCATGGCGACCCATGAAGGGGAGGAGTGGATCCTGGTGGTTGAGGGGTCAAATCCTAACACATCACTTTGGCCATGAATTCCTGTTGAATGGCAGTCTTTTGGTGCCCCCCCTTGGGTCAATCGGCTGGTCCACTTGAGCTAGAGTCAACCAAGTAGCAGTGTTGGAAGCCCTCAACAGGTGTTATGGACATTGTGTCTAATGCTGGTGTTTGGGTATAGTGCTCACAAAATCCTGGCATTGCTGCAGTGTCCTTGCATGACATTGTAGTGCGTCTCCTCATGGGGATCCATGGTGGGTGGGGTTAGTGGGTACCAAAATTTTCCTTTTTTTTCTATGGATTGTCCAATGAAAAATTAAGATAAAATATTGGAAAAACAGTTAATATGTAAATGACGTCTTGAAGACTGAGCAGCAATCTTCTACATCTGTAACACGTGTGCCTCATTTTCTTATATTACATTCTCTTTCAGAAAAACCTTTAGGGCAAATGTCCCCCCTTTTTATTCAGGAGGGACAAGAGGGACTTGCTGGCTCTCCGATGTCACTAAAGAAGCTTCGATCTGGAGACATATTAGTTGAAACATCCACATTCCAACACAGTGAACTTTTCTTGCATTCAAAGGCAATTGTAGATGTACCTATTGAGGTTACTCCTCATGCAACCTTGAATTCTTCACTAGGAATTATTGTTGAGAGGGATTTGAAGAATGTCCCCGAGTCAGAGATTCTCGCTGGTTTCTCCACTCAGGGAGTTTCTGCAGTGAGACACATCTCCACTCGCAAAGATGGAGATACACTGCTGACAAATATCCCTGTTTTGAAATTTACATCATCATGTGTACCTGCCACCAATAAGGCAGGTGATCTAAATTGCAGGGTACGGTCGTATATTCCAAACCCTCTCCGATGTTTCCAATGTCAGAGGTTCGGCCACTCAAAGACGTCATGTCATGGTTCTTTGACATTTTTTATTGTGGTGGCAAGGACCATGATGCATATGAGTGTGACACAGACCCACATTGTGTCAACTGCAATGGTTCTCACCCTTCCTATTTTCGTTCTTGCCCAAAATGGTTGGAGGAAAAAGAGGTACAGCATTTGAAAACGACTTGTAACGTTAATTACTAGTAGACACAGCAGCCAAATCTATCTACTCTGGCACTATCACCACTGTGCTTATTCTATACATGGACTATGGTCCTGTATTGAACGTTCGGCTCCATCCCAGCTGGCAGTCCACTTGGAGTGAGCAACATGACAATAAGCTTTTCTAATTAAACCCAATATTGGGCTTTGGCCTCTAGTTTCCATAAGGTTCGGAAGGATGAAGTTGTTATAACTAGACTATGCATTGGTCACAGTTTTTTAACTAATCGTTTTCTTTTATTTGGAACTGTTTTACCAGTGTGTAGTTTGTGTAACACTCAAATCTCACTAAGCCACATTTTACTTTCTTGCCATCGTTACGACTCTCTCTGTCCCAACCCCTCAGTGTGGATTCCTGTACGTGGTGAGGGGACCTCCCAGGGAAGGTTCTGTTCTGTCTGGTTACCTTCTCTGGGATCTAAACATCCACCCACGTGTTTGCCGTGAAGGGGAGGAGAGGATCCTGGTGGTTGAGGGGTCCGTGTAGACGGGCGGCCTTTGGGTGGCTCCCCTTGGGTCAGTCAGCTGGTACACTTGGGCTAGAGTCAACCAAGTACCAGTGTTGGAAGATCTCAACGGGTGTTATGGACATTGTGCCCGATGCTGGTGTTTGGGTATAGTGCTCACGAAACCCTGGCATTGCTGCATTGTTCTTGCATGACTTTGTAGGGCTCCATGGTGGGTGGGGTCAGTGGTACCAAAACTTTTCCTCTTTCCGATGGATCCTCAAAAAAATTTAAATAAAATTTTAAAAAAACAGTCAATGGATAAGCGACCACATCTTGAATACTCAGAACAGCAATCTTCAACATCAGTAACACACGTACCTCATTTTCTCACATTACATTCTCTTTCGGAAAAACCTTTAGGGCAAATGTCCCCTTTTTTCATTCAAAAGGGACTAGAGGGACTTGCTGGCTCTCCAGAGTCAGTAAAGAAGCCTCGATCTGGTGACATATTGGTTGAAACATCCACATCCCAACACAGTGAACTGCCCTTGAATTCAAAGGCAATTGGGGATATACGCATTGATGTTACATCCCATGCTACTTTTAATTCTTCACAAGGAGTTACTGTTGAAAGGGATTTGAAGAATGTTCCCGAGTCCGAGATTCTCACTGGTCTCTCCACTCAAGGAGTTTCTGCAGTGAGGCGCATCTCCACTCACAAAGATGGAGTTACACTGCCAACAAATACCCTTATTTTAACATTTACTTCACCACATGCATCTGCCACCATCAAGGGTGGTTATCTCATTTGTAGGGTTCGGCCATACATTTCAAACCCTCTTCGACGTTTCCAATGTCGGAGATTCGGCCACTCAAAGACATCATGTCGTGGTTCCCTGACATGTGCTCGTTGTGGAGGCAAGGACCACGATGCCTATGACTGTGACATGAACCCACATTGCATAAACTGCAATGGTTCTCACCACTCTTACTTTCATTCTTGCCCAAAATGGTTGGAGGAAAAAAAGGTGCAGCATTTGAAAACGATACATAACGTTAATTATCCTGAGGCTCGGAAATTGCTGTCCACAACTCCATCTTGGACATATGCTGCTGCACTTTATTCCACAACTACAGTGGGAGTGCAGACAGATCTCTCTGTGCCTCCAAGACAATCGTTTTCAAAACAAATGAAAAGCATTTTGACCTCCGTGGTTAAAAAGGTTGATAAATCGACTTCCACACCCATCTCTGTTCCTCCCATACCTTCCAACAAACCTCAAGATCCACATCCTTTAGTTTCAAATACAGGCATTTCTTCTGATACATCTTTTTCTCCCACCACAATAGACAAAACAATTATTCATTCGCGTCCTCAGTCACTGGATTTCTCTTCCAATAACAAAAACCTGCCCACTCGACCCAGAGCCGGATCCATGGAGGTTGATAGACCTCTTCTAACTAAAGACAGTAAAGAAAAAAGATGTGGTCATAAACCGAAGAGTTCTCCAGCCACTTCACCTACCCATTCTTAAAAATGGCCACCTTGATACAATGGAACTGTCGAGGTTTACATTCTAATCTGGATGATATCAAAATACTGATTGCTTCCTACCATCATGTTTGTCTTTCTTTACAAGAAACATTTCTCAAATCTGCTGATACAGTCTCCATTTGTATAGAAATGACAGGTTGTGTGATGGACGAATGCATGGAGGGGTGGCACTGTTGGTTGATCAACATGTGCCCACCCTGTCTTTGTCACTCAACACATCTTTGGAGGCCGTAGCCATCCGTGTTTCCTTGGGTCATACCATCACTGTTTGTTCTCTGTACCTGTCCCCTGGAGAGACATATGATCAATCAGACCTGGATGCTCTCGTTGAACAGGTGCCATCTCCATTTCTAATCCTGGGGGATTTTAATGGACATCATCCCCTTTGGGGAAGTGCTGTTATTGATGGGAGGGGTCGATCTGTAGAGCGTATGCTCTCTGATCACAATCTTTTTCTTCAATACTGGTTCTTCCACTTACTTTCATGCACCTAGTCAGTCCTTTACTGCTATTGATCTCTCAGTTTGCTCCTCTTCATTATTCCACCATTTTTCATGGAGGGTTGACAGTAATCCACTAGGCAGTGATCATTTTCTGATCCTTTTGAGAGAGACTGGCCATGGTTGATGCCACCCTACCCGCGTGTCCCGGTGGAAGCTAAATCAGGCAAACTGGTCAATTTTCACTGCTCTCGCAGAACTTGATCCTGCCATCGTAAATCAGCCATCAGTAGACGACTGTGTAGCAGCGGTAACTGACTGTATTATACATGCAGCTGCTCAGTGTATTCCTAAAACCTCAACATGTTTTCCACAATATCCTTGGCCGTGGTGGAATTCTGCTTGCCACTTAGCACGGAAGGCTCAAAAATGGGCCTGGGATACTTTTTGTAAATATCGCACACTTTCAAACCGGGTTGCTTTCCAACGGGCCCGTGCATATGCTAGGTGAGTAAGATGTCAAAGCCAGAAGGAATCTTGGATTAAGTTCACAACCAGCATATCTGCTACCACCAGTTCCAAGATCATATGGGACAGGATTCGAAAGGTTAATGGGCACTACAATTCTTTCCCCCTCTCAATCTTACTCTCTGATGGTAAGGAGGTGACTGATGTCCAGAACATTGCTAACACTCCAGGTGAAAGCTTTTGCCAGGTATCTAGCACTTCTGCTTGTTCCTCCACCTTCCTGGCCATCAAGACTTGGGCAGAGCAATCACCTCTTTCCTTTTGAACTGACTGTTTCTTTGACTATAATTGTCCCTTTACCCTGGTGGAATTAAAAATGACCCTTCATCGGTCTGCCATTACGTCTGTTGGACTTGATGATATTCATTATGACATGCTGCACCATCTATCTCCTGCCTCTTTTGATGTCCTTCTGATTGTCTTCAACTGGATCTGGCAGGAGAATGTTTTTCCTGATGTCTGGCACCAGGTTGTTATTTTACCTTTCTCTAAGCCAGGGAAAGATCCCAAGACTCCTTCAAACTACCATCCAATTGCTTTGACGAGCTGTCTCTGTAAGACCTTAGAAAGGATGGTTAATGCTCGTCTTGTTTGGTTCCTTGAATCAAACAACCTCCTCTTGTCCACCCAGTGGACACAACCTCAAGGCTGTGTATTGAGTCAAATGCACAAGAGCACTGAACATCCTCCATGTCCTCTCTTCTACCAGTTGGGGGGCAGATCGCTGTTCAGTGTTAAAGATATATTGGTGGACCACTCCACCACAGACCACCTACTTCGTCTTGAAACATCTATCAGAGAAGCGTTTCTCAACTGCCAACATCTTGTATCAATATTCTTTGACATAGAGAAGGCTTACGACACAACATGGAGGTATGGCGTTTTGCGAGACCTCCATACATATAGGTTACGTGGCCATCTACCCATGTTTATTTAAAAAAATTTTAATGAACAGGAGATTCCAAGTTCGTGTGGGTTCGACACTTTTCCATTCTTTCGTACAGGAACTTGGAGTCTCTCAAGGCTGTGAATTGAGTGTCACACTCTTCAGTATAAAGATTAATGCCATCACTGAACAACTACCTCTCACTGTGAAGTTTTGCTGCCAGTGGTCCTGGAGATCGAGTTCTTGGGGCTTATCTTTGATCATAAACTGACCTTTATACCACACTTGAAGCAGCTTCGAGTCAAATGCACAAGAGCACTGAACATCCTCCGTGTCCTCTCATCTACCAGTTGCGGGGCAGATCGCTGTTCAGTGTTAAAGGTATATCGTGCTCTTATTAGATCGAAACTCGACTATGGACCAATGGTCTATGGCTCTGCCAGACCCTCGGCCTTAAAGATGCTGGACCCCATTCATCACCAAGAACTTCGACTCTGCACTGGGGCTTTCCGTACATCTCCAGTTCAAAGCATATGCACTGAATCTCATGAACCTTTTCTACACCTTTGCCGTTTGCAACTATCTTCACAATATACTTTGAAACTTCGTTCCTTACCAAAGCATCCCACCTGGGAATGTGTTTTCCTTCTGCGGTGGGCAATACTTTTTTAGAACAGACGATCTGTCATTGCTCCGTTTGGCCTTCGCATCTGGGCGCAATTGGATGAATTGGGTCTGTCCTTGGATAACTTTGCAGATTCCACAGGTCGGCCCATCCCACCATGGCTTATTACAGCCCCCAAATGTGACCTTTCTTTCAGTCACCTAAAAAAGGCAGATACTCCAGATTGGAAGTACCATCTTTCATTCAATGAATATCTTTCAAACAATCATTCAGTTCCCATTTATGCAGATGGTTCCAAATCAGGTAATTCAGTGGGCTCTGCTATTGGTCAGTAGTTGCATGCAGAATCCCCTCTACAGCTTCTGTGTTCACTGCTGAACTGTATGCCATATCTCTCACCCTGGATCATATTGCAGCTGAGCACTACTCCAACTGCACTATTTATACTGATTTGCTTAGTTCTCTACTTGTTTTGGAATTACTCCACGTTAGCTCACATCCTATTCTTGCTGATATTCGAAACCGACTGGCCCATTTCTGATTAGCAGCTACTTCAATCCAGTTTTTCTGGATACCTGGCCATGTATTCACGAGAACAAGCTTGCAGAGATGGATGCTAAATATGTCTGCTCCAGCACCATCACCCCTATGCTTATTCCATACATGGACTATGGTGTTGTCTTCAAGGTTCGGCTCCGTGGTAGCTGGCAGTCCACTTGGAGTGAGCAATGCAACAACAAACTTTTTCAAATCAAACCCAAAATTGGACTTTGGCCATCTAGCTTTCGTAAAGTTTGGAAGGAGGAAGTTGTTCTCACTAGGCTACGCATTGGTCACAGTTTTTTAACTCATCATTTTCTTTTATCTGGAACTGATGCACCAATGTGTAGTTTGTGTAACACTCAAATCACTATTAGCCACGTTTTACTTTCTTGCCATCGTTACAATTCTCAATGACAGCAATATTTTAAACATATTTTTTCCCAGGGTCAATCTGTAACATTGAAGGGAGTTATTGGTGGTTGTGACTTTGTTCACCTTGATAATGTTTTTAATTTTTTAATGGCCTTTAATATTTTTAATCTCATTTAAGTGTTGCATATTTATTCATAACACCTTTTTAATTGTGGTTCCTTTTTTACGGTTTTAAACTTTCTCATTCAATTTGACATTGGACAATGGCCAGAACATTAAATAACTTGACACCAGGACTGGAAAGGCCAACTTCAGGTGATTAACACTGTTGTTTGAACTATCCGATTGAACTACTTGTCTGTCGTCCTGGCGAGTTGTTATTATACTTTTGCTGCATATCATTTCACACTTTTACTACTTTACTTTTTAGTACTGGCCATATTGACTCATAACCCGGAACCAGGACTGGAAAGACCAACTTCAGGTGACTGACGGTGGTTTTTATACTTACCTGTTAGTCTTCCTGGCGGGTTATGATCATTACTATTCTGCTACAGGTAGTCCTTTACAACTTTGTTGACTGGATGTTAACATGGGTTTTTGCGCCATTTTCTGTTTTAATTGCCGTTTTGCTTTTATCATCAATTACTTTTACAAATTTTATTCCATTTACTTGACTTTTATCTTTTTACTAGACATTTGGCTACTCATAACTACAATTTTGCTGAGTGTCTTTTAAAACTTTTATTCTTTTACATTTTGATAATAGCTGCTATGACACATAACCCGGAACCAGGACTGGAAAGGCCAACTTCAGGTGATTGACAGAGGTTCTTGAACTTACCTGTTAGTCTTCCTGGAGGGTTATGATCATTACCATTTTGCTAGAGTAAATACTTTACAGCTTTTAAGACTGGATGTCACCATTAGTTTTTACACCATTTTCTGTTTATTTGGTTTTGTTTTTATCTTCATTTACTTTTAAAAATTTTACTCCATTTACTTGACTTTTATCTTTTTACTGGGCATTTGGCTACTCATTATTGCGATTTTACTATGTGTCTTTTAAAATATCTATTCTTTTACATTTTGATACTGGTTGCTATGACACATAACCCGGAACCAGGACTGGAAAGACCAACTTCAGGTGACTGACGGTGGGTCTTGAACTTACCTGTTAGTCTTCCTGGCGGGTTATGATAATTACTTTTTTGCTAGAGTAAATACCTTACAACTTCTTATACTCTGCCTTTTATCTTAATGTTGAAGACTAGGTTTCAGCATTGGTTTTATACCTTTTTGTTTTTCCTTCATTTCCATTTTTGTCTTTTACTACATTTATTTTTTTTTTACATTTTTACCAGATGTCTGGCACAGATAGCCTCGCTACTTTGTGCCATAAAACACTAAATCAATCAATCAAAACTCTGTCCCAAGGTTTGTCCATAACATTGGACAGTGTTATTAGTGACAGTGACACTGTGCACCTTGATAAAGTTTTTAGTTTTTTAATGGCCATCAATCTTTTTAATCTTGTTTGAGTGTTTGATATTTATTCATTACACCTATTTAATTGTGGTTCCCTTTTAAGGGTCTCAATCTCTCTAGTTCAATTTCGAAATTGGAAAATGGCCAGAACATTAAATAACTCGACATCAGGACTGGAAAGGCCAACTTCAGGTGACTAACGCTGCTGTTTGAACTACTCGTTATTCGTCCTGGCGTGTTGTTATTATAATTTTGCTGCATGTCTTTTAACACTTTTATTACTTTATCTTTTGGTACTGGCCATAATGACACATAACCCAGAACCAGGAAAGGCCAACTTCAGGTGACTGACAGTGGTTCTTGTACTTACCTGTTAGTCTTCCTGGCAGGTTATAATCATTACCATTATGCTGGAGAAAGTCTTTTACAACTTCTCTTACTCTGCTTTCTCTCTTAACATTGTAGACTAGGTGTCAACATTGGTTTTATACTTTTTCTGTTTTTCAATGCTGCTTTGTTTTACCTTCATTTCCTTTTATATAATTTACTACATTTAATTTATTTTAAACTTTTTACCAGACGTTTGTCGCAGATAGCCTAGCTGCTTTGTGCCATAAAACACTAAATAAACCAACCAACCTAACTACCACACAAGAAATAATAAATTATTTGCAAAGAAAGACAAGCCATAAGTGTATAGGTGATTAGGTCACCATTTACTTTTTCAGTGATCATCTGGCTGGTACGTTTGGAATGCAATTTTGAGTTAAACATTTTGGGAACAGTCATGAATGGTAATAAATTACTGTGATGAATATTGTTATTGAAATATTAGTTTGCCCTTCTGATTGAAATGAATAATGTTCTTAAAAAACTGCCTCATAATTTCATATGTAATACTCATTCCATGTGTTGACTGATGAACAAATCAAGCTATCAGAATAATTATTGCTTAAATATGGGTAGGTGTACTTGTTTGTTTTATCATGCAAGAAAGTTATAGGCTTAAAATCAAGTTGAAATATATAGGTTTTTATTGACTCACTGGCCTAGCATGACCAGTTGGTTAAGGCACTCAATTCACAATCTGCAAATTGCAGGTTTGAATTACTGTTTTACCAAATATGCTCACCCTTTCAGCATTGAGAGAGTTATAATGTGATGATCAATCCCACTAATTTTTGGTAAAAGAGTAATGTAAGGGTTGGCAGTGGGTGGTGATCACTAGTTGCTTTCTCTCTAGTCTTTCACTGTTAAATTTGGGACAGCTAGCCTTCATGTAGCTTTTTTCCAAAATTCATAACAAACACACAATTATTGACTCAAAAATTTTCAGTTCTTTGAAAAAGTTCATTATAAGTGTTACTTAATGTGTAGTTATTTAATTTTTGTCAAAGCATTGCTTCAGTCTGTTTTCTTGATACCTCAGGTGTCAGTTGAAATTGCCAGAGAAGTGCAAGTACAATCCAAAGTAGATGTTAACACTTGCATTTCTCTGGCAATTTCAACTAAGTTTGCTGCAAGTGTTCTAGTAGTCAAGTAACCTAAGTTCATTCTAAAGTAGATATCAACACTTAGGCTACTTGACTACCAGAACACCCGCAGCAAGTTTACCATGAGCAATATAAAGATGAAGTAGCTTCACCAAAAAAAGAGAGAGAGAAAGAGGAAAAGTTAAAACAAATGACTTTTACTTGCATTCCAATGGATGTGGTATTGCTGTGCAACTGTTACTGTATTTTTGTTTCAATGACAAGAGATTTGTTATTTAATTGTGATGGTATTCACACTGTTATGATGAGTGAATTAAGTCTTTCAGAATAAAAGAATAGTCCTGGAATTTCTTTTAAGCACCATGCTTAAGCTATAATTAGAGTTTTAGTATTTATTTCAAGATGCCAAGAAAAAATAGAAAGTAGGGAATGCTGTTGTAGAAAATAGTTGTAATTGCTTTCTTTTACTGAAAGAAAAAAAAAAAAATTTTACTTTTAATTCAAGTATTGTATTTATTTTTGCTCTTACAAACATCTCAAGAGCAAGGTTGTTACCTTGGAAAACTGACCTGCATGAAACTTGTACAGGATTTTCAGAACTCCTTTGAAAAATCTTGTTTTATTTTTTAGGTAAATAATAAGTTTGATGATATCGTTATATCTAAAACACAATATTTCATTAGTGTCAGTTTTTATGGTATGAAATATTTCACAATTTCACTGGACTGTGTAATCTCTGAAACATAAATAACCCCACTTCATGAAAGTTAAATCATTTGGTCAAGCAGAATTCCAATACTAGAAACAATGGAGAATTGTTCTGAACTCACTGACACCAGGCTTTGTTGTATTCGATAAATTTAATTCATTTGTTTTTACAGATTAAAAATCCAGTAGCAAGTACTGATTAAAAAAAAAGATTAGAAGCTGCAACTTGATGTATTAACTTGGGGATGTCTTTAGTTAGTGTGACATTTGTTTGAAATATAGAAATATATATAGGGATAGAAAAAACCTCAAATAGTCAGTTCAGAACAAAGAAGTGTCACACGATACATGGTGGTAAAGATTAATAATTTTATTAATGTATTGTTTGAATTTAAGAAATAAGAACATATAATATTAAAATCTGAATTAAAACTATGTTTTTGTATGAAGTTTAGAAACATATTGATAATAAAGTTACTGAGTAGGTCAAAGTGCGTGTTGCAACTGTTTAGAATTACATTCAAAGTTTAAGAAGCTACTTTGTTACCATTGTACATAAATAAATTAGGCATCAAGATTTGTTTAATAAATGAAATTCTAATATTTTATAAATTGTAAGGAAATTATTAAAATCCTTTATTGCTTAGTATGAGGATTGTGACTTTTGTTATATAGCTCTTCCCTCTTTTCTAATTTATTTATTACCTCTGAAAAGTGCTAAATTCAACTTAATTTACTTATAATAATATAAACATTACTAAGGCAAAGCATAATTTTTATAACTTTTAATCTTATATGTGTAGAAAGAATCATTTACTGTGCATGTTATGAGGTTTTTAGTGGCTTACGTTCAAAATTTTATTAAACTAAATTTTGTTTGTTATACAAATTAGTATAGTATAAATTTGTAGTTAAAGGTTCATATTTTAATTGTATATAAGTTTTAAATTTTTCATTTTATAAGATAATATTTAAAAATGCTCTGAATTTCTTTTAGTGTGGGAAAGATGACACATTTTTCACAGGCATCCCGTCTTCTCTATTTATACAATAATTAGCAAAATTTAATGTAAGTCACTTGCTAGCCATATTTTTTATAGTGTTCAGTTTTGTTTGATTACAGATCCATCAAATACAAAATGAGACCCATTTTTACAAAGACTAACATTCATGCTTTGATTTTACGTGTTTTCAAAGGGTTGTAGAGAATGCCAGTTGAATGATACAAAAATGTAATAAGTATTTCAATCATGTACTGAAAAATATTAAAATAGAATGATGTATTTGGAAAGTTAGTAATTTGGGAAATTTTACTTGTTCAGTAAGTAGAAATAACATGCTTTTGACTGTAGTACAACATTTCAATAAACCATTGAAATTTATACTTTTTTAACTTAAGATTAGAAAATTACATTATCAGAAAACTTGTAACAAAGCAAAGTGATGTTTTGTTTGAATTTCACATACTGAGAAGATATTTTGCTGAAAAACACCTAAGATGTTTTCTGTGTTACATGATGTTTGTTTCATTTGTATCAAACATTTATTTTCTATTTCATTATGCTTATTTTAATAGTGTTGACATTGGCATGGCAAACTTGCTCTTTGAGTACCATGTGGCACCTAATTCACCCAATACATCACCATTTGGCAGTTGCAACAAGTCAGAGCATGGCCAAAAAAGTAAACACTTGCAGAATTCAAAGTACTGTCAAGAATATGATTGTATTCACTGTAAGGTGTCGAAATCTAAAGAAAATAATTTGTTAGCTACAAGTTGTACCCCGAGTAAACCTGTGCGTATTGTAAATGAATTTCCTTTAGATGCCCTTTTATCGGAGGAAGAATATTGATTTTTAATGCTGTCACCAGTTTCCATCGTTTTAGTATTTTTACAACCTTTTGACTTTGTATCATTATGCTTAGGAGTTTTTATGTTCATTACTACAGATTAATATTTCTTTGTGTAAGTGGGTATTTATTAGGCTACTAGCATTGTGGACATTCATTGACTTCTAATCAGTTATGTTGAGAAAACCCACTTGTAGAAATATATATGCAAAAACTGCTCATTTGGGTTGAGAAAATATTTTACATAGAAGAGCGAACAACATTTCGACCTTCTATGTAAAATATTTTCTCAACCCAAACAAGTCGTTTTTGCATATATATTCTTTGACTTCTGTTTATCGTTACACTAGATCTTGTACATTCAACAAAAATTTGTATAGGTTTGAAAGAATGTTGCAAACATTACTTGAAGTTTATTTGTTCTGTTTGTCAGTTAAGTTGACTGCCAGCAAGTGTTTGTGGATATTAAAAGATTTTGCACAATAAAATAAAATAACTTTATTACTTTGTATCTTTTTATCATTTTATATAGGTAAGTATATGTGTGAGTATCACTCATTTGGACCTTGAATTTATCCTTCATTTTATCACCAAAAAGTTGTTGTGATATTAAAATGGTTAATATAAATATAGAACAAATTTTATTTTCTAATTGGTATTATAAGGAATTTTTAAAATAGCAGAATTTCTCAACTCTGAAATGTTTAGAAATAAAAGTTTTTTATCTTGGGCTTTAAATGTAAGAAATACTGGTGATTAAAGAGTCGCTTCTGGTGTTCAGATGACTGGAATAATGAACACAATGTTGTGAAAGTGAACACATAAACCAGTTTGACCATGCATGAAACAATGCACTCATTACAGTGACTTGCTCAAAACAACTTGAATATGATGTTTTGTGGTGAGTTTTACACTCATTTTCTGTAATGCTATCATCAGAACAGTAGAAGTGACTTTTTAAACACCCACTATTGTCACACTGCCCTCACAGTTTGTTTTTTAACTGAAGTAAGAAAAGATTCAGTGGGTACATATTTTAAATATAATATATAAATTTCTTTGCATTAATCTTTAGTCATCAAAAGAACAATTTATATGGTTATCTTGTTAAAATATCAACATACATGTGTACTTTCAATGGTATTTTTCACTTAATTATATGTATATTGTGATAGTGATCATAAGATAGCTTTGTTTTGCAGTTTTTAAGACTGTTTCCAAGTCTTCATTGAATACTTTGTGAAGAACAAATGTATGAGTGATGTGATCTAACAGTGAAAGTATATTGATCTCAGAGTTGAGTTATAAAACACTTGTAAACCTTAAAGCTATTTGTTCATTGTGAAGACCAACAATATTTTATTGAAGAAGTTCATAAATTGTTAAGCAAGTTGCATTTTATAATTATTTTGTATCTGATATTGTTTTATATATATATATTAATGGAAACACTTCTGCCTGTTAAGGTTGAGAACATTCAGTATTTGGTTCTTCTGGTTATCTAACAAATTCTCTAAAGAAAACCATAAGGTACAATCATAATGTATCAGTCTGTAATCAGAAATATACATTGATATATTTATATATGTGTGTACACATACATAGACACACAAATATGTGCAATATGTATTTTCTTGTCAACAATTTAGTAGTGGACTTTTTTTTTGAGTAGCCAACAAACAAAGGAATAGTGTTGTTAACAGCCAGCTCTTTTTTTTTTCTTTTAACAACAATAAAATCATTTTAGTTACTGTTATTTTTTTAATATCAGGAGAGCTTGTTGGATATTATAGTTCAGATTTATTACTTACGTTTCAAAGGTTTTGTTTCTAAAGTAATTTTACGTGTACTTTGTCACTGGATTTTTAATATGTGATGTTTCTGAATTGTCAGAACAGGAAAATGTAAATATTGTTTTCTAATATAAGAAGTCACTTCATGGTCATTTTTGAAAAGTTGGATGTGACTACAAAGAAAACAAGATCAATATGTGTTTCTTTTGCTTTGAATAAAGAATTTTGATATTTTTGCTGATAAAATAAAAAAGAATGTTAGCAATACAGATGATCCAAAATTAGAAGGTGTGGCCTGTGGAAGTCATATGCTGTAACATAAAACAACTGTTAAATGTAAGTTCAAAATAAATAATAGTTTTTACAGTGCTATCAATAATTTGAAAGAAATATTGGTAGAAATGTGAATGTTAGTATTAGATATGTTGTAGAAAATGTTTTTCATGGTATAAATAATATATATCTAATTTGTTTATATAAACATTTGGTAATATCTGGAGCATAGCCTGTAATAGTATAATTGTTTCAGATATGTATGTAGCTTTTCTTGTACGTTTGAGACTTGTCCACTTGTCTGCATACATATTTAGAAGTTTTTCAGCCTGTTTTGTATAATCGAATTAAATATCTTGTTTGGTAGTTTATATAAAACAGGTTCATTTTCTGGATGTTATACTCTCTTTTTTTTTAGTATAAAACATTTTGATTTATAATTGCATGAATGAACTCTGCTATTTATCTTCTGTCATTTAAGAACAAAAACTATTAAGAAATGAAAATAAGTATTTTTAGTAAAAAGAATATTTTGTGCTTTAATGTTGACATTAATGTATTTTAAGTGACATTGGTTAATGTTTTTCTCATTATATTGTTGAATATTTGATAGCTGTATCTTAAAGAAAAGCATAAATCAAAGTTCCATAAA
Source organism: Carcinoscorpius rotundicauda (assembly GCA_011833715.1). NCBI lineage: Eukaryota > Metazoa > Arthropoda > Merostomata > Xiphosura > Limulidae > Carcinoscorpius > Carcinoscorpius rotundicauda. The sequence goes on along the minus strand of CM022394.1, from coordinate 109,658,808 downwards.
ACACTGTGATAACGTATTAACACATTTACTGCCATATGACCCACCCACCTCGGGGTCCCAAGACGTTATGTTTAAAAGCCAAATTACTCTTGTGGCACATGAATTTGGGATACTCTGACTGTTTTTCAGCACCTCCAGAATGATTAACTTTATTTACACTTAATTTATTGTGTAGCAGCCAGTGTGTTAATAACATATGACTGATGTTATACCAATTTAACACCAGTTTTGATTAGAAATAATTTTGTAGTTTGAAACAATACACTTTGTACAAGTATTATGAAATCCTCTTTCTGATGAAAAAGTTGGTATATAAGCAAACAGGAAATATTAAAAAAAAAATAAAACTGCTTCCTAAACTATGAAAATTTTTTCTTTGATAAATTCTAGCAAGCTGATCCTACTATACAGGTACTATGCCCAAAAGTTTGATGTACACATAGTACATGTGCCAGGTATATCAGTTTGATGTGTACGTATTGCGTGTGCCAGGTCTATCAGTTTGGTGTACATGTTGTACATGTGTCAGGTTTATCAGTTTGATGTGCACGTATTGTGTGTTCCAGGTATATCAGTTTGATGTACACATGGTACATGTGCCAGGTCTGTCAGTTTGATGTACACATAGTACATGTGTCAGATCTATCAGTTTGATGTACACATAGTACATGTGCCAAGTATATCAGTTTGGTGTACACATAGTACATGTGCCAGGTGTATCAGTTTGATGTACACATAGTACATGTGCCAGGTCTGTCAGTTTGATGTACACATAGTACATGTGCCAGGTGTATCAGTTTGATGTACACATAGTACATGTGCCAGGTCTGTCAGTTTGATGTACACATGGTACATGTGCCAAGTATATCAGTTTGGTGTACACATAGTACATGTGCCAGGTCTATCAGTTGAAAAGACCAAATCAAAAATATGTAGATTCAGAATTTTTTGGTGCAAGTTCTATAATAGCCATTTCTACATGAGAAGTAAATGTACAAATTACAGGAAAGATATTCCAGGCAAAGGGAAAGTTGGATTCAGTCTTTGTTGGTTGCCTGGTGTACTGATTTAGTGAGTTTTGACTAGTAGGAAGAATACTTTTTAAATCAACCCAATTAAATATTCTGCTTTTGGCAGTGGTAATACTGCAACAAGACCATCAAAGCCTCATTTACTCAAGTATCTGGAAGCTGTTTTTTGGTAAGCAAAATAATTCATTGTCACTAGAATATTACAAGATGTTTTCAATTGTTTTTAGAGTACAATTAACAGGTGTCAGAGTCATGGGGATGCTCCCCAGAGATTTGAAAATATGAAAAATAAATCTTTTCACCCTACAATTTCAGAGCCAAACCACAAAAATCACCTATGCTATATGGGTTTACTAGTAGCTAGACACATATCACTAGTTGTAAAATCTATCCTCAAAGCCTATTCATTCTAGTCAATGATGTACTGGTAGTAACATGCTTTTAATTTCTACCCTTCATTCAATCATGCTAAACATTATCAATGTGTTATGAGCTTTCAGGAATTGATTATCACAAATCATAAAGGGGCAGTATCACACAGGAGCATGTGTGAAGTTAAAATAGTGTAATGAAACCATACCAACTGACCACAAGTAATTCATTAAGCAGTTATAAGATGCAACAACTCTGCTAGGTGTCACAATGTTTTTCCTTATGTTTTATTTGTTGAGAGCATTGTTGTGTCTAAAAACCATTGTGATATTATAAGCAGCATTAACCCAGCACAGAAGTTTGTCTTCCATTTGGTGATTGCCTACATTGCTCATCAGTCATTGATTTATATGTTATCCTGCAATTAAGCATCAACAAACTGGCGTAAATGTTTTTCAAATTATTATATCGATAAATTGAACTTTGTTATCATGGATCATATATCCATTGTGTGAAAGTAAGAGTCAAATTCATAATGTAAATTATGTCTTATCCAAAATCTAGCATCACAAGTGCTCCTCATAATGCTGTTGGTGTACAAAGCTAGTCTTATTTTGAAATAAACTATTCAACTCTGTTTGACAGTGATGTATTCTGTAAGGCATCTCTTCAAGACAGTGACTTGAAGTAAAACACCAGAAATATAGTTATAGTCTGTCATTTGTATTATAATAGCACATGAACCTTTGCAGCATTAGGGTACATAGAAACAGTTACAATAAACCATATTAGAACTTCACTAACAAATGAGAACTAATGCTCTTCTGAAAGATACATTTAATGAATGTTTTAGTTTGTACTTGTATCTGATGGATTAATATATTACATAGTTTAGATTTGCTTTTCAAGCAAGCAGATTAACAGTATTGTTCAAAATGCTCCCTACCAGCCAACAAATCAAGATGACAAGTGGGAAACAAGAAGTATGGCTCCTTTCATGCACAATTATTCAAAAAATTTACCATTTAAAGTATTTTGTTCTGCATGCAGAGGATGCAAGTCATCTAATGATTTATTTATGTCTAAATAAAAATACTGAACCAGTATTCATTAATGATAGTTTTAGCAACTAGAAGAAGGCTTATGGAAGATTTTCATGTTATCAAATGAATGATGGTTACAGAAAAACATGTATGAAAACTGCTAACAGCTGCATAGTCAACTTCTAAGATGCTACAATGTCGGGATGATTGTAGGGATAATCAGTTGAAACACTTATTTAGTTTGAAATGACTCTTACTCCATAATCTGGTCATCAGAAGACATACAGATATAGAAGGTAATTTGATAAATCTATTAACCCTAAGGTTAAAAACCCAAAACCTATGGGGATAAAGTTAATGGACAACAGCTTTGTTTCTTCGAAGACCATGATTGTAACACACATGTGCAAGTAGTACTTGTTGTAGTAACAGGAGGCAGATATATTAAAACTGAAAAAATTATTCTCCGATATTCTGAATTTAATTCTATAAAGAGCCCATGAAATAATCTAAATAGAGAAAAGAAAAAGTAAACCCCAGCTGTTTCCAACAAGCTTAGGAATATATCTGAATGCTGGAACGACTCTCAAAGTGGTATAAGTAAATATATTGTATAGTCAGTGTCTCATGCAATCAATGTTGTCAATACAAATGAGGGGCACATGAAATACTAGCTTTACCCAAAAACCTAATTTATTTATGTAAGAAAGGTTTCAGGTCTCAAAAATAAATGTGACTACTTCTTAACACTATTGTATATTTATTCAAATAAAAGCTGAAAACCAAGTACATATGTTGTACAACTACTGTTACAGATTTATGCTTCTACCAAATGCATAAAAACACTCAAAAGTCACAAAATATCAGTAACATCCAGACTGTTATGAGAAACTAAAGTTTCTAATCTTAAGGCTAGAAAATGCTCTTAATAGTTTTCCATAAACTATTATCAACTGATTTTAGTAGATACAGGCTTCTATAAATATGAAAATAAGTTTCACGTGTAGTAATACTGTCATAGTACTTATTTGAATCAGACTGGCTGAAAGAGGTAGTAAACAAAACATCACCCCAAACTTAAAAAAAAAAAAGACTTAACCTCCTTCAACTCGATGATTGACTAAAATCCATTTTTACAGAAGTTTCTATCACTTCCCTCAGAAAAATAATGTTTTGCGTTTTAAGCTAACACCAGGTGGAAATCATCCTTGCCAAACCTGTAAGTTTATGCAGGAAACGAACAAATTTTTCAATAAAGACAAGCAAAAGCAGTTCAAAATTACCAAACTCATAATTTCTTCTAAAAAAATGTTATAGTATTTTACGTCTTGTAAGCCGCACGTTTTTCTTGAAAAATCCCCATGCGTCTTTCAAAAAAAAATAGTGATGAGTTAAGGCAAGAGGTTAGCTGAGGGTCCGTTCAAAACGGCCTCTCGTACAGATAATCTTATTACTAACCAATTATAACTATTTTCAATAGCATAAAACATTGAATTTAACTGATATAGTCGACATACTGTGAAGAATATAATGTATTTGTATTTACTCAGATTTAAAAAAAGTCAAGGCTGCATCAAGCTGTTGGATGCCGAGTCAAAATATTTTTCTTAGAATTGTCTTTCCAAAATTAAGGTGCGTCTTCCACGATGTAGCGTCTTACAAGGTGCAAAATATGGTATTTACTTAATCCAATTCCAAAAGTGCAACTTCCAATATGTATGTCAAATCGAAACAACTATATGGAATCGTTTTAATAACCCCAAATCAAAGAACTGTCCACAAAACGCTAACGCCTGGACTCGCTCTTGAAGACATCAAACTGGTGGAAACAGGGAAATTAAAGAAGCTTGTTGGATAGTACTGTTAAATACTATAACATCAACCTTAATCTTGGGATTGTTTATCTTTGTAAAAACCAAATTCATTATTAAACTTTATATGAATTTGTCGTATTGGTATTACTTTCTATATATTACATTATAATATCACTTTCTCTATTTCCCATCACTCTTTGCTGTTATTTTATTATAATCTTATTTTAAATTTTATCTTTACAAAGACTAACATTTCTCAGAACTGTTTTCACACTTTAGAGTGTTTATGTACCGTGCACATACCTTTGACACAAACTAAATCTGACATCAAAAACTAGGTTATGACTGGCTAGTCCTCAAGGACAACTCGTATTGAATATATTGTATGTAACGTCGATACCTTTCTATTTATTTAATCACATTCTCTAACCGTAATTCGTTATTATCATAAAGAAGAACAGTGAAATATTTGTGGGGTGGTAAATAGTTGCCTGTTGCTGATAAATTTGCACATTTCTTGCACTTTTTTGAGATAAACTGGGTCACTTGAGAAGGGTTTAGGAAAGTCTATTCTGTAAAAAAATGTCCAGTATTGCTTCTGCTAATCTCCATCTTTAGCAATATTATGGTTTCTGGGCAACGTTGACTACTGTCAGTGCACGCTGTGTGTCCTTGTTAGATAAAGGTACTAGTGGTCCAATGAAATCCAGAGCTACTCTACTGAATAGCTCTTTTATTAGAGGCATTTCACCCAGTAGCACCATAACTACCTTTTATCTAAATATCACTGTTTGACAGATATCACGTGGCCTATAGAATCTGAGTACATCTCTAATGACCCCAGCAAGTGTAAAATGCTGGTGATTCTCTCTGCTATCTTCTCTCCTAGGTGTTCTCTAACAGTCGACTCATGATCCAATTTCATCCATTGAATCCAGTATACTGTTGGCACTATGATCTATTTAACTTCCACAATAGACCTGCCTTGATAGATCTGGTACAGTACTCCCTTATGGCACTCCATTTTGTAAGTCTTTCTCATTTGTCTTGTTTACTCCCAAACATTGTCCCAGACTTTTTGAGTGGAGGGATTTTCCTGGGTACTTTTAGTTGTTGTACACCTAGATTTGTGATGCCACTTTCCAAGCCTTGAAGGGATTTGATGTCTTATTTACTTTTCTTTATATATAGTGGGGACTGTTGATGTCTTATTAGTCTTGTTCCTATCTAGTTCTTCCAAATTTCGACTGCCTAGTATATCGCAAAGTCGTAGATGGGTGATTTTATACAGATAGCTTCAAGATGTCTCACACAGTATGACATATTCGCCTTTATTCTTGTTTTGGAAAAGTTTCTCACTGTTCAATTAACACACTCAGATGTATTTTGCCCATCAGATAGTAGACTGGTTCTCACCCGGTGTGATATAGGACCTTCACTTTCTTTTTCTCAACATAGTTCTCACATACTGACATAATGAAATTTGTTGGCACTTCTTGGTGTTCATCACATGCTATCGTCACTATTATCACTGTTGATTCATTTGTTAATTTGAGTTGATCATCAGTCATGCGCTGTCAAATCATGGAGATAGCACTTCTTTCCTGTGATGAATAGGATAAGTTGTCTCTGTTTTCTTCTGGAAGCAGTATCTATAGTGACAGTCACTCATTTCTTGTTTTTTGGCAGCACCATCTTTATAGATAGCTACAGCTAGTTGATGTTGCTTATTTGTGATAGATTTGTACTCATTTACAATGTGACCCATCTCATAACAAGTAAACCATCTCTTCTTCACTTTGTCATTTAACCTCTTGTCACTTTTAATGGCAACATCTACCTCTCGTTTAGACTTGAACTAGTTATTCTTGGACATGCCAGTTATCCTCCCTCCATTGGCTTTCATATACTGTTATACTAGCTTGATCATCTCGTCGACGTTTTTTTTGTTTTTTGGTGCTCTCTCTTTTAGCAACAGTGGCATGCCTGTTTAGCACGTGATTATCAACTATTCGTGTATTTATAGATCTGCCAGTTCTTCAAAACTACTTTCACACTTGGCCATGTTAGTATATCGTATAAATGCCCCCAGTGGCACAGCGGTATTACTGTGGACTCACACTGCTACAATTCGGGTTTCAGTAACCGTGATTGGCAGAGCACAAAGAACCCATTATGTAACTTTGTGCTTAATTAAAGAAACAATCAAACTATTTTGAGAAATACCATTTATCAAATATAAGAGATGACTTCTCTGAATTTATGGTGAAAATCTCACTCAATGAATTTATACCACAACAGTAACACTACTCTTAACTTGTTATAATCTGTGGCATTTTTTGAAGTCGCGGGCTGTTGCATCAGCTGGTCCTGACTCCATTGTAATTTGTTGGTTCTTTCTTTGGGTGAACTTAGTGATCTCATTTTTGTCCTTATTCCCTCTATTTCCAGTCTTTTCTTCTTTCTTGATGTGTACTTTTATTTTTTGCTACTCTATTTCTAGCTTCCTTATTTATTTATTTTATTCTTTTACTTTTTCTTCCTCTCTTATGTGCTTATGTTTTTCTATTTCTCTCTCTCTAGGCCTTGTTGTTGTTTGCCAAATTCTTATAGGTCACCCTTTTTTAGCCCAACTCACTCACTTCTCTTTATCCATTTATCAAAGTCAGTCAGCATGGCTATATAGCACGATTATAATCTCTACAGTATTTCGCCATTACATTAGCTGTGAATATATAACCCTACTTCAGCTGTCTACTGCCGTTCATCATTTTGTAATCCTGGATTTCATACCAAATGTCAGTCTTTTACGGATATGGATGGACAAGACTATTTACAGTCGTTGTCTGTGACTTGTTGTTGGCAATGCATTTCAAAAATAAATGAACAACCCACAATCCACTTGTTTTGAAATAATTTATTCAAAACTATTCAAACATATATAAAAATGTTTGTTGCACAGTTAATCAACCCATTTGTATCCAGACCTTTAATTAATCGTATTTTGCGTCAATAGTCCACACAGCCTGTTTTAGTTACTTTATAAACCAATTGGCAAGATAAATTATTCTTCTCTACTATGTTATGAAACTACACACAAGTTAGTTCAGTTATTTTAGAACTCAATTGAAAGATGAAGTTATTCTTTTCCATTATATTACTAAAATACAATCTGTGATTATTATGCTTTAAAATTCCCAATATACAGATTTTATGGCTAAACATACAAACACACTCTAACTATATTTGACTATATCTCTCATTAACTTTGTCTTACTTTCACTCTCACAAACTTACGAGTACTAACTTGATTACCTTTATATATAATGCCCAACTGAGACCTACTTTATACAAACTTCGAGGTGTTATAATGTAAAAATTATCACTTAAATTCAGGATGCTTGAATAAGATGATATCAAATCACAACAACTGATTTACAGAAGGAACGATTCGTAAAGAGTTACATAAGCAAATTTGCCATAACCATCGCTTCTGAAAACAACTTACTCTAACACTTACACAATGTGAACTAAATAACACATTCGTACCACACTTAAAATGTACAATGTTGTATATTTCACAAAAAGTTTTATTTTGTCATATCTTATACATATACCATACATATATGCAACGTAAAGAAACTATAAATCTTTAATGAAGGCAAACTTTGCTGGTATGCAAAAATGTCTGAATGCGCGTTCACAAAGTGGCAAACGTATAATTTTGAAAGAATTACACATCAGTATTTTAGACCTAACTAAGTTGAGAAGGTTCATAGCAATTTTATTTAGAGCAAACTTCATTTTTTCGAAAACAACATTCAGGTGTTTGTGTGAAATATTTTACAAATAAAAAACTATGGTTGAAATCTAAATAAGTCGTCTCGTAATGATAATTCTGTCATTGTGTACCTTTGTTTGTTTGTTTTGGAATTTCGCACAAAGCTACTCGAGGGCTATCTGTGCTAGCCGTCCCTAATTTAGCAGTGTAAGACTAGAGGAAAGGCAGCTAGTTATCACCACCCACCGCCAACTCTTGGGCTACTCTTTTACCAACGAATAGTGGGCCACACCTATTGTATTGCATGGTTTGACTGAGCAAAAAGTAGGTATGGCTGTCCGAAATTGAAAAACCAATATGCAAACTGGACTCCTCGGAGAAAGTTGTTTCTAATAATATGAGATTTGTAGCGTTTGATCGAGAAATTTATAATAAACCTTCAGGACAAACAAATGTAAATAGCAGTAATATTATATATAGATAGATGTGAGCTCTCTCTCCGATTGGTTTCCAACTAGAACAGCAATACATTTACGGAATTAGAACGCTAGGATTGTGTGTTTTATCGGTGTATACAGCAGATAGCTCTATGTGGCTTCACTGTAAAAAAATACACCCATTCTTTCTGTTTGTTCAGTGTTTAAATCTATGAGTATACTCCTCTAAAATTCGGTTTTTGATATAAATATGCCTATGGAAGGCAGAGCACAAATAGCCTACTCTGTAGCTTTGTGCTTAATAACAAACAAACATATGAAATAAGGCATGCTTATTTTGTAAAATATCTTGGTTGTCTGTATATACCTCAGTGACAGAGAAAATAGGATGACAGGTCCTTCTTAATTTTATCCTTTATTCATATATTTACAATTAATTATGAACACTTGATGTATTAAAAAAAACAAATCTGAAGCATATGATAGGCTGTTCAGATAGGCCGTTATGTTGAGCTGCATCTGGAACACCTCGTATTCCCCAATTTGATTTGCCTTCAAGTCATATAGCTTCAAAATTGAGACACATTTTAAAAAATCGTCCATAATGATCCTATTTTATGGTAACTTTTGCGTATTGCTCTGGTGTGGTAGTTTTAAAGTATGTTAGATACTTTAAAAATATTTTAAAACGTAGTTTAAATACAGAGTAATAATACACAGTATTTTTATCCATATAATAAATTCCTTATATATAAGAGCAAAAATAGATGAAGAAAGAAAAAATGAAACAAGAAGTTCTCTGACAAAATCTGTTTCTGAAACAGAATCAATGTATACAATTAAAAGTTGATTAAAATTATTCAAAAATCAGTGGTAAACGCATAAAAAGTAACGTTCTGTTGTAATGAAGTTTATCATAAGACTGGTTCTTTAGAATTATTTTATAAAAAAGCAAAGCACAGTCTACGTAACGATAACAAGTGTTTATTTATTTAACTTCAATTTTTATAACTTTGCTTTACGAATTGTTTCTTATGGTACGATACTTCTCACATACAAACTCAGTATTTATCTCTTTAGGTAAAAAAAAACAATTCAGTCGCCTAAAAAACAACAAAAACAAAACCAACAACAATGTAGACCTCAAACAAATGTCAAAACAAAGAAAAAATTACTTCAACTTTCAATAGGACTATATTAAAAATGTCTAATACTAATAACTTATAACAAGTATAATTAAATATTCAAAATTAAAGTGTTTTTAGGTTGGACTTTATTCTAGTAATATGTTTTGTATTGCACAAACTTTACAATGGGCTATTTGTACTCTCTGGCCACAGGTATCAAAACCCGATTTCTAGCGTTATAAGCCCACTGACTTGCCGCTTAACCACTAATATAAGAGTAATTTTCCTATTTAGCACTATCATCCAGGAGGTAGCGCTGCCTATTTAAGGATGGCGTGGATTGTTCATGGACAAAGAACTTTAAATATCCCGTCAATAGATAATATGAACTTTACAATGCTATATAATGTTTCCTTTTATAACAATATCTATGGAAACACTACGTCACGAGTTTTGGGAATACTATGTGAATAACATAGCAAAGAGTTTAGATTTAATATTTTTCTTTCTTTCTTCTTTTTTTTCATTACATGATAATTCAAGACCAAAACAAGGATATCAACCAAATTTACTGAGGAGACGTAGTTTTAAACGGGGTATGTGCTTTTATAAGTATTATTAATAACTAGTAGCTATTAAAAATCATAATTCTAGTGTAAACGATGTTATCGTTATCCTTGAAATCAACTTTGTTACATAAATTTCATGTCCATTTAAAATCTTAAGTAAGGGTGAACAAGAACTACCAGCCAATAATAGATAAATATTACAGTTGAAGCCTCATTATATTTAGAACTTGGTTATAAATGCAACCTTTCTATGTCTATTGAAATAATGCATTAAGAGAACAACAACCAGCAAACAAGTGAAGAAAAAAGTTTAAAAAAATTGAGTAAATTTCATAAAAAAACTAAAGGAACAAACTGGAGTTTATTAGTTTATAAAGGATGTACCCTCCAACTATTAACTATAACTTCTACTTCTCATGTATTCGTCCACTACTTTTTTGAACTCGGTTACATTTGCTGTTTTCACCACCCTTGAAGGCAGTTCATTCCAAAAGCCAACCATTCCATTTGAAAAATGATACTGTTTAACCTACAGATGACTCCGAAGCTTCCAATATTTGTCCTATTATTTTTACTGCTAAACATACAAAGTTTGATGGAGCTATATTATAAATACATTTAACAATCTTAAACATCTCAATCAAATCCCTTCTGACCCTTCTTTTCGTCAGAGAAGATAAGTTTAGATATTTTAGTCTCTCCTCATAGGGTAATCCCACCATCCATCCCAGGTATCATCCTCGAAACTCTTCTCTGAACCTTTTTCAACAATTCAATATTCTTCTTGAGAGTACTGTAAATGAGGCCTTAAAAGTGGTATGTACAGTGAAACAATAATATTCCTTGTATCATATTCAATATCTTTATATATGTTACCCAAGATTATATTAGTCCTACTTCTTTTGGTTTGTTTGGAATTTCGTACAAAACTATAGGAATGCTATCTGTGCTAGCCGTCCCTAATTTAACAGTGTAAGACTAGAGGGAAGGCAGCTAGTCATCACCACCCACTGCCAACTCTTGGGCTATTCTTTTACCAACGAATAATGGGATTGACCGTAACATTATAACACTTCCACGGCTGAAAGGGCGAGCATGTTTGGCGCGACGGGGATGCGAACCCACGATCCTCAGATTACGAGCCACACGCCTTAACACTGTTGGCCATGCCAGTCCGTACTTGCAATGAAACGAATGCCAGAAGACTTAAAAGATGTATTGGGTGATGTCGTGAAAATAATTAATTTAATAAATTCAAGACTACTCAAAGCGAGTTTCTTCAGTTTATTCTGTAAGGATATGAGAAGTTTGTATAAAAATGTGCTGCTTCATACTAAAGTCCGATGGCTTCCTAGGGGAAAATTACTTGCTCGGTTTTACAAACTGCGATAGGTTTCTTTTTATCTGAACGCAATTTTGAACTTAAATATAAGTAAAGGACAATTGCTGGATACAGAAAGTGACTTACATTTTGGACATATATGCCTATCTAAATGCTACAATGCAGGGTACCAGGGTAACGTACTTCAAATCTCAGAGTAAAATGGAAGCGATTCAACGTAAGCTAAAACTTTAGGGTCAATGTATACTTATGGAAGAACTTGATTGCTTCGAAAATCTCAGGTTTTTTTTGTTTTTTTTTTACTTATGAATGAAATTTTCTTAAGTAAAGTTGTAAAAGTTTCAGTCTTGCAGCACATATCTGATTTGTGTACAACTATTGGTGAGTACTTCCCTCCTCATTTAGAAATAAATTACTGTGGATTCAAAATTCTTTTGTTGACTTTGCAAATACCAACGACTTGCCTTTGAAAGAGGAATAACAGCATATAGAAATTTCAACTGATTACACCCTAAAAACAAAATTTCAGCAGGAATAAATTACACAATTTTAGATTCAAATGGCCATTGACAATCCTGAAATAAGTAACAGAGCTTTGAAAAATTTGATGCGTTTTCCAACAACATATCTTTGTGAGCAAACATTTTTACAGTTTACAGCTACAAAGACCAACTTTGGAAACAGGCTAAATATTGAAGATGAATTTTGCGCTTACAGATAACGACCATAGCTCTAAATGGTAAACTATTTTGTGGCTCATCAGAGCCACTAATAAATAAATACACTGTACTTTTACTGATATAAATTTTGCAAGCAGAAATTTTGAACAAGTAGAAGTAAATTTTTTTCTTTAAATATTGATATTTCAATAAATTTATGTTGTAAAAGCTTGATGTAAACTTTATCTCATGCTAGTGACCGATTGTTTCTATTTTTAATATATTTTTATATTAAGGCTCCGTAATTTTTTTTTTTTTTCTTTTTGATGTGAAGCTCCGCAGATCTGAAAGGTTTGGAAACCCCTGTACAATTTATACCAACGAAATATTGGATAATGAATTATATTTTCTGAATGTTTTCAGTCGACCATTGCTCAAAAACTACTTTCATTCGTTGACTACTTCACGTGACGAAGTTCTTTGTAGTGATAACTAGATTAGGAAAGGCTTACAGGTTGGAATTAGTACGTATTAGTATTTAGGTTTGTTAAGTGTCTATTTGAAATTACAAGGAGAGATTTGATGCGACTGATATTATCTATCCCGTTCCTCTTTTAGACGAGGAAGCAATTTGATTATATTAATATTGCAAGAAAGCAATAAAAATAATGTGTTTAGTTGTATTCTAGCAAGAAAAGTATTTTTGTTTAAGAAAGACGTCGCTTTGACAGTTTTTGTCGATCGATGAGAACGTAAAGTTAATTTAAGAATCGGAGTTAGAAGCCGTATCGTGGTTATCATCTGAACAGATGTACGAGTGAGCGATTTCAAAAGTTGACTTGAAAACTGTTAAAAACCTCTTAAGAGATACGATCAACAACTAGTTAACCACAACTTACAGGTTTGCTTGTGATAAGTTGCTTTAAGCTTTACATTGAGTCATTTGTAATCGTTAACACGTCAGCAGTTTACAAGTTCCGCCATTTTGAAACTGAGGAATTGAACCTAAATGGCTAAAGTAAACTAAATATTTAAGACTATGACCATTAATTACTTAACCTCAAGTTAAGTTAATACTAATTTAATATTTCAAGAGCATGTAAAAGTGTTAAGGAGGGTTATTGTTACTACTACTAGTACTAGCTTGGAAGTTAGTATAACTAGGTAGTTACGAATTCAGTAAATTGTAATATAAATAAGTTCGTAAGAAGAAAGTTATAACTTGTAAGTTTTTTCCCAAGTTAAATCTTATTGTTTTATATTAATAATGAGTGGAAAATTGTGGCTTAGACCAGTCGCAGGTCCACGTATTTCACATGATTGTGAAAAATATGTTGGAACTTCGCTTTATAGTATGATAACACCACCAAGATTAGGTAAAAACAGAACTAAAAGAGAATGGAATGACGGTTTACAGTATGGTAAATTAAGGAATAACGTATCATCTAGAGTTGGATTATTTGCTGAAGTGAAACTAAAATCAAAAAGTGTAAACTCAAATACTTCTGGGTCACCAAAGAGGCGTGTGCAGCAAAACGTAGATAACTCCTTAAATGAAAAACATCGTATGGATAATTCATTTGAAATTTCACCAAATAAAGCAAATGTTTTATTTGGTTTTAATAACAATTATGCAGGAGCGAAGTTCAGTGAGCCTCCCCCTCCAGCCAAACTTCCACAGCCACCAACCCAGTGGATGCAGAAGGTGAGATCAAGTAAAGATTATTTTGGAAACATTAGTTCTGAGTCATGTATGACATTTGAAAATATTTGTGGAGGGAGGCATTTGGACATGACTAACCAATTAAAGGTGCTTTTGAAAGTACAAACCTGTTGAGCCCAGTTGTTTGTATGTGTGGTGGTAGTTTGATTTGTATATTAATCCTTGCCATTTATACTAGTTATACACTCCATAGTATATACAAAGAAAAATACTGTAATTAAGACTTGTGCTTGTGAGTAAGCAAGGAAGCATATAATACACTGATATGTGTGTATGTATATGATTATGAGGCTGTGATTAAATCTATAGCAGGTTTTGATCCTTAAAAACAAAAAAACAACAACATAGGATTTAATTTTTTTTTATATACTATACATACTGAAATGCTAATGTGAGCTTCACAAAATGCTAAAGTAGAAAATACACAAGATCCATACAGGTTATGAATAACAATAGAAGCATTATGTGGATAATCATAGTTTTCATGTTTTTTCCTCATGATAAACCATCTGGTCATGTATAGTACAATTTTTATTTTATTTCTGATGAAATTTTATTCAGTTTTTATTTATTTTAAGAAAACAGCATTCTATTGCTGTATTTGTTTCTTGATAATGTGTTATATTGGGGTTGCAACTGTGAAATTGTTTTCATTTTTGTTGTTTAATATGAAAAGTAAGTGATGAACTTAATGTTTATTAATTAGTAGTTAAGAATTAATGATACCTGTGGTATGAAGACAGGTCCCGTTTTGTTTTTTATTTAAACATTTGCTGATAAGTATGTTTTAACTCTTGCTTTAATATTTTGAAATTGGGGTTTAACAGCTGAGCTATTGAAATTCTTTTTTGACTATTTTCAGTTATTGAATTTTGAAGATTTTTAACATTTGAGTGTTAAAAATTAATGGTACAAAGCTATCTTTTGTGAGTTATATTTGTACAAGTTGTATGTAAATTTTTTTCCGATTACTTTATTATTACTGTTAAGTATAAAACGTTTGATTTTCATACATTATAAAGTTCGCAGTTTAGAATTTACTGTAGACTTAACTGTCATTTTAACTGCACACTATTACTTAGTAACAATATTCAAATTAGTATGTTTAATATATAATTGTTTTATTTAATCAGGTATTTTCTTTTCTCTCAGTTTCTTTATGCTTTAGAATTAACCAAATAATGTTGAACTCTATACATTTAATTTATTGTAACTTTAGCCATATTTTAAACAGATTTTGCATAAGTGTTAACCAACTAATATTAAAGCTTGTGCTAGTAACTTAATGAGAAGTTTAGGCAGATCTCAAAATGGGTCTTTTCGTAGGACCAAGTTGTATCCAAATGATGTGTGTGTGTTTATATGCACCATTGAACTAAAGTTTTGAGATTTTGTTTAAAATCTTGTGTTTGTAATTAAGAATATTTTACATTTACCTTTTTGTTGATAGTTTATTTTTCTAAAATTCTTTTTATTGTTAGTTGAAAGGGTCTGCTTGTAAAATGTATATTATGTACAAGATATTTTCACAATATTTTATTTTTTAAAATTGTAATTGTTTTTTTGCCAACAAGAAGTTGGTTACTATTGGTGTTAACTTTATGGAGTTAATCTTGCTGTGATATATTTTTTTGTGAGAACGAAATAACTCGGTGATGCTAACATGTGGCAGTGACTCTCTGCAGCAATTACTAGTTCAACCCTCCTTAGAACATGCAGAATTACAGCATAACACAAGTGCATCACAAACTGTGAAAGTAATCACTGTTGCAGACTGGAACTGTAGGAAGTGGCAGAAGTGATTCTGTTCAGTGTGTGTTTGTGTGTACAACACTGCGAGTTACAGTTCAACATTCTAGAGGTACACATTAACACGCCCACCTCAGTGCACAAACACAAAGGTTATCTTCTGAGGAATTTCTAAAGAGACTAGAAGCAGAAGGAGGATGTTGCCATTAAGTTTCACATTATTGTTGCCTCTTCCACATCTTTGACATTAGCAAGATTGAAATTGGGTGCTATTTTTGAAATACTGTCATGACACAGTATGTAGTCTTTTGAAGCCTTTCATGAGGCAAAGAAGAAAACCTCAGTGGGAAGTCTTGACTTTTGATGAAAATATATTTAACTGCATTGAATAATCTTTGCAGTTTCTTCTCTAAAATATAATTATATGAACTGAAACCAAAGAAAACTTAGTATTTAAATACATTTATATATTCCATCTTCATTTACCCTGGGTCCTTTTTAGGACCCTCACATACTGGAGAAAAGAGATGCCAATTTATGCACACTGTATATATGTTGTGTTGTCATTTCTATAGAGTACATTCATCATTGTGGCTTTTATAATTTCATTTCTTCATTTATTCTTGGTGATTATTTTAAACAACAGCAAGTAGTTTAAGTACCTTAAGTTTTGGCAAAATGTTAATATGAGAATTGGAGGATGCCAATGGCATGGTGCTTGACTGTATAAGCCCTATCTGAACTTTCTGAATTCAAGTGCAATTTCACAAAATTCGTCTAATATTTTAGTAAACATTAGAAGTATATTGTGCATGAAGACATAAATTTTTAATAAAGATTTTACAATAAAAAATTGTCGATTTCCAAAGTCTTTACTGATCAAGCTGAGTGCAAGGTAATTACCATGCTTAGAATACAAATATTTTTATCTGTGTTTCCATTTTTAATTAGTCTGACAAGTGGAACATTCTAAATATTTTTAGTTTTTCTATGGAAAATTTATATTATGTTAGTTTTTTTGTGACGTTTTCTATACTAAATTATTAATTTAAATTTAAATTAGAAACAAAATAAACACTAATTTGTTCTTTTAATTTATAATTTATTATGTCATTGGTTAATAATATTCAAATTTTCAAGTATTAAGCCATTGTTGACGCTGTATTGTTTTATTAAAAGCGTCCAATGATGACAGTGCGTCATAATTACGTCTTATAAAGTATATGTTAACCAAATATCAACAAAAAATAACGTTTAACCACTTTTCAAGGTCCAGACAAAAAGTCCTATTTATCGTTGGACTGATTTACTCTTCCATGAATACAGCAGCAATACGTCAGCACACTGCCCTTGTACACTGTTTTTTGTTTTTTTAAGTTCTTTGTTTAAACAGAAATATTTTATAACACAAAATGCGTCAGTAATTAAAATAAAATGTCCCCAAATTATTATTAGTTAACTGGCTTTCCCATGAGTAGAATAAAATTGTTATTGCTGTGAATAACAACTTCGTTTACGCGTATCAATCACATTTTCATGACTGTCTATTGCTGAGAAATTAAAAATCATCTGTTGGAAGCTTCAAATAGACTAGAAAACTTAAATACTTACAGGACATAAGAATGTTTGTTTTGAGAAGTGCTTTGGAAGTTAAGGATGGATGGGCGGGGCTTTGTTGTGTGTTAAAACTGGTATCTCAGCAACTGGAGAAGCTAAAAGGTTGAAATTATATATTTAATTTTTTCGTTATTTATAAGTTGTGTTCGTTTTCAACAATAGAAGCACTATTCAAATTACACAAACTAAAAGAGGGAGAAATAGTAAACGGATATTGGAGTTTTTAAATGTCTAAATTGGAAGTTAAAGAATTAAAACTTGGGTGATATGGAAGATGGAATTGTAAGTTACGTTCTGGTACAAAGTTTCTTGAAATACATTGAAAGTGGTTATTCGGTTTTGAATGTAACAGTAATATATGAGACATAGAATTTCGTCTTCCATTTACAATCGATAAAGGTCATGAGATTAAGCTTTTAAATGTTTTTTCGTGATGATGGTAAACCCATTTGAAATAAAAATGTATTCTTAAGATGGCTAGGCGCGGCGTGGCCAGATGATTAAGGCACTGCACTCGCAATTTGAGGGTTACGGGTTCGAATCCCCATCACACCAAACATTCTCACCCTTTCAGCCGTGGGGGCGTTATAATATTATAGTCAATTCCACTGTTCGTTAGTAAAAGAGTTGGCGGTGGGTAGTGATGACTAGCTGCCTTCACTTTTGTCTTACACTGCTAAATTAAGGGCGGCTAGCGCAGATAGCCCTCGTGTAGCTTTGCACGAAATTTAAAACAGACCAATTCTTAAGATGCCTAGTGTAGGTATTAAAACTTTAACTAAAGTTGTAATACCCATACCAGCCGAGTTCCTTGCTTTAATTAAAATAAAGTTTTAATATCCATATCAGCCTAGTTCCTTTGCGCTAGGCCTGGCATGGCCGAGCGCGTTAAGGCGTGCGCTCGTAATCCGAGGGTCGCGGGTTCGCGCCCGAGTCGCGCTAAAACATGCTCGCCCTCCCAGCCGTGGGGGCGTATAATTTGACGATCAATCCCACTATTCGTTGGTAAAAGAGTAGCCCAAGAGTTGGCGGTGGGTGGTGATGACTAGCTGCCTTCCCTCTAGTCTTACACTGCTAAATTAGGGACGGCTAGCACAGATAGCCCTCGAGTAGCTTTGTGCGAAATTCCAAAACAAACAAACAAACAAATCCTTTGCGCTATAAAATGTTAGCCAACCCATACCAGCCGTCTTGAGAATACAGCAATACCTCGCACAGTGCTGCTTCAGTCAGTGTGGGATTCACTATAATGCGATTTATAATTTACGACTGGTTATTCAGTTAGTACTAAGTGATTCATTATAATGCAGCTATATTTATATACGTGTAGGTCCTTTTGCCCTTTTTATTATGGCTGACATTTTTGTAAACGTTTGTAGAATGATCTCCACAAATTTGCGTTACTCGCTTATTCTAGATTTTTCTGCAAGCCAATATAATGCGCATTTATAAACTGTACAGTATAAATCTGCGCATCACTTGCTTCCAGCTGCAGTCTTAAGTTCAACTCATGTTGATGAAACCGGTTTATTTTGAAAAAAATATGCCTTCTAGAATTTTTCTATCAAGAAATAAAAACACAGCCAGGATACAAGGTATCAAAAGATCGTTTGACACTTTTGTTAGGTGGAAATGCATCTGGCGATTCTAAATTAAAACACGTGCTTGTGTATCGTGAGGAAACTCCATCGAGCACATGGTGGCTGTGCAATAAAAACTCTCTCAGTTGTTTGGCGATCAGGCCTAGCGCGTTAAGGCGTGCGCTTCGAAATCTGACGGTCGCGGGTTCGCGCCAAACATGCTCGCCCTCCCAGCCGTGGGGGCGTTATAATGTTACGGTCAATCCCATTTTTCGTGGGTAAAAGAGTAGCCCAAGAGTTGGCGGTGGGTGGTGATGACTAGCTGCCCTCCCTCTAGTCTTACACTGCTAAATTAGGGACGGCTAGCATAGATAGCCCTCGTGTAGCTTTGTGCGAAATTCCAAAACTAACAAACAAATGTTTGGCGATCAAATGAAAAAAGCGTGGGTCACGTAAACTTTGTTTAAAGACTAATTAAAAAGTTATTTTTGTCCTGCAATTGAACGTTACTGCAAAGAAAACAACTTGGACTTTAAAGCTCTGTTGTTATTTGATAATTTACCAGGCCAACCAAGTGGGACTTTAATGAAAATGTCAAAATTCATTTTGTTCAACCCAATACAACAGCTCTACTGCGACCAGTGGATCAAGGTGTCATTGCAACGTATAAAGTTTATTATTTGAGGCGAACCTTTTCTCAAGCAATAAAGGCTACAACTGGAAAAGCTGCACTATCTTTGAATAAATTATGGAAAATTACAACATCAGAAATGCTATCGAAAATATCAACGACGCGTGGCTCCAAGTTAGCGTGTGTAACGTGTGTTTTCATATACTAAAGCCACATTGGGCTATCTGCTGAGCCCACCAAGAGAAATCGAACCCCTGATTTTAGCGTTGTAAATCCGGAGACATACCACTATACCGGAGGGGGCTACGTGTGTAACATGAGAGTAATGTGGAACCATTCTTTGCCTCATTGCGCAAGCGATTTCTGCAACTTTGAGTCCTACATCAGGGATGTTTCCAAAGACGTCATAAAAATTGGATGCAATCTTGGATTCGAATCTTTGGAAGCGGCTAATGTTCGAGAGTGCATTAAAGCACATTCTCAAGGTCTCGACAATGATACGTTCTTTCATTCAGACATAGAGCGCAGCACTAATGCCCTACGAGCGTTAGACTGTTGTTTTAGTTTGTTTTTTGAAATTTCGCACAAAGCTACTCGAGGGCTATCTGTGCTACCCGTCCCTAATTTAGCAGTGTAAGACAAGAGGGAAGGCAGCTAGTCATCACCACCCACCGCCAACTCTTGGGCTACTCTTTTACCAACGAAAAGTGGGATTGACCGTCACATTATAACGCCCCCATGGCTGAAAGGGCGGGCATGTTTGGCGCGACCCTCGGATTACGAGTCGCACGCCTTAACGCGCTAGGCCATGCCAGGCCCAAACGTTAGACAATGCCATTCGATGTTACCGAGAACTGCTGAGAGAAAAATAAAATGTTGTAACTTAGATTAGAGATATTTCTTAAATTAGTAAATTTTTAGTGCTCAAAATAAAATTTTCATTGCCTTAATATTTCAAAATGAAGTTTATCAGTTAATTTCGTTTTTATTTTGCCTCATAACTATTTGTGTTTATTATTTTTTTTCTAACTCATCAGACTTAATTATTTCTACTATGACGAAAATCCTTATTATACCCAGATATCCTCATTCCTATCGAAACTATTACCTGTTCAGTGCTGATTCAATGAATACGGTAGTTCTTCCAACGCATTAACCACGCTGTGTGGGGTATTTCTGTACATTGTAAAATGTTTTCTGTTTTCACAAAAGACTTTTCAAGTTTATATGTGTTATTAATTAGAAGACACACGTATTGCTGTAGTGGTGTACCGAATATTTATATCAATTTATAGGCCTTTTAGTGAGTAAAATCGTACTTGTGATTTACACCGACAAATGAATTCGATTCGAATGAATGTTTAAATTGATGTTATGTGTTTGTCACTTCGGGCTATCTGCTGAGCCCACCGAGGGGAATCGCATCACTGATTTTAACGTTGTAAATCCGTATACTTACTGCTGTACTAACGGGGTGAATTGATGTTATGACAGAAACAAAATAGCAGGAAAAAATTTACTTGAACGTAACGCACACACACACACACATATATATATATATAAAATCTTATCACCAGCGAGCCAAACTACTGTACAGCTAAGGCTAGTTACAGCTTTTACTGGTCGAGGTTACCACATATTTTCAGAACTTTCTGATTATGCTTGGAAAACTGTTATCAATTTTTAGGAAAGAACTACTATAGAAGACAACAAAGACTCATTCGGTAGTATAAGAAAAGGTGTTACACTCATTGGACGCATCGCCACGATAACTTATTAACCAAGAAAACGAAAACTTCGGTCTCCGAAACTTCAAGCAAAAGCCATTAATTAACCTTTACTGCTAATTAAAGTAAGTCTAGTGTAGGTAGTATTAATAATAAGAACAGAAATAAGCCTGCAGTTGGAAATCATATGCTAAAAATAATTTGAAAACTGACAAAAAAAATACGTATGAGAACAAGGCGATTTGGGGATAACCTCAGCTCTCGCATAAATGTTGAAAGCAAAGATGACATGGTCATCGACGTAAGCTTAAAAAAACAACAAATGTCAATGATAAAGTAAATATACGTGACACAATATAAACTACCCTGGAATTAAATACACTAACAATTAAGATAATAAAAGTTTTATTACCATCAAGAAAAAACAAAGAAACACTATAGAAGTTAAAGGGAGACCATTAAAGTATGCAATCATTATTTAGGACATACCTGGATCTTACAAAGAACTGTAACTAGTAGATGCAATAAAAAAAACATAAAACACTTAAACATTGCCACTACCAAACGATTAGCAAAAGGTGGAATACAGATTAAAGGTGCCGAACCTAAAGATCAAAAGGAACCTATTGATAGAATGATTTAAAGGAGTTTTCAGCCAAGGAAATAAGAAAAAAATATATTAATCTGAGATGAAGGCAAACGTTATCGTTAGTTATAAACGTCACGACTGACATACAACAAATGCAAGAAAAACACCAACACGAGTATGTCGCATGTACGAAAATTGAAAGAATCATTTCAGGTTTGCTGTTGCACGTAAGTCTTTCCCACGTTTTGTTCGTATTCATCACATTGCAAAATATAGAAAGGAGCACCACTGTTGTAATCGTAAACAATATCATACGGCAAACTATAAAGACACAAATTTATAATACTAATAAACATCAATGAACAAAGTCCACAAATATACCAAAAACTGCTTCTTCCAACATTGGCCACCTACAACAATATACGAAAATATAGTAAAAAACGAACTCGCAAGCAATGCACAAACCAGAAAGTAACTAATCAAATACACTTAAATAAAATAAAGAAGAAATAACAGTAAGACATGAGAAAATAGTCCAGTCATTGAGGTTCTGAAAAAAACATTTATGGATTATATTACAGAACATCAAAATCCACAGAACAAAGTATATAACAGCACCCTAGTCACAAACATAATCAAAAGACACAAAACATCCATCACATTGCACATACCACAATAATATACAGAACCCTTTTCTAAAATAAACATTCACATTTCAGTATATTGACATCAAGGGTGATTTTGCTGCTAAGTTGTTGTTGTTGTTTTAGAATTAAGCACAAAGCTACACAATGGGCTATCTGTGCTCTGCCCACCACGAGTATCGAAACCCGGATTTTAGCGTGTAAGTCCTCAGACATACCGCTGACCCACTGGAGGGCTTGCTGCTAAGAGGGACGAGATCAAAAGCCTTGATAATAGTTCAAGCAAACACTGATATAAAAGTTATAGCTGAGTCATTGTTAAATATATACAATCTTGAATTTACTGCATATAATACTATAATATCTGATGGGTCAAACAGTAATGACTCAAACAGGGGTACAGCTGTTTTATATAAATCAACACCATCTGTTGTACAAAAATAGAATCAACAAATGAAAATATAATAAGAGATATAATTTTACTAAATTAAAATATTATTACCATTCTAGGTATTAACTGTCCTCTCACAAAACCATAGATATCCGACTGTTAAATAAACTCAATCAATATAATAGAAACATGTTAATTATAGACCTTAATAGAAAGCGTAAAAAGTTTGGTTGTAGGGAAGCTATCCAAAATAGAAACAAATATTAGATTTTTTAAGAATACTGACTGCATATGTGTTAAATAACACCATTCCTGTGGTGTTATTCTGATGTCTATCACTCTAGTTAGATTTTAGATCTGTATTAGCACTTCTCTAGTGAATAATAAGTGTTCTTTTATCTTAATAATGATGCAAATAGTAATAATAATAATAAATCAATAATAAAATCAAAGTTTTATTGTCGGAAAGCAAACTGGCTTATTTATACTGGATCAACAAGCATATCTATGTGGTTAGGGCGTTTAATATATTATGTGAGGATCGCGGGTTCGAATCTCCGTCATACCAAATATGTTTGCCTTTTCAGCCTTGAGGGCGTTATAATGTCTCCGTTTATCCCGCTATTCATTGGTGATGACTAGCTGTTTTTCCTTTAGTCTTACACTGCTAAATTAGGGACGGCTGGTACAGATAGGCCTTGAGTAGCTTTGCGCGAAATTCAAAACAAACCTATTTGTACCTAGGTAGTTATACCTGGACGAGTTGTTACCAAATTCAAGAAATAAAATTGACAAAAAACATTATATGTTTATGATCATTGTTAAACAATTTCATAGTGCCACATAAAAGATAGAGCAACGTCGATACCATAACAACAATAATATTAATCCAAAAACACACAAATCTCAAATATGATCAAAGAACGTCGGAACCCGTTGAGGAATAAAATTAGAAACAATTTTATTTAATTAAAACAACAAAATGAATTATTATATAGATGTTAAGAACTTTTGTACACATCTTGAAACAATCCGCTAATGACCAGTACATGCAAAAATATCAGACCTTAAACCTTGGAACTAAAATAAAAGCTTTTTAAGAATAATATAAATAAATAAATAACTTCACAAAACTTTCAAAACACACGATGAACTGGAAATGAATTCTCACTCTTATAACAAGATAAACGAATTTGTATTAAGAAATAAGGATCTATTTATATTAAAATTCCCGGTCCCTTCAATAAATCTTTAAAATCAAACTATAAACAATATCGTCTATGCACATAAAATCACAAGTACAAATACAAAAACTGAGGTAATTTTATTTATAAAACAAAATAAAGCCTCAGGTGAAGATAGAATAAAAGTTATCCTCATAAACCGATGGGTTTAACAACTTGTTGATGCAAAATTTTAGCGATAATTTTTATTATTAGAATCTCAATTTTTCTGGAGATCACATATCAAAATTGTCCAGAGTTCAAAATGGTTTTAGAAAATTTTGTAAAACAAATGATCATTTAGTTAGGCTAACCGAAACCACAGTAAATAGCTTTAATAAAAAGAAATGCACTGCTGTTTCCTTTCTCGATATTGAAAACATTTGACAGTGTATGGCACAGCGGATTAAGGTTTAGGATGAAAGAACTGGATTTATCAACAGGAATTATTCTCTGGTTAGGAAACGATAAACCGTTGACTAACCTCATAATTAACAGATCCGATCGACGATTAAACACAGACAAGATACATCTACTTAACAAAGGACTCAGCTTTGCAATAGCCCTTAGGTACATTCCAACCTTAGAAATTAAAACATGTTTAGAAGACCAAGCCAGGAGACTTGTGACACTTTCCACAGAAAAAACAACAAGAAAACAACCGAAAAAAATCAACAGAAAGAAGACAACTTCAGGAATTATCTTGAAATCCAACAGCCAAACTTTCCTGAAAGTATTAAACATCAATATTTTCCAAAAACACCTAAAAACAACATGTTAAACGTTTTTTTCAAATAATTTTCTCATAAAACGGTCAACACAATTTCACAAAACAGAAAGCTAAAAAACGATCTTAAAAAAACATTAAATCCATTAAAAACCTAAAACAAGATAAAAAAATAAAAATTCTAAAAGGAGATAAAGGAAGTTCTAAAGGTAACGCTATAGTCATAATGAACACGAATGAATACATCCAAAAAATGAAGAACATCCTATCAGACACAAACAAATTTAAACCAATACACACAAATCCAACAAAGACACACGAAACGCAACTAAACAAAATTCTACTAAAAATGAAAAACGCCAACACAATTTTAAAAACACCTTATTCCTACCTACGCAAGACCGACTCACGCACATCACAAATATACGACATCCCCAAACCTCATAAACCAGATTGTCCATTACGACCAATAATGTCCACATATGAATCGTTTAATTACAATTTTGGTAAATACATAGCATGGGCATTCTCCAACTATGCAATATCAGTAAGTTCATTCATCAAAGACTTTTCTAATTTCAAGCCTTAAACCACCTTAATCATAGAGCCTTAATGGCCAATTTCGATGTTAGATCCCTCTTTACAGAAATCCCAACCGCTGAAGCCTGCAAGATAGCCTTAGAACTCTATATTCGAGATCCTAACCCATTAATATACTTTCCCAGGAACCAATTAGCAACCCTCGTAGAATTCACCACAATGAAGACAAACTTCATGTTCAACAACCACAACTATATAAAAACAAATGGCTTAGGCATGGGCAACCAAATATCACAGTTCTAGTCAATATTTTTATAACACAAGTTAAAACACAAGCAATTAGCACACCATTACATCCACCACTATACTGGTACAGATATGTAGACGAAACGATTGCTGAATTCACATCTACAGAACACACATTTAATTTTTTCAATTACATTAACTCTATACATCTCAACATCAACTTCACATGTGAACAAGAAGAAAACAATCAAATATCATTTCTTAACCTCAAAATTACCAGAACTGATATGCAATTCAAACAGAAATCCACCCAAAAGTCACCCAAACTGGACTATACATTCCTTGGGACTCATGAAACAAAGCAAAAACATACCAAAAAACCAAATAAGCACAACCATAAAACTATGCTCACCAGATAAGATTAAAGACATATTAGACAAAATAAAACAATACTTCATCAACATCAATAAGTTTCCTCCACAAACCGTAGAAAACATTATACGCACACACCAAGATAAAAACAAAAGTAAATATACCTCACGAAATAAAAAAAATCACGAAACCATATATTGCTGCACACCGTATATTCCGACATCAGCAGAAAAATAACCAACATTTGGCAAAAGCTAGTAACAAAATTTGACATTCTAGTTAATACTAAATTTATTCAAAAAGCAAGAACAAAACTGAGGTCTATACTATGTAAACACTATAGTGACAAACACCACACCAATATTATTTATAAAATTCAATGTGTTTGTTTGTTTTGAATTTCGCGCAAAGCTACTCGAAGGCTGTCTGCGCTAGCCGTCCATGATTTAGCAGTGTAAGACAGTGGAAGGCAGCTTGTTATCAACACTCACCGCCAACTGTTGGGCTACTATTTTACCAAAGAATAGCAGGATTGGCCGTCTCATTATAACACACACACGGTGAGCATGTTTGGTGTGACAGGGGTTCGAACCAGCGACCCTCGAATTACGAGTCCAGCGCCCTAAACACCAAGCAATATCAGGCCCAAATTTACTGAAAAAATAGTGGTGAATGAATGCTTTGGACTAGAGACAAAATACGAGTACTCTTATTCTGAGATTTGATTTGTCTACTTTGATGTTTCACCATGTATATTCAATGAAAATTATTATGCGAGGCTTTTTTTATTTGAGTGATTGATGCATGACTGACAAACAGTAAGATGTATTTTAATTGTTTGTTAGTTTTTGGAATTTCGCACAAAGCTACTTAAGGGCTATCTGTGCTAGCCGTCCCTAATTTAGCAGTGTAAGACTAGAGGGAAAACAGCTAGTCATCACCACCCACCGCCAACTCTTTCATCAACGAATAGTGGATTTGACCGTTACATTATAACGTCCCCATGGCTGAAAGGGCGGGCATGTTTGGCGCGACAGAGATGCGAACCCGCGACCCTCGGATTACGAGTCGCACGCCTTAACGCGATTGGCCATGCCGGGCTATGTCTTTTGAAGCCTATGGTTGTTGTTGTTGTTTAGAATTAAGCACAAAGTTATACAATGGGCTATCTGTGCTTTGCCCACCGCGGGTATCGAAACCCGAATTTTAGAGTGTAAGTCCGCAGACATACCGCTGAGCCACTGGGGTGGCCTATGGTATTCCAAACTTGGAAATGTATAAACACCTCAAAGGAAAATGGTAAAATATTGGAAAGTAATTTATAGGTAAATACATGCTCTTCAAAAAAAGAAACGCAAAAGGGATATTTTTTATGTTAAAGAGAAATATATGTATTAACGTTACAAGCTCAGAATAGGTGATGTTACACGTGTTAAGGCACTGATTGTCAGACAAAAATGACAATAAAAGTTGTGCACTTTGAAAACGGAGGAAAACATCGAATTTTTCGCCAAAATTGCATTCGTGTCCAATAAATTTGTTTGAGAAATCTGCATGTTCTGCAAGTGCAACATGTGCAAAATCCTTATAAAAGTGACGGGTTCTCGGTTTCCATAGCTCAGTGTTAAGCCACCGACACATCAAAACTGACTGAAGCACAACGCGACAACACCATTGGTCGTTTGGAAGCAGGCGAATCTCGATCAATATTGCCAGAGCTGTGAATTTCCACCCAAGCACCATCACATGGCTATGGAATCGTCACCAACAACATGAACAACATGGACCAACTTGTGACCGTCCACGATCTGGCAGACCTCGTGTGACCACGCCCGCACAAGATAGTTACATCCGGTTACGTCACCTTCGGGATAGGACCACCACTGCGACGTCTACTGCCTTAACCATACCAGGGCTGCGTAGGATTTCCGATCAGACACCACAACATCAACGTTCTTCCCTGGCCATCAAGATCACCAGATTTAAACCCCATCGAACATCTTTGGGACGAGTTGGACCGACGTCTGTGACGGCGACAACCTCAACCGCAGACTCTACCTCAGCTTGCAGCAGCTTTGCAGGCTGAGTGGACAGCCATTCCACAGGATGTGATTCGTCATCTCATCGCTTCGATGGGCAGGAGATGCCAAGCAGTTATTGATGCTCACGGGGGGCATACTAGTTATTAATGCTGAGTGTCGTTAAACTTCAACTAGTGAGCGTGTACTTCGCCTTTGCAGACTTTTGATGCTCAGCAGTGAATGTGCAAAGTTTCACACATGTCATACAGAACTACCTGGAATAAACTTGTTAACAATTTGTCTCAAATTTTGCCTTTTGTGTTCCTTTTTTTGAAGAGTATATATAGGTAAATATATATATATATATATAATATATAGGTAAGCTTTAGGTCATAGTGGCGAGTTCCTTTTATTCATTTTTTACAATTAAGTAAAAATGACGTGTTTTTTTAATTAGACATTACTTGTATTGGATAATTAATTTAAATGGAGCGCAAAATGGCAGAGCAGGTTATGACGGATTTAGTATTATATATTCATTTTAATATCGACATTTGTTTAAGTTAACCCCCCAATGGCTCAGCGGTATGTCTGCGGACTTGCTAAAATCCGGCTTTCTATACCCGTGGTGGGCAGAGCACAGATAATCCATTGTGTAGCTTTGTGCTTAATTCAAAAACAAAACTGTTTAAGTTAAATTTATATTTTGAAGTTTACATAGATTATACTGTTAAATCTGTATTTTGAAATTCACACCTGTTTACTAATATTGTGGAAAAGCTTCTCGTCTAAGAATTAACAAATATATGTGTGTTCATAAACACAGAGGTATCGTCTGTAATGCTCTATACTGTTGTCTAAACTGTTTTTCAAACCTTTTCTACATATATCATTA
Source organism: Carcinoscorpius rotundicauda (assembly GCA_011833715.1). Taxonomy (NCBI): domain Eukaryota; kingdom Metazoa; phylum Arthropoda; class Merostomata; order Xiphosura; family Limulidae; genus Carcinoscorpius; species Carcinoscorpius rotundicauda. The sequence goes on along the minus strand of CM022394.1, from coordinate 109,629,958 downwards.
TTTGTAACAACCGTTACTGTAAAATGTGTTATTGTTTGTGTGTCAAAATATATTTGTATTAAAAGAGGAGAACTGCGTGTTCCTGTCATGTTGACAGATATCATATGGACATTTTCTTAGGTTCTGAAACGTGACCCGGCATGGCCAGGTGGGTTAAGGTGGTCGATTCGTAATCCACGTCGCACCAAATATGTTTGCCCTTTCAGCCGGAGGGGCGTTATAATGTTACGATTCCACTATTCGTTGGCAAAAGAGTAACATAATAAATTAGAGACTCATCCGAGATAAATTATAATCAGCAACAACTTATATATTGTATCACATACCATGAAGAAAATTATAAGGGTTTGTTCATTTGTTTATTTGTTTTGAATTTCGCGCAAAGCTATTCGAGGGCTATCTGCGCTAGCCGTCCCTAATTTAAAAGAGTAAGACTAGAGGGATTTGTTTTTTGGAATTTCGCACAAAGCTACTCGAGGGCTATCTGTGCTAGCCGTCCATAATTTTGCAGTGTAAGACTAGAGGGAAGGCTGTTGTTTCATTGTTGTTTCAAATTAACCACAAAGCTACTCAATGGGCTATCTGTGCTCTGCCCACCACGGGTATCGAAACCCGGATTTTAGCGTGTATGTCCGCAGACATACCGCTGAGCCACTGGGGGGCAGAGGGAAGGCAGCTAGTCATCACTACCCACCGCCAACTCTTGGGCTACTCTTTTACCAACGGATAGTGGGATTGACCATAGAATTATAATGCCTCCACGGCTGAAAGGGCGAGCATGTTTGGCGCGACGTGGATGCCAACCCGCGACCTTCGGATTACGAGTCGCACGTCTTAACACGCTTGGCTATGCCGGGCCGGCCCTTAGAACGCAGTACTTCTAGAATGGTCTTTCTCTGAGTAGACCACTGTGGGAGCCGTGGACTGATCTACAGGTACAATACAGAGTGGAAATTCGCTGTAAATCATCTCTACAATAAGGTTGCAAGGTTGCTAAAGAATGTTATGTTTAACGTTACGTGTTTTGCATAACTTCTTGCATTTGTCTCTTAAAATACTACATTGAACTATGTATTTACCTGTATTCCAGTGTCTGTCATAATTATTTTATTTAAACTCATCATGTTTGACAACTGAATAAAAAGTTTACCCCTCATGTTTAAGCTTGCGAAAGCTAGCCTGTGAGAGAAGTAATATAAGATACTATAATTTAACCTGAATGAGTCACAGATTTATTAGGTTACGTACACAACGTATTAACATTTCAAATAGCAGGAAATTGTAGTTTTAATTCAGAAGTTAATTGAATGTCAGTATGTATTAAATGTATGATATTTGCCAGTAAGACTGATTCACAGAATGCCCTTTTTTAACACAAATATTTGTTAATATATATATATATATATTAATCTAATAACGGCTATTACAAATGATTATTTATATACAAAAAATAACAAAACACAAATAATATTCAGTCTTTTTTTTATCAAGGATCCAGGTCCACGTGGTGCAAATTACTTTTATGTTGACACACAAATACACTCCGCTAGACAAATTACTTTTATGGTGATAAACAGATACACTTCACTTGACGGCATTGTTAGTTACTTCTATTCTTCACACGTGAGTTTTTATCTGCTGAAGTTATGTGATGAATTCATAGAATTACTAATGTTCAAAGTTATTTTTCTGTGGTTGTACGATTCGTAATTTTCAAAATCTGTAAACATTTCTGACCATGCATTTGTAGTTATAGAAAAGTATAAATGTACATGGTCAAATATCTGTAGTTATCTGAATAGTACGCGTATGTCACAATCATAGCTTCTGAGGTTCATAGTATATTGATTAGAGCAACCAAACAATTGGCGCGTCGATTTATATCTAGCTTTTATACTCATTAGACGAGATTTTGAAAAGTTTACCAATATTCGAAGACACGTTAATGTTTTCGTAAAACGAATATTGCTAACTCTTACGCGCGAGAATCTTCTACAGATTTAGTAAACAGGGGGACTTACGCACTACACATTTAACAATAGAAGTTACATACATGGAATTGAAACGAACGTACATATTAAAATAAATGTATAGCAGTAACTTTGTTACACTAGTGTATCAAGGTCCAATATTTTATGTAGTAATGAATATACTGAAAGTGTTCGTTAGATATTTTCACTGATTTTATTTGATATTTTTACAAGGTGCATGATTATAATTAAAGTGAGGCGGACCAAGGTTGTTTTAGTGCTTTGGTTCTGAATCTACAGAACCATAGTTACCGAAAAGAAAAAAAAACACACGAAAGTCTGCATTTTGTGTGTTATAAGAGTTTTGGTCAAATTACACTATTCGGTAAACTAAGAGAAGTCCAAAATTTGACGGTTGATCTGACTAGGTGTCTTTCATCTAGTCTGCCCTTCAATTTTAGGGACTGGTAGCGCATATAGTACTATTAACGTTGTATTTTAAGAATGATTTTAGTTTTCAACCCCAGAGTAAAAAACTATTAACGAGTGTACTGAAAATCTAATGTACCATTATATTTCTGTTTCAGTTCTATATTGATTATGACTCTTGAAAGCTATCCAGTCAGCTGTTAGTCTAAGGGTTTGTACCGCAAAAAAAAATTGGGATTTTATACCAGTGGTGGGCAGAGCAAAGATTGCTCATTACTGTATATAGCTATGGGGTTTACAACAAACAAACTAAAGGAGTATCCAATATAATGGATATCTCCGCCACACAGCGCTGGTCATATTTAGCCCTCAAAAATACAAAATATGTTCTTTTTTTATCAACAGATAGGGAACATTTTGGCAGGACATAGAAGAAGAATATTCAGCACATATTCTCCAAATTTTATCAAAATTTATTCATTATTAATTGAGTTATACAGAAAATATAATGTGAAAAATTGGTTCTCATCTTAACTAAATATATATATATATATTTTAATTTAGTAAAGTTTACCCTTCCAAATGGCCCGGCATGGCCAGGTGGGTTAAGGCGTGACTCGTAATCTGAGGTTTGCAGGTTCGAATCCCCGTCGCACCAAACATGCTCGCCCTTTCAGCCGTGAGGGCATTATAATATGACAGTCAATCTTACTATTCTTTGGTAAAAGAGTTGGCTGTGGTTTGTGATGACTAGCTGCCTTCCCTCTAGACTTACACTGCTAAGTTGGGGTCAACTAGCGCGGATAGCCCTCGTGTAGCTTTGCGCGAAATTCAAAACAAACCAAAAGCCGTTCCTAAATTTTATAGAAATATTATTTATCTTAAACATCATCTCTAGGATATATGATTCTAAAATGCATAATTATCATCCTCATGCCTGTAAACAAACTGTGAAATCTGAGCTGGATTGATCTTTCAAACGCTGTACAAAGTTTTGTAAGAAAATAATCAGTGATGTCGAGAAAACCCACTTGTAGAGAAAAATATATGTGTAAAAACGGCTCGTTTGGGTTGATAAAATATTTTACGTAGAGGAGCTAACACCTTTATATCTATATTAAAAATAATATTATGAATAATATGAAATTATATATTCAAACATCTAACACCGCCCTCTACATTCCGACACTCAGTTACACAACCCCCTTCAAACATGTGGTCAGCTTCCGGTCAGTTACCTCTTTCTTTCTTTGTGAACCTGACGATGGCCGACGAAGGTCAAAACGTTTTTCGCTCCTCTACGTAAAATATTTTCTCAACCCAAACGAGCCGTTTTACATATATATATTACTCTACAAGTGAGTTTTCCCAACTTCACTGATCTCAAACACGGATTTGAGCCGTGCCAGCTTTTAGAGAGGGATTATAACTGTGGCCCACTATTTGGTTAGGTGTAATCGTGTAAACGACGAATACTGTTGATAGGTTCCCTACCCTGTGGTTATTTTTCAGAATTTAAGATAATATATTTTAACCTGTGGGTTTAACGAGGCAGGTTAGGTACAAAATACTGAAATGGTGGAAAATGTGCTCTTTGCAAAGTTACATGATACGGAAGTTTATATATATTGCATTTTTCTTTTGCTCAGCTAAACAGTTGGCCGGTCGTGACCTACTGTTTAGCATGCTGGACTGCACATGTTTGTGGTTTGCACTGTGGGGGCCGTGGGTATGTTATAACAATGACGGTTAAAGAATTCTAAGAGCAGGCGGTGGGTACTAATGACTAGTTGCTTTCTTCTAGTCTGTGAGTTCAAATTATGAACGGCTGGTCTGAATATCCAAAACAAATGAAATGTGTGTTTATTAATATACGTACATATATTGTTTTAGATTTTGAGAATTATTGCACAATATGTGATATTTAACGAAATTGTAATAACATGCTGGATAATTTTGTTTTCAGAACACTTCACAGAATCTTTTACAATATATGCCCCCCAGTGGCACAGCGGTATGCTGCGAACTCACACCACTAAAAATTGGATTTCGGTACCCATGGTGGGCAGAACACAAAGAGCCATTGTGTAGCTTTGTGCTTAATTCTAAACAAACAACTTTACAATATATTATTTATGTAAGCCATAATTACAATGTTTGAAACATATTTCTACACGATGTGAAGATGCAGTAATTTTATTTTTTGTTTACCAAACTTTGCAGTTCTTGTGATGTTTACGAGAATTTTGTTTTAACTTGAACACTTTCATTGGGGAAGTAAACATAATGTATGTGTTCTGTCTAGACTGAGCTACCAATATAAAGAAAAATCTTAACGAAACTGCGATACATGTACGAAGTCGAAAGAGGTGATTTGTATGGACCTTCGTTAAACTGTAAGTTTTTATTTTTTTAATCAAGCTTTGAATTCGTGTAAGTCGTATTCTAGCTCGTTCTTTCTTTCTTTATTATATGTATTCTCTACCATTCTGATGTACCTTATTACGACCAAGCGACTGGTGAGTATCTTGTGTTCAAACACAACTTTCGCAGAGAAATAAATGTAAAGAAAATACTCAGTAAAAGTCTCACTCATGAAGTACTAAAAATTGAATAAGTAACATCAAAATTAATGAAAAACATGATGCACACGCTTTTCTTTGGTAGGATACATAAGATACTGTCATTGTTATCACTATCAATCAATAACTACACTCTTTTTCCAATATCACATTCTACAAATGTATATACACAGTGTGTGAAACGCCTGTTGCCCATAGAGGTCACACGGGTTAGTTAGGGTGCACAGTTTCTGAACCTAAGATTTCATGATTTTATGTCATAAAAAATGCACTCTACACTTTGAGACAATGGGTAGGCTATACAAGCGACAGTAAAATTTCGCTATTCAGTCACATAAAAATAGATCAAAGGTTGCCATTGGATGATGTTGACTAACTAAATAATATTTAATCTATCTTTTCAAAACAGAGTTTGTAACTGACCATTGCTGGGCACATATTTTAAGTACAAGAGTGTGAACAGGTAAGAGATTGTAGATACGTTGCAATTAGACATTACGTTATTAATTGATATAGGTATAAAGCTGTTTCTTTATATTGATTTATTTTTGGTTTGTGTTTTTTTTTTATAAATAGGGCTTCTTTGATTTTGCGATTTGTATTTGTTTCCCTACTTAGTATGTTGGTGTTTCATGTGGTTATGTTGTGATTATTTGATTTGCATTGTTCGAAAATGTGTGAAGGTGTTTTTTGCGTAAGTTTTTGTGTTCTTTGAATCTGATTTTCATTTTTTTTTGTTTATCCGATATAAAAGTTCTGGCAGTTATTGTATTTTATAAATAATGTTGGTGTTATGATTGTCAGTGTAGTTTTTATATTATGAACTTTAGTTTTGTACTTGGTTTTTGGAATGAATTTAATGTTTACTGGAATGTCATATTTTTCCAAATGTTTATAGCTTTTTCTCTAGTATTAGGAATATGTGGAAGAGTATATTAGGAATATGAAACCAACTGAGGAAGGAAGACACAACCCCAAGTGAGATGGTCACAGCCTAGTGACATATAGCGAAGAAAGTTACAAACATGTGGTCAGCTTCCGGTCAGTTACCTCTTTCATTGTGAACCTGACGATGACCGAAGAAGGTCGAAACGTTGTTCGCTCTTCTATTTAAAATATTTTCTGAACCCAAAACGAGCCGTTTTTGCATATAAAATTCTCAACAAGTGGGTTTCTCGACATCACTGAAGAGCTGTGACATATTGTTTCACAAGACCCAGTTTTATGTGCAATGGTGAAAACAACACTTTCTGGAGTTCCACTGGTGGCTCACACCTAACATTGTGTCTCCTTACAGAGAACTCGGTCCGTTGTGGCCAGAACTTCCTGTTGTAGTGCACTGTGTTGACCCTGCTGCCTTAGAGGCAAAGATAACAGGAAAACTTGGTAAAGCCCCCCTTGAAGACACATCAGGAGTGCCACCATTTTGAAGTCTCCGATAACCTCCTAGCCATACTCACCATACTTCAAAGCTTCTTGACGCTGTTGTATTCCTCTTTGAGGTGCACTGAATGAGCCAAGGGAAGAGACGGATATTTATTCCCGTTATGGAGCAGCGTTGTTTTGAGGCTTCTTCAACATTCTAGAAACTTTTAAAAAAATCTTGTAAGTTCGAGAATATTCTCTATCAGCTACTCAGTACTGAATCTACCTGGAATGTTCTGGAAAATGAATAAATTTGAAAATTTCATTATCCAGGTTACAAAAGCAGAGTTTAAAGAAAAAAATAGGTTTTTCCATTTACTTTAGGCATAAGCAATTGGGAAATAACACTTTCTGCTCAGGAACAAGAAAAAAGTAAAAATTTTGCTACTTACTGTAATCGTTATCCTGTACGTGTGAAGTGAGATAACATTGTGTAAAAATAGAAATCGATTATTCAGTTATGAAAACTCATTAAACATTTTCTAGATAAAGAATTAACATCCTTTTAAAAGGAGAATCTAATGGAGGAGAGCTTAACTTGAGATTTCTACTCAGACACTTGGATTAAGCAAGGTATTATTGTATTATAATTAATATTAATATAATTATCTCTGCATCAAGTACTGAGGTGCCCGCTTTTATCATTTTCCACTTTGGCAACAAATCCTTACATCCTCAACCAGAATAACTCATTCATAGTTGTGAGTCTATTTTTTACTGCAATACATTTTGTTAAAATTTTATCACATTTTGATAACATCATCACTTTCGAACATAATCAAAAACTGCCAGTGAAGTGTCTCTTGAGACACGTAGTTGCAAGACAGCTGATGTTTTTCTCGTTGTCTGATTACGTTTATGATAGACTTTAATATAACGCCGTCAGCTCTTGAACTTTGTACGAAAGTATATATCATAAATCATAAATGAATAATCTATCGTATAGTTGGTTAGACCCTTTGACTAACCCATATTTTCTGTGTATGAAAACACTAATATGTTTATTAATAGAGTGTTTTCAGCAGTTCGGGTTCTTGCTAGGAGGTCTCCAGACGCTTTTTTAAACGACACAATTTTTATTTTTTCGTGACGTTACTAGGAAAAAACAATCAAAGTCGTACGTACAGTTACGACAGAAATTGTTCGTATCCCTGCGTCACGAGTGATTTGTTGCTCATAACTTAAAAAATATCGCGATTAGGCTAATAGAATTATGGTGTATTATAAACATTATACTAATACATATCTATATAAGTTTGTATGTAAATTAAACGACAAATAAACTATTTATAAACAAGTAACCAAAAATAGGAGGAGCAGAAAGTGTTCGTACAGCTCAGAACATGTGAAAAAAACTGATATTCACGTAAAAAGTTTGTTTAGTTTGGCGAATAAACTACATTATACCATTTTAGAACAAGACAGTTGGTTTATAATTATTGGAATTTAGCCAGAAAAAAATGTACTTTTGGCAATTTAGCGCCGTCTCCGTCATTATCTGCTTGGTCATCACGGCGAATAGGAAATAACTACCCAGTGATTAAAAAAAAAAACGAATTATTGTAAAATACAAGTCTCACATGTCTCTTTTCGAAATTGCTACACAGTTTAATGTGCCGAAATCTACTGTTCAAAGCATAATTGGCAAGTTTATGCTTGCAAGACCAACTGCTAACCTCCGTCGTTCCGGACGCCCCACCAACATTCCAGAGAGAACCAAGATGAAGGTTCTCAGAGAAGTTAGTAGGAATTCTCATTTAATACGTAATGACAAACAGAAACTGATAAGGGAAACTGGGGTTGAAGTAAGCACCTCTACAATTACGAACATGTTACACTCTTCTGGGTTCAAAGCATGCCGTCCTTGTAGAACACCATATTTAAAGCCTGTTCATTTAGAAGTACGATTGGTGTATGCAAGAAAGCATGTAGATAAACCCTTTATCTATTGGAAGAGTATTCTTTGGTCAGACGAGACTAAAATCGAGCTTTTTGGCCACAATGATGTTCGCTATATTTTCCGTAAGAAGGGGGAACAAAATCTTCCAAAGAACACCGTCCTTATAGTTAAACACGGAGGTGGCTCGATCATGCTATGGGGTACCTTCAGCTCTTCTGGTTTAGGCAGCCTTCACCGCGTCAACGGAATCATGAAAAAAGAAAAGAGTACGTTGATATATTAGGCACTTATATCAAGAATGATGGTTGGAACCTGCGGCTTGGGCGTCGTTGGATCTTCCAGCACGACAATGACCCTAAGCACACATCGAAATATGTGCAATCCTGGTTGCAGAGGAATCATATAAGCGTTCTGGAGTGGTCATCACAGTCACCCGATCTCAGCCCAACTGAAAATGTTTGGCATGAGTTAAAGACCGGGGCTCATTAGAGTCATCCGAAAAACTTGCAAGAGTTGGAGACCTTCTGCAAAGAAGAATGGAACAAAATACCAGTCGAGTACTGTCAAACTATCATGGAGGGCTATTAGGAGAGATTGCGCCAAGTAATTCACCTGAAAGGGTACACAACTGACCATTAAAGTAGACGCACGAACACTTTCTGCCCCTCCTTTTCGTTATTTGTTTATAAACGGTTTATTTGTCGCTAAATTTACATAAAAATATTTGTAGATATGTGTTATTATAATATTTATAATACAATGTACTTTCATTATCCTAATCGTGATACTTTTTAAGTTATAAGCAAAAACCTACTCACGACGTTGGGGTACAAACACTTTCTGTCGTAACTGTATTTAGAGAATTTTTACTACATCAGTGTTATCAAGTCTTTTATTATATTATACATTCACCTGGCTTTGCTTGAGGAGGTATTAAAGCCAGAAGTAATTCGCTGACGTTTTAGAACAAGATTTAAACAGAATCATTGCTGTATTTGAATCCACAAAGTTTAAATTTTCTTCCATGAATGACCCCCGCTAGTACAGCGGTATGTCATCGGACTTACAACGCTAAAATCAGGGGTTCGATTCCCCTCGGTGGGTTTGCTATACGAAAAACAAACACACACACACACTTGCCCCCCAGTGGCTCAGCGGTATGTCTGCTGACTTACACGCTAAAATCCGGGTTTCGATACTCGTGGAGGGCAGAGCACAGATAGCCCATTGTGTAGCTTTGTGCTCAATTCAAAAAACAACAGCAACAACTTCCATGAGAGAAAAAATCTTTTATTTCAAAGCATTTTCTTCTGGGCCTGGCATGGTCAAGCGCGTAAGGCGTGCGACTCGTAATCCGATGGTTGCGGGTTCGCGCCCTCGTCGCGCTAAACATGCTCGCACTCCCAGTCGTGGGGGCGTATAATGTGACGGTCAATTCCCCCTAGTCGTTGGTAAAAGAGTAGCCCAAGAGTTGGCGGTAGGTGGTGATGACTAGTTGCCTTCCCTCTAGTCTCACACTGCTAAATTAGGGACGACTAGCATAGATAGCCCTTGAGTAGCTTTGTGCGAAATTCCAAAACAAACAAATTTTCTTCTGCTTTACGGTATAGCTACATTTCCGTTTGTTGCAGGTTTTGTATTAATACTTTATCAGCTTATTATTGATAGGAATTGTTCACGCCTGATTATCAACAAAGTAACTACCCAGTGCGGTCCCTAATTTTGAACTGACAGACAAGAGTGAAAGCAGCTAGTCGTCAATATTTACCGCCAACTCGAGCTGCTTATGTCTGGCTGAATTGTGGAATTTTACTGTAACCTTTATAAGACACTCGCAGCCTCACACTGCGGAACACGATTTATTTATTTTTTTTTACTATAACGGAAACCGAAAGATACACTCATAGATCTACAGTCCAGTGCTCCAGTTTTTTTCTACTATAACGGAAACCGAAAGATACACTCATAGATCTACAGTCCAGTGCTCCAGTTTTTTTCTACTGTAACGGAAACCGAAAGATACACTCATAGATCTACAGTCCAGTGCTCCAGTTTTTTTCTACTGTAACGGAAACCGAAAGATACACTCATAGATCTACAGTCCAGTGCTCCAGTTTTTTTCGGCACTGCTAGATACTGTGCTATTCGTCGTATTTTACAGCTATTAGTCTTGTTCCATTTTCGAAAAAGTGTAATGACATAAGCAAATTGTGTTGAAAGTATGGAGACAACTGTTTTGGAAGCAATTAAAACATGCTAAATTAAGTAATATATATATTTATATATCTGCTAAGCTGTAAAATGCCTCATTAATTCTCTAACCGCAGCATGAAATAAGACAAATAGTTGTTACGTATTGAAGCTAAAGTTATCATCACATTAAAACCTTTTTAGTTTCGTTTCACTACTTCGTTCGCATATAAGCCATAAAAATGCTTTTGTCCCAAATTTTGACATATAGATGGGCTAATCAACCGTTTATGTGCTAAAATCAAACTTGCACACCTGTAGCATAGAAATATATAAATATCAGAAATTACTTATTTAGTATTTCAGTTGAATGTTAACCGTTACAATATAAGAAAACACAGGAGTATTAAATGAATTAATTTATAATAATTTAATTTGTATAACGGCAGAGTATCTGCAGATATATATTTTATACATTATTTCTCTAACAGAAAAATGGTCACGGACATTTGCATGACATTAAATGGTTCCGAAGCATAACCAATATTTTATTAAATTTTAATGTGTGTGTGTTTTCTTATAGCAAAGCCACATGAGAATTTCTGCTGAGTTCATCGAGGGGAATTAAACCACTGATTTTAGCGTTGCAAAAACATACACCTACCGCTGCACCAGCATAGACTAAGTTTGAATGTGATATCTCTTACATATCATTTCTTAAGGTGACAAGTGTAAATGCAGCTGGCTTTGTCTTATAATTTGCCCACACAACTTTCATTCAAGACTAAATATTTGTTTCATGATGGATAAAATAAAATGTGGATCTTACAGTGAAACTGTAAGATAGAAGGGGGAAACTGAGAGCGTGTGTGTTTTCTCATAGCAAAGCTACCTTGGGGTATCTGCTGAGCCCACCGAGGAGAACCTCTGATTTTAGTGTTATAAATCCGGGGGTATACCGCTGTATTAGCGAGGGAGAAATTGAGAATGAAGAGAAAATTTTAACAGAACTGAAGAAGCATGAGGTTTTCACAAGTAAAGTACCTTCAATACTGGGAGGAAAAATATTGTGACCAAAGAGGCTAATCAGCTCCTTGTATGTGTAGCACACCTGGGACAAGGGAATTTGAAGATTTGTTTTTGTTTTTGAATTTCGCACAAAGCTACTCGAAGGCTATTTGCGCTAGCCGTCCCTAATTTAGCAGTGTAAGACTAGAGGGAAGGCAGCTTAGTCATCACCACTCACCCTCAACTCTTGGGCTACTCTTTTACCAATGAATAGTCGGATTTACCATCACATTATAACGCCCCCACGGCTGAAAGGGCAAGCATGTTTAGCTGGACGGGAATGCGAACTCACGACCCTTAGATTACCAGTCGCACTCCTTAACGCGCTTGGCCATGCCGGGCCTGAATTTGAAGAAGTTTGTTCAAGAGGAAAGAACAGTAGCACAAAAGAAATTAATCAACTTCTGGCAGAAAAATAAACAAACCTAGCCCGGAATGGTCAAGCGTGTTAAGGCGTTCGTCTCGTAATCCGAAGGTCGTGGGTTTGAATCTCGGTCGCACCAAACATGATCGCCCATTAAGCCGTGTGGGCGTTTTAATGTGGCGGTCAATCCTACTATTCATTAGTAAAAGAGTAGCTTAAGAGTTGGCGGTGGGTGGTGATGACTAGCTGCCTTTTCCCTCTAGTCTGGCCCAGCGTGGCCAAGCGCGTAAGGCGTGCGCTTCGTAATCTGAGGGTCGCGGGTTCGCGCCCGCGTTGCGCCAAACACGCTCGCCCTCCCAGCCGTGGGAGCGTATAATGTGACGGCCAATCCCACTATTCGTTGGTAAAAGAGTAGCCCAAGAGTTGGCGGTGGGTGGTGATGACCAGCTGCCTTCCCTCTAGTCTTACACTGCTAAATTAGGGACAGCTAGCACAAATAGCCCTCGAGTAGCTTTGCGCGAAATTCAAACAAACTAACCAAATAAAAAGAATAAAATCACGGAGGAAGAGGTCAAATGTACCTGACCCTCCTGGGTATTTAACAACAATACCCAAATACCGACACATCGGAACGTAATAAAACAACCTTTGAGGAGGTCTTTTTTTCCACAACGATCTTTGGTTCAATATACGCCTGAGGCGTTGTTGTTTTGAATTAAGCACAAAGCTACACAATGAGCTATCTGTGCTATGCCCACCACGGGTATCGAAACCCGGATTTTAGCGTGTAACTCCGCAGACATACCGCTGAGCTACTGGGTGGCCGCCTGAGGCAAAAAGAGTTATTTGAAAACGTAGTGTATTATTATTCTAAATGGGTTACGAATTGTATGATTATAATCAGAGGTTTTCTCTAGTAGTTAGAAGGAAATGAAACGGTCAATCCCACTATTCGTTGGTAAAAGAGTAGCCCAAGAGTTGGCGGTTGGTGGTGATGACTAGCTGCCTTCCCTCTAGTCTTACACTGCTAAATTAGGTACGGTTAGCACAGATAGCCCTCGAGTATTTTGTTTGTTTGTTTTGGAATTTCGCACAAAGCTACTCGAGGGCTATCTGTGCTAGCCGTCCCTAATATAGCAGTGTAAGACTAGAGGGAAGGCAGCTAGTCATCACCACCAACCGCCAACTCTTGGGCTACTCCTTTACCAACGAATAGTGAGATTGACCGTCACATTATACGCCCCCACGGCTGAGAGGGCGAGCATGTTTAGCGCGACGCGGGCGCGAACCCGAGACCCTCGGATTACGAGTCGCACACCTTACGCGCTTGGCCATCCCAGGCCACACCCTCGAGTAACTTTGTGCGAAATTCCAAAAAAACAAATCCCTCTAGTCTTACTCTTTTAAATTAGGGACGGCTAGCGCAGATAGCCCTCGAGTAGCTTTGCGCGAAATTCAAAACAAATAAACAAACCCTTATAAATTTTTTCATGGTATGTGATACAATAAATAAGTTGTTGCTGATTATAATTTATCTCGGATGAGTCTCTAATTTATTATGTTACGTATATATCAAAATTTTAAGTCGCCTAACATTTTAATTTTAACTTGGAAGTTAATTAAAGTGTTAATATGTATCAAATTTATGATATTTGCCAAGAAGATTCATACACACAATTTTCATTTTCAACATAAAAAATATTTTAACATACAAAAAAATACAATCTATAATAACGGTTATTACTAATGGTTATTACAAATAATGGTTTGTATACAAGAATTTAATAAACTTACAAACTATAATGAGTCTTACATTTGGTCTGAAACTGAATGTTTTATCGACGTTCACGTAGAGTAAATTAATATTTTGTTGATGCACCTGCATATTTCTTTTAACGGTTGATTAAGCCTGAAACACCCATAAGTTTCATCGGCTGCAATGTTTAATGTGATCTTGGAAATACTAACGTCCAAAGTTAATTCTTTGAAGCTGAACAGTTTGTAATGTTTAAAATATATAATCCTTCCTGGTCAAATATCTGTAGGTTTCCGATCAATAGGCCAGGCATGGCCTGGTGGGTGCGACTCGTAATCTGAGGGTCGTGGGTTCGCATCCCTGTCGCGCCAAACATGCTTGCTATTTCAGCCGTGGGAGCGTTATAATGTGACGATTAATCCCACTATTCGTTGATAATAGAGTAGCCCAAGAGTTGGCGGTCGGTGATGATGATTAGCTACCTTGTCTCTAGTTTTACACTGCTAAATTAGGGACGGCTAGCGCAGATAGCCCTTGTGTAGCTTTGCGCGAAATTCAAAAACAAACAAACAAACAAATGCCACATTGTTTGGAGTTACATTATTAGTTACAGGGTAATGACTGAAGTCATGAACAGAAAACTATTAGTTATTAAGAAAATACATTTCTTTACAAAATAATGGTTATTATTAGTATATTTGTAGTTTACAGGAGTCTAATATTATGTTTCAGTGTTTATATAGAAACCTGGATAAAACTTTTTGTCTTTCAAATTCATACTTTACTAGTGAATGATGGCCAGCTTCTTTTAAGAGGGACCTACCTTCTAGAGCAAACAATTTTTATGGATTGAGCTTCCTCAAACTAAGATAAGTAGCTTATCTACCTGCTTCGAACACGATTTACTTAAACTTTTGTTTTCTAAACAGAAAATTTAGGTTTTGCACCAGTCGATGTTCTAGTATGTAACTTTTAAAGACTTCAAGAACAAGACAGTTGTTTGAATTCCAATTTTATGGAGTTTTATACAACTATTTTAACAGCTTTTCCACGGTTAAAGCACCATGGATATGGGCTGTATGGGAGATCTTTATACAAATAATTCCGAAAAGAGTTAAAACCTTACTTTTAGCGCTTTCAGGTTGAGCTAAGTTTGCAGACTTAGTGATGTTGTCGTATGTTCTTGACTCCAATACCTCACAGTAGTAAACTTGGTCTTCTTGGTGAATGTCCACCTTGAAAGATGTACTTGTAGTGTTTACTTACCTGATCGGTCTTCTGGCTAACATCAAGCATAGTTTTGTGTTCTGGGATCTTTGTTCTCGTTCTTGTACTTTGTTTTAAAAGGTCCCGACCTTGGCATCAGTGAGATAATCTTCATCACCTTGATCAATGATACACAGTGCAGCTCGCTCACAGTAATGTTGGACAGATCACACTATAAGTTCTATCTAAAGCCCAGACTTCAATCGACCAAAGTGTCTTCTAACTTTTTCAGAAACTTGTTCTCCAAACTTAAATCTCTCTTTCACTTCCTTGAATGTTATTAACTGATATAATAGTGCAAGTTTAATTTTACTCTGAATAAATTTCTCTGGTAGAGCTTGTTGCATATTGTTGGCAGATGAAAATAGTTTTGTGTCATTAGATTCTTACAAATGTCGTTTTTAATCATATTTATAAGACTATCAGGTTCTCCTATGAATAACGTGGTGCAAAGAATCCTTAATACTGTCATTCAGAATGCAAACAATCGATTGTTCTTGTCAAGAGAACTGGAACTTGGCGACTTCCGGTTAGCCTCTTCATTTGGAAACTTTGTCGCTGTGGATTCGATACTAAATAATTGCCGAATAATCAATAGACATCGTTTCTGTACCCTGTTGGAGTACTACAACAACGCGTTGCTTTAACACTTGAGTTACTTGATGATCTGCGTCGTTTATTTGATATCAAGAAATGAAAGAGAACTTCAGAAGTATCGCTAAAAATTTATCTTCATCACTCTCTAATGAAATAGTGTCATCAAATAGTGTGATAAATCCTTCCGTTTTTTTTTCTTCGTGCCTTCAATTTGCTTTGCGTCTGATTTTCCTGACTTTTCGTGCCATTTTGATTTTTGGACCTAAACGGTTGCATCCACATTGACATTGAGGGTATTTCCCACAAGTACCACACTTTGCACATTTTCTTATTTTCCTGACTGACGTTGCTTTATCAATACCAGATCAATAATCACTGAATGTCGATATCTATTTTGTGGCCAATCGTGGATTCTGTTTTCACAAAGGTTTTGTTTAAAATGTTAGCTAGTAAATAAATGATCCGGAATGCCTTGAGAAATTAGATTTTATAAGATCCTGGGTGGCTGGCCGTGGAAGCACTATTAAAACTGAAAACTTGTCGTGTTTCTTTTTCATATTACATGTTGATATCGTGGTTACACGAATGCTGGGCGTAACTTAAAGGTTTTCACGAACCAATTGTAAATTCGATGATTCATGATTTGTCTTCATTTTGAAAACAGTCTCCGTATTTTAATGCCCCCCTTCGCTAGTACAGCGGTAAGTCTCCGGAATTACAACCCTAAAATGAGGGGTTCGATTTCCCTCAGTGGGCTCAGCATATAGCCCGATGTGGCATTGCTATAAGAAAAACACACCGTATTTTGATAATATAAGTGTTCCACGTAATTCAGCTACGGCGCTTTCTGCCTTTCTGTCAAGTGCTCTACGTGACTGGATGAATAGTGTCTTTTAAATCATTGTGACTAAATGTACAGTGACTTCTGCATTTCGGTATCAAGTGCACTTAACTGGACAACAGTGTCTTCCACCTCAGTGTCAAATGTTCCACTTAAGTGGACATACAGTGTCTTTCTCTTCACTTTTAAGTGCTTTGCTTGACAGGACTACACTCATTACGTCTTGCTGTCAAGCGCTGGATAAGAATGCTTTCTGTCATTTGTTTCATTGAAAAGTAAGCTCGTGGAATCACGTTTGATTTTGTTTCATTTAACCCCATAGTTGGGGAACTTTAGACAAAACAGATAACATTGTTGTACAGCGAATAAGGAAAAATAGATTTATGTGTGGTGCTATCAGGTTTACACATACAGATTGGTCATCATTCAAAGGTTAAGTAAACTAATTAGCAAAGTGATTTTTGTAGCAATGAACTTCATGATACTTTGGAAGGTTGAACCTTCTGTTTTGAAGAAAACTTTATTGGAAGCTTGTAATTGACAAGGAAGCGCCTAAGAAAGAAGAGATGAGAGAATCATTACTTACACAGTTAATCCTGGATCAGTATTTTTTTACGCCCTAATGTATTTTCCTTTAGCGTACAACGAGTATAGGAAATATATCAGCACCAGCTTTGTGTTATTCCAAGAGTGCGCCTGAAAAGTCGTAGTTAGAGCAAGCATTATATTTGCTTTATAAAAATAGCAGGAATATGATAAAGAAGACAGCAGTTTATTGACTTTGTGCCAGTTTGACGAACGTTCAAAAGAAGTTCTGACGCGCATCCTTCAGTCTCTCGTCTTATATTATTCCTTTCTCTCATATATATATTGTAAAACACGCGAATTTCACAATATCTGAACAGTTTCTTGGAATATAAAAACAGAATATAATAAAAACATGAAAAATGGAAACTGTTTGGAATAAATTCTACCAGCACCTGCTTTGTTTGTTTAACATTTTCAACCTTGAAAAAACAACTTATGGTTGGAACAGCTGGTCACTTGAAACGTGGTGTTATAGAATGCTTGCTATATGCTTAGTGCAAAGTTTTACATGAACCAGAAAACAAAATAGTGGTGTTTTATGTAAAGTTTTACCCATTTTTCATTTCATTACTTCTGAATTGATTATTGTATTTTGTGTTCTGGTGTCCAGCGCAAATTGCCATCGTGTAATTTTGCTCGAAATTCCAAACAAACAGTCGAAATTTTTCTTATTATAACGGTCTGACAATATAACACTGGCCAATAATATTAAACTTTTCTCTCAGCAAAGATGTATATACTTTTATGAACTAATTTTGTATGCTTGTTCTAAATCTGTTTTTGGTTTTTCTTTGAGCACATACCGTTATCAAAATATGACTGATGTTAATTTCAGTCCAACATAGGCAGTAATCACTCTATATTCATTTTCAGTATAATCTCCATAATTTATACAGTACACATTCATAAAACAAAGAAAGGTACAACAACTTGAAAACATTGCGAGTACTATTTTCTTTTGTAAGAGGTGTCCGGATTTTTACGGTACAATATCCAACAGTAGTATGCAAAAATACATTCGTTTCAGGCCCCAACATGGCCAGGTGGTCGCTGGTTTGTATCCCCGTCACACCAACCATGCTCGCCCTCCCAGCCGTGGGGGCGTTATATGTAACGGCCAATCTCACTATTCGTCGGTAAAAGAGTAGCTCAAGAGTTGGCGATGGGTGGTGATGACTTGCTGCCTTTCCCTCTAGTCTTACACTGCAAAATTAGGGAAGACTAGCTCAGATAGACATCGTGTAGTTTTGCGGGAAATTCAAAACCACACTCAAAAACAAACTTTTGTTTCAGAAGCGTTGGTAGCTAAATAAGAATGTGAAAAATGTAATTTAAAGGACACGCGTCCACACATTTATTGATACGCATCGAGTATTCTTTGGAGTCCATCTTTGTATGCGAAAGACTTATGGTTATCTAAGAAGTTCCTAGAGACCCAGTTGAAAACCTTCCATGTTCTTAGTTCTAAAACATTGAGACTTTCTTCAAAGTCTTCATCCTGTAGAATCTCTCTCAGTTGGGGCCTAACAATGATCCTCTATTTTAAGTTCATGGGACTCATAATTGAAATTTCCTCAAAAAGGTATTGACAATATCTCAAATACTTCTTATCAATCGCTTTCTCAAAACTGTTCATTAAATCAAGCTTAATGGCGAGAGGTAGCAAGAAAATATTTGGGCCAGCTAAAGAAAGACACTGAACACTGCTTGTTTCTGGCTCATATGTGCTTATCTTATGCCAGTCCCCCTCTGATGTAATGATCCATGGTAGTAAAGCTCTTCCACGAGCATAGGAAACAACATTACTTTGTGAACCCTCCTTGTATGACCATGAACATACTAATGACTTGGAGATCACCGTAAATATTCGATTGATATGTGCTTAGAGTTAAGGCAATAAACCTTCAGAATTTGTTGGGCCTCATCACAAAAACTTGACATGCTAGAGGAAAACCAAAAAGAGATTTGGAAGTGGTTTCTCAATAGCTATTTAATCCACCTTAATTATATGTGATAAACTGATTGTTGGCCAGTGTAACTTAAGTTTCGCTTACCAGATCTTCTTAATGTGTAACCCATCAACTTTTCATTACTAAAACAATGTAATATAAACCTACCATTCATTAATCAGAAGACTTCATCCTACAAATTATCAACTTTTTTCTGTAGTGTACACAGCGAATGGAGGTGTCTTTATTACATCATATATTTTTCTTTGTTGTCTACTGCGGTTTCAGTGTAAACAAATAACTAGATAATATCAGATAAATTACTTATTTTGCACAGGATGTAGGTAGGGTACCTTGTAATAATTAGTGGAATTAATTGATGGTATTTTTGTGCTTATATTTGTCATGTCATTAATAAATTATTAGGGATACTATAACAAACAAACCCATGTTTTTGTGATTTGATTAAACTTCTGTATTCAGTTTTTAATATGATCATGTCAGTTATCTTTTGTCAAATGACGAAATTTCTGTAACCAGCTATCAATGTTATTATCTAGTTTCATTTCTACTTGACTGGATTTCTTTTGCCAAACGTATCGCCACTTCAGTCATGTTTCTTTAGTGTCTGTCGGTGTGTTCCCCAGTGGCTCAGCGGTATGTCTGCGGGCTTACACGCTACAATCCGGGTTTCGATGCCCGTGGTGGGCAGAGCACAGATAGCCCATTGTGTAGCTTTGTGCTTAATTCTAAACAACAACTGTCGATGTGATTAAGTCAGTCATACTTCTGTGACATGATGAAACCTCTACAAACACAAATTTAACATGATCACGACTGCAAACTTATATTTTGCTGACGACATCATAGTGGGCGTGTACTGAAGTGTAATATTTATGTGATTGTTTGATGAATTTTGAGCAAAGACACGTGAAGACTTTCTGTGCTAGTCATTCTTCATTTTAAAGTGTCAAACTAGAGAAGAGGTAGCTAGTCAATAACACCCACCGCCAACTCTTGGGACACTCTTTACCAACGCTGGGATTGAGTAGGACATTTTAAAGATTTTAGGGCTGAAAGAGTGAACATGCTGGGCGAGGGAATTTTAGCTCGCGACTCGATATCTGACCATCAGGTCATGCAATAACCGATGCTCACAAACGCAGATTTAAAGTTATCAATAAAGTGATTTGAAGATCAGTTCTGTAAGAAATCTCTGATTTTTCACATAATGATAGATAAGCATAGTAGTACTTTCATGCTGCTTTAAAGATTATAGGTGTTATCATGTGTAATGTATGTGTAAGCTTTCAAACGGAACTGTGTTTTAACCTTTACAGTACAGTGGTAAGTCTACGGATTTACAATGATAAATCAGCAGTTCGATTGCTCTTGGCGGGTTCAGCATATAGTCTGATGTGACTTTGCTATAGGAAAACACACACACATTTTCTTTTAAATGTCTTACTATTTTCTAGACAATATGAGTGAAAGTAACATCAATTATTTAATTTTTGCAGATAACTATTGTTAAAAACTCTAATCTGCACACATTTTTCAGTGGTAATACACGAGTCTTAGGAGCTTTTGAAATTTGTATTTTTGAATTCGAATTCAACAATGTATTACTTTTTCTTGTATTGATTTCTCTGCTATGTGATTCTAAAGTACACCAACATTCTTCAGGCTAGCGTAGTCGATATCGTCTAAAGAATCTTAATAATGACATTCGGATTGTGACGTGTCTGTACTAGTTATATTCTGATAGCTTGAGATTGTTCTTGAGACAGACTAATGTCTTTCTTTGTCGTGAAATATTCAATTCGGAAGTTACAGTATTGCAGCCAAAACTCGCTTCATAATACAGTTGTCAGCTCTGGACTTACATCGATGGCAATTACTTCCTCATGTTCTACAGATGGGGACATTTATCAACCAATCTGAAATGTTTTTCTATTTTCTCGATGTTTACTTCTTCGTGCGCTTAAATGGCAAGAGATATCAAAACATAAAGAAACTCTTTTTGGACAACTAGTACCTAAAAGGAATATGTAAATACTCACTAAACACTTCCTGTACGACCAGTACCTTCTAGTGATATGTAAATACTCACTAAACACTTCCTGTACAACTGGTACCTACAAGTGTATTTAATACCCAGACAAGCTCTTCCTGGTAGACTTTAACGAAAATAAACAAATAAAACAATCCTGACCGACCTATAATTTCTAACATAAACATATTTACCAACATTTAAAATGTGTTCCCTGTATATAAAGTATACCACCCATTTTGTTAACATCACGGATGTTAATAATACTGACGGATACTTACCACCCAACAGGATGGATGCTTTTTTTTCTTTACACCAATATTCTATATGATAAACGACTAGAAACTCTTAAAGTCCATATTAAACCTTTTTGACACATCAGACTCTCAAACAGTAACTAAACTTGCCAGCCTGGTTTTATCTCTGAACAACTTCGAATTTAATAACGAACATTTCTTTCATGTTAACTGAACTGCACTGGGTACTGAAATGGCATCCAATCATGCTAACATGTTTTTATGTCATATTGAAAACCAGCTTTTACATGTTACGATATTATGGAAGAGTTAGTAAAATATTAATGTTGGAGGATGGAATTCATCAACCTGAACTGTATAAGCATTAATGTTTATTTTCATTAGTGTTAAAAGCGTTTTTTTTCAACTTTTTCAGTTAGGGTTAGATTTAAGGAGGGTCCCAAAGCATCCAGTCTCCCTCTTTTCTAGTGTAAAAATCAAATTGAAGCAAAATAGTAGTATATTTAAATGAAAATAAAGAGAAAACTAAAAACACGAGTGGTAGAAAAAATAATTATTAATTTTATATGGATATTTATGTTGATATTCCTGTATGGTAAAATGTCAAATACAGCAATAAAGAGTCTTTTCTTTCAAAATAATATAATGGATATAAAATCTACCACGAGTCTAAATGAAATTTTACATTTGTAAACATCTTCAGCGTTTTAGTGAGAGGCAAGTCATGGCCTGGCATGGCCGAGCGCGTTAAGGCGTGCGTTCGTAATCAGAGGATCGCGGATTCGCGCCCGCGTCGTGCTAAACATGCTCGCCCTCCCAGCCGTGGGGGTGTACAATGTGACGGTCAATCCCACTATTCGTAGGTAAAAGAGTAGCCCAAGAGTTGGCGGTGGGTGGTGATGACTAGCTGCCTTCCCTCTAGTCTTACACTGCTAAATTAGGGACGGCTAGCACAGATAGCCCTCGAGTAGCTTTGTGCGAAATTTCAAAACAAACAAACAAACAAATGAGAGGCAAGTCCATCAAACTCTC
Source organism: Carcinoscorpius rotundicauda (assembly GCA_011833715.1). NCBI lineage: Eukaryota > Metazoa > Arthropoda > Merostomata > Xiphosura > Limulidae > Carcinoscorpius > Carcinoscorpius rotundicauda. Next base: position 109,607,691 of record CM022394.1, on the reverse strand, counting down.
CAATAATTATTAATATGCAAATCCTGAATCCATGCTTGATGTATTCATCATGTTTTGATTTAAAGTTTCCATTCTTTAGAATATTTTTATGTATATTTTTTACTACGTATTGGTAGTAGTACGGTTAATATTTGTGTAGTACACTTTTGTTGTTTAAGTATTTATGTAAGTTAGATTAAGGTAGAAGGATTTTTATTTCGAAGTTTCTTTGGTTTCAGCTGATCTTATGTAAGAGTTATGTTTCAGAGAAGATTTTTATAGCACTGTATGTCAACTATCTCCTAAAAGAGCTGGATGGTTTTGTTAGTAGTTTGTATGTGAGTATAGTTTTTATATTGTTCTTTTGTTTGTTTTGAATTTCGCGGAAAGCTACACGAGAGCTATCTGCGCTACCCGTCCCTAATTTAAAAGGTGTGCGAATCGTAATCTGAGAGTCGCTGGTTCGAATCCCCGTCACACCAAACATGCTTGCCGTTTCAGCCGTGTGACATTGTAATTTACGGTCAATCACACTATTCGTTGGCAAAAGAGTAGCCCAAAAGTTGGCGGTGGGTAGTGATGACTTGCTGCCTTCCCTCTAGTGTTACACTGCTAAATTATGGATGGCTACTAGCGCAGATAGGCCTTGCGTAGCTTTGCGTGAAATTTAAAACAAAAAACAAACAAAACTAAGAATACGAAGTTTATGTAATAATAGCAGTGTATAGTTACAACAATAAAGCTGTAATTATGGAGGTATGATTATACAACTAAATATATAAATAAGTTTAATATACATTAAAAACATATCCCCTAAAGTATCTAGTTTGTTTGCTAGCTAAATTGTAAAAAAAACAAGTGAATAATAGATTAATAAAATGTTAGCCTATTTCGCAAGATGAAAAAGCTGATTTGTTTATATGCAGATTCAAGGAAGTATAACTGTTCACAGATAGCAGAAAGTGAAACTTGAACCAAACTGTTATAGGCCACAATGACGAGAGTAGTGAACGTACCTTTACCTTCTTTTTTGTAAACTTTAAACAGTTAAGTAATATCGGCATTGGTATTATTACTAACTGATCGGATTTTTCAGTACAATAATTGTATGAGATCCGATAGCCGGTGACAATGCTTTCGTCATGTAACAAACGGGTTTATGTTTCTTACATTCTTTCAACTCGTGCTCTGACTATATACTGTACCTAAATGACACTACAGATTGAAAGAATGGGGGAAAATAAACCTGTATTTTACACATTCTCACTCGTCAAAATACAGATAAACATAAAAACAAGATAATAGACTACATTTTGTTTACAGACCCAAAGAAATTCTGAACACATTTAAAAAGATTTACAAACACTGTAAATCAGTACACTGAACCAAAAAGACACATTTGTACATAAATTTTTCAAGTCAATTCCATTAACCATAAAAATCCACAACAAACAAATAATACCTGGTTAATAAAACTACAAATACAGTCAGCAAAACAGAAGTAGTTTCATTCATACATCATACGAGAAACAAAGCACTGGATAAATATATTATTCAAGCTATTCTAAAATAGGGCTCTCAGAAACTGACTTTTTAATTATAGTATTTAATCTATCCTTCAATTATATCCTAACCTCTTGTGTTTTTAAAGAAATTAAAACCAGAAAACTACTGTCTAATCAATTCGACTATCTCCTTAGACGCAATGTAAGAAAGGGTAACAAGCAATAGACTCTATATTCCTGGAGATAAATAAAAAAATATACTGGAAGTACAATATGGTTTCATATAATTTGAGCAAACCACGGATCATTTGGTTAAAATAACTGAAACAATAACAGATAACTTTGACCAAGACAAATGCACTGTCACATGATTTTTCGATATACGTAAAGCTTTTGACACTGTATGGTATAACGTATTACTGTGATGCATGATATAAATGGAATTACCAACAGGTGTTATCAGACTATGTAGAGTATAGGTGGAGAGCACCTACTTATACTGTTTTACTTCTGAGGAGGGTGTTCCACAGTTAGGAAGAGTTAGCACTATCCTTATCATCATTTGTGTTAGCAACATGCCCGTAATAAATCCTAGTTTTCTATAATCTCTTAACTCTCAGATGATGTGGCGATGTAGAAGAGTTCTTTGACCCCCTCAACAGCTGCAACCAATTTACAAACATAGAGTTAAAATAAACATATGAAAAACCTATATGGTGTTATTTTCAAAAATGATAAAAATGTGTAGACATGAACCAGAATTATATACTTACATGAAACTTTTCAACATACCACCCTATCATCAACATTTCTTATACTAACATATAATTCGCGATTAACATGGGGAAAATGTCAGCCAAATTACAAATAAAGTATGACAATGATTAAATTATGTTAATATACTATTGGATAACAATAATGGAACATCACTAGAAAATATAATCAAAATCTGTAAACAGTCATTGAAGAAGCCAATTCAACATGAAGTAATGTAACACTGTCCAATATTAACAAATTCCAAAGAATACAAAACTCAGTAATTACTAAGTCTTATATAGCAAGGGTGGTCAAACTGTAGCTCACGAGTCACATGCGGCTCGCGGAAATATGTTGGCTGAGCTCTTTTTTCCATCACAATCAATATAAATGTAAATTAAAATTTTCAAGATTTATAATTATTTATTGGGTATAAACTGAGAATCCACTGGATTAAAATGTAAGCTTAGTGTTTATGATGAGTAAATATACTTAAAAATTGAAATCCTAATTTTAATGCTAGAAATGAGTCAGGAATTAAAGAAATTTCGGATCAGCAAGGGTTACAGAGAAATTGTGCTGGAGAATCAGTAATCGTACAAGACGGTGTTAACAATGTTAGTTTTAGCGGGCGTGGCTTGTGATCACGTGATTGTGGCGTGTGTGGCTGCGTTGCGGGCAGTGAAATTGACGGAGTGTTAGTGTGATACTGTGCGCTGTAGAGTTTGTTTGCGTTGCGCATATTGAAACTTATTGTTTATTTTCACTTTAATTTTTAGGGAATGTCTGTGAAATTTTTGTGAAGAGAGATGGCGTCTTAAAATAGTAAGATTTTGGTTTTTTGTTTTCAAATTTCGCACAAAGCTACTCTAGGGCTATCTATGCTAGCCGTCCCTAATTTAGCAGTGTAAGAATAGAGGGAAGGCAGCTAGTCATCACCACCCACCGCCAACTCTTGGGCTACTCTTTTACCAAGAAATAGTGGGATTGACCGAAACATTATAACGCCCTCCACGGCTGAAAGGGTGAGCATGTTTGGCACGACGGGGATGCAAACTTACGACCCTCAGATTACGAGTCTTAACACGCTTGGCCATGCCGAGCCAAAATTGTAAGAAACGAAAGTATGATAATAGAAACAGAAATTTTAAACCAGAGTGGGAGGAAAAATTTGCATCATCGTTAAAGGAGGTAAACTTTTTGTCTTATCTACAATGTGTTACTCAGTCATTACAAAGTCAGTAACTTGAAAGGCCAGTATGAAACAAATCACGAAAATGTTTCATTTGATTATACACTAAAATCGAAATTACAGAAAAACAAATTAAATGTGTTAAAATCATCACTAGATAGTCAGCAGACACTGTTGACAACGTTCAGTAACGCCCATATTCTGATTGTGAATTTGTTAAGAAGAATATACCTGAAATTTTTGCAGTGTCAGATCCAAATAACACAAAACTTCAGTGACTAATGGCACAAACACCAGCTTCATGCAACATTACAGAGAGACTATCTACCAGATCAGTGTTGATGTTGCAGACAAAATGCAAAATGATTTAAAGAACTACCATACATTCAGCTTATCTCTTTAAGAATCTACAGACATACAAGACAACCCGGAACTGGCAGTATTTGTTCATTTTGTTTCCTGTGATGTAACTGTGTGTTATGTAAATGTCATGTAAATGTTTTGTAAACGATATGTCGTGTTGTGTTTGGATTTCCATATCTTTTATTTATATTTCCATATTTATATTATTGTTTTGAAAGTTAAACCAATAAAATATGTTTTTATTAATTTAAAATAACATTTAGAAATTTCTAGAATTAGGTAGATCAATCATTTGACTATAAATGGTATACTTGGCGGCCTAGTGTCTAGACGACAAGTCTCGAGCAAAAACAGACATGCGCAGATTATTCTGGAATGTTGGGAAGTTACGCGATTGTTCGAGAAGAGGCCTACTGGTATATAAACAGACGGCGATGAAAGGAAAAGAGTCAGTCATTAGTTTTTATTCAATTCAAGAGATAATGTCTTTGCTCGAGAAAAAGTAAACGTTTGCTGTTTGTTTATTCATTTTGAATTTGTGACTGGAGCTAGATCAACAGAAGCTGTGATTTTATTTCGTCAATCTCTACGATTCATTCGAATTACTAGTTATAGGTCAACACGTGTAGAACTGTTTAGGGGAGACCGGGAAAGTTGAAAGGCAACAAGTTTGAGACGTTCATCGGAGGCATCGAGAAGGGAATTTCGTCGAATTTATTGGACTGTGAATTGTTTCTGGACTTCTTCATTTAAACTTCGGAATTTCTTCGTGAGACCAAATTCACACCCTAGACTGGAATTTTAGACTTTCATTCTAGATCATTATATTGGACACAGGCCAGTACCATTTTGTATCGTAATTAGCTTTGAAGGTTGAAACCAGTACCGTTTTGTATCGTAATTAACTTTGAAGGTTCAAACTAGTACCATTTTGTATTGTAATTCATTTTGAATGTTGAAACTGAATATCTGTCATTGTTATTATATAATTTATGTTATATCTGTTACATATATAATAGTTTACTGTAATAAATTATACAAGCTGTTATCTGTGTCTTTATGTTGCGTTCAGTCTACATATAAAACATAAAAAAAACGTAACACTGTGAAAGAAGAGATATTGGACTTAGTGGCACTAAAAGACACAGTTCGTGGTGTTGACATTTAAAATGTGGTTGAAAGAGCCTTAACAAATACTAATATTTCACTAGATAAACTCGTCAGTGTTGCAACAGATGGAGCATCTGCAATGGTGGGGAAAAATACAGGATTAGTTACACTTATGAAAAGAGATCCCAGCTTTCCAGAGTTTTACCCTGTTCATTGCATTATTCATCGTGAACACCTGCTAGCCAGTTACTTTAAGTATGAAGATATTATGAAATTTGTTCTTGAAATTTTCACTTTCATACACTTAAATGGTAAGACTCACTGACAGTTAACAATTTTATTGAAGAACTGGAGTTTGAAGACAAACCCAGTGATGTCTCTTTTTACTGCATTGTGAGATGGCTCTCAACCAGCAATGTCTTAACTAGGTTTGTGGATCTATCGAAATCTATCATTACTTTTCTTGAAAAAAAGAAAATATTCTATCCTCAACTGGAAAATAAGGAATGGATGCAAGATCTAATGTTTCTTACTGATATAATGAATCATCTACAAACTCTCAACTTAGCACTTCAGAGGAAGGATAAGATTGTTTCTGATTTTACTCAGACAATTTTCAGCTTACAGAATAAAATAAGATTTTTTTCTCAAAGACATGTTGTCAAGAAACTTTAGTTACTTTCCCAATCTCAAAAGGTGAATAAATACATTATCTGATATTGAAATAAAGACTACAAACTGGAAGAATACAAAGATAAATTACAAGGACTGTTGATAATTTTCTAGACAGGTTTGAGGGCTTGCAGAAGCTGAAGCCCTGCTCCACTTTTCTTGTAAACCCATTCATGGTTGATGTGATCAAAGATGGTTGTCCAATTCTCGAACCTCTGGTTACAGAATCATCTGCTGTGGAAATGGAACTAATAGGACTACAGACGTTGGTCTAAACATGATCCATAAATCCCATTCTACAACTGAGTTCTGGAAGCAAGTTCCAGAATTAAAATATTCTGAACTGAAAAAAACCAGTGTGCGACTCATCTCCATTTTCAGTACAACATACTGGTGTGAATCACTGCATTCTGTAATGAACTTTGTGAAGTCGAAGCATCGTGCATACCTGAAAAATCAACACCTGACAGAGATAATTTGAATAGCCTTGACAACGTATCAGCCGGAATTTCAACGATTCACAAGTGATAATTGTATCAATGTTTGTTTGTGTCAGAAACATGATAATACTAAATTTTGTATAAAGTGGTATCTGATTAAAATATCTCTAATTTTATTGTTTTACATATTTTCCTCCATGTTTGGACCAGATATTTACTAATATAAATAAATGTAATTAAAAATATCTGATTTTACCATTTTAATTTTTGGCTGTCTCATTTAGTGCTAATGAAATGCAAATTTACATATTTTTCTTAGATGTTTCCATTGTTCATTACCATATTAAATACGTTCAGTATAGTTAAAACAATAATCAGCCAGGATTTTGAAAACATTTGGTATATATATGCACTTTGTGATTAATGTAACTGATTCAACTTAACAGTTTAAAATACTACATACATAAATAAATATTATTTCATACATGTATTTTTAATATGCATATAAAATTTATGTAACAAAATGTATGTGTAACAATAAAAACGTGTGGGTAATATTTGTTCATGTCTTGTGGCTTTCAAACATTTGAAGTTTACCGTATGTGGCTCTTCGCCACCCCTGTTATATAGTAACCCAGAAGAAAAAATTCAAATTCCATTAAAAATATGCAAATATACAATCAATCCACGACAAACTTCTAGATTGCTCGTGCAAGTGTTGTGATAAAAGTCTTTACAAGAATGATGGTTACATCATGCAGAGTGATGATCTCTTAACATTAAGTATGTACTATACAAAAACGTCCACCAACAGAAGACAGAAAAAATATCGCTTCGATTAAATTATCAGATGTGTGTTTCAAAAAGATATTTTATGTTAAGTACGTTCGATAATATAATTAGGTGAAAATGTTACGATTTGCTGATGGAACTGTTTGCGAGTATCTAATGACCAAATGAAGAGAAGTGACAAATTAGCACTAAATGCCATAGAATAACATTCATGCACATGACCTTGAGGAAGGAAGAAGAATTCATGTAATAAGCGTAGTGTTTGAGCTCTGATCTTTTAATATTAATGTGTAGCATTTGACAGCAAACATCCGATACTGTAAAGAAGGAAGGAAGAGGTGTAAATAGAACATGACTCTTCCAAGTCACCCACAACATGACAGAACAGCGATCTGGAATAGCTAGAGAGTATTCTCACTATGATCACAGTATGGGGATAGTATTAGTACAAATATCGTGCCTCGTGCGGTAATGGCCATTCTCACAGACTACTGATGTATCTCATGTGGCCACAGTATTCTTACCAACTGTTATATCTTGAATAGTAATAGCACTGAAATAGTTAATAAAGGGTTACAATACTCTTCATTTAAGGTGTATTAATCCATATTACGAAAAAGGTTTTTATTTTACTTATAATTTTATTTTTCGCCAACACTGTATGATGTTAGCGGTCACTTTCCAAACAATTTATGTTAATTTAATTTTGTCATTATTGTTAATAAAATAATTTAATAGTCTCGTCTCCGTTTTTGTCATGCGATGCAAATTGGCTCTTCGTCTTTTCTTAATCCTGTTTTGTGATTACCCTTGTCGTCATCTACACACAAAATCACCTTGACAATGAACATTTTAGCCAACGTTGTCATCAGTGAAGTATACCAGGTGCTGATTGGATCCCTCAAGGGAAGGAGAAGGGGTAGGGATAATGATGTCATTGTTTCACGAAGTGGAATTAGAGGGCGTATTTTCAAGCCACCATAATACTTGAGAGGAAGAAGTTATGATGCCATCATGATACTTGACTACAGAAATTGTCTTTGCAAGAAGGTGCATTGCTAGGAAATGTACCATGACAATAATTCAAGTGTGACGCAGCAGAGAGCATGTTTTATTGGAGTAACAGTTCCATCAAGTGGTAACAGGTATGGAGCTGTTTGATACCAGAGGTAATTTTATATAAACAGATGATGTTACCAGGGTCCTATAAGGATATAACTAAGACTGAAATTGTTACTAAAGTTCTATAAATGGGTGATCTTACAAGGTGTATTGTATGTGTTTTACAAAAATGGACAGTGTTTCTATAGACAGACAGTTTTACCACGGTCCTGTAGGATTGCATACATATTTTAACGTTAGTGTCCCTTCAACACAAAAAAATAAATCACTCTCTACTCTTTGAGGGGGTAACAGAAAAATTCAACTGTTCCGTTAGAAGAGCTGTCGGAGGATCTGTTTACTAGTTATCATCCCTCTAGTCTGACAGCTCAAAAGTTGGGTAAACTACTACAGTTGTTTTGCGCTAATATTTCTGAAAATAATAATTATTCAAACAAAAGAGAATCCTCAAAATCTGTGGCATTTGAAATTCGTTTAGGCAGGATTAGAGTAAATTAATATATGAGACCTTTTTTTCTATTTATTAGCTATATTTTTGTGCGCAAGCATATGCTTGATTAGATTTTACTACGCATCTGGATCTCTACCAACCTACCTTCAAGTTAAATTTCTTTTTAGACAGAAAAAGAGTAAATAGATATATGAGATCTTGGGCGTGGTCAAATACATTAATCAAAAATGTTTGAGCTTCTGAGTCCAAAACTGTAATTATATCTCAAATTGGTCAAGAAATGATAGAGTTATGAAGTAAGCATTTACATTTGAAAAACTCGGAGACATTATACGAGCCGCAGTGCCGCGGCTAAAAATATGAGCAAGAGAGAGAGATTTCCACTATCCTTAAAATGGCGCATAATGTTTTGCTTTTTGGTTTTAAAACAAATGCTAAATAAAAATGGAGAGATATTTAATGTCCTTAGCTCATCCTAATGTGTTTCTTCCTTTCATATAATCGGTTTTGATACAAATACTATACAAAAACAGATAGATATTGTCTGTTCCTAACTCGTATTAATGCGTTTCCTTTATCCAAGTGATCGAGTTTTTTTATAAGTACCATAAAAAACAGGAAGCACGAAAAATAAGTTTGTTTGTTTCTTTTTTAATTTCGCGCAAAGCTCCTCGAGGGCTATCTGCACTAACCGTCCTTAATGTAGTAGTGTTAGACTAGAGGGAAGGCAGCTACTTATCACCACCCGCCGCCCACTCTTGGGCTACTCTTTTACCAACAAATGGCGGGATTGACACTAACATTATAACGCCACCACGACTGAAAGGGCGAGCATGTTTGGTGCAACTGGAATTCGAATCCGCTACCCTCAGAATAAAATAAAAGAGAACCATAGTAACCGTGACATAATAATCGTTCCGAATTGGGCTTTGTCATTGAAAAAAATATGGTATTTGTGTGGTTTATATTGTTTCTGAAGCTAAAATTTCAAAATTCAGATAGATTATTTTATTATGACAATATCTTACTGTCTGCTTATTTATACTCTCGTTTCTATTCCTGTTCGATGATTTATGGCTATTTCTGGATAAAACAAAATGTGTTGATAGTGTGAAATCTCTTGTTGTTGCCATCAGATATCTACCTAGAATTAAACGACGGTAGCTGCCAAGATAAAGAACAAATACTTTGCAGTGTAAAGTCAAGGTAAGTAAGGTCACACAACAGGATATATGTGTCGTGCGTAACGCAGGGATCGTAACCTAAATGTTAATGTTATAAGCCTCATAATTTAACATTGAGCTTCCTTGATAGAGAAGTTGATGTGACTCGAGCTGGGTCTCGGCATGACCAAACGTGTTAAGGCTTTTGACTCGTAATTCGAGGGTCGCGGGTTCGAATCCTGATCGCACCACACATGCTCGTCCTTTCGGCTTTGGAGGCGTTATAATGTTACGGTAAATCCCACTATTCGTTGGTAAAAGAGTAGCCCAAGAGTTGGCGGTGGGTGGTGATGACTAGCTGCCTTCCCTCTAGTCTTACACTGCTAAATTAGGGACGTTTAGCGCAGATAGCCCTCGAGTAGCTTTGCGCCAAATTCAAAACAAACAAACTCAAGCTGACATTGCTTTAAATGATTGAAATATATTCATTATGCATGTTTAAGAAAAGGACAGTGAAATTTATTTTTTGAATATTTTGAAATCTAAGTCATTCTTTTAGAGTTTTTGGAAAGATAGATCTCCGCTACATGTGAAGGAAAACCTTCTTGAAAATAATTTACTTTAACTTCTACAATTCGCTCTGAACTAAGATGGAAATTGCATCATGTTTTCTAAAACGTATTTATCAAATTATCGTGCCATATTTTAGATACTCTCTCCCTACCGAGTGTTAATTCCATATTGAACCAGTAAGAGAAATGGAGAGTTAAAACGAGTTAGTAGAAGAAGTAAAACTATGTACAATACTAACATCTGCTTGAAGAACATGAGAAACTCAATTTTCTAAAAACCAACCCATCTCTCTCCCTATTGTATTTATAATACGGAACAGAATCTACGTGTGGTTTAAGCCTTAGTCGTGTCAGCTAGTGTGGTTTAAGATTTGACAGTATCAGCTCGTATGGTTTAAGACTTGGCAGTATCAACTCGTGTGGTTTAAAACTTGCTAGTATCAGCACGTGTGGTTTAAAACTTGGTAGTACCATCGCGTGTGGTTTAAAACTTGGTAGTATCAGCTAGTGGTTTCTTCTTCCTTTCTTTATTACCCTTGCTTTGTTTCCTTTCTCTGCTGATTTTGCTTGGAAATACTATTTCTATTGCCAATTGTTTTAAGCCTCATAATTTAACATTTAGCTTCCTCGAGAGAGAAGTCGGTGTGACTCGAGCTGGGGCTCGGCGTGGCCAATCGTGTTAAAGCGTTCGACTCGTAATCCGAGGGTCGCAGATTCAAATCCCCGTCGTACCAAACATGCTCGCCCTTTCAGCTGTGGGGGCGTTATAATGTGACGGTCACTCCCACTATTCATTGGTAAAAAAAGTAGCCCAAGAGTTGGCGGTGGATGGTGATGACTAGTTGCCTTCTCTCTGCAAAATTAGGGATCGCTATCGCAGATATTTCTCATGTGGCTTTTCGTGAAATTCCAAAACAAACAAACAATTTTTATTACGATCAAAATTGCATTCTGAAGTCCGAGTACACACTTATACTGGGCCCGGCATGGCCAAGTGTGTTAAGGCGTTCGACTCGTGAATCCGAGGGTCGCGGGTTCGAATCCCGGTCGCACCAAACATGCTCACCCTCTCAGCCATGGGGGCGTTATAATGTGACGGTCAATCCCACTATTCGTTGGTAAAAGCGTAGCCCAAGAGTTGGCGGTGGGTGGTGATGACTAGTTGCCTTCCCTCTTGTCTTACACTGCTAAATTAGGGAAGGCTAGCGCAGATAGTCCTCAAATAACTCGCGAAATTCAGAATAAACAAATTTCCCAAGACCAGTCACTCCATACTTCATGCTACGACTCTTGAAGTCAGACCCGATGCAAGTGTTGACTTTCCATGTTGCGACAGCTCGGCGTCTTGTTGTTGTTTCTTCATGATAAAATTAAACAGGTGTGGTTAGTGCTGGTTACAATCGTGTTCAATATTGAACAATCAGCCTGTATGACTGATGTATTACTCTGATTATAATTATCATTATTTTTATTCATATGACCTAATTTAATCTCATCCCACCTAAAAATTTTCATATTTTATATTTTTAATTCTTTCATAATAATAAATAAATAAAAGTTAAAGAAAACATGAAGTATAGCACTTGTTTGTGTAACACTTCTTTTGTCGTCGACTACACTTGTATGTTTGCCCTAATTTTTTCATCATACGTGGAAGAATACACAGTTATAACATGTCAACAGCTAGGTTGGGTATTTGTTAGAATTTTTCTGGTTCTTGAAAGGGCGATGTTTTTACATAATCTTTGACAACAGGTTCACAAGGTTGTTTGTTTCTTTTTGTTTGTGTGTGTGAACCTGACGATGACCGAAGAAGGTCGAAACGTTGTTCGCTCCTCTACGTAAAATACTTTCTCAACCCAAACGAGTAGTTTTTGCATACATATTTTTCTCTACAAGTGGGTTTTCTCGACAACACTGATAATTGTTTATTTTGTTTTGATGGTACATTAAATTTATTGTCTAGCGCTATTATAAATCTCTGTGACAAAGAAATTATATTCCAAAATAGAAAAAGGCACATAATCTTGAGGAGCTATTACTGGTAGATAATGTACAAATTTATTCCAATACATAAAACCAGTTATAAAAATTAAAGTTAAATAGGTGAATAGTTCAATGTCGGTAAAACACAAATAAAACAAACTTTCAAGCGAAAAGTTGACAATACATGACAATGTTTGGAAAGAATCAGCCGTGTTCACGAAAACACATTTGTTCTAGATGTGTGAGTAATGGTCTTGTTATCAAAACACATTTGTTCTAGATTTGTGAGTAATGGTCTTGTTATCAAAGAACACATGCAATTTCCGGTTCTATAATAGGTCATTTTTTACTTCAAAATAATGTATGGATGGTTCACTATTTTCAAAGCCGAACATAACACTTTGCAACTGACAATCAGTGGTGACAGTTGATGAATGGAAGACAAATGTAGACAAATTGTCTACATTTATAGAGGAATATGCATCTAGCGACATCTACAGGGGCCAGCTGTCATGGTTTACCAGAAGAAGAAAAAACATTGTGTATAAAAGCTGAACACAATGAAAAGATAGATTAAGTGTTGCGTTATGTTGCAACATGTTCTTGTGATAAGTAAGAGCACAAAACCAAGAGGCTTCAAAAACATAAACATAAAGAGTAATTTATCCACGGCTTGGTATGCTAACAAGAAGGTGTTATCACTGACACTATCTTCCAAGACTGTTTTCACTGAGTGCATGAAAACAAAGCTTCGCAGCGTTGTCTTGCTGCTGTTAGACAATGCCACATCGCACAGTCAAATGAATCTTCGCTATGTGACAATTGTAATAAAGGCATGTCACTCACAAGCTTGGTGAAAAATATCAGTGTGCTAGACATTCGTACTTGAATCAGTTCTGCCAAGACCAGCACAGTAACAAGGTGTTTCGGCAAATATTTCACCAGTTCCCTCTCAATTGACAACAATGAAGGAGAAGCTGAAATAGCCCTTTGGCTCAACTACTACAGCTCACTAAAGACCATCTTTCCAACGTCATCACTGACCTCAAACGAATACGTCGACCAATACAACGACTTTCCTGCCACTAAAGAGTTCTGTGACAACTGGGAACGAGAATTATTAAAAAAAACTGAATGATGAAGAGTGTACAGTCTAATCAATGACATAAATGATGAAATGTATTATAGCCATGAAGAAGTTTTCACTAAAAAACCAGCACTCATAAAAATGGTGGACAATTTTAATAATGTAGAAGATAATGTTTAGAGTGAAATCGTTAACACTGTGTCATAGAAAGAACAATCCAAATAGCCAACCCTTTTGTAATAAACCATGTATGCACACATGTTCTGTGACTAAAATTTGTGAAATACTTTGAATGATAAATATAAAGACAATAAAATATAAAATGTTAAAGAAATGAAAAATTATTGAAACTTTGGATGCAAAATATGCATAAAAATATCACACTTAACATTACATTCAGTATGGAAACATTTTACAGGTAAAAGTCCACTTTTGTTAAGTACTTTTTATTCTTTTTTTTCTTCTAATTTTGAGAAGGCTACACAAAGGCTGAACAAGGCGTCGGTAACTTAGTAGTGTAAGACTAGAGGGAAGCTAGTCATCACCACTCACCGTCAACTCTAATACAACTTTTATAAACACATGGTGGGATTGACTGTAACATTATAACGCTCTTACGCATGAAAGGGCAAGCATGTTTTGTATGACGGGATTCCGAACCCGCGGTCCTTCGATTACAAGTCGACCGCCCTAATCGCCTAGTCATTCCGGGCACGATAAGAACTGAAGGTGGTTTTAACATTGAGGTTCTACTGCACTTCACAATAATCAATGATACTTTAGTATCAGCTGTCTTTACTTATATCACACATGAAAAATCACATTTGACATTATGTTGGATAGCAGTGTATTAAGGTTTTATTTATTTCACATACAAACAATAACACAATGCGGGTAACAAGCTTTAAAGTGTTTACTTATATTGCACTATTAATGACACATTATATACTGTTGATATAAAGAGTAAAAGTTTCATCCTAGAACAAAAGAATACGAAATTCTTAAACATTATAAACAACTTTTATTTTAAGATCGAGCAAAATTTTAGCCAAGAAAGGACGACGAAAATGTTTACAGTTTTGAAAAATACTAAGTTCAATTCTATGAAAGTAACTCGTTTAGCCATTTCTCATTATGTTGAGTAAGATATACATAGAAATAAAATCAGGGAAGTCGAGTTTTGTATGCTGATGTTTATACACATATATGTATAAACACGAAATGTGTGATTGTTTACATCCAATACTTCCGAGCCTATTGGACCCATCTCAACCAAAATATGTATATAAACACTATAGAATATGGGGAATAACCTGAGGGGTCTAAATTGAACTGTACTCTATATCTATTTAGTAAACATTCCCCTTCAGTTGACGGATATTTCAGGTTATTTATTAATAGATCAGAAAACATGCTTATATGATTTGTAACAATTTTCTTTTTCCAGTTTCGTATAACAATCTAATGTGGTCTTATAGCCTTCAAGATAGTACCATGTACACACAGCTAAAACATGTGAAATGTATATACATAGTTTTCATTATCTATTAGGGACTTATTTAGATGCATAAACAATGCTTTGAGAACTTAACAGAGGCGTCTCTAAGTGCTTAAAATATTTGACTTGAGTCTGTAGGCGCAAGAAATTTTGGCGTTTTATTATAATGGTTTTCTATTCTGATTTTCAAGACATCAACTGAGGGTTTTGGGCACTATCAATTAGTTGTCGTGTGAAATCGCCTAGAGACATCCTTGGAACACACACTGACCAAAAAACATGGTTTTTAACTTCTGTTTAGCTATATACAAATTCACATATAGCACAATCAGTTTTAAAAGAACGTCTCGAACTAAGAATATAAATAACACGAAACTAGTTTAGTAAAACTACTTGAATATTAATAAATGTGGAAAATGACAGTTGTATCCTTTTTCTGTCCTTACATATCCTCGTATTTCAAATATGCCCCTCCCTATTTCAGTTACACAGAATTCTATAAATGCGTCGACTTGAAATTACAGCTTACATTTACCAGAATCTCCTACGTCTATAAAACTAACAATAAGAATCAAGATTTGTATCAGGACACAATGTAAACGATCTGCTAGTTTTAGCATTCAAGTATATACTCAGATATAAAGTCGACACTTTCTAGTAAATTTATTAATTTCAACATGTCTAAGTTATTTTATATACAAGTAAGCAAGAAATTTTAATAGTAATGTCATTGTTAGAGCTTTAACCACGTTAGGTATGTGAGGAGGTTTAACGGAATACCATTGTTGGAGCTTTAACCACGCAAGGTATGTGAGGAGGTTTGACGGAATACCATTGTTGGAATTTTAACCACGTTAGGTATGTGAGGAGGTTTAACGGAATACCATTGTTGGAGCTTTGACTACGCTAGGTATGTAAGGAGGTTTAACGGAATACCATTGTTGGAGCTTTAACCACGCAAGGTATGTGAGGAGGTTTGACGGAATACCATTGTTGGAATTTTAACCACGTTAGGTATGTGAGGAGGTTTAACGGAATACCATTGTTGGAGCTTTGACCACCTTAGATATGTGAGGAGGTTTAACTTAAACTCTTCGCTTATATATATATAAAAAATAAGGCCATTTTTATGAGAACATCCCGAAAAATTAAAGGCATTTATTGTGAAGAATGGGAAATTACATACACTGTTGTGATAAGTACTTATGAAATTTCTCTTGTTTTCTGAAATGTGGGACTTAACGTACGCTACTTAATTTTAATGACTAAATGCATATTATTGTGGTAGAACAATCACAGAAATAACACAATTAACGAATGAAACTCTTAGAAAAGTATTGACAATTTTGTAATGATGGTATTTGATGATATTATGAAGTTAAAATTATCACACAATATTAATTTATTCCAAATTAGAAATACAATTGCATTTATTTTTTAAAATTAATCCCTCAATATATATCCGTTTTGGATATCAAAATTATCTGGTATTATGAAACACTTGGAGTGCATCTGTTTTCTTAAACAAGAAGACGAAACTTTGAGCATGACTTTGAACTGCAGTGCACCGAGAAACCAATTTTTAACGAAATTATAAGTAGATAAACCAAATACATCAGTGATAAAAATACGATACCGTTAAACAAGGTGTTATGGATGAGTTATCTAATTTGTTTTACTATCAGTAGGGATCTGTTACTTGTTGGACGAACTATAATTTGTCGTACCCTTTCTAAATATTACCTAAATTAATAACCAGCTTACAGACAGAGGTATAAAATACTCATTCCAGTTGTGGGTGCATTATAATGTGACGGTCAATCCCACTATTTGTTGGTAAAAGAGTATCCCAAAGGTTGGCGGTGGTTGATGATGACTGGATGCATTCCCTCTAGTCTTTCACTGCTAAATTAGGGACGAATAGCACAGATAACCCACGTGTAGCTTTGCGTGAAATTCCACACAAACCAGTACATTTTTTAAAGAAATCCACCGTGATTGCCATGTTAAAAATTCAAAATTGAAGATAAAGAAATAATAATTTGTTCGTTTTTAACTATGATGAATATTTAAATACAACTTTATTCACTTTTCTCATAGTAGAATTTAAAAAAAATCATGTAACTAGCTGATGCAATAAATACAGTAATATGGATAAAAGAATTATTACATGTGTAAATATATATCAGCTCCTTTTGCTTTTGCGGAACGTATGCAACGTAATCGATCTCTTAACATTAAGATACGCCTTTTTAAAGACATATTTAATTTATCTTATCCATTTAAAGGTATATAAATAATTTCACTGATTCGTTTAAAGATCTGTAATCAACTTCACACATTTGTTAACAAGTGTATAACCAATTCAACTCGTTATTTGTTGTTCGGTGGTATCACATTTTGACACGTTTTAATCAATATTCTCCTAAAAAAAATTTTGAATGTGTACGGTTTTAGCCTATAACAAGATTTTATTGTGTTTTTCCATCCACTGGGTGGGGCGATCGACGCGAGTTCAAATTCCTGTTCCACAATCATGCTCGCCTTTTCAGGCCTGGGTGCGTTATTAAGTGACAGCCAATCCCACTAGTTGTTTCTAAAAGAGTAGCCCAAGACTTGGCAGCGTGTAGGGATGATTAGCTGCCTTCCCTCTAATCTTTCACTTCCAAATTAGGGACGACCAGCGCCGATAGATCTCGTTTAAGTTTGCGCGAAATTCAAAACAAACCAAATTGAGTATTGCATCTATTTCACATATCTTGAGTAATTAAGTTTAAGTTTTATTTTTTTATTCAGTAATAAATATTAAAAATGAAAGAATGACTACAACTTTTCTCATAACAGAAACGTTTTAGAATTTAATGTAATTAACTCATGATGAAAATACAGTAGTCATTCAAATGTTCAAAAAATACTACATATGACATATATGTATAGATAATCATTTTGGCCTGGCATGGCCAAGCGTGTAAGGCGTGGGACTCGTAATCCGAGGGTCGCGGGTTCGCGCCCAAGTCGCGCTAAATATGCTCGCCCTCCCAGCCGTGGGGGTGTATAACGTGACGGTCAATCCCACTATTCGTTGGAAAAAGAGTAGCCCAAGAGTTGGCGGTGGGTGGTGATGACTAGCAGCCTTCCCTCTAGTCTTACACTGCTAAATTAGGGACGGCTAGCACAGATAGCCCTCGAGTAGCTTTGTGCGAAATTACAAAACAAACAAACAAATATAATCATTTTAATACTAAATCGGCAATAAAAGTTTGGCCTAATAGTAAAACGACAATGTTAGAAAGATTGCTTAACGAAAATAGAACAGCGAGTAATCTACGAATCAGAATAAGAATAAAATGTCAATATATATCTAAGTATTATGAAGTCTCATTACCTTAGAATGTTACGTTAGAGCATGATTGTTACATTATTTATTTCGTTTGTTTGTTTTATTGGATTTTGCGTATACCAGCTATACCAGAGTTTCTGTGCGCTAGCCATCCTAAGTTCGACATGATAACTTAAGCCTCCCGCCAAATAACCAAAACGATTCACCGTCGGAATGTGAACTATTATTGTCTGAACAAAAAGAGGTATTTGACTACCACTTTTATAACTCACCTACATCTCCAGAGTACAGACACCAATTTTTTTAGGGGTGTTAATAAGACATGAACCAAGAAACTGAGCTATACAGTCCGGCACACTGTTCACTGACCACTTTCTTCCTTTATATACGTGTATTCATCATACAATTCAGGGGTAAAACTACACAAAGATAACAAGATAAAATAGGCTTGAGGGTTTATAAACACTTTATTGTATCGAGTTTCGCCAACCTCTAGTTCAGCAGTAAGTTGGGTAACTACAAATCGTGTAACTTTGTAACAGAGAGACATCAACAACGAATAATACTGAAAATTTAAAATTGTCTGCCAGATTAAAGGTCGCTTGTGTTTTGACATAGTCACTAAAATGCGACATTGAAAAAAGTGTAAATAACCTTACTTGACTGTGTTTAAAAAACGATACCCGCTCTCCTAATTTATATTTTTATTTTTTAATTTCTATTGCTATTCCTTTATTTTATTTTATTCCATTCTGTAACACTGACGAATTGGTGACTGATAGACGGTGCATCCCCACCGTAATGTGAGTCCTATTTCTTCAGTCACCTCCAAAACCAAGGACACATTTTATTATCCACCGTTGTAGCTTGTACCCTTGGATTCCTACTTTTTAAAGAAACGTGCAGCGTATTTTTAAAAAAAAATTAAAAAAATTCTTGTTAATTTGTTTTGGTTTATGGCTTGAATATTTTATGGTTACAATATGTATAACTATATATGTTTATAATTTGCACCTAAGCAGCATACAAGTCACTACTTACGGCAAGTGTTTTTTGAAATCCTGAAATGTTTGTTTGTTTGTTTTGGAATTTCGCACAAAGCTACTCAAGGGCTATCTGTGCTAGCCGTCCCTAATTTTGCAGTGTAAGACTAGAGGGAAGGCAGCTAGTCATCACCACCCACCGTCAACTCTTGGGCTAGTCTTTTACCGACGAATAGTGGGATTGACCGTAACATTATACGCCCCCACGGCTGGGAGGGCGAGCATGTTTAGCGCGACCCTCGGATTACGAGTCGCACGCCAATCCTGAAATGAAATTTAATTTCTTTAAAGCTAACTTTCACATCGATACAACAATAATGAGCAACAAGAGTTTTCTTTTGTAAATGCTGTGGATAAAATGAAGTAACACCTAGAAACGTAACTTATTTCAGAACCATTTTTGAAAAGTATTAATTTCACCCTCAGAAAAAAGGATGTAGTCGGTTTTAGTTAACAAAGTCCTACAACATAGGTTAAATTCTTGCAAAAATTACATTATTTATACGTATTACTATATACACACTGTACTTTAACTATTGTAATCACTATGTTTTAATTTAACTGTTTTGAAGGTAAAAGTCCTCTATTCAGAGAGTAATTTAAATATGTGGATATAATTATGGATATTAGTTTTCCAATACTATAATGAGATTTAGTGTACAGAGCAGTACACTCAGTTACTGGTGCCATCCAGATCACTTTCTTAAAATGGAACTTCCTTCATCAGATATTATTGAAAGTTAAAGCAATTCTATAACCTGGGGTCTTCTTTGTAACTCTGACATTCCTTTTGTATTCAGTTGTTGTTGTTTTTTAACAAAATAAAATTGTGTCTGGTGTCTGCTTCGATGGTGGGCAGAGCATATTATTTATCTTTGTGCTTAAATTCAAACAACAAAATGAAAGAAACCCGATAATCTGCACTCTTTTTTTTCTGATATTTATAAACACAGTTTAATTCAGGTATCAGGTGTTTTACGAAATGAAATAAACCCGATGACCTGCGATTTTTTTCACACATTTTCCATGTCATTATTATTTCAACTTTAATTAAAATAAAACAGCTGAAAATATGATGACTTGCTGGTGAATCAACATGTTTTTGGTAGTCAACATGGAGGTAAATTTGTTATTACCTGAAGTAATTAACATATTGGTATGTCGGAATTGGAGTAAGTGTCAAAAAATTTATTTAAGTTTTAAATTCAATCAAATATATTAAAAAAAACATTTATACATCACAGAGAAAAGAAAAGATCAGAGTATCGACTGAAATGCAATCATCGTATTTACACTTTCAATCGCTGACGCAAAGAAAATAAATACGTATTAACTTCTGAAACCGACCCGGCCAGGTGTGTTAACTTCTAAAACCGACCCGGCATGGCCAGGTGTGTTAACTGCTAAAACCGACCCGGAATGGCCAGGTGTGTTAAGGCGTGTGACTCGTAATCTGAGGGTCGCGGGTTCGCATCTTCGACGCACAAAACATACTCGCCTTTTCAGCCGTGGGGGCGTTATAACGTGGCAGTCATTATCCCACTAGTCGTTAGTAAAATAGTTGGCGGTGGGTTGTGATGACTAGCTGTCTTCCTTCTAGTCTTACACTGCTAAATTAGGGACGGCTAACGCAGATAGACCAGAGTAGCTATGCGCGAAATTCAAACAAACTAACCAAATAAAAAGAATATAACAACCTTTGAGGAGGCCTTTTTTTTTCCACAACGATTTGTGGTTCAATATACGCCTGAGGCGTTGTTGTTTCGAATTAAGCACAAAACTACACAATGGGCTATCTGTGCTCTGCCCACCACGGGTATCGAAACCAGGATTTTAGCATGTAAGTCCGCAGACATACCGCTGAGCCACTGGGGGCCCGCCTGAGCCAAGTAGAATTATTTGAAAACGTAGTGTATTATTATTCTAAATGGATTACGAATTTTATGATTATAACCAGAGGTTTTCTCTAGTAGTTAGAAGGAAAGGAAACTCATCTGCATACGATAAGAAATTTTCTTAAATAAATCTAGAAGTTTTATAAAGACCCCATTTAAAGCAGTTTTTTGCAACACTTTCTAACAATTCTAAAAATATAAATCCCAAAGGCCTGGCATGGCCGAGCGCGTTAAGGCGTGCACTCGTAATCCGAGGGTGGCGGGTTCGCGCCCGCGTCGCGCTAAACATGCTCGCCCTCCCAGCCGTGGGGGTGTATAATGTGACGGTCAATCCCACTATTCGTTGGTAAAAGAGTAGCCCAAGAGTTGGCGGTGGGTGGTGATGACTAGCTGCCTTCCCTCTAGTCTTACACTGCTAAATTAGGGACGGCTAGCACAGATAGCCCTCGAGTAGCTTTGTGCGAATTTCCAAAAAACAAACAAACAAACATAAATCCCAAACAAAATAAAATAAAGGTATCCAATAACACACAAGTATTGGATGATTTTTAAGTGCTTCAGTAGTAACTGGCCCATGCTGGACAAGGTTTAGAGGTGTTGAACTGAATATCTGATTATTTCTTTAGTGTGAACTGGTCCGTGTTGGGTAAGAGTTGGTAATTTTTAACACAATGTAGTAGAATGGTCCTTTAGTGTGAACCGGTCCGTGTTGAGTATGATTTGGTAATTTTTAACACAATGTAGTAGAATTGTCCTATAGTGTGAACTGGTCCGTGTTGGGTAAGATTTGGTAATTTTAACACAATGTAGTAGAATAGTCCTTTAGTGTGAACTGATCCGTGTTGGGTACAATTTATTGATTTTTAACATTGATTTAAAATAATTCTTCAGTTTCAACTGACCAGTGTTAGACAGGTTATGGATCTATTTGTTGATTTAAACACGCTTCAGATTTTGTTGTATTTGTGTATCTATATATCTTACATATATCTTCACATAAACAGTATTATGGATAATCGATGCGCTTCACCGAAACCCATTTCATGAGAATTGTTATTTTTTAACATTACCCCTCTTACCCCAGTGGCTCGGCAGTAAGTCACGTATCGAGGCTCGTGGTGAAAACACCATGTAGTCCATTGTATCGTTTTGTGCTCAATATCAAATAAACTTATAACAATAATCTAATGTACTACTTTTAATTAGCTTAAGCTGTACTTTAATCAGTCACCCTAATTTTGTATGTTGGTATTAAATGCTGTCGTCACTGATGAAATTGTTAGCCACTCTTTCAGGAAGTAGTGTTAGAAGTAGTGGTAAGTAAAGTACAGTCGATGTGTGCTGTTGTTATGTCTCACAATGAAATGTAAACAGGATTTGTATTTTCAACACTAATGTTCTTAAGAAAATATCTATTACAATAAAAATGATTTTTTTCTTCTCATTCTCATTTCAGACAAACGTAAACATACAGAAAAAATGTGAAATTGTTATACTAAAGTAACCTTTCAAATACATAAGCCACTAATGCTTTGTTTCTTTTAAAGTGCATCATCCTACGACGATCATGTGCTCAAACCCTCGCTAATCTGTTTAGAAAGTAGAAAGTTTTAAAGCCGCAGAAAAGCCAGCAAAGGCGCTTTATCGATTGGAGTGAAACCTTATTGCATTCAGCGAAGACACGCAGGGATCAATATGAACATGAAAATATACGAAATCGTCTGCTCTTTTTGTCTGTATCTTACTCAAAGCTTACCCAAATATTTCTAAGAATACTGAATTATAATGGAATTTGAAAAGAGCAAGTTACGTAAACAAACAATCAGTTTTATAAAGAGAAACTATATGTTATCTCGTAGTTATACTACAGTCAACTAAAGTAAATATATAAATATCTAACGTGTTTTCTAGATTTTTTAAATGACCAAAAATCATGGTTTATGAAACAAATTCACAAGAGTTATGTTAATTTTAAAGCGTGGAAAGAATTTATGAAATCTTGGATAATAATTTGAAGCGACTAGGTAAATAAAACAAATTCTGTACAAAGAACACTGTAGTTTGTGCCTTAGTTTTATTTAATATTTCTCTCTATATATATGCGTATATGTGTTGCTGACGAGGAAAGCCAGAGAACAAATAAAGGATGAGTTTTCCACTTCGGTATCTTGCCTACACATCCAGAACATGTAACACAAACATGCTTCTCCACTAAAGAACAACAAGTAACTGATAAAATGCGAATTAGTTTAACAATTTCTGTTGAACGAATATTACTGCTATTCTTTGCTAACATGTTCACCCTTTCAGCCGTGGAGACGTTATAAAGTGACAGTCAATCCCACTTTTCGTTGGTAAGAAAGTAGTCCAAGAGTTGGCGGTGGATGGTAATGACTAGCTGCCTTTCCTCTGCAAAATTAGGTACGGCTAGTGCAGATAACCCTCGTGTAGCTTTGCGCGAAAATAAAAAAAAATATACAAATGAAATAAATTATATTGCATTATTAAACTGAATAGTATAGAGAAAAATAACTAAACATTATCAGAATCGTAATAAACACGTAAATTATAAACTATTGCAGTGGGGGAGACACCTAAAATTATATTGACGAAACTGTCTTACTGTTTTAACAGAAACAAAAGTGTCTAAAATTACACTCGACTGCCGACCGTTTATTCACTATAACCTCTATTCATGCTTTTATACGATAAAAAATGAAACATAATTCAAAAAATAAATAAGTATTGTAAATAAACACAAAACTACTGCTGTTGTACATTGGAATTTCAAAACTGGAATTGTGTGTAAATTACAAATGTATAATTCTTATGCATTTAATAATTAATAAAAAAGACGTCGATAGCAACTATTCTGTTAACAATAATAAGTAGATGTAACTTAGTTATAAATAAAACGTCGACAGTAACTATTCTGTTAATAATGACGAGTAGATGTAACTTAGTTCCTCGTCAGCCAATTTTATGAATAGATTGTGTTTTAAATATGAAAGTGTTCTCATTATAATTATAATCAACCTATTTTGTTTAGAAATATATTAAAAAATTATATCAAAATAAATGTCAGTAGAAAATTTACGATGTAACTTTTCTGTAATATGATTTATGAAAACCGTTCATTGCTAGTTGTAGCATGTGAAGTCACAGGATGGAGTTACTTCATTAATGATGTGCAACTTTTTTCTCATATTATGAGAAATGTTTCCTTGCCTTCAGTCTAATGTATGAAAATAGTAGCAGTTACAGCATTTGTTCTTTTCTAACAATATTATTTGAGTTGTCTACTTGCATGTATATTTGGCAAAGATGGAACATTCTGATAAAGCACGTCCACACTTTTAATATACGAAGCCCATAAAATTTATGTTACATTCTAGCCGTTCTTCACCAAAATTCCACAAGAAAACTACTCGACGAAGATGCTTAAACTGTGAACTAAAACTCACTTTCTGGTCTCGTGTCTTGATACTTGCTTCACTAAACTTTATCCACTTCCTCAATCTCTGGTCTAATTTCTTAAGTTGTTACACTACTCTTTGTCCTAAATAAAGATATACAGAGAGTTTCTGCACTACGAATTATCCTATACAGATATTTCCTCACTTTTTGGACTAATTTCTTGAGAGTTTCTGTACTACGTTCTATACGTACATATAGTGAAAATTCTGTACAACACGATGTTCTATACAGGTATTTCATTACGAAAATATCAAATTTGAGTTTGATTCATATCACTATAGTAAAATATTGTGGTATTATGATTTAGCTTTGAATTGAAATTCAAACCACAATATCTGAAAGAACGCTCTTTAAACGAAATTATGAACATTTACAACACCACGCTTTCAGTAGTGAAAGATTCGTTTTCAAATAAGCGACTTAATATATACAGGGCACACTCGATTTACATTGATAAAATAAAAACGATTTGAACAACAACAAAACTACTGTGGATCTATTAGACAAAGTACCTGCTCAGTAAACAACAGAACTACTGTGGGTTAGTTAGATATAATAAATATGGATGTGTTGGATATCGTAAACAGCAGGATTACTTCGCATCCGTTAGACGTAGTAAATAACGGAATTATTATCGATCCGTTGAATAGCTTAAGGAGCCTGAATTTCTAATTCATACGTTAAAAACCTCAAGCATTAGTATGTACTTAAAATAAAATGCAAGGTACACACTGTTTTAACGTATCAATACTCGTACTCTATAGTGCTACAAAAACTGGGTAAATTGAGAATTTACTTAAGAACTGGTTCTAAAATGGTTTATTTTGTGTATATGCTTCAAATCACAAGACAAAATATTTTCGAAAAAATTAGGTCAATAAACTGATTATAGCGACTGAAACAATATTTGTTTTTAGGTTTAACTGGGATGTGAAATAACGAAACACTGTTCGTTTGCTTCTGAATTTCGCGCAAAGCTACACGAGGGCTATCTTCGCTAACCGTCCCTAATTTAGCATGCAAGACTAGAGGGAATGTAGCTAATCATCACCAGTCTCCGACAACACTTGGACTACTTTTTTATTATCGAATAGTGGAATTGACCGTCACATTATTATAATCACGCCTAAAAGGACATGCATGTTTGGTGCGACGAGGATCCAAATCCGCGACCTTCAGGTTACGAGTCCAGCGTCCTAACCACTCGGCCATGCCAGGCCAACGAGAGACCGACTTAGGAAAAACGTCGTAAATATACATACGTTGAATATGAGTCACATGCTGCAAACACTAGACAAACAGCGACTTTTCTACAATAGTATGTAACGCATAAAAACACAAGTTTGGTTTTCTTATCACTTGATAGGCCAAAAGGAAAATGATACAGTAATATATTATTAGTCAACGTAATACTCCAAGATAATATTTCATGAAATTATCACTATTTAAAACCACTTCAGAAAATTTTAAACTGTTATAATTATTATGTTATCTACCTTAGTGGTAAAATGAACTATTTGATTAAAATTATATTGAAAAGATATTTTAAATAAAAACTCCAACTAACAAGTAGTACGCGGATATAACTATCGGTATTTTAAAACTGGATGTAAGAAGGATATACGTGTTGGAGAATCACTTAATATCAGTTAAAATTCACTTAATGTTTGAACTACTCGAGTCAGTCCAGTGCTTTTTACGACTTTCATAATTATTATAAAATTGCATGACATCCTAAACTTACAAAACAAACAGAGCACAAAAAACAACATTTGTTTCCGAAAAATAATTCGTTCAGATGTTCAAAGCTTCTATGAGCGAGTGATATTTGGTTCCTAGTCAATGAAAAGCCTTCCCAGTCAGTGCGTATGGCCAATGGTAACCGGAAAGTTGCTCGGGGTTTTTCGTCGTAAGGAGGTCAAAGGTTGCACAAGTGATGTTCCGATTGAGTAAACAGTTTTGGCTTTTTTTCAGTATAATAGTTGGCAAATAAAAATTTCAACCTCTGTTCTATTTTCAGTACTGTTAAATATAAAACTTTTAACTGAAATGTTCTGGTTTATTTATTGATAAGTTGATTAATTCCGGTATTGTACAAAATATAATTTATATTGATATATTATGATTTTTTTAACAGTTTTTTATCTTATATGGAGCAAGAAAAGTAACTTATTACGGACATACAGATCCCCTCCCTTCGTCCTGGTACGAGAAAAAAACAACAGTATTTATAAACATGCAATCTGAGATCTGCAGTACGTTTCATACTGATTTCATTATATATTAAACCCATAAACTTATCGATTTTCTAACGTTAAATATTCACTTTTCTAGTAATATTTTTGATCAAGTTTCATTTTTCCCTTTGAAACGTATCTAATGAAACAATGTGCATATATCAACTTAAAGTGTAAATTGTGTGTTTTTTACTACTTATGACAAGAAAAAACCTTAATAGAAAATTAATTCCAAGTGTTGTCGTACGTACGTATTTCAAGCTATTAATATAATAAATGAATGGAAAATAAACATATAATGAAAACAGATTTACTCTTTAAGAATATATAGTAATGACTTCTCGACCTCCACCTCGCACCATCAAAACCCGGTCTAGTCCTTCGGTTAAGACTTCTAGGAATTCCATGTAGTTCTCTTCTCCTTTCTCCATCTTTGGTGGTCCTGGTAAGTTGATGATTATCAACTGTGCTCCATGAGATTTGTTAATAATGACGTCATTGAGCTTCACTGCGGTGTGCATACGTCGGACGTTGCTGTCATCAGGTTTAACGGACATTAACTGGTTAAAGGAATTGTCACTTCTTAGGTTTGTAGTTGGCTCTTCTCCAAAAGACTGTTCAGTTGCTTTTTGTGGGTATGATGTTTCTAAATGAGTTTTAATGTCAGTAAGAGAGCTCTGCGGTGTGTGCTCAGGACTGCACGTAAAGATGACTGGTATTTGGCTTGTAGCAGTTTCAACATCATGTCGTTCACTCATCAGTGGTACACACACTTCTCCTTCTGTTGTGTTGACGTGATGTGCGATGGGCTGAAGCGCATTTTCTTCATATGAAATTTCACTAACACCGAACCGAACTTTATTCTTTGAAAGACGTCGTGAAAGCTGTCGATTTTCCATTGCTGACTGCACGCTTTTCAGAGTTTCGTGTCTTGTGAGATGTAGCTGCTTAACCATTTCAGTGCGCTGTTCCATCATTAGTGTTCTTTCGTATGTATATGATGATATATCACTATCCACCATCTCAACTACTTCTACATCAGCATCAATGCGAAGATGATACAAAAAGGTTGCGAGATCTTTCTTCATTTGAATGCTGTTATCTTCAAGTTGAGCAACAGTAAATATCCGCAGCTTGCAGTTTTTCCACACTCTGTGCTGCTGAAGTAAGAACGGTATAAGCATCAAAAGACCACCATCTTGAACAATCCACCATACATCGATGTACCCCACTTTTTTCTCAGTACTTTCAGGAAAAAGATCCACTCCTTTGAGTACAAGGAGAGCATTTCTACTAACAGAAACAAGACGAATAGTATCGATAAAGACTTTCCACGATCGCTCGTCTGTAGATTGTCTCCACCCATTTGGCCAACCAAGAATAACAGTGTTGTGTTTCAGTCCTCCTAAACCGGCAGTCTGAATGAAATGACTAATGCCATTTGTGATGCTTTTATTCACTACCACTTCAGCAAAACCTTTAATTCTTTCGTTAGTCAAAATCTTCCTGAAAGACTGTTTTGCTGCTTGAGCTTCACCATACGTGTCTGCATAGTTGCCTTTTATCACAGAACAAACAAGAATTAGGCCCTTCCCTGCTTTCAACTGAGCAGCAAATGAGATAAGTTTTGGATAACGAAAATTCAAATCTTCATTCAACTCACACAGCACTAAGATCTGAGGCCTCCAGTTTTTGGTGTGTGGCTGACCTTCCTCAAGTCGTAATAGACTGAAACGAGCTGCTGACAATGCCAATCCACGAATACCATCACCCCATTCCTTCTCTGCTCCTCTAAATTCTATGTATTTATAAATACATCCAGCGATAAGCATAGCTCCAAGAGCATAGTACCAGCTGGATAAAAACATAACAAT
Source organism: Carcinoscorpius rotundicauda (assembly GCA_011833715.1). NCBI lineage: Eukaryota > Metazoa > Arthropoda > Merostomata > Xiphosura > Limulidae > Carcinoscorpius > Carcinoscorpius rotundicauda. The sequence continues at coordinate 109,579,137 of CM022394.1, read as the reverse complement.
TAAACACAGAACTACACCAAGCAGAGAAAGAGTCCAGTGATAAAACCTAAATCGTGGCCGCCAGTTTGGAGTGTGAAGTAAAGACTGTAGAGTACAAGCCAAATTAACAAACATGTAGCACATCAGGAAAAACATAGTTAAAATAGGAGCTATAAAGTCCAAGTTTCCAATTAGTATCCCACATTCACAAATAACCAAAGTTAGAAAAATAGCATACACCGGTTCATTTCTAGAAGAGCTATATTCAAAACAATTTAGGAAAGGAATAATTTCGTCTTTAGCAATGGCCTGCATCAGACGTGGAGCACCTGTCAGTGATTGCAAACCTGCTCCAATTGTTGAAAACAACGAGCCAATAACAATAACTATTGGATGTGGCCAGGCCAGAGCAGCAACAGCTAGTTGTCCACGCACACTTTCACCAAACTTGTCTCGAATAAATAGGTTGTTAAAGGACCCAGCGAAAAGGAGAACTCCAGAAAGATAAATTATTGATGTCGTAATCTGAGCTGCCAAAGTCCCAATTGGAATCGACTTTTGAGCATCTTTTAGATCTCCAGATCTATTTGAACCAGCCATGATGCCTGTACAGGATGGAAAAAATATAGCAAGTAAGACTGTGAATGATGACGTAATATCAACGGAAATGTGATTGTATGCTTTTGTTTGATACAAAGTAGGGTCCATTGATATTGAAACAATATCTCCTTTGTGTCTGTATCTAGGTTGTACATTGGTAGTAAAGGTACCTGATCCTAAACCAGGAATTCCTAACATTTCTTTGACATCATTTTGTAAGAAGTAAGGGTCACATTGAACAGTGTTATTCAGGTCACTGCTAGTCTTACAGTATATGTTGTAGAGCGACCCACTGACGTTGGGGTTTTTAGAACATGAAGAAAATTGTTCACTATTTAATATTCGGTCTCCAAGGATACACACTTTCAAGTCCTGCCGTCCATTAAAATTCACAAAAATACCAACATAAACCAAAAGAATAGACACTAACACACATATAAGTGCTACTGGAGCGAACAAACTTACAAATTTAACTCCAATAAAAACAAATGTACCAAGAATTATCAACAGTATTGTTCCATAAACTCTAAAGTTATTGTACATAACATTTGGGTCTTTACCTAATTCTCCAAAGATCGAAAGCTCGGGAAAAATATACAGTAAGAAAATCTCCACAGCTCCAGTAATATACATTGCTCCAGCAACAGAAGTTGCAAGATAAAACAAAACTCCAACAGCACCTCCAAATTCTGGGCCTAATGCTCTTGATATCATAAAGTATGAACCTCCTGCTGGAACAATACCATTGGTGGCAATAGCACTCAATGACATACAAGTAGTGAATGTGACACAACAGCTCAAAAACACAATAAAAAAACTTTCTACCACGCCTGCAGTTCCAACAATCCAGACTAGACGAATAAAGAACAAAACTCCTAATATGTTCTGAATGCATGGAAAGTAAACGCCTGAAATAGTTCCTAAATTGGCTTTTTTCGGAGGTTTAGCACTAGTACCACTTCCTTCGGTGACGGATGGCACAGTGGCGTTGTAGTTAGCAAGTGTGCTGAGCAGGCTGGCCACCCGTTGATTTTCAGATGTTTCTTCGTGAAAAAGGTACATATTTCTTTCGTATCCTGAAATATTTCCATCTTCAAGAATAGCATCTTCAGAATTATGAGTACGCACATCTGACTCGATAAATTCGTCACCGGCCAAGGAAGTGGCCTGCGATGTTGTCCCACAGCTTACTTCTTCATTTCCCGAAGGAAGAGGATTTTCCTTTGGTTTACTTACTGTAAATTTAGACGACATTCAAAGTGAATTAGATGATGTCTTAAATTGCAGTTACAGTTTCGATATCAGATCTTGACAAGCAGAAACTATCATTCAATGTCAAGATATGAGCAACGAAAACTTCTCGAATGTAAGACCAAAAACGATCGAGCAACGCCAGAAACAACCGGTTATAAAACGAATTCTGCGCATGGTCTTCAAGAGTCGTTTGGAGAAGTATTTCTAACATTTAGCGCCATCTAAAGGTTGCAGAGAAATAAATTAATATATTTTAATAACAACAGCTGTTATATTTGTAATTTTAGAGATTAGTGTTAGGATGCAGTATATAAGAGGTTAATACTTTGTTAGGCTACTGTATATACTACTAACAATATATGTGTTAGTTTTATACGTCTTTCTCTGTTATTTTGAATAAACAGACAAGATAGAAGACAGCTAGTCATCAACACCCACTCCAAACTCTTGATATACTCTTAATTAAATAGTACAAATCGCGATTTATCTGTGGTGGTGGGGAGAGAGATCAAATAGACTTGAGACGTGGACCGAAGGATTTACAATCTTACTCGCTAACATTCTGCCCACGTCCGGGCTATTTTCAGATAAATAAGAGAGAAGGTATGCAACATTTCCATTCGCAACAATAGTTAATATATCTTATACTTAAACCTATTTCTAATATCCTACGTGAATGTAACTTTACTGAGTTACAATTTGTTTGTTTGTTTAGAATTAAGTACAAAGCTACTCAATGGGCTATCTGTGCTCTGCCCACCACGGGTATCGAAACCCGGTTTTTAGGGTGTAAGTCCGCAAACATACCACTGTGCCACTGGGGGGCATGAGTTACAACCTATAGTAGTTTTTTTAAAATAATAATACTTCTCAGAAGGAGCTGTGTTACTTTCGTTAGTAGTCCCGGCATGGAGGGTCACGGGTTCGCATTCCCGTCACCCCAAACATGCTCGCCCTTTCAGCCGTGGGAGCGTTATAATGTGACGGTCAATCCTACTATTCGTTGGTAAAAGAGTAGCCCAAAAGTTGGCGGTGGGTGGTGATGACTAGCTGCCTTCCCTCTAGTCTTACACTGCTAAATTATGGACGGCTAGCGATATAGTCCTCGAGTAGCTTTGCGCGAAATTAAAAAAAGAAACAAACAATACCTTCAACTGAATGTTTTAAAGTTCGACGCCCGGGGTTTTCTAGAAAAATATGCTTAATATTAATTTTTGATAATCATAGAGGTATAAGAAGAAATACCACTCTAAACGTGAGAGACTCGTCGGTCGTTCTAGAAGAAAAACACATGGTATTTCAGCGGTCAACAGGCCGCACGAACGTGTCATTTCTGGTTAGTAGTTGTTTGTGTGCGCACTTTGACATTATTTTTGTTTTCAATATTACTTTTCGTCGTTATGACAACAATAAGTTGTGTAAATAACTCAAACATATTCTGTTATATTTGTAGTAAATTTGTTAGAGAATTCGTCAAAAAAAAACGTACTGTGCGTATTTTGGAACGAAACTTGGAAACCAGGACAAATCATGAGCTCAAAACAAAGCTTCCACCGTTTTTGTTGAAATGTTGAGACAATGGACTAAAAGTAAGAAAAAGTCTTTGCATTTTGAAATTCCAATGGTGTGTCAGGAGCTTAGAATCCGCGGATATAACTGATATTTTTGCTCATGTAATGTACAATGCTACAATACCCGAAATCACAAGGAAAGGTCTTTTCTGAACCTTGGATGTGCTATAAGATCTGCTGGTCATGGACATGACGTACGTGTACCAACATCATCAGAGAGTCTTGATACAGGTTCGACTGATTCTGATGTTAATAGATATGTTAGGAATTGTTTTTAACCTGAAAAGTCTGATAATCAACAACTTTTCACCCAAGCTAAACTTAATGATTTGGTAAGAAATTTGGGTCTTCCAAAGTATGTTTCAGAGGTTTTGAGGTAAACAAAATAATAATTTGATCTAAGTAAGAATCTTTTCTTATGGATTTGTAAAAAAGTCCTTACGTGTTAGAAAAAAAATATATTATTTTCGAAATTTGCGTAGCTAAATCATGGGCAAATCCGTTATTAAAACCAAAACAACTTTTATGAGGTTTAAATTCGCAGTCTTGTCTTATTTAGAAAGGTGAAGTTGAAGAATTGAACTGTTAAGTAATTATATTATTGTATATAACCTAATATACACAATGTATAAACGTGTGTTTTGTATTGTTCAAGTCTTTTATTTATAATACCAGTTCGCGAGTTTCACCCATAGCCTGTCATTCATAACAGCAATTTGTGCGTTTCATACACAGCCTGTCATTCATAACAACAATATGAGTTTCACCCACAGCCTGTCATTTATAACAGCAATTTGTGAGTTTCACCCATAGCTTGTCATTCATAACAACAATTTGTGAGTTATACCCATAGCTTGTCATTCATAACAACAATTTGTGAGTTATACCCATAGCCTGTCATTCATAACAACAATTTGTGAGTTTCATACACAGCCTGTCATTCATAACAACAATTTGTGAGTTTCATACACAGCCTGTCATTCATAACAACAATTTATGAATTTCACACACATCCTGCCATTCATAACAACAATTTGTGAATTTCATACACATCCTGCCATTCATAACAATAAGTTGTGAGTTTCACCCATAGCCTGTCATTTATAACAACAATTTGTGAGTTTCATACACATCCTGTCATTCATAACAATAATTTGTGAGTTTCACCCATAGCCTGTCATTTATAACAACAATTTGTGAGTTTCATACACATCCTGTCATTCATAACAATAATTTGTGAGTTTCACCCATAGCCTGTTATTTACAACAACAATTTGTGAGTTTCATACACATCCTGTCATTCATAACAATAATTTGTGAGTTTCACCCATAGCCTGTCATTTATAACAACAATTTGTGAGTTTCATACACATCCTGTCATTCATAACAATAATTTGTGAGTTTCACCCATAGCCTGTCATTTACAACAACAATTTGTTTGTTTCATACACAGCCTGTCATTCATAACAACAAATGCTGAACTGTAGTTCTAACTTGATTTGGATAAATAGATATTTTGTTTCGTTGAGAAATAAACCTTGTTAGAAATATAAAGTAAAAGAGTAGAAAACCTAATTCAATAATGCTAAGAAATAGCAGTGGCGTCTATAAATTCAAGCATATTTATAAAATCCACTTACATAGTTCTGCCCACCAGTGGCTCAGTAGGAAGTCTGAACGCTTATAACACTAAAAACTGGATTTCAATGCTCGTTGGAACAGCTTTGTGCTTAACAAATAAATAAACTTAAAATTATTTTAAAAACTAGCAACACCATAAAATTCGATGAATATATAAGCCACAGATAAAGGAACACTAATAATTCAACTCTTGGTACTTGATGTGTGTGTGTAGATTATGCATGAGTAAAACATGATTCCATTGTTCTTTGGTTTGTTTTTAGAATTTCGCGCAAAGACTGAAGAGTTCTTTTAAGTTAACTATTTCTCTGTTCTCTTGCGGATGTACTTGTACAGTCGACCACAATGGATAACTTTTCATCTAGACAGCCGGGTTTTTCGGAGTCTGCTACGTTGGATGTCTTTATTATCTTGTTCGATTCCATTCTGGTTCTTTACTCAATGTTCATCCTCTGTTGATGTAATTTTTCACGTAGAATACAGGAATTTCTTGGCTTCGTGGTGTTTTCAGGTAAGACCGATTTCCCAACGAGTATTAGATGAACAATCCTACAAATTATAGTAGATTCGATCAATAAATAACGTGATTATTCTATAGTTTATAACTTTGCTAAGTTTCTCTAAATGATAAAAAATATTTATTATAATAAATAGACGAGAATACAGTATTTCTACCTATAAAGACGAAATAACAGTCCTTTGTAATAGCTTGTGGTGGAAAACATATAGTGTACCCAAATGCTTTACATTGGTATCCCGCATCTCTGTTTCAGAATTAAGTCTATCTCCAATATGTAGTATGTTTATTATTCAACTGTCATGTTGTGTACAGAAGCTTCCAACATTCAGAATGGCTTTGAACTTTAATATTGCTCGAACATTACGTTCATTTGTCGTTTGTATCAATTCATCTCATGAGGCAATTTGTGAATAAGAGAAGCTGTAGAACAAGTGTTAATTTATATGTTTAACTACTACCTTAATCAATATGTTTAAAGGTGTCTCATTAATGAACTCATTACATTGGTGCTTGTTTTGATAATACACTCCACAGTTGCTACAAAGTGCGAAAGGCCAAGCTGTCCTAGGAATAATATACTGGCTGAAACTACATGTAACTATTAAAGTAAACTGGACTTCTCTGGGTTACATATAAATTGATTATAATTGGCACGTTTCGAATCCTGTAATAAGATAATTTTGTTTTTCAAAATAGACTCGTATGTTAAGAAGCAAAGGTGCTTTGCAAGCATGCTTGTTTAATGTTAGTTTTTGTCATAGCATTCTTACCTTACCAGCTTAGTTCATAATGGTTCTTCAACGGATGTTTGGCAACAAAAAATCTAGAAATGCAAACTGAATCTGATGACTTGCTGTTTAATTTATCTTTACAATGTGAGAAAATGAAAAACCAAATTAAACATAGAAACAACTGTTTACAAGTTAATATGTGCTCTCCCAGTGAAAGTGAGAGCCTGAATCTTTAGACGGTTCAAGTTACGTTCGTAAGGAGACGTTGTATTAACCGGATAAACACAGACCGATAGAGAAGTCTTTTAGATGCTATAAAAGAAATTAACATGCGTTGATTTAACAACTTTAGTCCGAAGATGGTTGCAACAACAAAAATAATTAAACATAGTGAAACTGTTTTTCTGATTAATTCTAGAAATAACAGACAATTGCGTATTTGTTTGGTGCTTTTTGGCGTTTTGTGAAAATTATTACTAACGGGAAGTTTGAACTTTTCCTTTGTGTGAAAGCCACGTAGTTTGAATAATTTCATTAAACATGTGATAAATGTGCCACTACTAGTCCATAATCACTAATCAATCATATAATGTATATCATTCACCACACCATATCCTATTAACTTCATGAGTAGACAAAAACACACGCTTAAGAAAAGAGCAGAAATAAACTATAATCAACATTTCTTGAGCATAAAGATACGTCATGTAAGTACACCGTGAATAGGCAGAGATATATTTCTTTGTCTTTGTTTAAGAGGTTTGGATACTAATAGAGTACAGATTAATTTTTATTATATATAATAAATAACAAAACTTCCTATAAGATGTTGGTTTTACTGAATTTTTTAACGTATCAGGTCTTTCTCAGCATACTATTACAATAACAAATGATAGGAAAATATGTCAGAATATGAAAAATACTCTCTTTCATAAATAAATCAGAAAGTAAAACATACTGCCCCTTTTACACCATCAGACACATTTTATTTTGAGTGTAACTACCTACTATACTGTTATTAACTTATTTTACTTCGTGAGAGACTGTTATTGTGTATTTACAACAACCATGTTGTATACTGGCTGTGATACCTGGACAAAAGTTATGTGAAGTCATAATTAATAATGGTTATCTTAGGAGAATAAAAGTTACATTCTTTACATGGAATTGCAATAAAATGCCCATGAAAACTGCAAGATACAAAATCGCAAGTTTGCTCATATTTCTGCATGAACCCAAGATTAGAGTGGAGGCAGCTAGTCATCACCACCCACCGTCAATTGTTGGACTACTCGTTCACAAATGAATAGTGGGAGCGACCGTCATATTATAAAGTTTCCACAGCTAAAAGGGCAATCATCTTTGGTGTGACGTGGATTCGAACCCGCAACCGCTGGATTACGAATCGAGTGCTTTAACCACTTGGAAATACCGAGTTTGATTGATAAGCGTTGGTCACAGTTATAGATTCCAAGGTTTATAGCACACCAACTGTTGCAAACGAAAAATATACATATGCTGTATCCCCATATCCATATACGTTGCCAGCAATACAATAAATATAATACATGCATTCTGTCAAACAATTGTACCAGCTGAATAATTGTAAACGTATATAACACAATCAATATAAATAACCTTGCGATCTTAACATTACATAGCACGTAAAAGTGCATCAATACAATTTTTTAATCTAGCTAGCTCTTCCCTGATCAAACGTTAGCTTTTCACCGACGATTTATAAAAATATTAACATTCGATGTTAATCTGGTGAAGCTCAAACGTTCCACGTCAAAAATGTGAAGTTTTCAATTAATAAGAGCTAATAACAGATATAGCTTCCAAGATTTATAGTCTACCAACTTTAGTAGACAAGTAATATATACCATATTTTGGTGCGTGACATTTGTTAATTTTTATAAGCGTGAGATGAGTTTCTAGAATTTCAGTTTCCACAACACTGACGATACAGTGACGTATACTTACACACATACAGTGTTGATTCTTAAACTCTTGATGTCTAGAATATTCTACAAATTTACTGAATAGGCAGGAATTTTGCATATTTAACAGTGTAAGTTACATACAATTCAAATATATATTTAACTAAAACAAATATCATTATCAAGATAGATATCTAATGCTATATCCGTCACAACTGCAACAGCACTTCTTTAAACACAGAATTTATAAAGTAATGCAAAATAATCATAATAACAGACATCAAAATTAACAAGTTTGAACTGTGTACACGTTTTCACAAACCAGCAAAGAATATTTACAATTTTACGTTCCATGTAAACATCAATACTAGACGTGTTAGATTTTTAAACACTGAGTTTATTTATTTTAGGCCTAACATCAGTAAAGTCTTTACCAAGTATGACCCCTGTTCGATAAAGAGACAAATTAATTAATTGTGCACATTTTCATGCTTTAGTCGTTCAAAGCTAAAGTTTATCGTGAAACTAACACTAGATAAATGTATAATGTTAAACTCTTTCACAAACTTTGAAAAGTTTTTATTCTACTGTTGTGCAAAATTTATATTAAAGTCAATTTACATTCGCCTTTTGCTCACCTGAGTGTGCACGCAGGAGCAATTAGATAGTAAGGTTCGTCGCATTTTCAGGACAATCAAAACCTAAGAATTATGATATATTTTATTTTAAATAAAATATTTCTAACTTCTGTGAATATCCTAACATTAAATGGAAATCATTAAAGAAGTAATTTCATTTAAAGAGTTGGCAAACAGAGTTGTTGTTTTTAATTAAGCACAAAGCTACACAATGGGCTATCTGTGCTCTGCCCACCACGGGTATCGAAACCCAGATTTTAGCGTGTAAGTCCGCAGACATACCGCCGAGCCACTGAGGGGGCAGGTATACAGACCTAAAGATATAATCCATTATTGTATAACAATCTTAAATTAATATAAACAACAACAAACGTGTTGGTGGAAAGAGTGTGTGTTTTCTTATAGCAAAGCCACATTGGGCTATTCTGCTGAACCCACCGAGCGGGATCGAACCCTTAACTTTAGCGCTGTAAATCTGTACTAGCGGAGGACATGAAGGGAAGAAATATCAGATAGGTTATGGAATATTTACATGATTTATGCAATAGATAAATCGTCACTCTCGCCGATAAAGCAGCTAACTATGTTGATTTCAATTATAAAAATATTTATGTTGTAACTTTATGGAAAGAGCTATGATTTAAATTTAAACCATAAAATATTCGAATAATGAGTGTATAAACAGGTTTAAATCATTAAAAAATGTATCATACAGCAAGACGTTGCAGTTTTATCATACTTTGTTATACATTGTGTAAAATATTATGATATAATACCTAAATTATTTCAATAATTCTTAAAGTACATAAAGTATCATACATGTTTATTACGGGTGCTAGAAAGATACAACTACGAATTTATAAACTATAGTAAGTTATGGTCTGTCTGCATATATTAAAAAACATTTAGACAAATACTGTAATGTTACCAGTGAGAGAAGACGAGCATTGATCCGTTCATACTAACATATATAAACACTGTTTATGAAAAACACGCTCAACTTATTTATTTTGGCAGGTAGAATGTATTTGTAAATTAAATGAATTCTATAAAATGTAACTGAAAACACTTCAATATAAATCACGATTGAACTCATGATACACTAGCAGGAACATCTATGCCAATATCAAATGATACATAATACAGAAAGAATATATTAGCAATGTTATACAAAGCATTCACATTTAAAATTATTCATTACAATGGTATGAAAGGGCAAGGTTAATTTCTGGAGCTTTGTAACAGAACAAACTTGAACGAAATCTGTTTAAATAGAATTTGGATATTGATCTTCGTGAACGAATTGTTAGGAACATATGCTTTTAGGTGAAACGATTTGTGTACTTTGTTTGGTTTGTTTTGAATTTCGCACAAACCTGCACGAGAGCTGTCTGTGCCAGCCATCTTTAATTTAGCAGTATGAAACCAGAAGAAAGGCAGCTAGTAATCACCACCCATCGCCAATTCTTGGGTTACTTTTTTTCAACGATTAGTGTGATTGAGTGTAACTTTTAACAGCCCCACGGCTGAAATGCAGAGCATGTTTGGTGTAATGGGGATTCGAACTCACTACACTCCTATTAGGAGTTGAGCGCCGTAACCACCTGGCAATGCTGGGCCCTTTGATTTAGTAACTACCACCATATGTAATTTATGGATTTAACTAAGAAAACAAAAAAGACAAAATTAATTATTTTTGATAAAAAAATGTGGCTTGTGTAAAGTTGATGGATCAAGAAATGTACACATAGCAATTTTTGACTCTGTTTTTAATTATTTTTGTATTTTCCATTTGTTTGTATTAGTGTTTTACAGGAATAGTTTGATGTCACACGAATGGCTCAAAGAACACAATTTTTGTTTGTCTTCTTTATACTTCCGGTAGGTCTGAGGCTTTATAACGCTAAATGTCGGGTTTTGATACCAGCAGTGGGTTGAATACAAGGAAGCCCATTGTGCAGTTTTGTATTGAACAACAGACAAAATATTTTTTGTTTATAAGTCACAACCTACTAGCGCCTGCCATCTTTTACAACCTTTAAAAATCTCTTGTTATATGTTAAATCAATTGGTTTCCTTTGTTTTGTGTCTCACGAACTATTGGCTTATTGCCAAAAGGAAAAAAAAGAATCAAAACTTCTAAAGTTATAGTGTTTTTATAGTATAGATGGGCGAGTTTTTACAGTGAGTCAAATAAGACTTTACTGTTTTGTAACGATTTTTTTTCATTTTTATCAATTTGCTTTTGATTTTGAAAGGCCAAATTCTGCCCACATACAACAAGAACAATAAAAAATTTAGAAGTCACTTCAAACAGCAAAGTTTACAGCAAAGAAATCAATTTCGATCAACGTTAAATCTTATTAGTTCAGCAACTCAATAATCTTTTGGAAAACTAGTGCGACAAAACATTCATTATTGAGCCATTTTGATACGTTCGATTAACCTTATTGGATGAACTGTTGTAGGAAAACATTACAGAATAGGTGATGGCAAAGATAGATCTAAATACAGGGTGGCCCGTAAGTCCCTACCCATCCATATGTTATTAAATTATATTCAATTTCGCATGTATTTTAAATTTATTTCTTTTTTTCAGAGAAATATGGCCGATGTAAGCAAATTTACACTTGAAGAGCGTGTTGTGACAAGTACGTGAGTATATGAGTGCAATACTGGTGACACCCTGGATACATACGAAATATGGATGGGTAGGGACTTACGGGCCACCCTGTATATAACTTGCTAAAAAAAAGACAAAAGTTACTATATTCATCCTGTCTTCTAATACGTTAGAAACATAATGGTTGATCTTCTCACATGATGTATTAAATAACATATGCAAGTTTTACAACATTTTTTTTATGTTTGAATCATAAATGTTCATTTACAAACTGATTGAATTGAATTTTTAAAAAAATAAGAAACTTTTCAACCTTTGAATTTAATTATTTAACTATTTTTGTTTTAGTGCTGCTTTGTTTATATGACAGAGAAAAAATGAAAGATATAAAAGCATTTCCTTAAGTCATGTAGAATGTTACAAAAACAAATATTTTATTTATTACTGACACTAATTTATTCTGTAAATAATGTAACGTTAACAGACCCAGTTTAAATAACAAAATTTCTGTTGTGTGGGAAGTGTTTTGACTCTCTAAGAACATCGTCCTGAGGAACCGTCACTGTAATACACGTTGGCAAAGACTGCATAGATCAATCATACAGTATTTAACTTAACTAAAGCCTGAAACGATATGTTAGCTATTTTAATTTCTTGTGTTTGTATTTCTTCGTTCGATATACTTACAAAAACATTATGCTTATTGTGGTTAACAAACATAAATACAGCGTTATTATTCTTATATCAAAAGATATACCATGATTATAAAGTAATTCTGTTTCATTGCTTCAGTTGTAGCTGAAACTCACGGCACAAAATATGCAGATGTATGTGTGTGAAAAAAACATCATTATCATACAGTATCAATTTGTTAGTATAGTAGTATACTAGATACCTAACATTTACTTTATTTATCTCAGTGACTAAAAGATAGCGCTTTAAGGGTTTTGTTTTCGGTTTGTTAACGGAGATAACAACTGGCTGTCCGAATTCCGTGCAACGCTTCGTCTCGCTTCGCTTCTTCTTTGTGGGTATTTAGGTATGTTTAATTTTTAAATACCCTGAAAGATCAAGTGCTCAAGACCTCTTCCTCTATCCCTAGCTTTCATGTTGGCTGCCAGTATGAATTTGTTGTTGTTGTAGTACTTTTGGGTCAGAGTATTCCACAATACTCCGGCCCTTTTCAGGGCAATGTCCATGTATTGTCTTGATTTGCCCTTTTTTATTTCCTTTATCCATTTATTGTTACTTCTCCTCTTTTATTAAATTTTTCTCTTTTATTCCATTTTTATTTTATTTCTTTGTTCACTATTATTCGTATATATGTATATATTTTATTTTTTTCACATATATATATTTATTTCTATATTCTTTTTCCACAGATATACACATATATATATATTTTTCCATATATATTTATCGGAATATTAAAATAAAATAAAAAGAAAGAAAAAGAAAACATAAAAAATAATAAAACTAGTTTTAAGCGTCTAGTGCGTGAATGGCCAGTTTGTTTCATATTTCTTAAATATATATTTATAGGAGTTACTTAGAACAATGTTCATCATGCACATCGTATCTGTCGAGATTACACATCAAGTCGTTTTTATGCCAATTTTTATAAAGATATCAATAAATATCTTACAGATATTGTCTCTATGTTTGCATACTTGTGCATGAATGTGGATGAAGTACAATGTGGTATTTTATAAGCTGAATTTTGTACTATTTGTAGTTTCGCTAGTTGTTTGGGTGATATGTTTATCTAGGTTGGGAAATGCGTATTCTATTATAGGTCTAATGTACGTTTTGTAGATTCTTATTATATTATCAAGCGATGTTCCTTGATTTTTACCTGGAAGACTTCTTGCATAATTTGGTCTTTTCCAGATTCTAGTCAGGATATTGTTTGTATGCTGTATCCACGTTAATTTGGTGTTGTAAGTTAATCCTAAAAATTTAGCAGAAGTAGCAGTCGGTAAAAGTGATCCATTGATATATAACTTAAGTGGATCTATTTTGAGTTTATTTAATCTGCTGAATAATATTACTTGGGTTTCCGAAATATTTATTTTTGTTTTATATTTCTGACAGTATTCTTTTAAATTATTTACGACTGGTTGGAGGTTTTTTACTGCTATTGAATGAGAGGTAACCGCTACATTGTCAGCAAATTGTGATGCAAAACCTAAATTTAGGTCCGACAGTGATATATTACTCACATACATGATAAATAAGATAGAGCTAACTACCCCTCCCTGTGGGACTCCTGCCTCAGGTGAAAAGGACCCCATTCACATTTACTTATTGTCCAGAGAGTTAGATAGCCAGTGAATAGTTTCCTGGGGTAAATCAATTTTCGTTAAGCGGTGGGTAAATCCGTTATGCCACACTGTGTCAAATGCCTTCTCAATGTCGAGAAAGAAAGCTACAATGCATTCGTTTTTGTTAAAGCTGTCTGTAATTGTTTCTGTTAATCTGATTAGGTGGTCTATATTTTTAAATCCTTTTAAATTCCGAGTAATTTTTAATTTACTTTTAAGTATATAGAAAGTCGGTTACTAATTATTCTTTCTAAAATTTTACCAATGAAACTGGTAAGGCTAATTTGGGAGTAATTGTTTGGTGTATTCGCTGTCTTTCCGTCTTTCTGGAACATTAATATTACTGCTTCCTTCCAAGAAACAGGGATATACATATACGGCTAATAATAACAAATTTAATAAGGCTTTGAGGTGTTCATATAATTTCTGAGTACCATGTTTTAGCTTGTATGCCATCTTCTCCAGGAGCTTCGTTTTTGTGTTTTTGATAGTTGGTAGCACTTCCGTCACGGTTATATCTTTTATTAGTTGATGAGCGCTCCAGTCTACTGTTTTCTCTGGTTTTATTAATGTGTTTACTGGGAATTTTGATATTATATGATTTTGTTATGTTCAGTAACATTATTGACTCTATTATAAAAATATCAGTTCATGTCTGTTTCATGGTGTGTTTTAAACGCGTTTTGTAGGTGGTCTTTAAGTATCTCTACTTTTTCTATGTTAGTGTAAGCTGTTTTGTCATGTGATTCGAGTGGTGGGTACTCTTTGTTTTTCCTGTGTTAGTATACCTTTTCAAGTGTGTCCAGAATTGTTTTGGATCTGTTTTGTGATTTACTTTTGAGCAGAAGGTGTCCCAACTGTCTTGTTGTCAGATTTGATATTTTATTTTATTTTTTATAATGTTATTGGTGTTTTTATTGTTGGGTTTCCATTCTGTATGAACTGTGCGTAGTTTTCTTCTGTCTTTTATTAGGTGTATTATTTCTTAATGTGGTTGCCATGTGTTGTTGTGAAGTGTTTTTGTTTCGGTGTTTAGCTGTTGGCTGCATGGTTTAGGTGCTCAGAGATTATATGACTACATGTATCTATATCTGATGTGTCCGAGGGGAAGTTTAGAACTTCAATTGGTACAGTTTGGTCTATGACTGTTTTAAATAGTGGACAGTTAGCTTTTTTATAATATTTATCTTTTACTTTAATTTTGTTTAAGTGAGGGGTGAGATTGAAGACATACAAGACTGGGAGGTGGTCACTGTCTATATCGTGACCGACAGAAAAGTTTACGAATTTAGGACTCACATTATACGAACACAGACATAAGTCCAGTATTTCACTGGTGCCATGTGCGTACAAGATATGCGTCGGTGTTGTATCATTTAACAAGATCATATCAGTTCCAGCTAGAAATTTATAAAGTATTTTATCATTAGGGTTTGTACATCTACAGTTAAATGTGATACGTTTAAACCGATAAATTGTTTGTTTCTTTGTTTTGGAGCTTCGCTCAAAGTTTAGCAGTGTAAGACTAGAGGGAAGGCAGCTAGTCATCACCGCCCACCGCCAACTCTTTTACCAAAGAATAGTGGGGTTGACTGTCACATTATAACGCCCCCACGGCTGGGAGGACGAGCATGTTTGGCGCGGCGCGAGCGCGAACCCGCGGCCCTCGGATTGCGAGTCGCACGCCTTACGCGCTTGGCCATGCCAGGCTCAAACAGATAAATGCCCAAGGCAAAGACAAAAAAATGTTAATTGATACTAATTTTCTCCATGGAATAAATGCTTCCGTTAAAGTTTATGAGGGATTTACTATTATAAACCTATTTTAATATTAATGTTTGTCTAATTTAAGTTTATATTTAGAAGTGTACACAACTTATACTGTTAAATCTGTATAGCGAAATTCCCAACTATTCACTAAAGTTGTCGAGTATTTGCGAGTGCAAGAATCAACAATACATGTATGTACATAAACATGTATCGTCAGTATTGCTGTGCAAAATGAAATTTCTAGTAACTTGCCTCATGCTTATAAAAATTAGCAAACGTGACGTGCCAAAATACAGTATACATTAATGGTGTGCTAGCCATTGATATACTAGTTGATATGCTATAAACCTCAGAAGCTGTTAGTTATCTGTGATTAGCTCTTATTAATTAGGAGCTACAGATTTTTGGGCAAAAACGTTAATAGATTTCAAATATTACAAAATTTTAGCCCCCCAGTGGCTCAGCGGTATGTCTGCGGACTTACACGCTAAAATCTGGGTTTCGATACCCGTGGTGGGCAGAGCACAGATAGCCCATTGTGTACCTTTGTGCTTAATTCAAAACAACAACAAACAAAATTTTTAATTTCAGTGAATTTACATCCGATATTAATATTTTTATGAAAACATTATATAACTTCATTAGTGAAAAATTTGTCCAGTAATAAGCGTGTGCCCAATGAAATCACAGAGCTAGCTGGCTTCTTGTTAAGTGAATTCATCTAAATGAACGTGAAATTAATTCGCTCCTCGGGAGCCCTGGAAAGATATCAAGGAAGTTCCGGACCAGATAAAAAAAAACTCGATATTGTTTGTAACTTTGTAAAACTTTCGTACCACAGGTTATTATTTGTAATCGCTATTATTTCAACTTGTAAAATTGGTTGTGTATCAAAATATATTTGTGCCAAAAACGAAAATGCGTATATCACTCTTGTTGGCAAGTATTATAAATTGAATTCATATCAACATTTATTTAACTTATAAATTTAAATTACAATTAAACTCAATTTTAGGCTATTTGAAATTGCACTATGTAACAGGTTAAATATATAAATGACTTAAAAGCGACCTTTTCGTTCTTTTGCGGATACGAAGTCCACAGTTATTTTAGAGAAGTCCAACTTGCAGCAGATATTATGTTCAGGTGATATTTCAAGTGGGCTATTCTGACGATCTTGTGATGACAGGGTTGAAATCACGTAGCTCTTCACTAGTTTCAAACGTGAAAAGCTTCTTTCTCTGAATGCTACATTTAAAGGTATAGTCAACATGACGTGTAATCCAAGACTAGGATTATAATCAGTTCTAACAACTTTTTAGCATAGATCTAACTGAACATCTTCAGAGGCGAACTTCGCACAGAAAGTAGTTCAGTACTTACTGCTGAGTGAATCTCGTGATTTAAGTCATGACAATGTTGCCAAAGTTTTTGTTTGGTTGATTTTTAATAAGCAAAACTCTACAAAGAACTATCTGTACTCTCTTTACTATGGATATCTAAACCCAGTTTTCTATATACTTGGTAGTAAAAAAACTGATCAAGCAAGGAAAATATTTCATTCAGGCTAGTTGTACCTGCATCAAAGAGTGGAATCAAAAACGTCATTCAAACCTCTCCCCTGGACATTTATAATAAAGCATCATTTTCTTCTTAAGGCTTCTATGTTCATCTGATCTGTCATTTTCTATGTAGAAACATTTATCTATAATCCTGCATAAATTTAAACACTACCTGAATTTCAGTTTTAATGATACCCTCTATATCATTAATGTTTTCAAGCAGTTTGCTTGCGCTATTTATTTGAAATAAAATGTTATATAAAATTCAAAACACACTATGAAATGCCCCAAATAGACTATGTATAAGGCTTCATTTCTTTGATATAAACTCATTATTCTTTTCTGAATTGAATGATTACCAGTGTTTCGAAGGTATCATATACTCCGCTGAGTTTACATTTCAGTATGAAGTAGTGATTAATAGAAGAACTGAAGATAATTAAAAGTATATTTTAGTAACGAAACAAAAGTTACAAGCAACACAGATGAATTATCAGCACCCAGTACAACGAGATTTAGGGCCGTGACTACCAGAAGGCATGAAAAGTGTTTCTTTGTACATGTCCATAAATGTTTGATGCACACCTTGCCTGTTGCTTCACATTACCTCCATAGTTATAACTCTGTCCTCTGCAGGTATCAAACTATTTATCTTCAGATTTTCGTGGTGATCCATACAGATGTTTGACTACATTGCTTCAACAGCAAGAAATCCAGTAAAATCTTCAGGAATTGACACACCAACCCAAACCAGAATTTCACACTTAACAACATGCTATGTAACTGACGTATGCTAAGTGTGACTGATCACACCAAAATGTTTTGCTTGATTAACTCTTTCAACAGTAGCTTTAGAAGTATGTGCTTTCTAATTACGGTAATTAGTTCGTCCTGAATATCTTTGTGCTTTCTAATAACTGTAATTAGTTCGTTCTGAACATCTTTATTGAAGTAATTATCTGCAATCTCCATTTTTCTCAGTTTACCTCAGTGTTCGTGAATTATGGGATCGAACCTTTCCAACAGTTCAACATAACCGACTAAACATTTATTACAAAGTAGTAAGATCTTGAACAACAGATCTCAATGAATTATTTCCCATTGAAATGAGCTCCATTTCACACTGTCTATAATATTACTATTTCCAGTACTTATCCTCAGATCCTGTCATAACTCCTTATTACATACATGGGTAGGTTAACCCAAATGTCACATTGATGTTGTCTGTGGAAACAGCTTTAACACATTTTATCTAGAGAATACAACTAAAGTATAACATTTTGCTACAAGATTCAAACTGCATAAGCCAAAATCGGACAACTTTGTCTCTATTTTTTAGATAAATATAATAGCTCTTTTTTTTGTAAAGAGTCTGTGATCTATGTTACTGTTTTGTGGAAATTCAATATCCATTTTTATTTAAGACCCCTTTCGAGAAGTTCACATCTTCACGCGTCGTTTAGTTTTTCTGTCTATACTGCTGTGTCACCATCTTATATACGAATAAGGCCTACCTATGTGGGCACGTTTCCTGATCCATCACCCTTTAAATACGGTCTGTACATTTTTCTTGGTTTTAACTGTCATTCCTCCAATATTAAGAGTCTCGGAAGTCGATTCCAATATTTTAGCCATTATGCAATTTGACTATTGAAGTTGAGAAATATAGGATTTTCTACTGATGTGAAGAATGTGAGATACTCCCCGAGTATTTGCCCTTTTTCTGTGGAACATAATGCTTTTAACCGCTGGGAAAGGAATGTTTCATTCAAGCACCTTTTCCTCTTAATTAAAATGTGGTAGGATGCAAGCTTCGCTATTTTTAATAGAACATAAACTATATGTTTTAATTAAACTACAAATTCAGTATTGTTACGTATTACAATTTCAAATAGTCTAAAATTGAGTTAAATGACAATTAAAATTTTAAAGTTAAATAAATGTCGATATGTATTCATTTTCTAATGCTTGCTAAACAAGATTTATACATACAAGTTTGGCCTGGTGGTGATGGAATTAGAATCGTAATCCGAAAGTCGCAGGTTCGAATCTCCGTCACACTAAACATGTTCGTCCTTTGAGGCATGGGCGAGAGTTATAATGTGATGGTCAATCCCACTATTTGCCGGTAAAAGAATAGCTCAAGAGTTGGCGGTGGGTGGTGATGCCTAGCTGCATTCCCTCTGGTCTTACACTGCAAAATTAAAGACGGCTAGCACAGATAGCCCTCTAGTAGCTTTGCGCAAAATTAAAAAAAAACAACAAATAATATCACTCACTAATTTAAACAGTATTTTTTGGTAATTACACAAAAAGCAACATAACGAACTATCTGCGATGTAATCACAACTTGTACCAAACCCAAGATTTTAGTGTTATAGGTCTTCAGGTTTATTGATGAACCACTGCAAAGAGGGAACACTAAAGAAGATTAGGCACACTAACAGAATTTGTCGATCAGCATTTATTTAGGATATTTGTACTGTGCTCTTCTTGGATATCGAAACCGGGTTTTTAGCATTGTAAGCCTTCCGACTTGCTGTCGATTTGCTAAACAAGAATATAGCACCCTAATGAAATGCGTTGACCAGCGTAATTTTCTTTGTTAAGTGTATTATTACTTGGGTTCATTCTGGAGAATCTTTCTTCAGGTAAGTGTATTATTAGTTGGGTAATCATTCTGTAGAATTTTTCTTTAAGTGTATTATTACTTAGGTTATTATTTGAGATAATTTTTCCTTGCTAAGTGTTTTATTACTTGGGTTCAATTTCATCTTGATCTTTGCACTCTCAGGTCTACAGTTAGGTGAAAGGTCAGCTACCATGGACCAATGGCAAACGAAATGAAAACGGTTTTTTTAGCCGCGCCATAACGGCTCTGAGTTTTCTTTTTAGGCCCGGCATGACCAAGCATGTTAAGGCGTGCGACTAGTAATCTGAGGGTCGTGGGTTCGCATCCCCGTCGCACCAAACATGCTCGCCCTTTCAGTCGTGGGGGCGTTATAATGTGACATTCAATCCCACTATTCTGGGGTAAAAGAGTAGTCCAAGAGTTGGCGGTGGGTGGTGATGACTAGCTGCCTTCCCTCTAGTCTTACACTGCTAAATTATAGACGGCTAGCACAGATAGCTCTCGAGTAGCTTTGTGCGAAATTCAAAAACAAAAAAAAAAGTTGTTTTTTTTCTTTTTCAAGCACGAACGTTAACTCATCGCTCCGTCATATCTTAACTGATTATAAATGCAATTACAGTTTTGGACTCACGAGATCAAACAAACCCTGTCGGTTGATGTATTTGACCGTGCACGAGGTTTCATAAATTAATTTTACTTTGATCCTGCCTAAAAGAATTTCAGTCTGAGTTGACATTCTGGTGAGTAATAAAATCGAGTTAGTATACGAGCGCCCAACGCTTGGTATTGCTGGAGCACAAAATATAGCTAATAAGAAGGGGGAAAATGTCTAATACATTAATTTACTCTAATCCTGCTTTAACGAATTTTAAGTGCAGCGGCTATCGAGAATTCCTGTTGTTTATTTAAACTCTACTTTAAAACAACACAAAATTACTAAACATACTTCCCCCTTTTATTTATAGCATTTAGCAGTTCATTTAAAGGTGGCCATTGACTCTTCTACGCTGAGATCCAGATTCGTTGTTTTTTTTGGCGGTATTTTGTTCAACTTGAGGTATGATGGTGGGTAAAAGAAAATACGTGACCTGTCTAACTAATTATTGAATGTTCACTGTACAATTATTATCAATGTCATAAGTGTAGTTACCAGTTTCGATTTCTTTTAAATTGTACATTCAATTCTTGTTGGTCACACCTTTTTTCACACCTAAGGCATTTCTGATTAGATATCATGACACTCGATATCAATCAACATTAGATTTAAGATCGCAGCTCTAACAGGCCTGTACTTAACAGAACCAACTAGATTAATAATTTCTTGTCGTCACTGGCATGCATTCGGTGTAGCCGTATCAAGCATAATTATTCATGCTGACTGCTTAAGCCGATACCAAGTGACATTAAACCCTTTTTAATTAAGAGTTTCATCCAATCTAGCAAATTTATCTTATAAGTTGGTGTTGGCAATTAATAATCGTCTACCCATATTTGTTTTGAAAACTAACTTTATACTGCCACTCTAGTTAACTTGGCCTAACCAATACTTATGTATAAGCACATTATTTCACCCTATTGTTTTGTTGCTCTAAATCAGCCCTCTTTAAACTAAATGACTAAGAAATTGTCCATCTTTACTCGTAAAACTGTAGTAAAAATTTTAAACCGATAGCTCATGTGACCTTTTGCGTAATTGTGGGTAAAAATGTTGTAAAAATTATACGGTTTTTGTTGAATAAATTTGCATATGTAGCGTATACGAAATTGACACCCACTTGTAGGTTGTAATAATTTACTAAATTTGCAAAAATCCATAAATGTTAAGTGTATTTCTCTATCAAATAAAATTTGTCATAAAAGAATTTGGAAAGAAAAACAGAACCAGACAAATAGTAACAAACTAATTCAAAAATAACAATTTTGCATTTAAACTACAAGGTCACTTACGTCATCGAGTAATAACCCCCAATGACATTCTTCAGGTAAATCTCGCGAATTAACTTGTTACAGCTCAATGTAGGTTTTTTATGCACTTGCTAAAGCAAGAGATGGAACATGTATTCATAATTTATGTACTTTTGTGCATACTATCATTTCATAATTTACATACAATAGTAACTATGTGCCTATACATTACTAACACAATACAAATAGACTGAAATGCATTTACTGAAACGTAATACAATGAGAACAAGAATACAAATTAAACGGAATACCCTTACTGTATTCCATAAAACCTGAAGACGAAAGGTGAAAAACTTTTGAAACGTCGTCCGCTACACTTGTGTTTCTACAACAGGCAGTTGCCGTCCAACTTTGTTTCATCAGCCGCCAAAGAGTTGGCGGTGGGTGGTGATGACCAACTGCCTTCATTCTAGTCTTATACCAGGTCACTACATCAGGGACAATAGCTTACATAGAAAATGAATACCAATAAACCAAAATGCATTTCCAAGTAGCTAAAGCACTCAACTCGCAACACGAGAGTCGCTGGTTTGAAATCCCTGTCTCACCAGAAATAATTGCCCTTTCAGCCGTGGGGACGTTATATGTCAGTCGGTCACACTGTTCGTTAGTAAAAGAGTAGCCCAAGTCTTGACGGTTGGTGGTAATGGCTATCTGACTTCATTTTTGTCTTACACTACTAAATTAGGGACTTTTAGCGCAGATAATAGCCCTCGTTTATGTTTTGAGGCATAAATAACAAACACGAATACAAATGAACCGTAATTCACTCACTGGAACATTAATACCTATTAACCAGAATGCACTTCCTTAATCATGTTCGAAATGTTAAACAATAATCTGAAACCACTCGAAATATATCACCTTAAAAACATGAAAACCAGTAAACTGAAATGCACTTACTGAATCACATTTAGAATTTACCTACCAGTTAAACAGAATATACTTATTTAAAAATAATACATTACGAAAATGAAGACGAAATAATCGTAATGCGTTCACTTGTGTGTAATGCACTACGAACACCACATGAAATAGCCAGAATGTATTTACCGACACATAATAACTTACAAACATGAGTACCAATAAACCGGAATACACATACTAAAACATTTTATAAAATTGAAAACCAAATAACCAGAATGGACTTCATGAATCATACTATATTACAAACAAGAACACGAATAAATCAGGAAGATTTTGAACTGTTTTTCCAAAACATTTGATTTATAGTTTTACCTTTCCTGTCGTGCGTGTTTACGTCATTGGTTATTTTTCATCTTACATCGATGGTTATATTTAATTTTTCATGTCGTGAGGGTATAAATCAGAGGTTGATCAGTTTATGATCTGCAACATTATGGAAATAGGTCACAATTATAAGATCATAAACCAAAGATTAGTCCTTTTTTGTTTTACTAGATCATGGATATCGGCCTCAGTTATAATGTTGTAAACCACTGCTGTGAGGTTTTTGCTCCATGGAAATGAGTACCGAAATATGAAGTTGGCTTTAAAAGTGCTCACAAAGAGAGGTTTGTTTCGAATTTCGCGCAAAGCTACACAAGAGCTATCTGCGCTAGCCGTCCCTAATTTAAAAGTATAATATTAGGGGGAAGGCAGCTATGATCACCACCCACCTAATTTCAACAATTTTGGACTTACCTGCTGAACTACAAGGTTCGGCCTAATTACCGATGTCACACGTAAAACTTTATTAACCCTCACCTTTAATCAATGTAGTTATTACTGTTTAAGAAACTCGGTGTTATATATTAAGTAATACTGTAAACAATTTAAATATCTATATTAAAAACACTTTTTTGGAACAATGAAATGTGAAGTATGTATTGTTTCAGCCGGTTAGTTTCGGCAACACAATTACATTTGAGCTTGTAACTTCAATGGTTGAAGAATAACACAGGATACGCTGTGTTCCAAAGCTCTAATGAAACTAGTAGGACGAAACAATTAACAAATTCATCTTTCATTATGTCGAAAGACGCTGTTTTTATCTAATATGCCTGGGAAGAAGCATTTTGAAATACTTTAAACTATAACTTTTTCTAAGTTACAACCTTACCAGACACCCCATTAATTCATTAATTTTATTCCAGAAAATAAAAAATTTTCCCAGATAATTAAGTTTGAAAATTGTTTTCCATATTTGAAAATGTAATTTTGATATTTTTTAGCCGTAATAAATAAACCAGTCAGTTTTTATATCAAAACAAAATACGTATCTATTTTAAATTTTATTTTACAACTAGAATTTAACAAAACAAAAGTGTATTTATATGTGCCTTAAAAGAAGAAATTAAAAAAATCATAAATGTATGCATGACTTTAATAGAAGTATTAACGATCGTATCAGTAGCATGTAGTCCATAATTCCTGGAATAGCTTTAAAATAAACAAATTGCTGTTGAATACGAGAACTGTCATATTCTTCCTTAGATACATAAAAAAGGCCACATTGTTTAACTATTGGTTTGATACCGTCAATTTGTAAACATCTTCGGCACTTTGCCTTGTTTAACGGCTATATCAGCAGAGTCTGACACTAACTCCAGAGTCACATTCCCATGTTCTGCCTGAAGATAATTCAGTGTGGCATTCATTCCAAAGTGCTGTTTATGTTGACATACAATCATGTTTACTGATTTATTCCTTACTGTGATACTGGTTAGATTTAAATTGATTTCAACTGGGAGTACTCTCCCAGTGCCATAATGTTTACCTTATGACATTATGGAGCAGTGTTTACGTCAACTATGCTTTCATGCGATGTGTTGTGGTCTTTCTGGAAATAAGTTACTGACGTCAGCACGGTTTAACCATTTCTGATGTTTTGTAGGCAGACTGAACTTCCTCTAGCGCAAAATAAATATGCAAAAACGGATCGTTTGGGTAGAGGAGCTCCTCCACGTAAAAACTTTTCTCAACCCAAACGAGCGGTTTTTACATATTGATTTTTCTTTACAAATGGGTTTTCACGACATCACTGATTATTCCTCTCGCGCAATTCACGTAAATGTTTCAGCAAAGGACATTCACATTAAAACATGACCTTTTTTGAAGTTTTCTTTTAGTGATTTATCTTTATTACTTGTTAATTCAATGCACATGTTGTCCGAGTTAGCTAGCATCTTTCAGAAACAAATTACTGAAGTCAGAATGCTTCCATCAGTTTCTTTCTCTGATGCTTTCTTCCATCAAGAAGTAGCTTCGATTATCTTGAATTACATCAGTTTTGTTCTCCATTTCTTGTGCATCAAAATAAACATTTTTTCTAAACTTTCTCCACATTTTGTTAATACTCTGAGCGCCATGTTCTGTTGTCCAGAATATAGACATATGCTTATATTGCATAAATTCACCAGCAAGACGTGTTTTCTCGAAGTGTGCAAAATAACTATCTTGATATTTTTAGGGTGACTTTCTAGAATAAAGTTTGCATAGTTTCACATTGCACAATTTTTCTTCATAGTTTATGATTCTCCATGACATCTACCTGATATTTTCAGTACCTTGAGGGTTCTTTCATTAATGTTTATTTTCTTAAATCTCTCATTATTCTGTATTTCTTTACAATATTCGGAGACAAGGCCACTTCAGGTTTTTTCTTGCTAGGCTTGGTCGTTTGCTAAACATCCTCTCCCAGTACATCTGTGAACAACCATTTCTTACCCTACTGTATCTTCTGGGACAGAGTCCCATGTCCTTTTGTAACTTATGAGCGAATGTAGTGTGTAAAGTAGTAACGTAACTGTTCATTTGTACACGTGGCCAGGTAAATTAGGGGCATTCGACTCGTAATTTTAATGTTGCAGGTTCGAATCCCCGTCGCATCAAACATGCTTGGCCTTTCAGCCGTGGGGGCGTTATAATGTGACAGTCAATCCCATTATTCGTTGGCAAAAGAGTAGCCCATGAGTTGGCAGTGATGACTAGCTGCCTTTCCTCTAGTCCAGGGGTTCCCAACCTTTTGACACTCGCGACTCTTTACCGAAAAGTTTGAAACCCATGTGACCCCCCTACTTAGGGCTTACTATCAGCAGCTTAATTTTTTTTGTTTTTTGTGAAGGAGAGGGAAAGAAACATCTAAAAATTCTGTAATTATTTATTAGCAAATTAAATCACGTTGGTCCAACCTGAATTCACAAACAGAACATATATTTAAAATAATATTAACATAGGTTTGAACAGCTATCCAACCCAGCTAGTGAGATGCCTGATTTTGCATTTCAGCAAGCTTTGAAATTCGTGGCCAAACGTTTGTTAGAGCCAGTCTCATGTCATCTCCAACATCCAATCTGTTCCTATTCTTTGTTTTTACATTGACAAGAGTGGAAAATCCTGCCTCACACAAGTAGGTAGAAGCAAATGGAACAAGGACACGTAAAGCTATCATGCTGACTTTGGAGTATGACTGATACAAAGCGCACCAGAACTGAGTCACGGATTTCACCTTGAAGAGATCACGAGCTGAAGAGTCGTTCCTTAGATCCAGAAATTCATCTTGGATATCATCTGGGATGCTGGATAATCAAGTTCAGTACAAAATGGGTTCCTTACCAGGGCCTCCTGTTCCTGTGACAGCTCAGGGAAGTAACGCTCGACTTCCTTTTCTGGAGACTGAAGATGTTCGGTAATCTCATGCTTGAGGAACGGATCAAGTTAGATCTGAGATCATCTGTCACTCCACAAAGTTTTTTAAACATAGCGATGTTTCCAAGATTGGTTTTCTGTCGCCAGTTCTGCAGTTTGGAAACAAAGGCCCGAAGACTATCTTGAAAAAGGAGAACATGCGTTTCCCTTCCTTGAAGCTTCAAACTGAGCTTGTTCAGCTGGTCAAAAATGTCGACTAGGTATGCAACCCTTTTATTCCATGCTTCATCTTCGAAGTGAGCTACAAGATCTTTTCTTTCTTGAGTCTCCAGGAATACCTTTATTTCATCTTTCATTTCAAAGACACGATTAATAACGTTTCCTTTCGACAACCAAAGTACTGCTGTGTAAAAGAAGGACTTCGTGGTCAGCATTCATGTCTTTGCATAGTTCTTTGAACAGGCGAGTGTTGAGTCTTCACACAATTTACAATTTTGATTACAGATTCAAGCACTTCCTGCAGAGAGGCAGGGAGAGTCTTACTGGTGAGAGCATATCGGTGAATCATGCAGTAAATGCTCTTTGCTTGAGGTGCTAGCTTCTTCACTCGACTGGAATCCTGAATTCGATACTAGCATAGCCGGTGCCCCATCCGTTCAAACCCCACACACGTTTTTCCATTGAAGATCCTCGTCTTGAAAAAAAGTTTAAACTTTTTCCATGACATCATCAGCTTTTGTTGTGGTTTCAAGTGCACTGCACAATAAGAATTCGTCTTTAATGTCACCTGAATTAACGTATCTCACGAAGACAAGCAACTGAAAACATGAACTTACATCTGTTGACTCGCCGAGCTGAAAGGAGAACAAAGGGGAACCCTTGATTTCAGTCAAAACCTGTTCCTTCACATCCATAGACATTTTAGAAATGCGCCTTTGTATAGTATTATTTGACAGGGATACTTGCTGCATCTTCTTTGCACTGGCTTCTCCAAGAATAAGATTTACTGCTTTCATCATGCAGGGTTTAAGAAGTGTTTCTCCAATCGTGTGAGACTTTTTTGTTTAGCAATTTCGAATGCAATCTCATATGAAGCTTCCACTACGGCTGCACTCTGCTGCTGAAACGACTCACTTCTACAGATTCTTTGGCTTTTAAGACACTGTTCATGCCGTGTGAAGAAATCCAAACCCTTCTTTGCGTGTTCTGGATGTTTCGTCTCGAGATGACGCTTGAGTTTTGATGGTTTCGTTGACTATGCACTCAGGACAGCATGACATAAAACAGTGGTTTCTCGATGCGTCGTTAACGAGCACAATGGTGAAGCCAATGCTCAGGTATCATTCTGAGTATCTGCGCCGTTTAGCTATGGACACAACTCACCTTTACTACTTACTTATCTCCTTGTTAAAATAAAATAAAAATGTTGAATAATGAACGCTTTGGCAAGTGTAGATCTTACACTGACTACTTGTGGGGGGTGTAAGTAGAGTAATGATGGGGTAAGTATTGGAAAAGAAGGGAGCGTGGCCAGTCGCGCAATTCATCATCCACTAATCAGCAACGGACATGTGACTCACGTGTCGTCAGCGAGCACACACACACACACACACACACTTAATCACAGCTAAACAGACACACAAGCATACGTACATGCGCGTGCACTCACATACTCACTACTCATTAGTACACACATACATACAGTTGCAGACACAAACATTCACTCACAGGAACGCACACCTACACCCATAATATCACCTAATGACATTGAACTAACGTAGCACACGTTTTGCTTTGCACCGAAACAAAAAAATGTAAGAGCATGAAAATGTAAATGATGAAATAAAATTGATGTTATCTCAAGCTACTTCTAACAAGGCTACGCGACTCCCCTGCCAAGACTGAACGACCCCCTAGGGGGTCGCGACCCACCGGTTGGGAAACCCTGCTCTAGTCTTAGACTGTTGAATTAGGGAAACCTAGCGCAGACAGTCCTTGAGTAGCTTTGTGCAAAATTAAAAAAATTGTACACTTACCCTACTTGCTGATGTCCGAACTTCTTCAGGAATCCTTTTCTCAATAAACAACTTTTATTAGATCTCTCCAATGACTGTTTATTGTTCAAATGTAACTGACAATATCGATTTCTAAACATCATTTCATGTACTGACAAGCTCTTTTACAATGTACTTCATTAACTTTTTTTGCAGCATAAGTTATTTACCCTTTCATTAACGTCCGAGTTTTTTTTAGTACAGCCTCCGATGGTTCGTGTCTACCGACATGTATGACTTCGTTTCCTTATGCACTTTAGAAGGATCTACTTTTTTCTTTTCTCTCTCCACCGTATTGGCCCTAGACAGAAGCAATCCCAATTAATACAAGTACCGTTAGTAGTCCATCTATGTGTATTGAGCATGCTCGTTAGTTAAAGTTTTCTTGGTTCAGACCAATTCTTAACATCTATTCAATATCTGGAACTGTTTTCAAGTATTATATATGAAAAAAACGGCTGGTATTGGTAGAGAAAACACTATGTAGCAAACAATGTTTGGACCTTCATCGGTCATCGCAAGTTCCACATACCAGCCGTTTTTACATAATGTTCTCTACAAGTGAATTTTCTCATCATCACGGATTAGGTTTTAAGGTGTGTTGAAACATGTTTGTAGAAGTTAAAGAACTTTTTTTTTGTATTATCTTTATAATACTGCAAATTAGCCACAGTGGTTATGTTATACAATATATGCCAGAATACGTCTTTGTACCTATTTCAACACATTTCCATACAAAGAGCACAGTATGAAAATGAAAACACTATGTAAAGTGTATATGCTACCTTAAATTAGAAAATGAACTATTAGTCATTTCTGTGCAATCTTTTAAATATTTGAGATTTTAAGTATCACCCATTTTTGACAAGTGGAACCTCTCTAAATTGCAGACAAATGGTTAAATCCTCATTATATGTATTAAATTATTTTAATGCGTGGGCCTAATGTACGTATTTAACCATTGATGACTGCCATGCACAAAATATGTCTACCAATCAGATTTCCTCCTGTGAAAAATACTGTAAAAGCTTCAATGCAGTTTGATTTCAGCAACTTATGTACAACCTGTTAATAGAAAAAAGACAAGTGTCGTAATATTCTTTATAGAGTTGAGCCACTCAGATTTGTCACTTACTTTAGTGTTCATAGAAATGCCTGTTTAAATAAACATTCGAAAGAATCTTTCTATAGTTCCTCAGTAATTATCCATTTGTTGATACTCAAGGTGTTAAGATTCTACTTAAATATAGTCTCCTGAAACCTAAAACCCAAAAAAATACAAACATAAGTCATAGACCAATCAAACTTCATAACAATGTAATGAAAATACATCACAAATTGAAATAACAAGTTTTCAGCCTACAAAAGCATTTTATTATAAGACAAATGTATCATTCTAGAGTATGAAAGTAACCTATACAAACAGTATATCAAAATTGTAGTTTGACTATCAACACTAGAAGTTATAATAACAGAAAGCTCAATATTTCTCACATTAATACACTAAACATTTTTAACTGTGTTCAAAATTACTAATTTTACTTGAAAACATTTCAGTTAAAGTAATACATCAAAACCCACAAAAGAGGAATGAAAAAAAATGGTAGTTAAAGTTGGTTAAACTGAAACATTCTATACTCTTAGTAGGATGGTTTGAGGTACTTGGCACAACTTGAGAATGGGTCTCTAAAAGTTACATTAGACTGTTGATACAAAAAAATCTGACTTCAACAAATAATGTTTTTTCAGATAAGCAATATGCATATTTCCACCATTTCACAGATTGTACTGGTCACCACTAGAAAAGGTGACAAAAATTGAAAATGGATGAATAGAAGGAGGTAATTTAAAGAGTTTTCTGAAAAGTATGGAGAAGCTCCAGGAAAACAAATCAGAGAAACCAAGAAACTATGAGAGGTGGATTGTTGTTAAATTTACTTAGTTCAGTCAGTATATCAATGTGACAAGAGTTAAGTTCTACCATAAGAAAATGTTTCAAAAGAGTGTGACCAATTCAATATGGAATTGAAAATACAACTTATAAATGATGGTTTTTTTTTAGACTGTTCACTGTCGTCAACATACTTTAATTCCTAGCTTCATAAAAGAATCTGGTTCCCATTTGAAATGCAGCTCTTTTTTACATGTTAATAGTTTTAGCACTGATAAAGTCAATTTTGTTTATGGTTTGTTGTAATTATAAAAAAATTAATGGTTAAATGAAACTGGCTAAACATTTATAGTTTGTATTTTTGTAATGGTGCAAATAAGAATTAATTTGATACATTTCATGACTCAAAATATACCAGATAAGAGTCAATAAGGTGGCAATAAATTTAGCAGGATACATTATATTCTTTATAAAGCAATTGGTGTTTAACACTAAACTATTTGTAATCTCTTGTACCATTGTAGCTTTGAAAACAAAAAATATTAAAACTTAATTTCAAGAACTTTAGCTAACAAGTACAGTATTATTAATACTGAAACAAAATATGAAATGGAACAATTTGGAGTTAACGTTTTAATACTGATTCATCAAATAACTCCATGTGTGGGACAGCATAAAAGTCTCAATCTTCAGAATTATAACCACTTCAGAAAGAATGCAATTAAAATTAGCATTTACAAATTTATTTTTAGAAATAACAATTGATAAAACACACGGATCTTGTATCACAAACAATTATGATAATTTATCAGTTAGAGTCCACAACCACTTAATGATAAAATGATTACATGTTAACATTATAGACAACCATCATGAAGGCACTGTTAGCTTCATAATAAAGTGCTTTCACATTATTTTGTAAGCTAAACAGTAAGTAACAGTATATTAACCTATTTTATTACAGAAGACAGAAAACATGAAGTTCAACAGAAATTACATAGTTAGGAATCATTGCAATTAAACTCTGAAATAAAAGAAATAAACTTCTAAAAGAACAAAAAAATGTATTAAGAGTTTATAAAAATCCAAATGGTTATAATGTCTGCTTTTCATTAATCTTAAATCACTTCCACATAAAAATTCCTTCAGTGGCTTAGAAAACCAACACTCACTGAAGCAAAGCCCTAGGTCTTGGAGGATCCAAGCAACTATCCCAGTCATCCCAGTAACGTTCCTTCATACGGAAACAATAGTCTTTTAAGTTGGAAAACTCTCCTATAGCAAATAAAGATCACATTCATTATTTACAAGTTACACACAAAATAATTATAACCAGGTTCAAACTGGTTGACACTAAGCTTAATTCTTAATAATGAGATCCTTCATTAATATGTGGCATCTGTATAAAAGTTTAAATTTGTACATTAACACTGGCACCTCCAAATTTTAATTTTCTTGGTATATTAATCAATAACTGTTTCACAAACTGCAGTTTTAGGAGCAAAAGTATTTCTACATTATACACTCTTTAATATTACAGATCTTTTCTTTACTCAAAAAAGTATGAAATGACAAGTACATATGAATGGTACATAACAGTATTATTCAACAAGTTATATCCAGGTATTTATTCATCTATGCATTAAAATGTAATCTTTCATGAAAAAGTTCTTGAAAAGTTTTGTTTTTAAATATTAATGGAAAAAGAAACTTTAAAACAAAACAAGGCTTGAAATTATCAGGGATCCAGGAGCTATTGGCCCCTAAAAATGTCAGCAGGACTGTAAAGTGTCTGATCGGTAGCCCACATGACCCCTTAAATATCAAAACAGTGATTATCAATTTTAACTTAATGGAGAGATGTGCAATTCAAACAACTGACACCCCACTCTATTGAAAATTAATGGAACATCACCAATTTCCTTTTCAGCAACCTCTCCAAAGAGCTACAATAAACAGCTTCCTGTACTGTATCTGTGACAATACTGTACACCACGATATACAACTGTGCTACATCTGTAGCTCTGTGGAGAAACTTTATATTTTGCATCATGCACATTATGTATACTATGGTACTTTTGTTATCCTATCTTTAATACTACATCTCATGTTCTTTCACATCTATACGTAGAAGATAATTTAATATCCACATTAGGTAACCAGATGCAGGTGACATGAAAGAATGCTCCAACCACTTAGAAAAATGCTCACCAGTGTCTAAGTGCTGATCCTTAGACTCAGTAAAGATTTTTTCCCAAAAATGGATCCTGTACCTTAAAAATAATTGAAAATGGCCTGGACCTCAAGTTTTAATTGAAGACTTTACGTCTGGTGGAGTATTCTTTCAATGTTGTGTACTAAGTTAAATATGGTTTCTGTGCATTTCTTTGGATATGGATATAAAAACACAGTGGCTCTAACTAATTATAAAGATCAAACACTTATTATATGCATAAGTGTTAAGTGTTGTTCTCTTTGCAATATTCATCAATCTTGTTAGGAAGGATAGAGGAAGACTTAAGTAAAATTTGCCTTAAAGACTCTGGTAAGACCTTTTTCAGAGTAAATTCTCTAAGAACCAGCCTTACATCCTGTGGAATTGACACCAAAATTGCATAAACATTAAAAATTATAACTTAGATATGTCTGCACTGTGTGTAACCTATTCACGTGCATGTACAAAGGACACAAAAATCTTTGGAACTCAGGATCACTTTGCACAAGAATATTAAATGCCAGTAGGGTCCAGAATGAAAAACAGGAGTAGGAGAGTGATGAAGGAAGAATCCAAGAAATGAATGTTATGACATTATTGGATATTGATGCATATCAGATTTCCTTTCATTATATATTTTGATTAGGAAGGGTCACTAAGTTTAACTCGTCACCACTTTAGCCATTTTAGAGCTTTTTACATGCCTTGTGGTATGTTGCCAATTGTTTTCAAGCCTTCCATGCCATGTGGCAAGCAAGATTCCACCATGGACAAGGATATAGTGGAAAATATGTCAAGGTTTTAGAAATACATTGAGCAGCTGCTTGTACAATGCAGTCAGTTACTGCTGCCACACAGCCACCTATTGATGGCTTAGAGATGATGGCAGAATGAAGTTCAGTGAGAGCATTGAAAGAGGGCCAGTTTGCCTGATCCAGCTTTCACCAGGGTATTTGGGTTGAGCAGCATCAACGACGGTCAATCTCTCTCAAGATTACAGGAAAATGATCACTGCCTCATGGATTATTGTCAACCCTCCATGAAATATGAGAAAATAATGAAGAGGAGCAAATTGAGAGATCAATAGCAGTAAAGGACTAACCAGGTGCATGGATATAAGTAGAAGAACAAGTATTCAAAAAAGAAAGGGTGTGATCATAGAGCATACACTACAGAGCAATCCCTCCTATCAATATCAACCTTCCCCAGATGGAATGATGTCCATTAAAGTCCACAAAAATGAAAAAGATGGTAACTGTTCAATTAGAGCATCAAGGACTGATTAATCATGTTTTTTCAGGTGACAGATAGAAGGAACAAACAGTGATGGTATGACCCAAGGAAACACAGGTGGCTACTGCCTCCAAGAATGTGTTGAGTGGCAAAAACAGGGTGGGCACATGTTGATCAACCAACAGTGCCACCCTTCCATGCACTCATGCATTATACAGCCTTCAATTTTTGTAAAAAAAAAAAAATCAACAGGTTTCAGAAATGTTTTCTTAAGGAGAGACAAAGAGAATGGTAAGCAGCAATCAATGTTTCGACATCATCCAGATTAGAACGTAAACCTCGACAGTTCCCTTGTGTCAGGGTTGTCATTTTAATTTATTTGTATGCAAATTAGGCTGAGAATCCTTCCGTTTACAACCACGTCTTTTCTCCTTATTCAAGGGAGGTCTTTCTACCTCCATGGATCCTGCCTTGGTTCA
Source organism: Carcinoscorpius rotundicauda (assembly GCA_011833715.1). Lineage (NCBI taxonomy): Eukaryota > Metazoa > Arthropoda > Merostomata > Xiphosura > Limulidae > Carcinoscorpius > Carcinoscorpius rotundicauda. The sequence continues at coordinate 109,544,901 of CM022394.1, read as the reverse complement.
ATTGGACAGGTCTTTGTTGTTGGAAGGGTATTCCAGAGACTGAGGATGTAAACAAATGGTTGTTTTGCATCTTGGAGTGAAAGAGGATGATGGATCTGAACAAAGGCCTGTACCTGGAACCAAAGGATGTGGATCTTGGGGTCTGGTGGAATGTATATCAAAGACAGATAGGTGGCGAAGTTCATTCAACTTTAACCATGGAAGTCAAAAGACTGTTTGAAGAATGATTCTTTAGGATGCACAGAGATCTGTCTGCACTCCTACAGTAGCTGTGGAACAAAGTACAGCAACGTACATCTGAGACGAGGTGGTGGACAGCAATTTGAGAGCCTCAGGATAGGGAATATTATGAATCATTTTCAAATGCTGTGCCTCTTTTTCTTCAAACTATTTAGGGCAAGAACAAATGTAGAACAGGTGAGAGCCATTGCAATTGATGCAATGAGGGTCTGTTTCACACTCACAGGCATCATGGTCCTTGCCACTGCAACAAGCACATCAAGGAAACACGACATGATGTCTTCGAGTGACTGAAGCATTCACACTGGAAACATTGGAGAGAGCTTGGAATGTATGACTGTACCTTGCAATTAAGATAACCTATCTTGATTGTGGCAGGTAGATGTGGTGATGTAAATGTCAGAATAAGGACATTGGTCAGCACCATAATTCCATCTTTGCAAGTGAAGGTATGCCTTACTGTAGAAACTCCTTGGGTGGAGAAACTTGCGAGAATCTCTAACTCTGGGATGTTCTTCAAATCCCTCTCAGCAATAACTCCTTGTGATGAATTCAAAGTAGCACGAGGTGTAACTTCTATATCCAACTGTCTTTGAATGTAACAGGTGTTCAATGTATTGAGATGTGGATGTTTCCACCAATGTCACAAGATTGAAGCTTTTTTACTGACTTTGTAGAGCCAGCAAGTCCCTTTACTTCTTTCTTAATGAAAAGGGAAGACATATGCCCTAAAGGTTCATCTGAACAAGAACGTAGTATAGAGAAATGGAGGTACAGGTGGTACAGAAGGTGAGGTTTGCTGTTCAGAATCTTCAAGATGTGGTTGTTTACTTATAGACTTTTCTCACTGTTAAGATTTTTAATTGGAGTATCCGTAATAAAGAAAGGGAAATTTTGGAGTCCACTGATTCCACCCACCATGGAGCCCTATGGGGGTGGATGCACTAGTGTCAAACAAGGACAAGGCAGCAACACCAGGATTTTGAGAGCACTACACCCAAACACCAGCATCCAATATAATGTCCAGAACACCTGTTGAAAACATCCAACACTGGTACATGGTTGACCCTAGCTCGAGTAAACCAGCTGACTGATTTAAGGGGGGCCACCCCTTAATACAGTAATTCATCAAGATCAAAGTGGTATGTTGGGGATGGACCCCTCAACCACCAGGATTTTCTTCTCCACTTAAAGGGTTTCCATGAATGGTAAACATGTAGGTGGATGTTTAGATCCCAGAAAAGGTAAACTGAAAGAACACAACGTCCCCCCTGGGAGGTCCCCTCACCCCATACAGGAATCCACACGGAGGCGATATGAAAGAACTGACTATTATAAAGTTTAGTGGTAATGCATGTTGTACAATATTCCATTTCTCCATCAAAAGTGTTTGTCATTTTATTTATAAATGTCAACTAGAAGGTAATGAGAACAAAAATAGGTTAAAGTGGCAGTGGCACATGGATTTTTCATTCATTAAGGATTCTACTTTAAACAGGAACAAAATGTTACTCTTATACCATTAACTCTTTCACCATGGATGCAGTCCATAGGACCAACCTAGTAACCATTTTGTACTTGCTATAGTTTATAGAGACCCTCTACTTGATTTTTTTCTCTCTACGAAGGATTACTTTTCAACTGAATCAGAGGTAGAAGCAAACAGACAAGTTCTTGTGGACATGCATGAACCAGCTCACATGGAACTGCTGTTCTGGAGGGAGTAGAAATCTTGTGAAACTCAATAAATCTACAGATGCAGTTTTTGAACCTCTTACAGCCAGCACTATACATGGACATACACTCTTCATACAGGTCAGATGCAGGAGAATAAAACAAAATCCTCTACTGTTATACAGTGCAGACTAGATGTCGGCAGCATTATATTTCAGTAGCTTTATGTCCCTCCCTCAAAAATGACCTTGTTGCTTCAAGGAGAGGGTGGTCAGAATTAATAGATGTTGGACCCATCTTCAAAGTTATGCAATTACAATCAAGAGAATACTAACTTTTAATATAGTATCTATGTTCACATACTTTCATACAAAAAAACCCTATCATGTTGCAAGATTTTTTAAGTAACTATTTTATGGGCATTTATTTCTTTTTGAATGTTGACAATGCAACATGAAGAGTAATTTTTGATCTTAATATAAAAATACTTTTATCCATCAGAAAATAGTGAAATTTCACAAGCAAAATCTTTATAACCTCAACCTCTTTGATGACCTGAGTGGCAATTACCATGCCCAGTTGACATGAAGACCCCATGGTAGGAACATTTTTCAATATTTAGCAACAGACTAGGCATTTAGGAGACCAAGTACAGCCTGCTGACAAATCTAGCAACTTATTTGTATTAAAAATAACATGTAATGAAACTGAAATTTTGAAGTGAATAAAAGCTTGTAAATTTATAAATATATACTGAATAGAGAAAGAATTACATTTCTTATTTTCCAGGGAGTAAGAAGACAAATACTAACCCTTGCCACACCTGCAAATGCATATAACTATATAATTACAGAACCACATTCTACTAGTGGCTTTATATATTAAAAAACAAAACAGCTGGTATGGGTAAAGAATGAACTAAAAGAGGAGCAAACAACGTTTCAACCTTTTTTGGTCATCGTGAGGTTCACAAAGAAAGAATGGGTTACTGACCAGCAGCAGGTCTGAAGGCAGTTTGTAATTGAGTGTAAGAAGGTAGAAGGTGTGCTTAGGTGTTGGACATTTATTAATATAGGTGTAAAAGTATTTGTATTGGTTTATTTTGGGCTCGAGTTGTTTTTCAGCAAGGCTTCTTTAATTTTGCATTTGTTTATGATTGTTTCTTTATTTAGTAAATGGGTGTTTTCTATGGTTATGGAGACTATTTGATTTGCAGTGTTCAATAACATGAAGGTGCCTTATGTTCTGTGAATCTGGTTCCATTTTCCTACTTGTTTCTCCAATGTAAAAGTTGCAACAGTTATCACATTGTATTTTATAAATACTGTAAGTGTTGTGTTTGTCAGTGTAGTTTTTACATAGTATAGACCTCAGTTTTGTGCCTGGTATTTGAATAACTTTGGTATTAATTGGAATATCATTTTGTTGCTAGTTTTCACAAAATGGTTATTTTTCTGCTGATGTTGGGAATATGTGGTATGCAGCCGTATATGGTTTCATGATTTTTAAAATCGTCGGGTAAATTTACTTTTGTAAGTGGATTTTGCTTTTTGTCTAGGTGTGTGCATATAATGTTTTCTACAGTTTGTGGAGAAAGTTTACTGATATTGATGAAGCATTGTTTTATTTTGTCTAATTTGTTGTTAAATTTATCTGGTGAGCAAAGTTTTATGGCTGTGTTTATTTGATTTTTTAGTATGTTGAGTTTTTGTTTCATGTGCAGAGTCCCAAGGAATGTATTGTCTAGTATGGGTGATGTTTCAGTGGATTCTGATTTTAAATTGTGTATTGGTGGACATTATCAGTCACAATGGAAATCTGGTTCATGAGATTTGGGGATGGTGTGTATCTGTGGTGTGCGTGAGTCGGTCTTACGTAGGTAGGAATAAGGTGTTTGTGAAATTATGTTGGCTTTTTTCATTTTAAGTAGTATTTTGTTTATTATGTTTTGTGTCTTTGTTGGATTTGTGTGCATTTGTTTAAGTTTGTTTGTGTCTGATAGAATGTTTATTTCTTGAAGGTATTCATTCGTGTTCATCATGACTAATATATCCTTTATCTGCTTTAGAATTTTAATGTTTTTGTCTTGTTTTAGGTTTTTAATGGAATTTGTCTTTTTGTAAGGTTGTTTTTTAGTTTTTTTGTTTAGTGAAATTATGGTGATGGATTTGCAAGAAAATTTTGAAAAAAATGTTTAGTGTTTAGGTGTTTCTGGAAAATAAATTAATATTTTCTGGGAAGTTTGGCTGTTGGATGCCAAAAAAATTGTAAAAGTTGATTTCTTTCTCTCGATTGTTTTCAGTTTTTGTTTTCTGTCGAAAGTATCACAAGTCTCCTGGCTAGGTCTTCTAAACATTTTAATTTCTAAAGTTGGAATGTACCTAGGTGCTATTGCAAAGTTAAGTCCTTTGTTAAGTAGATGTATCTTGTCTGTGTCTAATTGTCGGTTGGATCTGTTAATTACGATGTTTGCCAACAGTTTGTTGTTGGTGTCTTTTCTGTTGTTTGCATCTTAGTTTTTCTAGTTTTTTTTGTTGTGGCAGATCTTATGTCCCTGTCGTTCCTAGTGTTGATTTGGTTGGTGTTTCATTTTACAAGTCCGTAATTCTCTGGTTTAATACAACATACCAGTTGATAGTCTAGGTTCATTTTACGTTTCTGTAAATCGTGTAGTTCTTTGTAGTTTATATTCAATTTTGCTTCAAGTAGTATTTTCTGTAAATTTTGGATAATGTTTGTGCAGTGATTAAATTTGACAGTTTTACTATTACAAAGTTAGGGGTTAGTTGTTCCTTTCTACATTGTTGAATGAAATAGATGTCATTTCTTCTGTTTATAATTTTTTGGTTTAAGTTTTAGTTTCTTTATGATGATATGAGCATGTACTCTTAGTAGTAGTATATTGTATGCAGGTTCAGACATAATGGCAACATAAATAAGTACAAATACATTAAAAAACAAAGACTTACACTTTTCATACAATTGCTATGATGAAATAATCCATGATTATGAGAAAACCCACTTTCAGAGAAAATTATGCATTTAAAAACAGAAACCCACCAAAAAAAAAAAAAAACTCATACTGGACTATTCATTCTTTTCATTCACATGAAACAAAAACAACACACTAAGAAACCAAATAAAACAGCCATAAAACTATGCTCACCAGATAAAATTAATGATGAATTAGACAAAATAAAACTTCAACATCAATAAGTTTCCTCCACAAACCGTAGAAAACATTATACGCACACACCTAGACAGAAAGCAAAATCAACCAACAAAAGTAAATATATCTCAAGAATCAAAGAATCCTAAAACCATATACTGCTGTATACCATATATTCCCAACATCAGCAAACAAATAACCAATATTTGGCAAAAACTAGTAATAAAACATGACATTCCAGTTAATACTAAATTTATTCAAAAACTATGCACAAAACTGAGGTCTATACTATGTAAAAACTACACTGACAAACACCTCACCAACATTATTTATAAAATACAAATGTGATAACTGCCACAACTCCTATATTGGAAAAACAAGTAAAAAAATGGAAACCAGATTCAAAGAATACAAAATTTCACCATGTTTTTGAATGCTGCGAATCAAATAAAGACTCCATAACCATAGAAAACACCCAAATACTAAATAAAGAAAAACATTAACAAATGCAAAATTAAAGAAACATTACTTGTATAAAAACTCAAGCCCAAAATAAACCAATACAAAGGAACACCTTAATACCTATATTAATAAATATATCCAACATCTAAGCATGTGTTCTACATTCCTATATGCAATTACACAACTGCTTTCAAAGATAAGGTCAGCTACCCTTTCTTTCTTTGCGAGCCCCACGATGACCAAAGGTCAAAATGACCTCTATTAGTGCTTTCTCTACCCATACCAGCCATTCTTAATATATAATTTTTTCTACAAGTGGGTTTTCATTACAGTAGCTTTTTTGTGTGCAAGTTTTTAAATTTTCATGTTTGAAGTGTAAAAACCTACTGCAGTAGGTTATTACAATTCAAACACATTTTTTTTTTTTAAATAGATATAGCACATGGCCCCCTTTAACTTTGTGCCTCCTTCGAATCCATACGTATATATTTTTACTTTTTCATATACTTTGCACTCATTTTCATACTCTAATTTTTAAATTTTTTACACACTATTTTGTGGAGAAAATTCCATCTCATTATTTTGTACACCAAATTTAATTATTAATTTTTATATTCTTTATAAAGATACAAGTTTCAATGAAGTTAAACTTCATTTATCTTAAAATGTTAATAGTTTGTTCATATTAAATAAATACACGACTGATTTTAGTAATGAAATACTATATGTACTTGTGCATGGTTTCTGAAAATGTACTAAGTAAAGAATAAATAAAATCAAAACTAAGAATAACAAATATTTTTTCTTCCTTTTCTTTCATGTGCCTTGCATAATTCATGATTTGTGTACACATTTTACTGATGTTGTGACAGCACAAGTTAACATTAAGCATCCTTATATATGATGTCAACTTATTGTCTACTGACTGAGTGATGGATAAAATACTACTGTGTTTATAAAACATTCCATTCTATGCTGCAAGTTTTAATTGAAAGCATCCTATTTTTTCTCACATTAGTTGTACTGTATGATGAAAAACTAATCTTCCACCACACAAAACCTAAACTATAAACACACATGATGGTATCAATATCTTTTTTACCTGCAGTTCAGCTAAAACTAGTAAAATATTAATTTGTATTTGAACCAGTATAAAAGCTTGTTTTACCATTTACGAAGTCCTCCAGCACAGTTCCTGGAAAGTTCCACACGAGTTGTCCCAAAAATCCAAAAACTGCACAGTCTACTTCACATGGCTCATCTCCCATGAAGAATGCTTTTTTCCCTGTTCACAGAAATATAAACCACATTAATTTATTTTTAAATGCAATAAAAAATATTCATTTCATAAAAAAAGGGAGGGAAAGAATCTCAATATTACACAGGGTTTAAACAAATGACAAAAATCAAAATATAATTCCTATTGTCAAGAGTTCCTTGACTACTTGTAGCTAGTTTCTACATTTTAAAATGTATCATGAGCCGAGCTGTAGCAAAGAGCTGATATTTTTTTTGCAACAGAATTTATTTCAATAATTCTACCAGAAATCTTTTTAGGCTCAAGCACATGAAACCTGATTACTCAGAATAGTTTGAAATTTGCTCAATTTATATCTACATTAATAATGCATCTAAACCTGCATAACATCATGATCACACAGAGTGAGAATATCAAAAATGTGTCAGACAGAAAATGCACATAACATACAACCACAGATGTTATATTGCAGTTCAATAAGAAAGCAACCCAGTTTGAAAGTGTGGGATATTTACAAAAAGTATCCAAGGCCTGTTTTTGAGCTTTCCATGCTAAGTGGAAACCAGAATTCCACCACGGACGAGGATATGGTGGAAAACATGTTGAGGTTTTAGGAATACAATGAGCAGCTGCATGTATAATACAGTCAGTTACTGCTGCTACACAGTCGTCTATTGATGGCTGATTTACGATGGCAGGATCAAGTTCTGAGAGAGCAGTGAAAGTTGACCAGTCTGGCTGATATAGCTTCCACCGGGGCACGCAGGTAGGGTGGCATCGACCACGACCAGTCTCTCTCAAAAGGATCGAAAAATGATCACTGCCTTGTAAATTACTGTCATCCCTCCATGTAAAATGGGAGAATAATGAAGGGGAGCAAACTGAGAGATCAATAGCAGTAAAAGACTGACTAGGTGCATAAAAGTAAGTGGAAGAACCAGTACTGAAAAGAGAAAGATTGTGATCAGAGAGCATCCGCTCTACAGATCGACCCCTCCCATCAATAACAGCACTTCCCCAGAGGGGATGATGTCCATTAAAATCCCCCAGGATTAGAAATGGAGATGGCACCTGTTCAACAAGAACATCAAGGTCTGATTGATCATGTCTCTCCAGGGGACAGGTAGAGAGAACAAACAGTGATGGTATGACCAAAGGAAACGCTGATGGCTTCGGCCTCCAAGGGTGTGTTGAGTGACAAAGACAGGGTGGGCACATGCTGATCAAACAAGAGTGCCACCCCTCCATGTATTCGTCCATCATACAACCTGTCATTTCTATACAAATGGAGATTGTATTAGCAGATTTGAGAAATGTTTCTTGTAAAGAAAGACAAACAGGATGGTAGGAAGCAATCAGCATTTCAATATCATCCAGATTAGAATGTAAACCTCGACAATTCCATTGTATCAAGGTGGCCATTTTTAAGAATGGGTAGGTGAAGTGGCTGGAGAACCCTTCGGTTTATGACCACATCTTTTTTCTTTACTGTCTTTAGTTAGAAGAGGTCTATCAACCTCCATGGATCCGGCTCTGGGTCGAGTGGGCAGGTTTTTGTTATTGGAAGAGGAATCCAGTGACTGAGGACATGAACGAATAAATGTTTTCTCTTGTGGTGGGAGAAAAAGATGTATCAGAAGAAATGCCTGTATTTAACACTAAAGGATGTGGATCTTGAGGTTTGTTGGAAGGTATGGGAGGAACAGAGATAGGTGTGGAAGTCGATTTATTAACCTTTTTAACCACAGAGGTCAAAATGCTTTTCATTTGTATTGAAAACGATTCTCTTGGAAACAGATCCGACAGCACTCCCACTGTAGTTGTAGAATGAAGTGCAGCAGCATATGTCCGAGATGGAGTTGTGGACAGCAATTTCTGAGCCTCAGGATAATTAATGTTATGTGTCGTTTTCAAGTGCTGCACCTCTTTTTCCTCCAACCATTTTGAGCAAGAATAAAAGTAAGAGTGGTGGGAACCATTGCAGTTTACACAATGTGGGTTCATGTCACAGTCATAGGCATCGTGGTCCTTGCCTCCACAACAAGCACATGTCAGGGAACCACGACAAGACGTCTTTGAGTGGCCGAATCTCTGACACTGGAAACGTCGAAGAGGGTTTGGAATGTACAGCCAAACCCTGCAAATGAGATAACCTGCTTTGATGGTGGCGGGTGCTCGTGGTGAAGTGAATGTTAAAACCAGGGTATTTGTTGGCAGTGTAACTCCATCTTTGCGAGTGGAGATGCGCCTCACTGCAGAAAATCCTTGAGTGGAGAGATCAGCAAGAATCTCGAACTCGGGAACGTTCTTCAAATCCCTTTCAACAATAACTCCTTGTGAAGAATTAAAAGTGGCATGGGGTGTAACCTCAATAGATATATCCCCAATTGCCTTTGAATTCAAGAGGAGTTCACTATGTTGAGATGTGGATGTTTCAACCAATATGTCACCAGATCAAAGCTTATTTACTGACTTTGGAGAGGCAGCAAAACCCTCTAGTCCCTTTTGAATAAAAAAAGGGGACATTTGCCCTTAAGGTTTTTCCGAAAGAGAATGTGATATAAGAAAATGAGGTATGTGTATTACTGATGTTGAAGATTACTGTTCTGAGTATTCAAGACGTGGTTGCCTACCCATTGACTGTTTTTTTTACAATTATTTAAATTTTTTGGAGGATCCATAGGAAAGAGGAAAAGTTTTGGTACCCACTGACCCCACCCTCCATGGAGGCCCTACAAGGAGACACAATATCAAGTCATACAAGGACAATGCAACAATGCCAGGGTTTCCTGAGCACTATACCCAAACACCAGCATCAGGCACAGTGTCCACAACACCCATTGAGAACTTCCAACACTGGTACTTGGTTGACTCTAGCCCAAGTGGATCAGCCGACTGACCAAAGGGAAGCCACCCAAAGGTTGCCCATTTACAGGAATTCAAGGCCAAAGTGGTGTATTAGGGTTGGATCCCTCAACCACCAGGATCCTCTCCTCCCCTTCACGGGTCGCATGCACAGCAAACAGGGTGGATGTTTAAATCCCAGAGAAGGTAACCAGACAGAACAGAACCTTCCCTGGGAGGTCCCCTAACAAAGTACAGGAATCCACACAGAAGGGCAACAAGACAGTAAAATTTGGCTTATTGTGACCTAAGTGTTACACAGACAAAACACTGGTGCAGTGATTCCAGATAAAAGATTGAGTTAAAAAACTGATCAATGCACAGCGAAGTTAGAACAACATCATTCTGATTCTTATGGAAGCAAGATAGCTAAAGACCAGAGATTTTTTTAAATTTGGAAAAGTTTGTTTCCATGTTGCTCACTTCAAGTTGATGGCCAACTGGCATGGAGCTGAGCCTTGATTACAGAACCATAGTCCATGTATGGAACAGACACAGCAGTGATAATGCAAGAGCAGACAGATTTAGCTGCAGTGTCAACCAGCCCATTCCCATAAATACCAAAATGAGCCACTATCCAGAAAAACTGGATAGAAGTAGATGTTAAAATCCATTTTTAATCTCAGTGAGAACAGAGCAAGAACTAACTTGAAGTGATACTACGGCCAGTATAAGTAGTGCAACTTGAGTACTGCTTAGCTTCTATGCACTCCAGGGCAAGAGAAATGGTCTACAGTTTTTGTGCTCACTGCTGAACTGTACAAGGGATTTTGCACACAAGCACCAAACCACAACAAATCATGGCAGATTCCACACAGTCATCTTATTTTGATCCATCTTATAAATAGGAATGCGAAGATGGTTCCAAAGATGTTTAGCAAATAACAGACAGTATTTCCAATTGGGAGGGGTTTACTTTTCTCAGATGACTTAAAGAAAGGTCACACTTAGGTACTGTAAAAAGCCGTGGTGGGATGGGCTGACCAGTGGATACAGCAATGTTATCCAAGGACAGACCCATTTCATCCAACTACACCTGGATAGGAAGGCCAAAAGGAGCAATGGCAGATCGTCTATTCTGAAAAAGCATGGCCCACTGAGGAAAAAAAAAAATAACCCCAGGTGGGATACTTTGGCAAGGAATGAAGTTTTGAAGCATATAGTAAAGATAGCTGCAAATGGCAGAGGTGAAGAAGAGGTTTATGAGACTGTATAAGCTCTGAACTGGGGTAGTGCAGAAAGCCCCGGTACAGAGCTAAAGTCCCTGATGGTGAATAAGGTCCAGCATCTTTAAGGCTGAAGTCCTGGTGGAGCCATTGACTGGTGATCCATAGTCTAGTGACAATCTAATAAGAGCATGATATATCTTTAGCTGAAAACATCGATCTGCTCCTCATGTGGTGGGAGAGAGGACACAGAGGATGTTCAGTGTTCTTGTACATTTGACCTGTGGCTGCTTGATGTGTGGTATAAAAGGTGAACCTATTGTCAAAGATAAGCCCCAAGAACTTTGTCTTATGGACCACAGGCAGCACAACTTCACTGATAAGGAGTTCAGGATCAGGATGAATACCCTATTGGCAGCAAGTGCATGCAAATGGTTTTAGAGAAAGAAAGTTAAGACCCTTTGCTGTGATCCATTTCAGTAAATAACTGATGACAGTCAGTCACTGCTGCTCAATGTACCTCATTTTCGACGATTGACACAAGATGTGAAATTCAACATAGAGCCTGTTTGCAACAGTAAAAGGGAGTTGTTCAGTGATGGCACTAATCTTTATACTGAAGTTTGACACTCAAACCACAGCTCTGAGGGACTAAGTTCCTGTAGAAAAGAACAGGAAAGTGTTTAAACCACTCGAACTTGGAATCTCCCGTCCTTAAAAAAAATAAAAATGGGCAACTGGTCACATAACCTATATATATGGAGGTTCACAAAATGCCATATCTTCATATTGTATCATAAGTCTTCTCAATGTCAAAGAATATAAATATAAGATGTCATTTGAGAGAGGCTTCTCTGACTGACGTCAAGTCAAATCACGTGGTCCCACAATGGTGCTCTGTTGTCAAAACACACATTGGGTGGGCAAGAGGAAGTTATTTGATTTGAGGAACCAAACAAGACAAGCATTAACCATCCTCTCTAAGGTCTTACAAAGACAGCTTGTCAAAGCAATTGGATGGTAGTGTGAAGGAATCTTCCCAAGCTTAGAGAAAGGTAGGACAATAGCTTGAAACAAGGAAAAACACTCCTGCCAAATCCAGTTAAAAACAATCAGAAGAATAGCAAGAGAAGCAGAAGGTAGATGGTGCAGCATTTCAGTGTACTTCATCAGGTCCAACTGATATACTTTCAGACCAATGAATGACCAGTTTCAATTACACCATTGTAAAGGGATGATTATAGTCAGAGACAATCAGCTCGGAAGGAAAGATGTGATTGCTCTGCCCAAGTCTTGATAGTTAATTAGGTGGAGGAAGAAGCAGAAGCATTAGATACCTTTCAAAAGCTTTTACCTAGAGTATCAGCAATGCTCCAGGTATCAGCTACTTCCTGGCAATCAGAGAGCAAGATTGATAGGAGTAGAGAATATTTCCCATGCCCTTTCAAATCTTGTCCCATATGACTTTGGAACTGGTGGTAGAAGATATGCCAGTTGTGAACTTAATCCAAGATTCCTTCTGGCTTTGACGTCATACTCACCAAGCATGTGCATGGGCCTGCTGTAAAGTGATGTTGTTCAAGTGCAAGATATCTACAGAAGGTATCCAAGGCCTGTATTTGAACCTTCCATGCCACGTGGCAGGCAGAATTCCACCATAGATGAGAATATAAAAGAAAACATGTCAAGGTTCTGGGAATACAAAGAGCAGCTGCTTGTACAACAGTTATTGCTGCCACACAGTCTTCTATTGATAACTTACAGATGATGGCTGGAAAAAGTTCTGCAAGAGCAGTGAAAGAGGACTAGTTTGCATGATCCAGCTTCCACTGGTGCATGCAGGTCGGCTGACATTGACCAATGCAAGTTTCTCAAAATTATAACAATGATCACTGTCTCATAGAAATTTGTCAACCCTCCATGAAAAATGGGAGAATAATGAAGGGGAGAAAATTAAGATATCAATAGCAGTAGAGGACTGACTAAATTCATGAAAATAAGTAGAAAAACCACTATTGAAAAGAGAAAGGTTGTGATCAGAGAAAACACTACAGAGCAATCCCTCCCATCAATATGAGCACTTCCCAAGAGAGAATGATGTTCATTAAAGTCCTTCAGGATTAAAATGAGAGACAGCAAGTGTTCAATGAAAGCATCAGGGGCTGATTGATTATAGGTCTCTCTAAGAGACAGGTTGGGAGAACAAACAATGATAGTATAACAAGAAAACACTGATGGCTACAGCTTCCAAGGGTGCTGATCAACCAACAGTGCCACCTCTCCATGCACTCACCCATAACACAGCCGGTCCTTTTTGTACAAAGAAAATTGCTGAAAGGAAACTGTATCGGTAGATTTCAGAAATGTTTCCTGTAAGGAAAGACATACAGAATGGTAGGAACCAATCAGTGCTCTGATGTCATTCAGATTAGAAGATAAACCTTAGCTGTTCCATTGCATTAAGATGGCCATTTTTATTTATGTGTGGATGAACTGGGTGGAGAGACCTGTTTACAACCATATCTTCGTTATTGTCTTTCTCAAAGAAAGGACTGTTAACTTCCATGGATCCTGCCCTGGCTCGATTGGGAAGGTCTTTGCTCTTGGAAGAGGATTCCAGTGACTGAGGACATAAGGGAATGATCGTTTTGCATCTTGGGGTGAGAGAAGATGTAATCGAGGATATGCCCATACCCAAAACCAAAGGAAGTGGATCTTAGTGTTTGCTGGAATGTACATTAGGGACAGAGATGGGTGTTGATTTATTAACTTAACCATGGAGGTCAGAAGACTTTTCATTTGGTTTCAGAAAGATTTTCTTGGAGGCACAGAGAGATCCATCTACTCCCACTGTAGTAGCAGAATGAAATGCAACAGCGTACGTCCAAGAAGTGATAGGCAGAAACTTTTGAGCTTCAGGGTATGTAATGTTTGTAACCATCTTCGATTGCTGCATATCTTTTTCTTCCAACCATTTAGAGCAAGAACAAAAGTAGGATGGGTGAGAGCCATTGCAACTGACACATTTAGTCCATTTTACTCATAGGCATCATAGTCCTTGCCATCGCAATGATCACACATCAAGAAACCTTGACACAATGACTTAGAGTGACTGAACTACTGACACTGGAAACATCTGAGAGGGTTTAAAATGTATGGTTGTATGCTGCAATTAAGATAACCTGTCTTGACAGTGGCAAGTGGATGTGGTGATATAAATGTCAGAATGAGGACATTGATCACCACCATAATTCCATCTTTGTAAGTGGAGTTACACCTCTGTGCAGAAACTTGTGTGGAGAAGCCAGTGAAAATCTGACTCACAGGTGTTCTTCAAATCCCTCTCAAAAATAACTTTGTGATGAGTTCAAAGTAACATGAAGCACAACCTCAATAGGTATATCCCAAATTGCCTTTGAATGTAAGAGTTCACTGTGTTAAGATGTGGATGTTTCCACCAATATGCCACCAGAGCAAAGCTTTCTGACTGACTTTGGAGAGCCAGCAAGTCCCTTTACTACCTTCTGAATGAAAAGAGGAGACATATGCCCTGAAGTTTGTTTGAACGAGAACAAAGTAGAACGGAATTTTTCAGTGCCCACTGACCCCACCAACCATGGAGCCTATGAGGGGATGCCCCACAATGTCAAAAATGAAAACTGCAGCAATGCTAGGGTTTCATAAGCACTATATCTAAACACCAGCATAAAATAATATCCACACCTGTTGAGAATATCAAATACTGGATATTAACCAGTCAATTAACCCTAGAAAGGTCAACCCAAGGCTGCCCATCTACAAGAATTCAAGGCCAAAATGGTGTGTTGGGGTTGGACCCCTAAACCACCAGGATCCTCTCCTCCTCTTTATGGATCACCATGCAGGCAAACATGTAGGTAGATATTTAAATCCCAGAGAAGTTAAACTGAAAGAACAGAACCTTCCCTGGGAGGTCCCTTCACGACATACACATGTTTTTATAGATTCTAATTCAGACCCAATAAATCTGTGCTACATTTCATGAAACATATCACCATGTAATTATACAGTACAATGTTATAAAAAGCATCAAAATATACACAAAATGTAGAATATTTATTTTTTTCAATGCAAATGAACTTGAGTGAGTACCTGTTATATGTTGCTTGACACTACATTGATTCATTATTGGAGCATTCACCAGTTACTGCGCATACGTGCACGTGCGTGCATGCGTATATATCTAACAATGCTACCTTGTTACTTCAGCGCATGAACAACGACTAATTTGTCAGGTGTAGTGCTCAACAATCACTACTAATACTCTTCAAACAATGTCACCTTGTTTCACTACTAGTGTTACACACCTCTTTGCCCAGGCATCTTTTATTGTTCTTGTCATGAGGGTTTCAGTGGCAATCAAAATTTTATTAAACTACTTTTTATGTTAAACTAATTACTTTGGTATAAAAATGTAGTTAATAATCCATAATTTAACACTATACAAGATTTAGGTTCTTAATTTCACATAGCAATATTAAGGAAATCCTGAATTCTCTTACTATGAGAAAATACTTTCTCTAGCCATCTCCTCTTTTCTGATTTATTCACCAACCCTCCAGTTGGTATAATTTTATTAGCCTTCAATCTTGTGTGGTTACAAGCTATATTCCCAAAGAGAAGATAATGTGGTTGGTCAAATTCAACTGAATCTAGAGTACTTGACCAGGTGCAATGCTCACTTACTGTTGTACTACCAAATGAGTGTGTAAAGCAACATTGTACTGTCAAGATAGAGGATGTAAACATTTTTGTTAAATATCAGGAGAATGTTCTTTTGTTAAATAAGTTTTTAAAAATTTCTACCTGTATCCTGTACCATTTTATTTTCACCAAACAAGGTTAGAATAAAGATCAATAGTTTTATTTAAATGTATAATTATATGTCTTAATAACATATCTAGAACAAAGAACAAACTGTCTGCTTTAAGTTATTGACAAATACAAAAGCATATAACAGAATATTCATTCTGTACAAACTTTTTCAAAAACTGGATTATAAATATTAATGTTGTTTAATATATGCCTACACTAGAAATAATAAGTAACTTTATATCCTTGTTCATGAATCTTATAAAGTTTATAAAAATATCGTTAGTCTGACTGTTGGGCTCTATTTAAGAAGAGTTTTCATGCGAGGCAGACTAAAATCTTGGTTAACTTATCAAACTGAGAGCCATGTATTGTATAGGACCTGACAATGGTGAAGTTGCTAACCAAAAGTTTAAGACTGAATATTTTAGGGTAAGACCATGTACATTTCCAATTTTGTTTTTAATTTCTCTTATAAAATTATGTAACAGTTTTATGCTCATTGTATATTTGTTTTTTTTTTTCATGGTGTTTAAACCATGAAATTCTCAAACTTCTAAGCATCATACCAGACTTTCATTTCTTCACATATAAAGTCACTATCATTTCAAGTCACATAAAAAAACCACTGTAAATAAAGATGGGATACTTTAACTCCTACGTAATCACTAAAAGTGATATCTATCCAATGATGTAAAATAAAAATGAAATGACCAACATGAAAATGCAACATTACTATACTCAAGCAATCTTTCAACGTACAAGTGCTTTAATAAATTCTTTTACAGACCCAATAAATCTGTGCTACATTTCATACACATTAAATACACAATTAAGTTAATGTTTTTCAAAACTCATTTTCAAACAGTATTATACTTACACTTGTTACAGAGAAGCAGATAATTACACTAGACTCATGAAAATGTGTACATTTTAGTAGTGTGCAATTAATACAACAAACAGATGAAGTATGCATGTTATAGGTAATAGACAATTATTGCTTGACAAACTATGCTACTTTACTTGTCATTTGAACCAGAACTTAAAGAATTATTGACAGCCTGTCATGTTTACTGATCTCACTAGTGTTGATTTTGCACATGCAGCTAATACTGCCACTTGAAGTCAGCACGTATATAGAATATATTCACATTACAAAACTATCTAGTGGGTAGGACCTTACATCAGTAAATAAATATGATGTTACATACCCAGAAACACAGAAATTGCTTGCAAGTCTTGTTTCAGCATCTTCATTATTTCTTCTTCTGAATGACGTCCAATGCCATGATACCAGCTACTTTTTCTCATGTGCTTGTTAACAACATGATAAGCCATAAAATTCCATGGAAATGGCCATCTGGAAATTTTCATTATTGTTTGATTCCTGTCAAACACCCAGCGATGTAGGGCACCACCCCTAAAATGTAGTGAAAAGACGAACACTAAATTTTTTTACTTCATAAATAATAATGAGCATGATTATAGTTCCTTTAAACTAAGATTGAGAATGTTTTAGATTTTATAACAATAATGAATTTTGTTTAGTATTAGAAACTACTGTAATTATGTAAACACATACACACTTGTACTTACTCAATATAGAATATAGATGCATTTTCAGTACTTAAGATTTACCAATGTCTAAAGCCCAATAAAACTGAACAATGTATAAAAGCTCTTCTAATTCGAGCACAAATCAAACCTAAACCAATACTGTT
This sequence comes from Carcinoscorpius rotundicauda, assembly GCA_011833715.1. NCBI lineage: Eukaryota > Metazoa > Arthropoda > Merostomata > Xiphosura > Limulidae > Carcinoscorpius > Carcinoscorpius rotundicauda. Next base: position 109,527,456 of record CM022394.1, on the reverse strand, counting down.
AATTCCCACATTAACAGTGTGGTCCACCTGGTCAAAAGATATCTTGTGGAAGCACATTGCATAAGGCTGTGAGTTTCATATTGTGTATGAAAGTTAGAGATCAACAAGTGCTGATGACCTTGACAAAAACATCCAGAGGAAGTGTCTTGAATTGAAAAAAGTGATAATGCATAATACAAAATATAACAGCTCTATTTTCATAGGGTACATAAAAGTTAATTACCATATAAATCTCACACGTGAAGAAACCTCCATGGTCCACCCCCTTCTTCAGTGACTGGAAACTAGAGGTAACAAGGACTCCCTTTTTTCACTTCAAGAGGGGGTGGGGTGGAAAAAGACACAAATGGCCATTAAAAAACTAAAAACTTCATCAAGGTGGACAGTGTCACTGTCACCAATAACACTGTCCAATGTTACAGACAAACCCTGGGACAGAACACACCACTTGAGAGTCATAATGATGGCAAGAAAATAAAATGTGGCTTTCAGTAATTTGAGTGTTACACAAACACTGGTGCAACAGTTCCAGATAAAACAAAACTGAGTAAAAAAACTGTGACCAATGCATAGTCTAGTTAGAACAACTTCATCCTTCCGAACCTTATGGAAACTAGAGGCCAAAGCCCAATATAGGATTTTATTTGGAAACGCTTGTTGTCATGTTGCTCACTCCAAGTGGACTGCAAGCTGGCACGGAGCCAAGCCTTGAAAACAGGACCATAGTCCATGTACAGAATAGGCAGTGGTGATAGTGCCAGAGCAGATAGATTTAGATGCTGTGTCTGCAAGCTCATTCCCACAAATACCAATGTGGCCTGGTATCCAGAAAACCTGCATAGAAGTAGATGTTAATAAAAAATAGGCTAATGAGTGGCTGAACCTCTGATACTGGAAACACTGGAGAGGATTTAGAATGTACAGCCGTACCCTGCAATTTAGATAACTTGCCTTGATGATGGCAAGTGCATGCGGTGATATAAATGTCAAAACAAGGATATCTGTCAGCAGTGTAACTCCATCTTTGCAAATGGAGACGTGCCTCACTGTAAAAACTCCTTGAGTGAATAAATCAGCAAGAATCTCTGACTCGGGGATGTTCTTCAAATCCGTCTCTACAATAACTCCTCGTGATGAATTCAAGGTAGCATGAGGGGTTACGTCAATAGGTATATTCCCAACTGCCTCTGAATTTAAGAGGAATTCACTGTGTTGGGATGTGGATGTTTCAACTAACATGTCTCCAGATCTAATCTTCTTTAATGACTTTGGATATCAGCAAGTCCCTCTTGTTCATTCTGAATAAAAAAGGGGAACATTTGCCCTAAAGGTTTTTCTGAAAGAGAATGTAATAAGAAAATGAGGTATGTGTGTTAGAGATGTTGAAGGTCGATGCTCAGAGTAAAGACGTGGTCATTTACCTATTGACTTTTTTCCATATTTTATCTAAATTTTTCATTGAACGATCCATAGGAAAAATAGAAAATTTCAGTACCCACTGACCCCACCCTCCATGGACCCTTATGAGGGTCATGCAAGGACACTGCAGCAATGCCAAGGTTTCATGAGCACTATACCCAAACACCAGCAGGCACAATATCCACAACACCCATTGAGAACTTCCAACACTGGTACTTGGTTGACTCTAGTCTAAGTGGACTAGCCAAATGACCCAAGGGGGAGGGGCCACCCAAAGGCTGCCTGTGTACACGAATTCAAGGCCAAAGTGGTGTGTTACGGTTGGACCCTTCAACCATCAGAATCCTCTCCTCCCCTACACGGGTCAGCACACATGACAAACACATGGGTGGATGGTTAGATCCCAGAGGAGACAACCAGAAAGAACAGAACCTTCCCTGGGAGTTCCCCTCACTACATACAGAAATCCACACTAAGGGGTAGGCAGTGAATAGTGCCCCCCCCCCCAATGAATAATTTATTGTTTGGGGATTAGTTAACATGTTTTTCAACTTAATGAGGGATTCAATCCAAGCAGACTCTTGGAAGTTGGTGTGAGTGACAGACTGGGCTTGGAAAAATGCAAGCAGTAGCTAGTTGTTCATCTAAATGAGTCCAAAGACTCAATGACTGAAATACATAGCAGAACAAGTAAGAAGCCAAAATAACAAATGGCAGTGCTTGAAACTGAAAGATCCAGGTGGTGAAAAGAAGCCTCAAAGTTAATAAATGAGCCATGGTGCTCCACAGAAGGATTCTGAATTCTGTTGGGAATTGATCAAGAGACTAGTGGAAAGATTTAGATAACTATAATCAGGTAATAACAAAATAGTGTTAAAAGGTGAATTTTCAAAAAATGACAGGTTAAAATAAATCAAAATATTCGGATTCAACCTTGTCAAGGGAAGGAGAAGATCCAAGTATTGTGAATTCAACTAAAGATTCAAAACACAGTGGTAAGCAAAAGGATCCTGGTCCAACAGTTAAAGAGGATCAGGAATACCTATACTATACTACAATTAATCAACAAAACAAGTATGAACAAGGATGTTGGGTGAGGGAGAAGGTTTGTCACCCAACATGTAAAATTTGATATTTCTGATCACCGAGTTATGGAGTGGTTGGCAAATTTTCCTAACTGTCAACATTATGCAAATAAATAATTCCAGAACCAGAAAAACAGAGTTGAAACTTGTCCTCATTTTGATAAAAAATGTCCTCACAGAAACAAATTAATGGGGAAAGGGAAAATGAACTGAGGAACAACCCAGTGTCTGATTCCCTGTAGATTCAAGCTTGATCCTCCTCAGACATTGCCAACCTGTCATGCTGGAAGACTAATGACATTACCATAGTTCATATTGGTGGGAACTTCACTCACAATAAAATTGAAATTCAGTATTCAATTCTGACTTCCACAAAAAACTCGTAAATGACAAAAAAATATATGCAAATAAAGCACAGAAATTAACTACTAACTTAAAACATAAGATGAAACTAGAAAGGAACCACATATGAGTGAGCAGTATTCACATGAATAACAGAGTAAACATACATTGAAGTACTGTAATATTAATCAGGAAACTAAAGATTGTGCTATATAGGTGGCACAGTATAACTGATGAAGGGTAATCTGATGATTAGCACCATTTTTGCAACATAAGGGCCACAAAAAACTTGTCTGAGAATTGTTAAAATTTTGAATATTGCACAAATTAATTTCAATATAGCTTTGATTTAGACATGGTAGTAGCATTTTGGAATAAACTTGTGTATTGCATATCTCAGAACAGCTGATATGGGTATTAACACTTATTTATAATGAAAGGACAATGTTTTGATTTTCCCAGGTCATCTTCAGGTTAAGAAAGAAAGTATGAAAGCTACCATTGCCAGACATGTCTTAGACAAGAATATAAATGGGTATGGGATTGTAGAGGGCATTGCAGGTAAACATTAGGTTATTAATTAGTGTATGTATAAAGGTATTCCTTTATACTGGTTTAATTTTGGGTTTAGTTGCTGTATAAGTAGGGCTTCTTTGATTTTGCATTTGTTTCCCTCCTTAGTAGCTGGGTGTTTTCTATGATTATATTGTGTTTGATTTGCAGTGTTCAAAAACATGAAGATTTCTGTGCTCTTTGAATTTACTCCCCACTTTTCTGCTTGCTTCTTCAATATAGAAGTGATGGCAGTTGTTACGTTGTATTTTATAAATTATGTTGATGTGTTTGTCAGTGTAGTTTTTTGTTTTGTTTTGTTTTTTTTACATTGTATGGACTTTAGTTTTGTACCTGGTTTTTGAATAAATTTGGTGTTTACTTGAAATGTGTTTTGTTACAAGTTTTTCCAAATGTTCACTTTGTTTTGCTTATGTCAGAAATATATGGTGTACAGCAGTGTAAGATTTTGTAGTTTGTTGTGTCTTGGGATCTATTGTTTGTGGTTTGTCTAGGTGTGCACATACTTTTTCCATGCTTTTTTGGGGAAATTTGTTGATGTTGATGAAGTATTGTTTTATTTTGTTGATTTCATTGTTAATTTTATCAGGTGAGCATAGTTTTGTGGCTGTTTATTTGATCTCTTGATATGTTGAGTTTGTTTTGTTTCTTGTGCTGAGTCCTGTGGAATGTATAACCTGGTATGGGTGAATTTTCTGTGGATTTGTTTTAAATTATGTATCAATTCTAATGATTTTAAGGTTTTAAGGTTAAGAAATGCTATTTGGTTAGTTTTTTTCTTGGTCATAGGTGAACTTAATGTTGGACCGTATAGAGTTAATATCATTGAAAAAACCAAACATGTGTTCTGGAGATGTGAATCCAGCAATTGTATCATCAATGTACCTCTACCAGTATAGTGATGGGTGGAAGGTTGAATTGATCACTTGAGATTTAATCTGTGTTAAAAATGTTGGCTAAAACTGGTGACAAAATTCCCCATACTTAAACCATTTAGTTGTGGGTAGTTTTGGTTATTGAACATAAAGTTAGTTTTGGTGGTTGTGAATTCTATTTATTTCATCCAACAATGCAGAAAGGAATAACTAATCCCTAAGTTTTTGAAGATAAAACTATCAAAGAATTTTACCCAGTGTACAAACATTAGCTTAACTCAGAGAAAACTACTAAAAGCCATGTTAGACTCAAAATATAAAAGAACTAAATGACCTACAGAAATAAACAAACCTAGACTATCAACTGGCCTGCTGCACTCAACCAGACATTTATGGACTCATATAATGCAACAATCAACTCAATAGTAAGAACAACAAGGAAAATAAGGTCTGCCAAATTAAGAAACTAGATAAATTAAGGTGTCAACAAAAAAAAAGAGGCCAACACAATAAACCACAGAAAAACCTTGTAATTAACAGATCCAACCAAAATATTAAGTTAAGGAATACATCAACTCAACTTCAAAGTAACACCTAAAAATATTCCATCCATTGAAATGAAGACCTGCCTGGAAGAGCTAGTTAGAAGATTGCTGATCCATTCTACACAAATTAAAAAACACCAACAAAACAACCACCAGAAAGAAGACGACTTCGACAACAATTCCACTGACAACCAACAACCTATTTTTCCAAGAAGAACTGAAAAGATCTGTTTCCCTGAAACACCTCAAAACAGTATTTTATGCAACTTTTTCAAAGAACTGTCACACAAAACTATCAACATAATTTTACAGAAAAACCTTAAAACAACCTAACAAAAAATTAATTCTATAAACAACTTAAAACAAGACAATCAAAATTTTAGAAGCAGATAAAGGCAATGCTAGAGTTCAATGAACATAAATGAATGTCTTTTTGGATACAAACAAATTTAAACTACTAAGCACAAATCCAATAAACACACAAAAACCAATTAAAATACTACAAGTGAAAAGCCAACACAATCTCGGAAAATATTTATTATTTCCTACAAAAGACCAACTCACTCACACCACAACTATACAGCACCCCTACAACTCATAATGTCGACATATGAATCATTTAACTACAACCTACATAAAATATATAGTGTGGGCATTTTCTAAATGCATAACATCAGCTGGTTCTGTTTTCAAAGACTCAACTTTAAATTTATTCTTAAATCAACTAAACCATAAAGCCTTAATGGCCAGTTTTGATGTAATCTTCCTCTTCACAGAAGTTCCAACAACCGAAGCCTGCAAGATAGCTTTAAACCTTTATATAAAAGACCCTTAGCCATTGATACACATCCCAAACAACCAATTATCAACCCTTATAGAATTAACTACCATCAAAACTAACTGTGTTCAATTACAAAAACTACCTACAAATAAATGGCCTTAGTGTGGGGAATCCCATGTTAGTTATATCAAACATTTTTATGACAGACTGAATCTCAAGCAATCAATTCAGCCTTACACCCACCACTATACTGGTACAGGTATGTTGATGACAATTGCTGGATTCACATTTACAGAACAGTTTTTTCAGTTACATTAATTCAATATACCCCATCATCAAGTTCACCTGTGAACTGGAAGAAATTAACTAAATAGCATTTCTTAACCTCAAGATAACTAGAACTGATACAATTCAAAACAAATCCACAGAAAAAAAAAATCACCCACACAGAACATGCATTCCCTGGGACTCAGCACATGAAATAAAACAAAAACTCAACATGTTGAGATACAACCACAAAACTATGCTCACCCAATAAAATTAACAATGAAATCAACAAAAAAACACACTTAAGTTTCTCCAAAATCTATGGAAAAAAATTATATGCACACACCTGGACCAAAAACAAACAAACAATAAACTCATATAATACAACAAGCTAAAAAATCTTACACTGCTGCATTCTATATGTTCCCTGATACCAGTGAAAAAATAACCAACATTTGGAAAAAATTATAACAATACAACATTCCAATAAACACCAAGTTTATTAAAAAGCCAGGAACAACTAAAGTCTATACTATGTAAAAACTACACCGACAAACACAACACCAACAAAATTTATAAAATACAATGCAACAACTGCCATAACTTGGAAAAACAAGCAGTAAATTGGAAACTAGATTCAAAGAACACAAAAACACACCTTCACACATTTTAGAACACTACAAATCACAAACACAATATAACCACAGAAAACATCCAGATACTAAGTAGGGAAACAAATATAAAAATCAGAGAAGCCCTAGTTACACAGCAACTAAAACCAAAATTAAACCAATATAAAGGAACAGCTTTATATCTATACTAATTAATAATCTAACATCCAACTGCAATGCACCTTCCAATTCTGTACCTATTTATACTTTCATCCCCAAGACATGTGTCTGGCAATGGTCACTTTCAAACTCTTTCTTAGCCCAAAGTTGATCTAGGAAGGTCAAAACGTTGTTCTCTCCTTAACAATAAAAGTTAATACCCATACCAGCCATTGTAAAATACATTCTTATTTCAAGTGGGTTTCTTGTTATCAAGAAACTTGTGTATTGCTGAATATTTACAAACAATGAGAGTTTACTTTTAGTCACTTCTTACAATACTGTTTAAAGAAGTTTTACTTCAGACACTGCATTATTGTTTTAAATGTTTATAAAATCACATGCATGACACTATTTGAGTCTTAAATACTGTATCTATGATTACACAGTCATTCAAACACTTTGTAACTAGCCAAGGGAAATGCAAAGTCATAACGAATTTTACTTATTGAGAAAAACAAAGTAAGAATCTAGTATATTACCTATTCTTCAAGAAGCCTACATTTAAATTCAAAAACAAAAATTAGAATATCAATTCATCTTGTACAACAAAATATTTTGATAGCTATAAACTTTATATTACAGAGTTTGAAAACTAAGAATAAAAAAATGTATTCTGCTTATTACTGAATTAACACTGCTTATCTTTACACTACCTACTGGAATGTTTTATTTTTACAATGATGACATAATAATGGTTAGCCTTTTGGAAGTTACTTGGGTTACAATGGAATGTATGTTGTGATTATAGTCTTAGACTTTTACATCACATCCATTCCAGTTTTTGGAAAGGACAATTTCCTGTGTAATATTATCATGACTTACTGATCAAGTCCTGTTTTTATTTGCTTTCCCTGTGATCATGTCCTTCATTCAGTCCTCTTGGTTCAAACTCTCTCATTTGCACTGATTAAAGCATTTTGATTTGAGTTCAATACCTTGGCTTGTTTCTCTAATTTCTGCTGTAGTACATTATTATACCTGTTCTTCTACGTACGGAGATTGAGTTATTGTGATCTATGTTTATACTTTAATTATCACAACAGTTTTACCTTCCATACAAGTTTATATGCTCATTTATTTGACAAGTAATATTAAATAATTTTGCCAAAGAGTACAATAAAAATTTTAAACAAAAAGCTTACCAGTATGTATAGTTTTCAATCATGATTCTGAAAGCATGTGCAATGGATTTGTCAACATCACTTAGTTTAGCATTCAGGTCAATACTGAGCTTGGAATTCAGGAATTCTATAATAAGTTGAGAGTCAGCAATATCTTCTCCATTAAAAGTGATGAAAGGAGATTTTCCTTTAGGTCCAATGAAGTCAGTAAAATCATTCTGTATCATAATAAAAATAAAATAAAAAGTATACAATCAACACTAGCCACACTGCATGCCAACATTTAATGGTCTATCCAGAACCTCATTGCTATAAAACACACACAATTAAACCACATTTATCTGGTCATTGGTGTGAAATCTCAAATGTAAAACCAAGCTGAGAAGTGAAAGCTTTTAACACTTGTTATGAAGACATAATATAACCAAACCTCTTAATCCTCACCAAAAAAGGTAAAGTTCCATTCTCTACCATTAAACTAGCTGATAGAACTCAAGAATTGTAGTTTCCAGCTGATTTTTAGTAGCATGCTTTGACACATGTTATGAAAGATTCCAATGAAAATACTTCTGAAAACTTTATTTAAGACAAATTTCTTGAAAAGATAATATTTTAGATTTTTCACTGGTTAGGTTTTGTAAGCCAAATATTTGGTGAATCTTAGCTGTATACATTTCCATATTACAAATAAGATTTGATGGTCATAAGCAAAATATAATCAGAGATATTAAAAATGCACATCTAGTGGCTACCATGATTGCAAGTATAGGACTGACACTGATATTTCTGATTAGCAGTTAGAGTATGAAACAGATTTTTCTTAACACTGGATATTCTAGCAAGATAGCAAGATATCAGTTAAAACAGTTTTTGATTTAAAAGTGAAAATATTAAACCAGTCAAAGCATATCACACCTACTTTAGATGCAAGTAGGCCCAAAACTCAGTGATGTTGAGAAAACCCTCTTGTAGAGAAATATATATGCACATATATGACATCTATTTCATTCAATAATGTAGAAAAAAAACAATTAACCCTAATTTTGTAAAGGTAAAAACTCTCAAAAAATTGATAAATACAAACATTATCCAAAACTTACAGAGAAAACTACTTAAAGCCATGTTGAAAAAAAATACAAAGAACTACATGACTTACAAAAACAAAAAATGAACCTAGACCATCAACTGGCATGCTGCATTAAGCCAAAAATTTACAGACTTGTACAACAAAACATAAACCAAATTAATACAAAGAATGACAGATAAAAAGATCTGTCACAACATAAACTAAAAAAAATTAAGTTACAAACAAGAGAAAAGACACCAACACGACAAACTGTTAACTAACCTCATAATTAACAAATCTGATCGACAATTAAACAGACGAGATATATCTACTTAACAAAGGACTCAACTTTGCAATAGTACCTAAGTACATTCCAACCATCATTATTTTGTTTCAATATATAAACAAATAATTCACAACAAATTTTATACATTAAAGAACACTTAAGGTTTGCCAAAGTTATTTTAAAATATTTAGAATATGCAGATATAATGCAGGCTAATGTTCTTGAATATTCTTAGTAATGTGAACTACTCTCAAATATTCCACAGTATGCTACAATATTCTAGAATGTGCTAGAACATTCCAAACATAAATAACTCATGCTGTCACTTTTAACTACTGGATTTTTTTTTTTTTTTTTTTTTAATGACCAGCCAGTAGTTTCTAGAAATTCTGCAAGGTTATAAAAGGACTTAAACAGAATATTCTACATGGTTTTAACCAACTTCATTGGTCATCATTACAAATGGGTAATATAAGAATTAACTAAACTTTGGCTGCTTGTATCAAAAGATACTGAAGTAATGGGAAGCATACTGCCTTCAATTTAAATAGACAAATGTACTGTGTTTCTGTCATCAAAACATTAAATACAGTTCAAAAACATCAAGCTATTGTCAACCTGGAGAAGTTTTCTTGAAAAGTGTGAAAAACTGAAGAAATCTAAGGAAAGGAAGCTGATATGTAGTACATTTACGAAGCAGAGTTTGTAAATGTTTTTTTTCTTCATATCACCCGTAATGATACTCTTATCCTTAAAAATCTCAAACCACTTATTTTTAATCAATTCCAGCAATATTGGGACTACATGAACAAGCCCAATTATACAACTGGAACCATACAGATGTCCCACTAGAGAAGAAGAATTGGACAAGGGAAGGCAAAAAGGGATTGTTGGCTAGCAAGAGGTGAAAGACTGAACAATATAAAAGGCTGCACTAGTTGAAACACAGACTCAAATGAAATAAGGAAGAACAGGGAAATTATGTTTGAAAACTCATATATAGTGATAGAAGGCTAATGAGCATAAGAAAAAGGGAAACTATGGGAAAACCCCAAAGAACATGCAAAAGTGGGGAAATTTCACAAAAAAGTAAAGATGTGACAAAGTTAAATGAGATTCACTGAAGAGAAATCTCTAAAGTGAATCAGTAAAGCATCATTTTAGAAGTTACAAAAAGGGAACAAATCCACAGAAAGACAGAAGGATGCGAGAACCATTTTATGAGACGATTCTTGTCAAGGCAAAAAGAAGATAAGCCACATGATACAAACCCCAGAAACAAAACATGCCAGGAACAGAATATGATGACTAACCTCAAAAAAAGAAGTGCAACAACTGGTAGTTGAAGTAATTACATAGCACTGTCCAAGTAGATCATCACAATATTATCAGACAACTGCAAATTAATAAAGTAAGTAAGTCTGATAATTAGCAATCTTCTTCAAAAAGGTGGCATGCAGATAATGCTACTCTAGAGATCAGACCACAGATGGAGTAATGATGTTGAAAATAGCTCCCTACTGAACCAGAAAGAGACACTGGTGTATATACGGACATCAGACCAAAAAAGGAGTAGTATAATACAAGTTGTTTTGGAATGATCAAGCTACCAGAGTGATGCAGAAACAGCAAGTATTTACAAATGTAACAGATTCTCTGGACACCATAACCTCCATGATATAAAAAAAGCAAGGGAGAGGGTTGAGCTCACCCTTCACAGGTGGACAAGAAACTGAGTGGAAGTTAAAATGAACTTGAAAAGTTAAAACAACCAACTAAGAAGAGATGTGTCCCAATGAAGAGTGTAAGAAGCAATTACCAATTCTTATCAAAAATTGGCAAGAAAGACCTAAACAATGAGATGAAAATGGAAATAAATGCAAAGGAAAGAAAATTATGATCCAGCTGTAAATATAAAGGGTCATATATGGAGAGAAGGAATGGCAAAGAACTGAAAAACATGGTCATTGAGAACAAACTTGAGGAATAAACACAGAATAAATAATGTCAAAGAAATCATTTGAAATATATACTATGGTCGAACAGCCTGGAAAATAAAAAAGACCCCAATGCATACTAAGGAAGTCATCTAACCAGAATTAAGGAATAATGAGAAAAAGTGATTAGGAGTTAAGTTAATGACATGGTGCCAAACTCCCCACTTTGTGGGGATGACAAAAACTGAAATAAAATGCCCAAAGTGGTGTGGGAGATAGGTTTTACAGCTCCCACTACCAACCAAGAAGAAACCCCATCTTGGATATGAATATAATCAATAAGAGGATAAAAAGGGAAAGATAAAAAAGATGGCATAAGAAAGAGGACAGGATTGATGAAAAAGTTTGTGGAAGACCCCAGAGTTACTGATAAAGGAAAAATATAGAAGGGTATATTGGAAAAATGAGGCATTGATAGGATCAGAACCCAGGACTGGTTCTAAAGAAAAGGTATCAAGAGCCATAATGGCTAGCCAAGGAACAGGAGAGGGATAGCCCTACATAACTTCTGAGGATGGCAGTAGAAAGAGGTACCAGTGGACCAATGAACCAGAAAATCAAAGAAATAGTGGAACCTCACACTTGGCATCCCAAAATCAAGGATTCTAAGACAAACAGGAAAGCCTAGAAGACAAGGTCTTAAAGCAAATAGGTAAAACACCCAACTGAGAAGATCCCAAAAACAAAGAAAAAACCAAGTGCCAAACAAGAACACCAATCTTGTATGGTCATAATGAAGAGCCACAGTTGGAGAAAAATGCCCAAAAAGGAATGTTTTGTTTTCTTTCAATATATAGTTAACCTATCACACTTTGTTGACAGTTGCCTAAAATTAAAATGTGGTGGCTCAAAAGTTTCAATCAGATGGATAGAATAAAATTGCAAAGACAATAGCAGAAGTGCTAAAAAAGAGAAGCAGTCAATTAAAGCAACCAAAAACTCAAAAACCACAGGAAAATCATCTGAATACAGACAGTGTTGAGGAAAGAATGAGCCCATGATCATATAATAGTGGTCACAGGATCATTGGCAGAGGGCTGCAGAATTATGATTACATCACAATCATTGATAAATCAAAAGCAATTTTTAAAACATGTTAATTTCAATTAACATGTGCAATACATGTACACAAATCTACGAGTGGAAATTTGTAGTACATACAGGAAATTCCACAGTATCTGTGCATGAGGAATAGCTTTTAATGGTATAGAAAGGCAAGTATCATTTCTGAAGTACCTCTAAATATAGTAATGCTTTTTACATATATCCTTACAAAAAAGATAATGTTTAATGGAATTAAGAAACAGTGTGTCTTGGAAAATAAAAACCTGCAGAAGTTATAATTTAACAATTTTCTACCCTCCATAGTTCAGACTGCAGTTGTACAAACTATACAAATTTTAGTGGATGGGCTTTATCAAACTCTAACTTCACATACTAAATTTCAAGGCAATCCATCAACTCTTTGCACCACAGACTTGGTCCCCAAGACTGATATTGTAACCATTATGTGCTTGTTATAGTTTTCATGCTACAAACATAAATTAAGCTCATGTTAATGTAATTTAGCAGATTATCAGAAAAATTAAAATGCTTTCAGGTGTAAAGTATCAAATTTAATTATCAAGTTTCAAGATTTGTCAAGTAATGATTTTCACTCCTCTTATTTTTGTATGTTGCCTATCTAACATACAATGTAATTTTAATTTTGATATCAAAAATACTTATGTATCAGAAGATTTTCAAATTTCACATGTAAAATATTTATATTGTCCAGACAGTTAAAATATTTTACCTGCTATTTTCACTTATGAATCTCTGTACAGGTTTGGTAGAATACTGTTCTTATAATCACCAAAAACGAATTAGGAAATAAATATAAATTATGTATCTTCCATTCTAGAATTATAACAAATAAAAACAAATGTTTAGATGAAACAGCTAAAAATCTCATAAAATTACACATTTATTATTATTATATTGACATTTTAGTGATATCTGGCTAACAATACAGAAGTTACAATGATGCAGCATGTATGGACTTGTGTTACTGTATCAAATATAAAACTGACCTTTAGTCCTTACAATGTGAACCTGTCTTGGCTGTGTTTTAATAGACAAGTATTTTGCAAGATACAGTTACATTTAATTATATATTATATGTGTATAGATTATTATTATTATTATTTAGAAAAAGGTTTTAAACTTATTTTTAACAAATAGGACAATAAATACAGAAATAAAGCAAACAATTATCTCATCTAGCTAAAACCTTTGAACTTGGTTGCTGCTTGATGTAAACTTAAACTTGTGCACATGGAGAATGTGAAATAAAATAATTTATTTTAGGTTTTATATATATATATACAGTTAAATAACCAAAAAAATAAATTACAATATTGATACTAAAGATTTTCACTATAATTCAGCATGCTTAACAAATAAATTGTATTTTGGTCTAAAAACTAGAAATTTCAAGCTCCTTGAAACCTTGGTTCAAAAGAATGTGGAGGACTTGTAACACATTAAAATAGCTGAGAAAAACCATTAGGGAGACATTCAAAGCTGTTAATTAATTAATTACTTAAATGTCATACTGAAGTACATGTACATAAAGGGCTGTTTCTGAAAATAAAGATATGAAAAGGGTCAACATGTTTGATTTATTACACGAGCCATATCTCAGCAAAATGGAAAGATACGAGGTTATTTTAATTCTAGCTTTTCACTGGTAATTTAAATGCCTAATTAATAACAAACTATAGACTTAGTATGTTTACATAATAAATATTTAATTTGTACCAATGTTGCATTCATGTGATATACAAATTGATGTTTAACTTTAATATTTACTTTTAAATTAAAAATACTGTATAATACTAACATTTGAATTATAATCAGCATGTGGATACCAAACTTACTGAAATAAAATCATAAAAGAATAGTTTAATCAAATTGTGAATATGCATCAACAAATATAATGACATGACCTTTGACCTACATGGAAAGGGTTAAAAAATACCCGAGATGTAACATTTCACATCTTGATAGTTTTTTCTGTTTTCATACCAAAAGTACAAAAAAATTTGATAGTAAAACAGTTTCAAATTTTGCACAATAGATTTTTTATGACCTACAGTTACAAGTCTCATTTGATGCAAATATAAACTACACGCCCAAAAGATACACAGTTTATGAGTTCACTGTTAGAAAAGTGCAAGATACCTGCTTTTCTGCTTAACCTTGACAGCAGGATAAACAATTATCAATAAACAATAAAAATTACAACATTATGAATTTCAAATATGGTCAGTCTAGAATAGAACGTGAATATTTTCTTTATCATGTTTTTGAAATTATTTAAACTTGACATTCCAACAAATTGTTATCTATCGCTCTGCTTCTCAATAGGATGAATGGTTCATCTAGGCATTAAATGAGGTCAGAATCAGGGTGAATAGGTATTATCAATTATAAAATAAATAGCAGAAATTCAATGGTTATTTATTTTACTTGTTTTATGAATAAACTTATTTTAGTGTTGTATTTGACTGTAGGTATGCTCTGCTGCACATTTAAGTCATAATAAAGAATTTTTCATTTTAATTTATAATTTTTTTTAAATAACCAGGGTAAATGAGCTGTTGTGAAAAACATAGGTATGAATGATATTGGGAAAGGTTGAAAAATACTTATAGTATAACAATAGATTTACAATGCAGTACACGTTTTTGAAGTTCTGTAAAATATATAGTGTTCAGTTCATCCAAAGATGGCCTGAACAAAAAGCTGAAGATTTGGTACTAAGATGTATATTGGTTCTCATTGAGAAATGTCTTAAATGCTTTGACAACTAATAATATTAAATTCATAATTAATATGCTAATGATGAAATTTGCAGAATGTCAATTTTATGTGTAGCATTTAATGTTGTACTTAATAAATCACTAAACAAAAGTTTAGCAGGTTAGATAATGTTAGATTGTCTATAGCAATAGGCTACTACATTCTACAATAATCTAAAAATGGTAAGTTTATCCAATGATTGAGAAAGCTTCATGTTTCACCTCTCATACTAAATGATATGAAAAAAACAACTGAGGACTAAAACTTACATCTTACCTCATATTTAAGGTTTGCCATTCTGAGATAGGTTTCCAGCTTAAGTGGAAAGGGTGAAATACTTGGTGCATATAGTCCACGTGGAAACTGGTGTAAAATAACTACATCTTTCTTGGCTCTACTTTGTTGCTGGCGGTTTCTGAAACATTACACAACAGGACAGTTCTGCATGTCAGCATTTACTTGTATGGCAAAAATTAGTAATATTTTAGGTAAATAGAATGGAACTGTCAAAATGTTACACGTTATTGTACAACTAGTCAAACACTTCATATTTTGAATGAAAAACAGTACATTTTACATTTAACATTGAAAATATTCAACTGAATTGTTTACTACAGTGATAACTATGCAAGATTTAGCTAGTGGCAGTAGCTAATGAATGCTTGAAAATGGAAAATTCCACTTATGTGGGTGTAAACACACACACAGAAACATCTTACCATTTGTTTTTACTGTAGCACAGTAGTTCATAAATTTTAAATTTTATTCAGTACTAAATATGTTACACTAAAATATAGGTCATAAAGATGTACAATACTACACTATTACCATATACAAATTCTATCAGCAACATTATTTTATTAATTACTGATACTAATTTAAGTTACTCAGGCTTACCAAACAATTTTATTTATTAACAATCTCCTATAAACTTCTTGCATTCAGATACAATAATCACTGACTACACCATAATGTCTCATGCAGCAACAATACTCTGATTCTTTATAAACAAAGAATTACTAACTGTACAGAAGTTTAAATATTGGCAAACATATTCATAATGAAAGCTTGTGAGGAACTTCGTACACAGCTCTGTACATCAATTAGTGCTTGCAGCTACAGAATCACAGGTTAATTCCAAACTTTAAATTTCCACAAATTCCACTAAAATGTGTTAGTCTAATATTTCATGGAGTTATTCTCATTACCAGGGTAATTTTTAGTTTTGATTCCAATAACCAACATGGTGCAATTAAAAGTTAATATCAATTATTCTGGATATTATTTCTGTTGATGGCAAAGTCGCAAACACCTCTGAAATAAAGACTCGCCTGCTATCAATACAACTCTTTGTTTCAACAGTAAACAAACTGATGAAGATGATGCTGGTTCTAGCGACTTTCTATTGAAAAAATGTTGTACTGTTTGGTAACTTGTACTCATCATCAGGTGGATTATGTTTTGACTTGCATAGTTAGCTTTCTTTAATTGGAATTTAATTTGCATCACTCTAGTGGCCTTCTCATTTTGATACTGTGGTTAAAGTACTCTCCTGGATCAAATCTAGCTTGTTGTTTATGCAATTGTTATCTTAATGCCACAGTTAAGATCATGGATAAAAAACTTCTGCATTCATTGGATGCAAAAGTAAAGTAAGATTGGTCTTAACCCTTTTGAAACAGGAATGATGTTGATGACGGAGGAAATACTCAAAAAATTATTAAATAGTATCTGGCATCCACTTAAAGAAATCTGCATAATTTGATTTAGTTTTTCTATCACTTTCTATATTGTGAATGGTCCAAAATTCTCTTACAAGACTTTTTTGTTACAAAATACTTCATTTTGGAACTTCAATGTTTTGCACTGAAAACTATCTACATGTAGATAGTTTAAAATACAACATCTGCATTAATTAATATCAAATTAATATTTGACATCTTTAGATTGAACTGCAAAAATTGTGTATTTATAGACTTATTGTAAGAAACCTCAAAGTAAATGAATCAACAGCAAATATGTGGTTCAGAGTAACTTTGTTGTGCAAGTTTCAAGCTAAAAAAGTACAGGCATGTTCACATTGCAAACCCATCTTGGTAAAATGGCAAGATATTATTACGTTGGGCTGGATTTCATAAAGGGACTTCTCTTGAAAGCTAATCTCCCTCATTTAGCTCTAGCTCATCAGTACTATCTCTGAGTCAGTGAAATATATTGGTGATCTTGTCTATTTGCACTTCATAGCTTTCAGAACCCAGAGGAGAGCTTACTTTATGACTTCCAACTCCATCCCAATTCAACCTGTGAAAAGCTTCAATGTTCCACTACTCATATTCAGCATGCTACTACTCCAAGACATTGAATGCCAAGTCAGCTCTCTTGATGTCTTTGATATAAAATGTCATCTGTGGCTACAATGACAGATTACTGTCTATCATTGTTTTTAAATAAGCCATTATAGGCTTTTACAGCTTCACTATTAAACCTCCACATTTTCTGTTTAGGCTGATTTACACCGATCCCAGTGGTACCAATTGTTATTGAACAAGGGTTTTTTTTTATTTATTTAGTGTTTTATGGCACAAAGCAACGAGGCTATCTGCGCCAAACAACCGGTAAAAATGTAGTAAAAGACATAAATGGAAATGAAGGTAAAACAAAAAAAAGTATAAAACCAGTGTTGACACCTAGTCTACAAGGTTAAGATAGAAGGCAAAGTGTAAAAAGTTGTAAGGTAGGTATTCTATCAAAAAGGTATAATCATAACCCGCCAGGAAGACTAACAGGCAGGTACCAGACCCACCGTCAGTCACCTGAAGTTGGCCTTTCCAGTCCTGGTTCTGGGTTATGTGTCATAGCAACTAGTATCAAAATGTAAAAGAATAGAAGTATTAAAAAACACACAGCAAAAACGCAACAATGAGTAACCAAATGTTCAGTAAAAAGAGAAAAGTCACGTAAATGGAGTAAAATTTGCAAAGGAAAATGAAGGTTAAAAACAAAACAGCAATTAAAACAGAAAATGGTGTAAAAACCAATGGTGACACCCAGTATTCAAAGTTATAAACTATTTACTCTAGCATAATAATAATGATCATAACCCGCCAGGAAGACTAACGAACAAGTTCAAGAACCACAGTCAGTCACCTGAAGTTGGCCTTTCCAGTCCTGGTTCTGGGTTATGTGTCATAGTAGCTATTATCAAAATGTAATGGAATAAAAGTTTTAAAAGACACTCAGCAAAATCATAATAAAGAGTAGCCAAATGTCCAGTAAAAAAATAAAAGTCAAGTAAATGGAGTAAAATGTGTAAAGGTAATTGAAGATAAAAACAAAATGGCAATTAAAACAGGAAATGGTGCAAAAACCAATGACGACATCCAGTCAACAAAGTTGTAAAGGCCAACCTGTAGCAGAATGAGAATGATCATAACCCGCCAGGAAGACTAACAGGTAGTATATAAACCACCGTCAGCCACCTGAAGTTGGTCTTTCCGTCCTGGTTCTGGATTATGAGTCTATATGGCCAGTACAAAAAGGTTGTAAAAGTACGAAATGATATGCAGCGAAAGTCTAACAGTAACTCGCCAGGAAGACTAACGAGTAGTTCAAACAGAAGCGTTAGTCACCTGAAGTTGGCCTTTCCAGTCCTGGTGTTGAGTTATTTAATGTTCTGGCCATTGTTTAATGTCGCATTGAATGAGAGAGAATAAAACTTTAAAAAGGAGCCACAATTAAAAAGGTGTAATGAATAAATATACCACACTTAAATAAGATTAAAAAGATTAATGGCCATTAAAAAATTAAAAACGTTATTAAGGTGGACATAGTCACCATCACCAATAACTCTGTCCAATGTTAGATTGACGCTGGGAAAAAATATGTTTAAAGTATTGCTGTCGTTGAGGATTGTAACGATGGCAAGAAAGTAAAACATGGCTAATAGTGATTTGAGTGTTACACAAACTACACATTGGTGCATCAGTTCCAGATAAAAGAAAATGATGAGTTAAAAAACTGTGACCAATGCGTAGCCTAGTGAGAACAACTTCTTCCCTCCGAACTTTACGGAAGCTAGATGGCCAAACTCCAATTTTGGGTTTAATTTGAAAAAGTTTATTGTCGCGTTGTTCACTCCAAGTGGACTGCCAACTGGCACGGAGCCGAGCTTTGAAGACAACACCATAGTCCATGTACGGAATAGGCATAGGGGTGATGGAGCTGAGGCATACATATTTAGCTGCCATGTCTGCAAGCTCGTTCCCATGAATACCAACATGGCCTGGTATCCAGAAAAACTGAATTGAAGTAGCTGCTAATGAGAAATGGGCCAGTCGGTTTCGAATATCTGCTAGAATAGGATGTGAGCTAATGTGAAGTGATTCCAAGGCAAGAATAGAACTAAGCGAGTCAGTATAAATAGTGCAGTTGGAGTACTGCTCAGCTGCAATATGATCAAGGGCAAGAGATATTGCATACAGTTCAGCGGTGAACACAGAAGCTGTAGAGGGGATTCTGTGTGCAACTACTGACCCACAGCAAACCATAGCAGAGCCCACTGAATTTCCTGATTTGGAACCATCTGTATAAATGGGAACTGAACGATTGTTTGAAAGATATTCATTGAATAAAAGAGGGTACTTCCAGTCTGGAGTATCCGCCTTTTTTAGGTGATTGAAAGAAAGGTCACACTTGGGGGCTGTAATAAGCCATGGTGGGATGCGTCGACATGTGGAATCTGCAATATTATCCAAGGACAGACCCAATTCATCCAATTGCGCCCGGATGCGAAGGCCAAACGGAGCAATGACAGATCGTCTGTTCTGAAAAAGTACTGCCCACCGAGGAAGGAAAACACATTCCCAGGTGGGATGCTTTGGTAAGGAACGAAGTTTCGAAGTATATTGTAAAGACAGTTGCAAACGGCGAAGGTGTAGAGGAGGTTCATGAGATTCAATGTATATGCTTTGAACTGGAGAGGTACGGAAAGCTCCGGTGCAAAGTCGAAGACCTTGGTGATGAATGGGGTCCAGTATCTTTAAGGCTGAGGGTCTGGCAGAGCCATAGACCATTGATCCATAGTCAAGTTTCGATCTAATAAGAGCACGATATATTTTTAACATTGAACGGCGATCTGCCCCCCAACTGGTAGAAGAGAGGACACAAAGGATGTTCAGTGTTCTTGTGCATTTGACCCGAAGCTGCTTTAAGTGTGGTATAAAGGTCAATTTACGATCAAAGATAAGCCCCAAGAACTTTGTCTCTGGGACCACTGGCAGCAAAACTTCACCGATATGAAGTTCAGGATCAGGGTGAATACCTCGTCGGCGGCAAAAGTGCATGCATACAGTTTTGGAAAGAGAGAAATTAAAGCCATTTGCAAGAGTCCACTTCTGTACACGATTGAGGGCAGTTTGTAGTTGCCGCTCAATATATCTCATGTTTGATGACTGACATGAGATGTGAAAGTCGTCAACATATAGCCCATTCGTAACGGTGAGAGGGAGTTGTTCAGTGATGGCATTTATCTTTATACTGAAAAGTGTGACACTCAATATACAGCCTTGAGGGACTCCAAGTTCCTGTACAAAAGAACGTGAAAGTGCCGAACCTACACGAACTTAGAATCTCCTGTCCATTAAAAAATTTTTAATAAACATGGGTAGATGGCCACGTAACCCATATGTATGGAGGTCTCGCAAAACGCCATACCTCCATGTTGTGTCGTAAGCCTTCTCTATGTCAAAGAATATCGATACAAGGTGTTGGCGGTTGAGAAAGGCCTCTCTGATAGATGTTTCAAGACGAATTAGGTGGTCTATGGTGGAGTGCTGTCGACGGAACCCACACTGGGTGGGTGAGAGGAGGTTGTTTGATTCAAGGAACCAAACAAGACGAGCATGAACCATCCTTTCTAAGGTCTTACAGAGACAGCTCGTCAAAGCAATTGGACGATAGTTTGAAGGAATCTTCGGATCTTTCCCTGGCTTAGAGAAAGGTAAAATAATAGCCTGGCGCCAGGCATCAGGAAAAACATTCTCCTGCCAAATCCGGTTGAAGATAGTTAGAAGGACATCAAGAGAATCAAAAGAGAGATGGTGTAGCATGTCATAATGAATATCATCAGGTCCAACAGATGTACTGGCAGACCGATGAAGGGACACTTTTAGTTCCACCAGGGTAAAGGGACTATTATAGTCAAAGAAACAGTCAGTTTGAAAAGAAAGATGTGATCACTCTGCCCGAGTCTTGATGGCCAGGAAGGTGGAGGAACAAGCAGAAGTGCTAGATACCCGGCAAAAGCTTTCACCTAGAGTGTTAGCGATGTTTCGGACATCAGTCACCTCCTGACCATCAGAGAGTAAGATCGAGAGGGGAACAGAAGTGTAGTGCCCATTAACCTTTCGAATCTTGTCCCATACGATCTTGGAACTGGTGGTGGAAGATATGCTGGTTGTGAACTTAATCCAAGATTCCTTCTGGCTTTGACGTCTTACCCACCTAGCATGTGCTCGGGCCCGCTGGAAAGCAACCCGATTTGAAACTGTGAGATATCTGCGAAAAGTGTCCCAGGCCCGTTGTTGAGCCTTCCGTGCTAAGTTGCAAGCGGAATTCCACCATGGACGAGGATATCGTGGGAAACGTGTCGAGGTTTTAGGAATACACTGAGCAGCTGCATGTATAATACAATCAGTTACCGCTGCAACACAGTTGTCTATTGATGGCTGATTTACGATGACAGGATCAAGTTCTGCGAGAGCAGTGAAAGTGGACCAGTCTGGCTGATCCAGCTTCCACCAGGGCACGCGGGTAGGGTGGCATCGACCATGGCCAGTCTCTCTCAAAACGATCGGAAAATGATCACTGCCTAGTGGATTACTCTCAACCCTCCATGAAAAATGGGAGAATAATGAAGGGGAGCAAACTGAGAGATCAATGGCAGTGAATGACTGACTTGGTGCATGAAAGTAAGTGGAAGAACCAGTATTGAAAAGAGAAAGATCGTGATCAGAGAGCATCTGCTCTACAGATCGACCCCTCCCATCAAGAACAGCACTTCCCCAGAGGGGATGGTGTCCATTAAAATCCCCCAGGATTAGAAATGGAGATGGTAACTGTTCAACGAGAGCATCCAGGTCTGATTGATCATATGTCTCTCCAGGGGACAGGTACAGAGAACAAACAGTGATGGTACGACCCAAGGAAATACGGATGGCTACGGCCTCCAAGGGTGTATTGAGTGACAAAGACAGGGTGGGCACATGTTGATCAACCAAAAGTGCCACCCCTCCATGTACTCGACCATCACACAACTTGTCATTTCTGTACAGAGAAAACTGCCGAATGGAGACTGTATCAGCAGATTTGAGAAATGTTTCTTGTAGAGAAAGACAAACAGGATGGTAGGAAGCAATCAGCGTTTTGATATCATCCAGATTAGAACGTAAACCTCGACAGTTCCATTGTATCAATGTGGCCATTTTTAAGGACGAGCAGGTGAAGTGGTTGGAGAACCCTTCGGTTTACGACCTCGTCTTTTGTCTTTACTGTCTTTCTTCGGAGGAGGTCTATCAACCTCCATGGATCCTGCTCTGGGTCGAGTGGGCAGGTTTTTGTTATTGGAAGAGGAATCAAGTGACTGAGGACGCGGACGAATAATTGTTTTGTTTATTGTGGTGGGAGAAAATGATGTATCAGAAGAAATGCCTGTATTTGAAACTGAAGGACATGGATCTTGAGGTTTGTTGGAAGTTGTGGGAGGAACAGAGATGGGTGTGGAAGTCGATTCATCTACTGTTTTAACCACGGAGGTCAAAAGGCTTTTCATTTGTTTTGAAAACGATACTTTTGGAGGCACAGAGAGATCTGTCTGCACTTCCACTGTAGTTGTGGAATGGAGTGCAGCAGCATATGTCCGAGATGGGATTGTGGACATCAATTTCCGAGCCTCAGGATAACTAATATTATGTGTTGTTTTCAAACGCTGCACCTCTTTTTCCTCCAACCATTTTGGACAAGAATGAAAGTAAGAGGGGTGAGAACCATTGCAGTTCACGCAATGTGGGATTACGTCACAATCATAGGCATCGTGGTCCTTGCCTCCACAACGAGCACATGTCAGGGAACCACGACAAGATGTCTTTGAGTGGCCGAATCTCTGACATTGAAAACATCGAAGAGGGTTTGGAATGTATGGCCGAACCCTGCAAATGAGATAACCTGCTTTGATGGTGGCGGGTGCTCGTGGTGAAGTGAACGTTAAAACAAGGGTATTTGTTGGCAGTGTAACTCCATCTTTGCGAGTGGAGATGCGCCTCACTGCAGAAACTCCTTGAGTGGAAAGACCGGCGAGAATCTCCGATTCAGGAACATTCTTCAAATCCCTTTCAACAATAACTCCTCGTGAAGTATTCAAAGTAGCATGGGGTGTAACCTCAATAGGTATATCGCCAATTACCTTTGATTTCAAGAGGAGTTCACTGTGTTGGGATGTGGATGTTTCAACCAGTATGTCACCAGATCGAAGCTTCTTTACTGACTTTGGAGAGCCAGCAAGTCCCTCTAGCCCCTTTTGAATAAAAAAAGGGGACATTTGCCCTAAAGGTTTTTCTGAAAGAGAATGCAATATCAGAAAATGAGGTACGTGTGTTACTGATGTTGGAGATTGCTGTTCTGTGTATTCAAGACGTGGTCGCTTACCCATTGACTGTTTTTTTACAATTTTACTTAAATTTTTTGAAGGATCCATAGGAAAGAGAAAAGTTTCGGTACTCACTGACCCCACCCACCATGGAGCCCTACAAGGGGACGCACTACAAAGTCATGCAAGGACAATGCAGCAACGCCAGGGTTTCGTGAGCACTATACCCAAACACCAGCATCAGGCACAATGTCCACAACACCCGTTGAGAACTTCCAACACTGGTACTTGGTTGGCTCTAGCCCAGGTGGACCAGCCGATTGACCCAAGGGGGGCCACCCAAGGGCCGCCCGTCTACAGGAATCCGAGGCCAAAGTGGTGTGTTAGGGTTGGACCCCTCAACCACCAGGATCCTCTCCTCCCCTTCACGGGTCGCCACGCACGGCAAACACGTGGGTGGATGTTTAGATCCCAGAGAAGGGAACCAGAACCTTCCCTGGGAGGTCCCCTCACCACGTACAGGAATCCACTCCGAGGGGTTGAACAAGGGATAGAGATAGGGTTGTCACAAGTTATTTCATTAGTTATTATATAGCACCTCTCTATCCACAAATGGATGTGGTGGTGCCTTTTAGTCAATTCTCTATTTAATGACCTTGAAGAGTCACCACATAGCAAAAACAAGCCTAATTGAAAAAGACATTAGCTTGAAGATGGAATGTATGGTCATTACACTACAACATGCAAGTGAAAGAAAATGTTCTTAGTGTCATTGGTGTTCTTTGAACCTGCCAGAGTTTGTAAGGTGCAAAAGAGCTTTAGTCACACTCATCATTGTTAATTCATTAAGATGGAACAGATAAGCCTTTGATAGGGCATAAGAATACTGTGTTCTTCAGCTGTATTTCATACTGCAGTTTTTGGTGTCCGATGCTTTCGGTAGCTCTGGCAACCATGGTGTTAACACACCTGGATAGTTAAAGATACTTCACAGCACTTCAAGGAGGATTGTAGTGCTTGCAAAGGATTGTAATGGTTTGCCCTTTCCAGTATCTCTTACATGGCTGTGTTTTTGGTAGGTTTGATTACCATTTGCATTATTGCACCATTTGCTCATTCTACTCAAGAATAACTGCATCTTGTTTTAGATTTTGGTTTTAGTACATCACCAATTATGAGTAATTTTTTCAAATAACAGTGAACAGTTGGACTATTGTAAATATCTTCTAGATAAAGTTACTACCAAGACATTCTGACCAGCTTCAAAACCTTCCCATGTGTTAGCTATATTTATTCAAAGTTCTCATCCACTGTGATAAACTAATGATAATAGTGGTAGTGATTCAAACTCACAGATAAGTCTTGCAGTTACAAAATGCTTTGAGATTTTGCTAATAATGTTTTGTAGGGCAATGAGTCAATGGCTCCTACAAAAAAAGGAATGTTTCTTTGGCTAAGTAAGGATCTGGTAAAGGCAAAAAGTCTTTCAGAAATGCTACCTGTTGCCCAGCTATGTCGATACACCAACAATAACTTCTAACTTCATGATTTGGCTTCTGCAAGTTTCTTAAAAGGTGAAGTTCTTATATCACAGGGACATGGACTTCATCTTTAAATGTATTTATGACTTTGAATATTTCAACCAAATTAAAAATGACTTCCATACTTGCATATAATTGCAGCTTAGATAGAAACAGTTGTAACTTAAGTCTTGTGCATGTAACTATTGTTGCACTGGTTAACATATATGTGCATGAAGGGTTTGTCTTGGTCTTTTTGTATAGAATGGAGTACTTTCATTATCATAAACAATTGGCTTCATCGTTTTGGTTTTCATGCTAGCCATAAGATTATAAAAGTGCCAGAATGAAGCACTTATGAGACTGGGCTTGAGCAACAGTTCATTTTATTTAATTTGGAAACTAACTTTTGTAGAGAACACAAACTATTCTGTGTCGTCCTTGCCTCATCTCAAACATAATGAATCAGGCCTTATCTGCATGAACTCAACTCAAGCTTGACTGCATGCCTTCCAGGCTTTAAGCTGTACTACTCCATCACTACAAGAAGTTCCTTTGCATAAATTAAATATATTTATCACAAGAAAACGTATCCATCTCTGGTGATGGAAAAAGTCAATTTCTCAATTCAAATTATCGTATGGACAGGTTAATTTTGTTACACTCTTCAATTCACTCAAAGTCCAAACTCTAAGATACTTAAAACATTCATTAAGAAACAATTACCGAGCATTCCAGTTTTTTTAAAATATGATCAACATTAATACATGGTAAAATTTACATTTTTATTCCTTTCACCACATTTTGAAACATGAATGATAGTGTGACTAATTCCTAACACCTTAGCATAAAATATCCTGCTTGGAAAATAAATTTTGGCATCAATGTTATGTCTGTCTTCCCATCATTTCAAAAAAAGGTGAATGTTGAACTTTTCAAAAGAGAGACAAATGAATGTTCAAACAAACACAATGGTTTGCAATGCAAAGCATTATGTTAGGCTTAACACATCTTTTGACACTATGTTCTTAATCTAATTCACAGAGGACCTTCAAAAATCAGAAGTGTATAATAGTTTTTCAAATATATTATATTCATTATATTCACTTCTGATGACATTTTGTTCAATCCAAACATATTCAGGCCAGCTGGGATACAATGAATGTAGCAGAGACAGAAATACTATACATCTTCTGTGACTATTTGTTTTGGTTTGTACATCTTTCACTGACAATAATCTGATGTTACTTGATGGTGAAGATATGTTTGGGATGTGAATTCTGCCATGACTTATCCTTTTATGGGTTTGTAGATTGGCTTGTATAATTTTGCCTTTCAGTTTTCCTGTATATCTCATATGAGATGATCACTAACTTGCCAGGTGACATGACACTGATGGTGGGTTAGGAGGAGCAAGGTCTACATGAGAATTTAGTTGTTTCACCTCCATTTAGAAATCCAAGGTATACACTGCAAAGAAGCATGCAAACCTTTGCTTACAAGTTTACTTACATTCCAGGTGGAGTGTCTGGTACCAAAGTTCCTTACTTCAACATAAATAGGAGTAACATTAGACAAGAACCTCTTTAGCTTGATGTGCTGCATTACCTTTTATGCACACATTGGTGATTCAAACTTGTGTAAGTTTTGGTGATCTATCAGGATGGTTTGCAATGGTGACTGTTTCACTGGGAGCTATCAATGTTCATGGTGAATGCTCCTGTCATACTGAATGCAATGCTCAGCTCAGGGTGTTGTATGAAGTTGAAGCTAGCAAGAGTGTACAATATCACGTCATAGTCTTTTCAAAATTATGTCACAAAATTCAGAGCTTCTCTCCCCCTGACATTACTATGCTACAATCTGAAATGTACCACTTTTGGAAGTTTGTTTCACATACTGACCAATATAAAATTGTACGAGACCTTTTACAATCAAACATATAGACATAATTTCTCAACCTTTTTTTTTAATGTACTATACTAACTTTTCTAGTTGGGTACAAGTCAATTTCCTGCAATTGTTTTCCCTTTCCTTGGCATGTTACATAAACACTTGTGTACACATAATCTGTCACTTTTCCAGACAGATTATTTTTTGTACTGTTGCCTGGGCATGCAGACAGGATCTTCCAGTGAACTTCATGCTAATAGATGTCCACTTGTCCAAAGATACATGTTGATTTCAAAGTTTAGGCATGACTTGCTGCAGATTTTTCTATACAGTTTTAGTGCTCCAAGATGAATAATATTAGATAGAGTTCCAAAGCTGATAATTACAAGATATATCGGTTTTAGAAATTCTAAATCCAGATAATCTGGTGGTTAACAGGGTTATAAGTTAGTAAGTTTTTAAGTACTTATCTCTCCGTATACTGAGCACTCTTCAACATATAATTTAAAACATTAAATAAAATTAATAATTCCACTTCAATAATTGTGGATTTGAAAATATT
The DNA here is from genome assembly GCA_011833715.1 of Carcinoscorpius rotundicauda. Lineage (NCBI taxonomy): Eukaryota > Metazoa > Arthropoda > Merostomata > Xiphosura > Limulidae > Carcinoscorpius > Carcinoscorpius rotundicauda. Next base: position 109,499,804 of record CM022394.1, on the reverse strand, counting down.
TTTCAGCTGATAGTTTGCTATTGAGTATCATTTACAAAATTTAAATTGTTTCATGTTTCATTTTTTCTCAGCTAAAGAAGTGACTGTTTGCACATTTAGATTTCTTTTTAAACTACATATATTAGCTAAAGCACTATCATCCACTATGAATACTTATTTATATGTTTTTAGTGTAATTTTTCTTACACTTCACTACAGCCATTGTTTAAAGACATAGTATGTTGACTGAATTAATGAAGTTGAGCTTCAACAAAAGAGTTAAAGATAACATTAAAATATCAAATGAGAATATTTACATCATTTTATTTTTACTTATAATATTTTCTTAATTCAACAGATTAACATTCTACATTTATTGTTTACTATTGAAATGACTGGAAGCACTGTATGTAGTCTACAGCTGTGTCAATTGGTTTAAATATTTCTTCATTGTACTAGTTAAGTGATTCTTTTCCAGACTATTACAGAAGATAAACTTTGATTTAACAATTGTGTTCATTCAACATTATACAAAATAAACATTCAAGTATTGCAAACTGAAATTGATTCTGTGTGTGTGATATGAGAACATCACATGATGTCTACTTCCTGCCAAATGAACCCACCTGGACCCACCCTGCAAATTCTGTGTGCTACAAAAATACACTCATTGATTCTAGCAGTTAAAGTATTTGCTGATACACAATACACCATTATGTTTAATGAGGCGTTTATTCCCTCACAGTCTTACTGAAAATATTTCTACTAAGACAAAGAAAGCACTTTGAAAAGGGTTAAATGAAAAAGTTAACATGTCATTGCACTAAAGCCCTTCCATGTGAACGAAAATAATTATTTTTCCAAATTTATCAAGGGTTTATTTATTTGTAATATGAGAAAAACTCTCTAGACCACCATATTTTTTACAGATAAGGTACTTAACTAGCATTAAAATCAAAAATAGTTTGGGAAATAGTTTTCTGTGGCTATTGTATCTCAAGGGCAAGTTGGATAACTATCAGATAGCTTTTACTGATTTAGTGTTATATAAATTGAACAAATGTAGCATTTAGGCAAATTAAACGTACAAAGTAATATTAATAATATCAAATAGTTTAGGCTGTACCACAGTATAATACATAGTACCAAAGATATCAAACTAGAGATCAGTGGCACCCCTACTTTCAAATATTTAACTTATTGTCTTAAAACTAAATATACTTTACTGTCACTATATACATACAGAGACAGAAAATTATATTTTGTCATAATAGCATTCTGTTGGGTATGCCCCCAGAAGCTCATATATTCTAAAGTCGGCTGCCTTTAGCAGCACAGGAGCTGCTTTTAATAGCTTTTACTTTTTTAGTAACAGCACTAAGTACGCATTGCTGCTAGTAATACTGATACTGTGATACTTGGGTCGTCCTCCTTTTAAGTAATACTACTATTAATAACATAATTATATTAAGTTTGTATCATGTAAGTAGTACTATTTCTAGTATTACTAAATCGTAAATGTTCTTACTTCCTCCTTTTCTCAGCCCTAATCTTTTGGACAATATAAATGCCGGCTCCAACTATTGCGATTATTGCAACAAATTTAGAAATCCTACCAAACGTTCTTCCATGCACATGCTTGAATATTTCGGCATGTAATTTAACTGTATCCCATGGTTCAGCAAAATATCCACGTGAATTAATGGCTGGCATCCTCGCAATAAAATTAAGTCAGTGATTTTAGCTCTTTCATTCAACACCTAGCAAACGACTTCAAGCTAGTCACACGGCACTCTTTCGACGCTAATTTTATAAAAAACAGAACTTATGGTACTCACGTGATACGCCTTTCACAAATAGAGAAATTTTATGCTCAATAATTGTAATGTTTGTATTGAGTTGAGGAATAATTCGTGAGCGTTTTTTCAAGTTAAAAAATATATTCATAAATGAAACGCTTTCGCAAAATATTTCATGTCATTTGGTAGATAATTTTTTTGCTCTAATAGATGGTGTGTTTGATTTTCATATTTCTTTAATTTTTGCTTTCATTTTCAGCTCATTAAATGGAATGTCAAGTGGACAAAATTGAGCATTTTCGACACCATCTGCTTTTCGTATTTAATCGAGGTGTTAACGCCGCCGAAGCTGCTCGTGAGATCTGTTCTGTGTATGGCAAAGGAGCAATGCCTGAAAGTACCGCCCGCCGTTGGTTTGCGCGCTTTAAAAATGGGAATTTTGATCTGAAGGACGGGTCACACACTGGTCGATCAACTTGTACATCTTGTGTGTGTTTGAATATATTTGCTTCTGTATGAGCAAATGTATGATCTAGCTCTTGACATGTGCTGGTTCTTTTTTCATCAGAAAAACTATAACATCAATAAAAACGACAGCCTTTGGAATGAACAAAGATTTTCTTGACAAGTCTCTGTTTCTGTCAAATATTCTAAAGTATATAGTAATTTATTCCCATTGATGAATGGAAGCTCTAATGCATCTGTTTAAAATATAGAACCCACACATCTTGTACAAGTTACATTTCAATAATTATAGACATTTTGTATTCAGTTCTTCTGTGAACTTCCGGTGACGGCAGGAACAGGTTAGGTTTGTCAGCATTTTATTCATGCCAAAGCTTGATAGTTAACACGATTTGTGTGTGGAAGAAAAGCTCCTCTGGTCAGTGACAGCTTTTCGCCCTCTTGATGCAAAAAAATGGTGGGTTCAATTTTCTCCCATCAGTAAATCTTGTTTCTGAGATATAAGTATATCCTCCTACTATAATAAGTATAAAGGCTTATAACACTATAAATACGGTTTTATTACTCATGCTGGGCACAGCATAAATAGCCTGGCGTGCAGCTTTGTGATTAATAACAAATAAATTCAACACAATGTTCTATTGTCTTTAGGTTTGAAAAATATAATGCATCAATTTCATCGAGTCATTTATCTTTTGCCTGTAAATTAACCAGTAGCGGTGCGCTTAATAAAGCTATGAAACACCGGCAGTGCTAACAAAATGTCACATATCAAAATGACGTACATGGCGAATGATGACATGTATTTTATTCAAACCACAAAAGATATTGAAGTATTAGTATGAAAATGTTTGTATCAGGTGATAGAATGTGGAAATGTGGAAGAAATGTACCTGTTTCCTCTTGACATGTTTTAGATTTTCTAAATTTTCATATATTTTATTGCATTTATTGCCAGCTATATAATATATAATTTCTATTTGGTAACTTGAAAAAATATTCGTATAGCTTCTCACAAATACATGATATCAAATTATTTTCTGTTGTACTGGTGTGTAGGAGTTTCTTAGGATCTGTTCTGATTGGTATAGAATCTTTGCACGAATGAGCAATGCCACTTATAAAAGTAGCCTCAAATCTGTCTTTGGTGATCTGATTCAGATGTTTTTACATTGTTTTGGTTAAAAATAAATGCACACCATTGTAATAATGTGACAGATTTGCTTCTGTATGAGCAAATGTATGATCCAGTTCTTGACATGTGCTGGTTCTTTTTTCATCAGAAAAAAAACTATAACATCAATAAAAACGACAGCCTTTGGAATGAACAAAGATTTTCTTGACAAGTGTCTCTTTCTGTCAAATATTCTAAAGTATATAGTAATTTATTCCCATTGATGAATGGAAGCTCTAATGCATCTGTTTAAAAGATAGCATGATTTTCTCCGTGTTTGTTCCAGAATATGATTATGCTACTACTACGGCCATTTCGTTTTGTTTTGTGTATTAACATTTTAAAGTCTTTATATACTTCTAATTCATCATTATCATTCCATAAAATGTTATGTTTTTGTCTTCAGATGTGAATGCTTTTTCTTATGAGCTTGGAAAAATTATCATTGTTTCAACTTCAATGGAAAATCTTAATATTCAGATGCAATTTCTCAGCAATGCTATTAGTTGAAGTATGACATCATAAGCTTTCATGTTGTTTTTTTTAATGCATCTTCATTGCTAATGCTACACAGAATATTATTTTAACTTTGTGCTACACACCTTAGTTTGCTTTTTTAAGGTTCCATATATTGATACAATGCATTCTAACTCACATTATGCATTTTCATACATCGGCATACTTCAGATGATCATGTCTAATGAGGTATAAATCCAATTAATTAAGAGACAAGACTGCAGTATTTAACCTTTACGTGTATGAAATTACTAGCATATGTTTGCGACCCCTAGATTTCTTATAATCACAAATATGATTAATTACACCAAGAAAATGCATGGAACTTCAGGAAAATTGCATGAATTAAATGTATCAAAATAAAATCATATCGTAAATTAATTACAGGAAATTTAATTTGATAGCTGTTCCAGCTTCGAGAACCCACACCTCTCTTTATGTCAAGGCTTTCCTAGAACCAAACATTAATGACAGAATTATACAATTAATAGGTCGTAACATCTTGTATTAATTTTTCCCTGGGACATATACAACATCATAACACCTATACAAAGATATTTAAACAGGAAAAATTTATAACTCAAACTCTAGCAACACCGACAAGCTGAAATGAAAATTCACATAACCAAGTAAAATATATACATAACATCGAAAGGAATATCAAAAGTTAATAAACAAAATCACACTATAATATCCAAAATAAATAATTAAAGTACCTAACAAAGCTTTCCACTTTTAACACAAAATTACAAACATATATGTATTTTAAAAATAAGCACAGAATTAACAGATAAAATTAGATTTTAATCATATTACAAATGAATAATTAAAAATGCAATTCCAACCAAAATTAAAATTAACGGGATTGGTGAATGTACTTATATATTTATCTCTCAAATACAATTGGTTTTCAGGTAGTTCATAAAATTCTTGTCTTCATTAAGAAGTTAAGATTTAAAACTACAAGTTAACTCGACCATGATGGGTCAAAAATTTAAAAAGGTTAAATATAAAATCATCAATTAAGTTACGAGTCTACTCCTTCTTTGAAATATTGGGCCTGGCATGGCGATAGCCCTCGAGTAGCTTTGTGCAAAATTCCAAAACAAACAAACAAACAAACCTTTGAAATATTACTTAAATGTAGCACACGTGCCGCGGATTAATCCAATTGTGATGAAGAAACTTGACACATTGATGTCAGGACAAATCTGTTCTAAGCACTAGCGGATATATTTGTCTGGGAAAATGCACTCGTGACTGTCTTGAACAGAACCTTGACTGCAATGATCATTTATCAAAGTCTGTTTGTCATAAAGAGATTTTCATAAACAAATTATTTCTAATTTGTAATAATGAATTATTAATCAGAGTATGAGTTTCCAATGAAAACTGCATTGAAAACGCAATTCAAAATAGCACATTTTTCTGGAGTGTACCTTGGTATTTACATTATTATAATTTACCATTTATACTTCATATTTATGGCATTTTGGGTGTCAACTGAACAAGACTTGGAATGTCAGTTGTAGCCAACTGGCTATATGCAGCAAACTGATAAGCAAAACGTCAACAGACGTTTGCCTTTCGATGCAATTTGTATCAAATATTTAATTTTTCGTTTATAAATTTTGTATTATCAACAAAAAATAAAAAAATATTTCATAATAGAAATTAACATTAAGCTGTAGTATTAATTTCAACATTTTTTCTTACTTTGATAAATTTTTAATTTGGTTTGAAAATTCAATTGGAATTTCAATTCTGCCGCTGGCATCCATCCTGGCTGTCATCCGGGGCAAACCGCCTCCATCGCAACCCTCTTAGTACGCCACTGAGTTCAGTACAGAATTTACTATAATGTTGTGGGCTAATATTTTTTTAATTTAGGCGTTTGTATTATTGTTGTTTGTGTAGAGTTTTCAATTCTCTTTACAGGTGTGACTTAATCACTAAAACCTTCGAATGGTTACGAAACAGTTTAAGCAGTTTAAAAACGTAACATACGAAAGGGTAGAGAGGGACTAATTACAGAACTAGATAGTTTAGTAAACAATCGTCTGTTACTTCAATTCTGGTACTGTACGTAGAAGGAAAAATGTATCTTAAAATCCAGTGCAGTATTGCGAACTTAGGGTTATACGCGAAGTAAAATAAACAAAACGAAATTATATAAAATTTAAATTAAATTAAATTAAATGTTTAATTCCGATTTTATATAATTTCTAAGTGTTCAGAGAAGAACACTGGGCACTGAGATAAGTCGACCTAAGAAAGCAAATGAAAGCAGGCGAAACTAACTTTGATTTTACTTTTCATCCACTTGAAATAATTAAAAAATTATAAACATGCAACAATATGAAAAACTGAATTTAAATAAAATTTAGAAGCAGTTAGAATTAGCATTAAGAAATTTAAAAGTAAAAACCTAAATATTAATAATTACATTTATGAAGATTTTAAGTGAGAAAAGTACCACAAATTATTAGTTCATGTACAATTGATGTTCAAGAAAGACCACAAAACCTTTCATCGGGTACAAACTAAATAAAGACCACATATATAATTATCTTCCCGTAGAACTGAAATTAAGAAAAGATCCTACACGATTATTTTAATATATGACTAAAAGCAATTATTCTCAAGTAGAATTGCAATTTTAAAATCCAACCAGATTTATCTGGCATAAATTTGATATCAAATAGGAAAATATTATCATCACAAAAAATGGAGAAAAGAGAGGAATTAGTTTTATGTTAAAATGAAAGAAGAACAGTGAACAAATATCGTGTCGAAACGGAATAAAGAATGAATTGCACAGGACTGATATAATTTGTAACCAATAATCAAACGGAAAAAATGAACAATTATCCATTGGGCAAAATCCAAGTAAAGGAAGAACCCTATACAATTAGCTTGATACAAAACTGAAACCAAACAAAAAACACCAGTGGACAAGAGTAATCTAAGGGTCGCAGGTTCGAATTCCGGTCGCACCAAACATGTTCGCCTTTCAGCTGTGGGGGTGTTATAATGTGACGGTCAATCCCACAATTCGTTGGTAAAAGAGTAGCCCAAGAGTTGGCGGTGGGTGGTGATGACTAGCTGCCTTCCCTCTAGTCTTACACTGCTAAATTAGGGACGGTTAGCACAGATAGCCCTCGAGTAGCTTTGTGCGAAATTCCAAAACAAACAAACAAACAAACTCAGCAAAGTTTAACACAACTGTTTCGTGTTTTGGAAGGAGGCGTGGCCTTTGAAGACGTTTATTACTATAGCTGAGACAAAACAACTGTAGCGAACTTGGTATGATAATTTACGATACCTCATTTTATTCTTAAAACAAAATCACTTCTTTATTTGACACACATGAAATTTGTTATTACATATAATAAGTGTGTGTTAAAGACAATAATACTTTAATAGAAAAAGTTAGTTAGTAGTTATAACACAGTTAGGATTATGATCTTCTTTTCAATATGAAAAGGTAGGGACGGCATGACCCATGTGGTTAGGGCACTCGAAACGTAATCTGGGGATCGCGGGTTCGAATCTTCGTCACATAAAACATAATCGCCCTTTCAGCCATGGGGGCGTTATGATTTTTGGTAAATCCCACTATTTACTGGTAAAAGAGTAGCCCAAGAGTTGGCGGTAGGTGGTGATAACGAGCTGCCTTCTCTCTAGTCTTACACTGTTAGCTCTCGTGTAGCTTTGTGTGAAATTCAAAAACAACAAAACAAAGTATAAATAATCTCTTGATTTGAGCAAGAAGAAAAACTAAAATCAGGTTTCACACCAGGTATAAATAATCTCAGTATTGTAAGTAAAACTATACTCATCTGTGTTCTTATTTCCGGTAGACAGTAAATCTTACTTTTAGTTAATGTGATTTAATTAATTCATTATTTTGATGTTTTGCTTTTTTGCAAAAAATGTAATTATTCGTATGAATAACTACCTTGAGCTAGGCTCTGTTTCTCAACTTTGCATACGCAACATAATTACAAAAAATGTACAACATTGTACCATCTTATGCGTCCCGTTGTCTAATCAATGCTACAGTCTAGCTTTCTTCAGCGTCCATTTTCTGATCAATAGGGTAATATAATTCTACTCAACAATTATTATTGTATAATGAAACAACAGATCGATGTGCTCCATACTCACTTTATTGATATTTTGATAACATAAAACTCAACACAGATTAATTATTTTATTTTTCAAAATCAATACGTATCGAACGATGAATCCTATATATTCACTTTAAGACGAGCTTCCTCTCGAAAAGTAGTCTTTAGAAAAAAACATAATAGTGTAAATATTTTAATTAATTATTCGTCACATAACACATTACGTAGTTAAAATGCTATTTTGTGCACTTCTTCATGAACAATTCTGAGCTTCTGAATAAAGAATATAATATTAAAAATGCAAAAAGCCTAATACTAATGTCTTATGTAAGTATAATTAATTATAATCATGCTAAATGTTTCGTGATCCTTTTTTGGTAATGGTCAATAATATACATCGCTCTTGACAACAAGAAACCTACTTGAAATAAAAATATATCTCAGAACAGCTGGTATGGGTATTAACACTTTTAATTGATAAGCAGAGAACAACGTTTTGACCGTCCTAGGTCATCTTCAAGTTAACAATGAGAGACTAAACATATGTATTTGTGAATTATAATGTGTAATCATTCTAGAACGAAGAGAGCATCATTTGTGTTTAGAGAGCATCATTTGTGTTTAGAGAGCATCATTTGTGTTTATATCCTAATTTTTATGATGGTTACGAGATCTGTCAAGTCTACCGAATATGTATACAGAATATGATTCGATAGGGGAATAACAGATAAAATATAAAGGGTTTTTCCTAAAAATACTTGATAATTATCTGAAGAATATAAAGATTTCACGTGATCCATAAAGGTATTTTTATTCTTAAAATGAAAATTACTCTGCATGTTAGGTAGTCAGTATTCTGAAATAAGACATTTTACAATAACGTCTTTAATGAAAGGTTTAATAGTTCATTCAGAACCCGATATTTTGTGTACGAAAACAGTGCAACGTTTACCAATAATCTACAAAATTTTGTAAACATATGTGTACCTTATAAAAAAAAATTCATAATGTAATTACTTTCATGGATACTTTCATAATAAAAATTAATGATAAATTTTAATAAATATTGTTGTTATAGTGAGCATCAGTACTACTGTTATAGAGAGCCGTGGGAAACAAATATTTTAACTTGGCATTAATTTAATTTCAATTATACTATGTTGAAACATTTTGTTTGATAAATAACCTTCAAAATTAGTCTCGGTAACAAAATGCACAGTGAATAATTAAACCTAAATATACGAATTAACTTAAAAACGTAAAACAAACCTGGCTCAGCATGTTTTTATATCTTAAAGATCCTCGAGTTAGTTTTCAGAAATTATAACTTACCATAATAAAAACTTCAAAATATGCTTTTATAGCAACATTTCTGTGTGTCATGCAACATAGTAGCACTAATTTGTTCATTCTTCTACATCGGGGGTAAAACATGAAACACATATCGAATTTTTATGCATTATAAGTAAAGATATATTTCATTCCTCCTTTAAAGATTATTTTGTTCATGATATTGTTTGTAATATTTTATATATAATAACTTGTGCTTATGAAGAATATTTTTTATTGTGAACTTAGAATAAAATTTTGGGTTTAATCTAAACCTTCTAGGCCGGTCAAAACTAGAGACGATGCCTAGAAAATAGATAAATGAAAGGACTGTACGACAGTGAATCAAAGTATTAATTATAAATTTATTATCTAGACTCCTATCTAAGCTTAGCTCATCTTTGTAAGGTTACTTTCTAATTCTCATCTCTACAGTCTGCTTGTTTTGATTGAGCATTATTAGTATTTATAAAAATGTTACATTAAATAATGACAACTGATTAGTGTACATTATTTAAGATGAATGAATTACACACAATTTGTGTGTATGTAGAAAAATATGAACCTACTTTCTTGGACTCTGATTAATGGCTGTCGACTGAGTCCATCCCTTCGTCATCCGGATCTGTGCAGCACATTTAATCTGGCCGTTGATCATGTGTTCCTCTCAGTGTCTTTAATGATACAGTGTGGGCTGAACAGTCACTAGAAATACGTTTTTAGTGTTTATTCGATGAAAAGTTATTTTGACCTAATAACAAGAGGGTTTCTTACAAAGATAACCCATGAAACTCGTATTACGGGAACAAGAAGAACATACTAGTCGAACATTTTCTACTCTAAATAGGAATAAACCAACGTTTCGTTATGAAAAACTTGTATTATATTCTGTACACACTTATAATTTTTAAACTATAATTAAGAGACAGTGGAAATTAACTGTGCTTAGAATACCAACATCACCACCATTTCCAGTTTGCCCTTGGAGAAAAAAATGTCCACCTTTCGAAAGCGTTTGGTTTATAGGGCTTTTATCGTTTGTTTTTTCTTGTTAGGTTTTTGAATAAATAAGTAAATTTACAAAACAACTTATGCATACGATTATCCTGGTATTATTAGTTAAGTCAGTTCTTGACATAAAACAGATTTTATCCCGCAGAAAATTTTTCACTTGCCTCGTGTTCCTACAGCAGAATCTACCATATTAATGTTTTGTTTTTAACCTTATTACGTTACTTCAACACTTCTCATATGGTTTGGCGCCTTAATTAATAGCTGAAGATTGCTTTCATTCAGTTTCTGGTTGTTCTAGAAATAGAAGATGAAGGTAGCTCGGCTACAAGCGACCCTTCATTTGACTGAATCTGTTATCTTGGCGTGCGTATTTGTGCTTGGGTGAAGGTCTTCCCAAAGGAATACGTCCCCCAGGGACGGTTGGTGGTAGTACTAACTATAATCAGTGATGTCGAGAAACCCACTTGTTGAGAACTTTTATACGCAAAAACGGCTCTTCTGGGCCCAGAAAACACTTCAAATAGAAGAGCGAACAACGTTTCGACCTTCTTCGGTCATCGTCAGGTTCACAAAGAAAGGGTTACTGGTCAGAAGCTGACCACATGTTTGGGAGGGGTTGTATAATTGAGTGTTGCAATGTAGAGGGCGCGGTTTGAATATATAATTTTGTCTATAATATTAATATAGGTATAATGGTGTTCCTTTATATTGGTTTATTTTGGGTTTAAGTTGTTGTATAAGTAAGGCTTCTTTAATTTTTCGTTTGTTTATGTTTGTTTCTTTATTTAGTATTTTAGTGTTTTCTATGGTTATGTTGTGTCCATTTGACTTGCAGTGTTCGAAAACGTGTGAAGGTGACTTTTTATGTTCTTTGAATCTGGTTTCCATTTTTCTACTTGTTCAAAAACTTATTCAAAAACCAGGCACAAAACTAAGGTCTATACTATGTAAGAACTACACTGACAAACACCACACCAACATTATTTATAAAATACAATGTGATAACTGCCACGACTTCTATATAGGAGAAACAAGTAGAAAAATGGAAACCAGATTCAAAGAACATAAAAAGTCACCTTCACACGTTTTCGAACACTGCAAGTCAAATGGACACAACATAACCATAGAAAACACTAAAATACTAAATAAAGAAACAAACATAAACAAACGAAAAATTAAAGAAGCCTTACTTATACAACAACTTAAACCCAAAATAAACCAATATAAAGGAACACCATTATACCTATATTAATATTATAGACAAAATTATATATTCAAACCGCGCCCTCTACATTGCAACACTCAATTATACAACCCCTCCCAAACATGTGGTCAGCTTCTGACCAGTAACCCTTTCTTTGTGAACCTGACGATGACCGAAGAAGGTCGAAACGTTGTTCGCTCTTCTAATTGAAGTGTTTTGTGGGCCCAGAAGAGCCGTTTTTGCATATAAAAGTACTAACTATACGCAACGAGTAGCTTCGCCCTTTCTGAAAAAGACATCCAATTCAAGACTTGTGATCCTGGATTCTACTAATGACTATCAATACCAAGTAGATAGTGCTATATAGTTCGAATAATTTCACGTCTTATTAGCAACACTACTTGAAGAGAATAAATGTTGCATGGTCAACTTGCAATTATACTATGGTTTGAAAAAGCTCACTTTCTCTGTGTTATTGCTAAGACGAAAGTCAGTATATCACGAGCTTCTACAACGTTAAATCAGTATTGTTATTATATTACTACCATTTTAAAATAATAATATTATACATACTTAAGAAATTTAATAAATGTCAGTTTATATTCACTGAACAGTTGATATGAGAACAAGTTTCAACATTGTCCTCTGTTTTCCTCAGTCCAACTTTTGTTTTTACAAAGGGTTAGCATAAGAGGATACATGAAGCTAACTATATTTTGCTTGTATTTACAGTTATAGTTTCGAAATAGTAGAACTAGGCTTTATCTCAGAGTACTTCTGTCATCAAAACATTGCAGGAAATTACTCATGTTTATGAAAATTCTCTAGGACACTAAATATGTACTAAAGAAGTATCACAACGTTATTCAACCACTGTGAATTTGTCAAATTTAAGCAATTTTTTCATATTATCTCTAATATAGTAATGAATAAGCAGCTTTACGTCAAATAATATTGTTATGAAAAAAGCCGTCAGAGATACTGATTTGAAATTACTGTTTTGAGAAGTTGTCAGTGACACTACTTCGTCAATGCTAATTTTGTAAAAATAACTGTCAGTGACCCTCGAGTAAAGACAATATTAAAGGGACAGTCTTCATTGAAGTAAGCAAAGACAAAATTAGTAAACAGCAACTGTCAGTGGTAGTGGCGTAATGACGACAGTATTAAAATTGCAGTCGCCTATGTTAGCATAGTCTAGACTCTAGACAGTATTATTCAAAGGATAGCCATAATTCTAGGTAATATAGACAGTGCTGTTTAAAAATATTAATTTACAAACGCTCTAAGGACTATTGCCAGTAAGTATATGAAAAAACTGGTAAAACCAATCCTAATAAAACTATAACTTAGAAACTGATATCATTGTAGAGACAACCATTAGTAATGAAAATATAGATGTTACTTGAAAATATTATTCTTATTATGGAGTAGTCGTAAATATTGTTATAAAATGTTTTGTTTCTGATATTAAGATGTAGAAAAAAACTATGACTAAGACTCATCGGTGGTAATATTAAGGAGTAAACTGAAACATTTTTTTCTAAGAATAATCTTGAGAGATAAGTTCCAAAATCAACATTTTTTAGAGAATTATCGTCAGCAATCGCAAGGTTTACATAGTTATATGTAAACGAGTGGGGTGAAAATGCAAATGCTACAAACTTTTACAGAATACAATTGTCAGATATACATGACTGTTATGTTTGAAGTATAATGTTAGTGTTAGGATTGAAATAACTTAAATAGCGCGGATATTAAAGTTCAGTTATTTTTAGAAGCGATAGTTTTGCTAAGTTTGTTTATATAACGATTTGTGAATCATTTATTGTGTAGTTAAATTTTTGTGAATTGACATCATATTTTAGTCGAATGTAAGTGCACCATATTATCTAGTTGTGTGTGTGTGGAAAAATCTAGATTACTAATCAGTGATGTCGAGAAACGCACTTGTAGAGAAACATATATATATAAAACCGGCTCGTTTGGGTTGAGAAGTTTTTTTACGTAGAAAAGCGAACAACGTTTCAACCTTCTTCAGTCATCGTCAGGTTCACAAAGAAAGGAAAAGGTAAATGAATGGAAGCTGACCACATGCTTGAAAGAGACTGTGTAACTGAGTGTCGGAGTGTAGAGGGCGTGCTTAGATGTTTGAATATATACTTTTATATTATTTATTTGATTATTATAGAAGCCTTACTTATACAACTCAAGTCCAAAATAAACTAATACAAAGGAACACCTTTATACATATTATAAAAATAGTATAATAAATAATATAAAATTATATATTCGGACATTTAAGCCCGCTCTCTACATTCCGACACTCAGTTATACAATTCCTTTCAAACATGTGGTCAGTTACCTCTTCCTTTATTTGTGAACCTGACGATGGCCGAAGAAGGTCGAAACGTTGTTCGCTCCTCTACGTAAAAATTATCTTAACCCAAACGAGCCGTTTTTACATACATAGAATCTAGATTACTGTCGGGTGTATATGCGTCGAAAAAGTAAGTTCGAAGAAAAGATAGATAAATCTTGGTTGTGTAATTGTTAGTTTAGCTGTAGAGCATATAGTTATATGTTTTAAATGAAAATATCGTAGAATGTGTTGTAACGTCAGAGAATAATAATTTGTCTTGCGAGTTGTGTTCTAAAGCAATTAAAGAAATTCGTGTGAAATTTTGGCGTAAAGATACAATTATTTAAAGCTCCAGACACAACTTTTATAATCAACGGCGAGGCAAACTTTTGTATATACTTTTGATTTGTTTTTAAAGTATTTATTGTCGAAATTTATCGCCAACAAGCCATGGATACGTTCTGTAAAACATCTGCCACATAATTACGTAAAATTCTGGCACACGAACATTATTACCTTGTATTTCTACTTGCCATTGTAGCAGTCAAACTGACGTCGTCAATTCACAGAAGAATACTGAGAACATATTTTTTTCTTAACTAATTTTTTTTTTTTTTTTGCTTACAACAGATCTGTACATTTTACCAAAAGCTACCACACTTCATATCAATACGCATACTATATATGGACACAACATAACCATAGAAAACACTAAAATACTAAATAAAGAAACAAACATAAACAAACGAAAAATTAAAGAAGCCTTACTTATACAACAACTTAAACCCAAAATAAACCAATATAAAGGAACACCATTATACCTATATTAATATTATAGACAAAATTATATATTCAAACCGCGCCCTCTATATTGCAACACTCAATTATACAACCCCTCCCAAACATGTGGTCAGCTTCCGACCAGTAACCCTTTCTTTGTGAACCTGACGATGACCGAAGAAGGTCGAAACGTTGTTCGCTCTTCTATTTGAAGTGTTTTCTGGGCCCAGAAGAGCCGTTTTTGCATATAAAAGTTCTCAACAAGTGGGTTTCTCGACATCACTGATTTATATTCGGAATTATAATTAATATTCTTTCTCCGATACCGAATCATTCCAATGAATAGACTCCGTGAACATTCAGACGAACATCAGTATTGTTGATAAACAACAATACAACCAAGAACAGTATCACAAGTTTAAAAGAATTAAAACCTTCTAACAATTACTTGATTTGAATCAGATTTGATGAACTATGTATATAGCAGCATTAAGTAATTTAAAATAACCATAATCGTATATATTTAAAAAGCAAAGTACGTTTTGTAAGTCACATATAATTTTTTCAGGAGACTTATAAACTTCATGCAGAACAGGATAAGACACCTACAGGAAACAGAATGGACTGTTTATAATCAAGACATCTACAGAAATCAGAATGGACTATTTAGGGTTAACTCAGTATGGTGCTAAAATAACAAAATTATTATTAAAGACAAATGACAGTACAGACAAAAGTTTGAAAAATAGTGTTTCCTCCCAAACAATAGCGTCTATTAGTCTCCATTATCAAGACTAATACTGATGGATAACAGGTTTAATACTTTAAGAAGCACCTTTGGAGCCTCAGCTCTAAGTATGAGACATTGTAATGCTGAAAATTGAGTTTCGATACTCGCATGAGCAGAGCACAATTAGTCTGTTGTGTAGATTTGTGCTTAACTACAAATAAGCGAAAAATTAATGGTATATGAGGTAAGGTTTAGCACTTTTGTTATTTGACTGGAATAATAACTTTTTAAGTGATAAGATTTAAAATAATGAAAATAAGACTTCACATCATGGCTAAATGATGCACAAAGGAAACTTTTGGCATACTACAGCTATCTAAAACACTTCAAGTTGGAAAGATATATTATTTTCTTATTCAATAGATTATGAAAGACAAAATTCAAAATTAGTAAGATTTTGGTGGCCCGACATCCATAGTTGTCAAGATTGGTTGCCTATACTATCACCTGAATCTAATATCAAATTTTAATATTGTTTATTTTTAACACATAACTAAATATCAGTCACAACCAATATGGAAAATAGTCTCCTCAGGTCTTCTCTGAAGACGACAGCATATTAAAAACCGAAGCGTAGGAAAAAAAGCTAGTTAATAAACAGTGTCAAATGAGCATTAGATAACACTATTTAAATAATTGTAAAGGCTCTTAACCATAACAATAATTACACATCAGCGATTGCCTAATAAGCTAACAAACAGTTTTTGTGTGTGGTGATCTCGATATGAAACTGACCGTTTTATTGCACGTTTCGTTATGAACGTTTCTTGCTTGTGCAGGGCCCTAAACGTTTTATGACGACCGCTTAACACCAGCCACTCTCCTCTATTTCTATCAGGTGGATTCTAACTTAACCAATATCCATAACCTCTTTCACCCCTCAAGCTGAGATAGTGACTAGTCAGGTTGGTGACGAAATGCGTGAATGGGTAAAGTTTGTTTGCTTTGAGTTTCGCGAAAACCTAAATGAGGGCCCAATGATAATTTATTATATGCAAAATTACATGAGATGTAGAGTCCATAAAACATTATTAGCAACTGGGCACACACAACTTTAAACCACCCATTAAATATGGTTTGTTTGTATTTCATTGTAGGTAGTTTTAAACTCTGGATTGGTCAGAAATGTAAGATATCATGATCTCATTTGCTTTTAATCAACGGTTTCTATTTACAGTCGGATAAGAAGATATGACAGTAAAATGACTTTTTAAATCTATACCATATAAATTCGTTTTTGAAATATACGCACTTCCGATGCTGTTTCTTCATAATACTCGTCTTAAATTCTAATGCTACTTTTCACTATTAGGAATTTTCTACTGGACTAAACCTTCATCGTTATACTTATGTCTTTTATTATCACAGATAAATAACTTTTTGAGTGTCACTTCAACATTAAGTTGACAACAAACATTTCATGGCAACATATTGGGTTCGTTATATTAATGTAACTGCTCTTCCGGTATAGATATCTTTTGCAACCGATTACATTACGTTCAAAAAGTATGTCACAAGATCCTTGACATATAATTGTTAGTTTTTAATCTATCTTCCGTTGTTAAACACTTTAAATAGAAGGCAGACTATTTAAAATATCTTCTTGCGGTCCTCCACGCAAAACTAAAAAACAACCTGTGTTTCTCTACGAATAACGTAAGTAGTTTACTAAACGCTTTGATATTGTAAAAACTAAATTATCTTCAGTTCAAAACATCACATTACACCAATTGTCAAAATTAGGAATATACGAGATAAATTATTACCTTAATAGCGCTTAAAGTTAGCATAATTCATAGTCTTAATGTAGTGAAACAGATTTTGCTTCTGCAATTTCAACATTTTATTAGCCCCCAATGGCTCAGCGGTATGTCTGCGGACTTACACGCTAAAATCCGGGTTTCGATACCCGTGGTGGGCAGAGCACAGATAGCCCATTGTGTAGCTTTGTGCTTAATTCAAAACAACAACATTTTATTGTTTGTATTTTTGAATTTCGCACAAAGCTACTCGAGGGCTATCTGCGTTAGACGTCCCAAATTTAGCACTGTAAGGCTAGAGGAAAAGCAGCTAGTCGTCACCACCTACCGCCAACTCTTGGACTACTTTTTTATCAACAAATAATGGGATTGACCGTCATATTATAACGCTTCCACGGCTAAAAAGGTGAGCATGTTTGGCGCGACGGGGATGCGAACCCGCGACTCTCAAATTACGATTCGCACGCCTTAACACGCTTGGCCATGCCGGACCTATTCAACATTTTAAGCACAAACATTATCCTGCTGTTAAGGTTTTGAATATGTGTTGGGATTCTTTTACAGCAGGTGTCTGTGACTTGTTGGCGATAAATTCAAGCAATGAATAGGCAAAACACAATGCACTTGTTTTAAATTAAAATATTCAAAACAATTTTAGTGTATATATATATATAAACTATAGAATATCACAGTTGTATCTAAATATTCTCTTTGTCTGAAGTCCACAAAGATTGATTTAATTTCTTTAGAATCCAGTTAACAAGACGAATTATTTACCTTTATCTCTATCATTACAATCTAAAACACAAACAGCTTAGGTGTGAGAAACTAAAAAGTGCGACCAAAAGAAGGATTAAGTATGTGTCATGAAGAAATTAAACTAAAATTAGCTTAGAACTTTCTGGACCTCTAATACAACAATATTACTCACGGTTAGAAAAACTTCGAAGCTTCGAGTAAGACGTCATTAATATTATAAAAGCCTTGTACAACTGAACTATATATAAAACGTACGCCTCGTTCCGAGTTACTTAATGAAACGTCGTAACTACAGCTTTTAAAATAATTATCTTTAAACACGCTTCTTTTGAAAACGAAACCTTTAATAATCAAATCACTCAATGAACCAAATAATAACTCTTGTACATTCAACACCTGCCCCTTGGTATTTTCGTAAGGAATAATCGTTGTCTAGTTTTCGTTAGTGTTTATTATAATTATCAAGCTTAAAACTCTTAAACGCTGATTGGTAGTACGTATGGCACCATCTCAAGATCGCTTACGTCATAGGAGAAGCAAGATAGCATAGTAATTTTCGTATGAAACGTCGGTCAACCCTGTGTTGTGATGGCAACTGTCTTAAAACCCAGGTTTGCATCAGTGCTAAATCTCGAACGAAATGAAACATGACGTCATAGCTGAAACTTGTCCAAATTTGAAATATTGTGAATCAATTAGAGGCAGTATCAATTGTTTCAATATCAGAGAATATTTATATAGAATATAATTATATTTATGAGAATTATAGCCCCCCAGTGGTTCAGCGGTATGTCTGAGGACTTACACGCTAAAATCCGGGTTTCGATACCCGTGGTGGGCAGAGCACAGATAGCCCATTGTGTAGCTTTGTGCTTAATTCAAAAACAGCAAAAAAACAACGACAATTATAAATGGTAATTGTTAAGTTAAGTTAGATTTGTTGTAGTTGAATTAGACAAACTTGGTACCAATAAGCTCCGTGACGTCATGTTTCATTTCGTACGAGATTCAGACGCACATCAGATCTGGCTTAATATTTTGTTATTTGGCTCGAAAAACATCTGTTAAAATACAAACAAAATGATAAAAATAATAGGTTATCTTTTTCATTTAGAAAATATATTATTCTTGCTGAAAAGGCGCTAGCCTTTTTTCCACAAATCTTTATTTCTGACTTCGTTCTGGCAACCTTGATCTTAAGTCAGCATGTCATTGTATGATGATGAAACTCACGTGTTTGAACGAGTTTTCATGAAGAAGCTATTAAATGTCCTTAACATTTAAAATTAGTCACAAATAATTAGATAATGCTTTTGTAACTGTTAACCAACGAAAATAAAATGTTAATGTAAATTGAAGCACATTTAATAGGAAGGGTGTACTTAATTTGTCGAGACAATCCTTATAATAACGTAGTTTATTCATGAAGAACGCAAAATAGCTAAACTCAACTTACAATAGTAAATCAGTTTAACATTAAAAGCTTTTTTGCGTTTTGGTATTTCGTATGAAAATTGGAATAATTTAAGGAAGTTTAGAAACTAAGAAACTTTATCCATTATTGTACTATCATGAGTCTGATAGTTTCGCCTCTGTTTCTACATACATATTAATATACATTGTTGCTCAGAAATTGTTTCATGCAAAATAAAAAAGTCAAAAACGTACAATATTTATTCAACCATGTACATAGCATTTATAAATGTACTGAATACAAAAAACTTGCTCCACACATTCCAGATTTCAAAGAATAAAATGCAGCTGTATAATAAACCTTGAAATCAGTTAAGAAAAATCGCACCGTGAAAGTAATCCTTTTTATACTTAATGTAATTTGGAGCAGGCTATTAACCTCTATGGACAGGCACATTCAAGTCTTTAGGGATGATAACATGGCCAAAGTTCTCTTCATACTGAATACAATAAAGGCTGAACCAGTCAATGTCATGAACTGTTAAGCTACCAGGTAGGCTAAGTGTGATGTCTTGGTTCTGGTAACCATGCAATACACCCGTCCTGTGAAGAACAAAGTTTGTATTAAACATCGAAAATACTTAAAAGTACACTAAAATGTACAGGTTCTCTTAATTTAATTACTTAAACTTGATACTCTGCTATATTATAGCAAAAAAGTTTCTATTCATATCTATCTATTCCTTGACTTAGTTGACTCGTATAAGCCTTTCGATTCTTCATTTTTAAATTTGCTTACATTTTAAAAGTTGTGAAAAAAATCAGAAACAGAACTGTATTTTAGTAATAACAAATAAAGTTGAAATAAATTAATGGTTACTACAGCAAAGCACATACAGCTGATAAACTAGTATTTTATACCTTCCTTTCTCATCGGGTACTTTTGTAGCTCCCAGACTCTGAGGTTTGGTTCCTGTACCCACCAGAAAATATACATCTGAAATTTGAGAGAGTCTTAATTGTAGCTTTCTTTAAACAGAATACAAGTGAAAACAGAACAGGTTTTAAGAGCTAGTTTAGGAAAAAGGCATCTATAGTCCGAAGTCACATTTTCACATCTCTGAAGCTATTGTATAATCAATACATATGTGTTTGAATGTTAACCCATACGAAAGTTGCACATTATCAAGCGTAGTTAACCAATTCTGGAAGTAATGTATACAAGTCCTAGTTAAATCTAGTTATCCATAAGAACATTAAAATTTAAACTTTGTAGTTATTTTAATAATAATAAGTACCTGGACCAGCGCCATCATACTGGAGATTCGGTATGTATATTGTTTTTTCATCTTTTATTACAATGGGACCCGAATTTACTCCGTGAGCAAAAGTTGAAAGTGTTTCAATAACCTTTGCACTTGGAAGTTCCAAATTACCTGGAATATTAAGTGAGCCAAAGTTTACCTGAAAAAAAGAAAATCTCAATGAATTCACTACTCTTTTCGCATTTAAGATGAAACTTTTTCAAACAATGTGCAATCCTAGAGGAGACGTTTACAGCTTTGTAAGTTAATTATCAAGGTTCACTGATTTTAGAACAAGTTTAGTAGCTTCAACAAAACCTAATAGGTTTGAATTTCGTACAAAGCTTCAAGAAGGCTATCTGCGCTAGCTGTCCCTAAATTAGCAGGGACAGTGAAAGACTAGAGGGAAAGGCAGATGGTCATCACTACCCACCAACTCTTAGACATGCCAAGGAATAGTGGGATTGACCGTCACATAACAACGGCTGTAAAGGCGAGTGTGTTTAGTAAGATGGAGATTCGAACTAGAGATTCTCAAATTGGAAGTAAAGCGTTCTAAGCGCCTGGTCACCTTAATTGAAGGGAATTTAAGAGTTATTCTGAAAGTATCCTGAAGCAAAAGTATAGCTCCAAAACTTTGAAATTAATAGTAAAACATTCAACTACTCTGACTGAAACGTGATTAAACACCTACAGATTAAACGTTTTTCTAAAGCTACAAAGTACATAAAGTTAATCACTCATTGAGAAGGAACCAATTCAAAGTTTATATTATACTCTACTAACGTACCCGTCAATTAAGAATTATATTATGATTGTAATATTGTTTTACCTTCTCTGCAGTTTCAAACACAAGAAGAAATATACAATTAGTTCCTTTAAATAATTGAATACAAAATTCCGACGATCAAAACGAACTTCCACACGAGCTCCAAAACAAGCACCCATGTGTAATTTTGCTTAAACCACACTGTTTAGAATATTTCAAATCTTGCATCCAAATTATCTCGAATTTAAATAAAACTTTTCATTGAGAAATATGGAAATGAATTAAGATCTTGTACAGCATTCACCCAATGTTCAAGATGGGAAGTGGGAAACCAAGCAGAAAGAGTTACTTTTCCAGTAATTAGTTTTCTAGAGAATTACTATTCAACAACTTAAGACAACGTTCATAAGTGACCAACTGTTTGATCGTCACACAAACAGCAACGACACTAACTGTTTAACATGTTCACCATTTTATTCTATTCAAAAATGAAACTGCATTTCTTATTTAATATGGAATAGTTTCCCCAAAAAAGGTATACGTGATAAAAATGATAGTTAATCCAAATATCCAATTATGAGAAGCTATGTAGATGGCACGTGCTTGCTTCTGCGATTGTTTTTTCTTATCACCAGTTCCAAGTTACGCATGATATTATACTTTGTGGTGATGAATACTTAGCTCGTCATAGTACTCTACAGAAATTTAGTTAATACCAGAAAAAATGAGCAAAACAAAACTTACTTTAAATTCTCTGCACCAAACACTCAGCCATTTCAAATCTTTAATGGTTTTCCCATTAGGTAGCTTAATCCAAATGTCTTTGTTATTGTATCTCCCCAACACATTTTTTCTGTAAAAAATTAAAACACCCACAATCAAGAATATTCACTCTGATATTTAAAAACAAAACAAAACTTCCGTTGAAGAAAGTTGACAAGATGTTATGGACACATAGAAGCAGTTTTACCATTATCTAAATAGCACACGATCAACATTTAAAGTTTGGTATCTACTCACGTTTCATTTTCATCTGGGACAATGAAACCATCCTCGGAAGGTGTAGATGTACTTCCAGCCCAGAAAAAAGCATCTAAGTATTTGAAGATTTAAATTATTGGCATTAAGGATTTTCAAGTAATTTATATATATTTATAATGAAGTTTAATATTAACTTGTAAACTCAATAAGTCATAAGAATGAGTTACATTGAACAAAATGTGATGTGGCCGTATGAAGTGGATGTTCTCTCATTTGCCACTGATGTCATTTAGGAATTTAATTAGTAAGAAAGTAAATTCAGTTTACTGCTTCCAGCCACTAGGACTAAGATCAGAGTATCGTTTGGCGAGAGAAATACAGACCGCGAGCTATGATCGTCAGATGCGAGTTACAACCACTCAGTCCAGCGTTCGCTATTGCATTGTGTACTAGATTAATAAGTGTTTTGAAAGCCATTTTAAGAGATTTCACATTGACAAACTGTTAAAATCTGCACTTAACTTCTATTTGTGCCTTTAAGAAATGGAATACTTGAGTCATTTTTATTGCGACATATATATTACTGGTAAAAAATTAATACTTTCTGCAAATAATCATGTGGATCCACAAACATAAGCGTATGAAACTGGTTAAACAGCATTTTGTATACCTGTTACTGAGATGGATAGTTACCCGGATATAGAAAGTTCGTCATCAACTCTGGCGGATAAGAAGACTACACATTTAATACATAAGCAGACTTAAGGAAAATACAGCAATTTCATTTCTTTTCCTTCCGTATTTTGGCCGTTAGAATTATAAGATGTATTTAAATTGGAGATAGTGTAAATTCTAGGTTGAAGTCGATCAGACAACCACATAGGTCAGCTGGGCTCACATTAACTGATCGCCTGTTCCCCATGGTTTAGGAAATCAAATACTAAGAAGAGATCATCCTTTTACAGTGCTTGCACTTGCAGGAAAATCCGAAGGGGGGATATGAAATAGCTGTTATTATTACGTAAACGTTTTCCAAGCTGGTAAAGTATCATAGTTATGACTGTTACATTTTGTTTATCAACTAGGACTTCACGGCTGTTAGGTTGAGATTTTACTTGAAGATCTGATTATAATGTTTACGATAATTAAATTACAGAAAGTAAAAATTAACCTGGTCCTTCTCCATCGTAGCTGAAACCTTTTATGAAGAAGGTATCTATGTCAGCTGCATACACAGTTCCTTTTACACCGTGAGCTTTAGTGGAAAATTCTCCTATGTATTTTCCGTAATACTTCTCACTCCAAACATCTGAAAGAAAAAAGTAAATAAACACGTTTTTATTTATTCAAAATCACACCTGAAGAATAACAATAATTAACTTATTTTAATGAATCTCTTGAAAGTAAATTAATTAAAAGTTAACAGCTCCTTAGACGGAACAAAGACTACTTAAAAAACAAACTGGCTCTCTATCCTCCATTGATACTGTAGTTGGAGCACGTTAGATTATTGCTGTTGTCATCTTTGCCTTCTGTGGAATATGATTGTATAAAAAACTGTGGTAATATGAAGTTATTCTAGCTGTTTGTTCATTTAAGACAGAGTTTATTAACCAGTGGATTTTCAGCCATTATTCCACACACAGACTTTTGTTATTGTGTTTTTACGACATTTGTACACAACCAGCGATTTTAGCAGGCTGTTAGTAGTAAAATCAGGTTTTATAAAGGCGAGATAGGTTGTTTCACATTCAAAATAATTTGACCTGAAAAGGGTTCAAAAGAATTACTGTGGTGATTTTAGAACTGGAGATTCGAGAAAAGTTGATGTTGCAGATTACAAGACTAATGAAACGTGTTCGATTCTTACCTATTATTCTGAAGACAGAAACAGTGTAGAAAAAAGACCGAAAAAGTTCCAGTTGAGACATTTCTAAATTGACGAGTTTTTGTAGGCTACTAGTAGTGGAACTTGTCTAACATAAAGAGAATTCCGATACCCTGAGCTTAAATTTTCCCTCCCAACCTTGAGGTACCAAATATTTCTTTTGTTATGACGAACAACCCACTTGAAG
This sequence comes from Carcinoscorpius rotundicauda, assembly GCA_011833715.1. Taxonomy (NCBI): domain Eukaryota; kingdom Metazoa; phylum Arthropoda; class Merostomata; order Xiphosura; family Limulidae; genus Carcinoscorpius; species Carcinoscorpius rotundicauda. The sequence continues at coordinate 109,475,198 of CM022394.1, read as the reverse complement.
TAAAAATGTATCTCAAGACGGTTGGTGTAAGTATTAATATAAAGTAGAGAACACCGTTTCGACCTTTTGTCATCTTCTGGCTAACAAAGTTTGAAATTGATCGTTGCCGGGCACGTCTTAGTGTAAACAGGTAAACATTTAAAATACGATGCAACAACTGCCATTACTTCTATATTGTAAAAACAAGCAGAGTAATGGAAACCAGATTAAAATAACACAAAAACTTCACACGTTTTTGAACATTACAAGTGAAATAAACACAACATAACCATAGAAAACATCCAGGTACTAAGTAGGGAAACAAACAGACGCAAAATCAAAGATGTTTTACTCATATAACTCAAATCAAGATTAAACCAATAAAGGAACATATTTAAACCTATTCTAATTAATAACTTAACATATACTGCATCGGCCCCTACCCTAGGGACACTCTCGTCCCTAAAACATGCGCCCCGTAAGCCCAGTTGCAAACTCTTTTGTAACTTGAAAATGAGGTAAGGTCGAAACATTGTTCTCCATTTAAATAAGAGTTAATACCCATACCAGCTGTCTTGATACAAATATTTGTTTTTGTCACTAGGTTGTTAAATTAGCGAAGACAAATTAAACCACACTGTTTGTTCAAAGATTAAGAAACAAGTCGACACTTTCACACGTGTCCTACAGTGTTCTGATAAAAAGTTTGCTTCCTCAGCTTAGGTTATACTTGATTGTGAATTTTTATGAAAAACTCTGAACAAGAAAAACAAGAAACTTTAAAAACAAATAAATATTCCTTTATACAAGTCTGAACTAGATGTCAACGAATATAGCTTTTGTAAACGTGTCATAAGTTTACTGAACTACATTTTTGGTCAAGCATGTTCTAAAGAGCCATGTTTCAGTGTAATCCAAATTGGATGCAGACAAGTTCTTAGAGGAGTAGAACAGTTCGTACTAATTTAATCAGAAATTTGAAAGCGAAAAACTCCTAAAATAGTGGACCCAAGTTCACTTACAATGTTAAACTTTAAAAATGACAAAATTCGGTGGTGATGCTGAATGTGCAATCTGTGTGCACGCTATTCACCTTTTATGATACAAATTAACCCGGAGTGGCGATACACATTTGTGGAGTGGAAGTTAGTTTTTTCGTCAACGGTATTAATATGTACAATTCATCACGACAACTTGACTGTGCATGTCATGTAATGTTACACATCCGAATGGTTACACTCACATTGTCCAAGACATCTTGAAGAGAAGATCCAGGCGAACAGTTTCTGGGACAACTGCGCAACGTTTGTCGATGATTAAGGCATCTGATACTGGACAACCAACATAAAGACTACATTCTCTTATATGAAAGTAAGGCAGGAAATGTTAAATTCATGTTATTTACTGCTAGAATAGCTTGGTAATTAGATCAAGTATTACTTAAACATTGTCTAATTTCGGTATTTGTCCCAGATAGCGATTAAAAAAATTGCTAATTTTATGTAATAGTTTAAGACCTACAGTTAACAGTTCTTAACCAAGAAGCAGTCCGCATATTTTCCCTGTATATGTGGTCTGATTGCGCATGAATTTACTGCAAGTTAAACATTCTATGGTCAGTAAATAAAAAACTAAATATTTTGAAAATACAAGTTTTCCTTGACCACTTAAAATTAAGCAGGTCATTGATTAGAAAGTAAGTGTACAATAGAAGTTGCCACATGGTAAGACAATGTTTTTTCACATGTGTTTATGTTCAGAGCCTTCACCTACTAACCTAATAGTATAGCAGGTACAAGCAACAGATACACAACTTCACAAACTAAATAAAGTATAAATCAAGAAAAAAAAATACCGTTAGTAGGACACATCTGATAAACGTTAATTTAACAATAGAACTCCTTCAGCTGTCATTAGGTATAAAATAGCTGGAAGCAGTCTGTACAAGTATTTTATCATGTATACAGAGATCGATTCCAAGGCAAACTATCATACACAGTTCCAGTAAGAGTAAAGTCAACGATGCGTAAAAGCGGTCAAGCAGGAGAGGAGAAGCTTTAGTTATTCAACTATTACACGTTTTAAAATTAATACACTAGTCAAGGATAAAACTAAATAAGAGAAAGAACTATACTGAAAGCTTATTCACAATGAATACCAAGTGTTGCTAAATATCAATAACCGTTGAAAGGGGAGAGAAGCGTGAAGGAAATCAGTACTTGGGAAGAACGAGGGACAAGCAGATAACCAGCGAAACGAGTGTTACTAGATTTAAATTACATTACTGGTAGGCGAAGTAAAACCGAGTCGTTAACAAGTATTTCCCGAAACAAATCGCGGATTACAGCAAGTATGTTCCAAACGTTCGAAAGTGAAAAAAAAAAAAAAATCGAAGTGAACGGTATGTTATATTAATATAACAAGTACATGCGCAAAAATGAGATTCAAGATTTCGGAGTCTTAAAACATTACAAATGAGATGCAATCAAAGTGTTAAAGAGTAAACAAGTTTCCCTTAGTGCTTTGCAATATCCAATTTATTTACAACACCATAGTAACATGACCATGCAATCTGCGACACTATCTCACCGAGTCCGGCCACGAACATTCCAAACTGGTAAAAGTTAAATAAATGCAACTTAGTTTTGAAACACATTTAGAAAATTAAGAATGTGTTAAGTGTCTACTACGTACAGTCCCTCGTTTCTTCAGTCGTGGTAATCTGATGACATTTTTAATTCGTGTATATACTGTTTACTCTAATCAAATTCCCAGACATAATGGTTGGTTATAAATCTCTTTTATTGGAATTGATTTGCTGACGAACTTTAGTTATTACAGAAACTAAGTTCATAAACATGTGGGATCGACAAAAAAGTTCCATAAAAAAGCTAGAGAAACTTTTACGAAAACAACCAACATATTCTATACACTCACTTAGGCTAATATGAAAAATAACATAGTTTAATTCCATTACCACTATGGCCGTCTAAAGAACGCAAATTTTAAGCAGTTTTACTCTGCATTTGTTTATACTGAAATCAAATGAAGATTTGACTTTTCTTACGTATAGAACAACATCAGACTTAATACCGTTTAATATAAGTAGAAACAAACTCATCACTATTTATATAAATCTGTTTATTGTATATTTATACTCTTCGTAATAAAATCAAAGATTAGTTTAATAACGACGTTTCAATAGCAGACGATGTAAAAAAAGATAAGAAAAATTTTCAGAAAATTGTAGGATACAACTTACATAATCCTAATGTTTAAAAACCCAACAGAACTTTTCAGACCAAAACTGAATTTTACGTCTTGGAAGAACTCAGATTAAAATTATTTAAATTTTACGAATGTAGAACACATTTTTAAAATTAAACAAAAAAGAATAAATTTCACTCAAACTGAACTTACTTTTCAAAACACAACACTGTACAAAAATCACAGAAACCAGTCGTAGCCACATCTTGAGGACAAACGACCTTCCTGAAGACGAATAAACAAACTAAACCTTAACTTGGACTGCATTATATAGAACGAAATACAGCGCCCTCAAGTGGAGAAAATACCTTGTCCAATTGTTTGTTTTGAATTTCGCGCAAAGCTACTCGAGGGCTATCTGCGTCCTTGTCTAATAATCCCACAAAGATCAAAGAATAATTTCCATAACAACGCACATTATATTAGATCAACTCAGCACGTGCCACTCAGGAAAAAAAAACTACTTTAAGAAAGCGAACTATATATTTTTGTTCTAAAAAACAGGACCTAAAAGTGAACAGAAAACTTCAAGACCGGTACATTTCTGTGATAACAAGACCTTTCCTTATCAATAACGAAAGTGTGATAAGCGTCTTATTAACAAAATTGAAATAACCTTTACTAAAAAATAAAAAAGCAAGATAACCTACGTGATTATGGTAAAAATATATAGGACAAACCTCCGTTTTTTGGAAATCATAAACAAATAACACCAAAATTACATCAGAATTTTAGAGCTTGAGAAACTATCCTTAACACGACATTAGTACGAATCTGCTAATACGTAACTTCGCCCCCCCAAGTGAATTGTTTAGACTGTTGAAATTATCAAAGCAAGTGATTAAGCTTAATTTGGCACAAAAAGGACAATTTTTGCAGAGCTACATGTTCTTCATTTAAGTTATAAACTTTGTAAAATGTTAAAGCTCTCACGGGATCATATTACTTTGTTCTTAAAATTTCGTATTCTTATTCGCCAATACTCTTTGTTTATAAATCTTGTATGCTTAGTTTGAACAATACAGACTAAGGAAGTGTTGATACACGTTTTCTACAATAAATATCACTGTGCTTACAAACTGTTGTTTGCTTGTTAATTTACTGTAGAATTAGGCCAAGTGAGTTCAGGCGTTCAACTCGTAATATGAGGATCGTGGGTTCGAATCCCCGTCGCACCAAACATGCTCGCTCTTTCAGCCCTAGGGGACGTTATAACGTGACGGTCTAATCCCACTATTTGTGTGTAAAAGAGTAGCCAAGAGTTGGCGGTGGGTGGTGATGACTAGCTGCCTTCCCTCTAGTCTTACACTGCTAATTTAGGGACGGCTAGCACAGATAGCCCTCGAGTAGCTTTGCGCGAAATTCGAAAAACAAACAAACTACTGTATAACATAGTAATCTTTTCTACGGTTAAAATTACTGTTTCCCCTCACGTTTCCCAAAATATATTGAAACTAATTCGTGTTAACTGTATCTTAACCGTTTTCTCTATTTTTTATTTATGATCAACTGAAGCAGAAGAAAAGTTGTATCTAGTTGGACAACGCAGCCGTTACATACATTCTGATCAAACTGATTAACATCGGTCCTGGTTCGGCGGATAAGAATGAAGAGGATTTCTGTTTTTTAGCTAACTTCGGTGAAAAACAAAAGTATATCACTGTCAGATAAAAAATATGACAAAAAATAAATATATGACGAAGAAAGTAGCAGGTTAATCATCTTATTTTTTTTAACCTGTTTATTATTTCATTGTACAAACAGAGAGTAAAACTACCTACTAATGTTCTGTAAACTAGAATGTAGTCGAAGCGAGAACAAATAACCATGTACAGACAAGAACATTCAACCTTAAGCAGTTCAGGTACGAACCTGTTAGTAATGAACATAATTGCCTCAAACCAAACAACTTTTTCTCTCGATCAAACTTCTGCGAGGAAGACAACACTTGGTGGAACTCTTTATAAAAGCGTTTTACCGTTCATTAAAATTCCAAGCCGTAGCCGTCTCGGACTGTGTGTAACAAAAGGTGGTGGTTGGTGAATAACAAAATACAAGTAGGACTCGTGAACGCATTCATAAAAATACAAACCTACATACAACTGGTTATTTACAAACACGTAAAATCGCAATACAAATATGGAAGCAGAAATTTATTTCAACCTGAGTTTGTTGGATGTTTGAAACATCTTTCATTCCTCAACTACACATAGTAATGTGTAATAATATAAAGAAAAAGTGACTAAAAAAAGGTTTTAAATAAGTTTCATTTTATCCATCTTAACCATTATGAAGCAATCATTTTCTTTATAAGAAATAAAAAAAATATTTTGATTACGAAGTTCTTAGCATTTTCCCTCAGCTCGAAGCCCGGCATGGCCAGGTGGTTAAGGCGCTCGACTCAAATTTAATCTACCTGGAAACAACCTTCAAACTAAAGCCTTTGTTACCCGAGACATACGCTACACCATAGCCGTAGAAGAGAGACGGACATTAAGATTTCACTCACAAAAGAGGAAATAATCATTTCACAACGAGTACAAATACCTACAAACGTACACAGAAAACATCTAAAATATTCAAGTTGGTAAACATGTGGAGCCTTACCAGTGAAAGTAGGTTTTCTATTGGTAAACATGTGGAGCCTTACCAGTGAAAGTAGGTTTTCTATTGGTAAACATTTGGAGCCTTATCAGTGAAAGTAGGTTTTCTATTGGTAAACATGTGGAGCCTTACCAGTGAAAGCAGGTTTTCTATTGGTAAACATCTGGAGCCTTACCAGTGAAAGTAGGTTTTCTATTGGTAAACATGTGGAGCCTTACCAGTGAAAGTAGGTTTTCTATTGGTAAACATGTGGAACCTTACCAGTGAAAGTAGGTTTTCTATTGGTAAACATGTGGAGCCTTACCAGTGAAAGTAGGTTTTCTATTGGTAAACATGTGGAGCCTTACCAGTGAAAGTAGGTTTTCTATTGGTAAACATTTGGAGCCTTGCCAGTGAAAGCAGGTTTTCTATTGGTAAACATGTGGAGCCTTACCAGTGAAAGTAAGTTTTCTATTGGTAAACATGTGGAGCCTTACCAGTGAAAGTAGGTTTTCTATTGGTAAACATGTGGAACCTTACCAGTGAAAGTAGGTTTTCTATTGGTAAACATCTGGAGCCTTACCAGTGAAAGTAGGTTTTCTATTGGTAAACATCTGGAGCCTTACCAGTGAAAGTAGGTTTTCTATTGGTAAACATGTGGAGCCTTACCAGTGAAAGTAGGTTTTCTACAACAGATTCCATGGCATAAAATTTATAGATTCTCGCCATCCTGAATGATCAAATCAGCTGTTTGTTTGAGAGATGAACTTTAAATTCCCAATCCAACCATTATGTTGGGACACGGCATGGCCAGGTGGTTGAGGCACTCGACTTGTAATCCGAGGGTCGCGGGTTCGAATCCCCGTAACACCATATATGCTCGCCCTTTCAGCCGTAGGGGCGTTATAATGTGACGATCAATCCAACTATTCGTTGGTAAAAGTGTAACCTAAGAGTTGGTGGTGGGTGGTGATGATTACCTGCCTTTCCTCTAGATTTACACTGCTAAATTAGGGCCGGCTAGTACAGATAGCTTTCGTGTACCTTTGCGCAAAATTCAGAACCAAACCATACCATACCATTAAGTTGTAAGTTCACAACCAAGATTCTACCACTACCTTCTTCTTAAATGAGGCGAAGAAGAACAGAACTGTGTGTCCACGCTCGGTGGCCTTCCGAAGTCCTACTAAAAAGACTTCAAACCGAAATACCTACCAGCATTTTCGTTTAGAATATTAAAACAACGGTAATATTATATTATGATATTAGCATTAACCGGTACAAGAAGCGAAAATACTTACCATCGTAGTTATAGCCTCGCTTGTGGTCTAAGCAATATCTTAAAACAATGTCAGTTAGCTGCTTGATTTAGCATTAATTTTATTGGAAAGAGTTTATTTATACGAAAATAGGATTAGTGCCTTTTTTTCCCGAATTGTTGTTTATGGAACTGTTTATGTTTATAAAACTTAATGTTTATAATGAACAAAAAGAGAGAAAAAATGGTATCAGTAAATGCGAAAAATCGACATTATACATTTATGAACACAGTCTGAGACGGGTCACTCGCGCGTGCTAATGACGCATTCAGGGACGGACTTCATTATATAGGAACTGGTTTTCTTAGCTACCGGACCGTATTTTACTGAAGAATTAGTGTGGGCTTCATGCAATACTCAAGAACCAATTCAACAGTCATGGAACTAGGTAAAGGTACCAGTCTACCTGATTTGTCCAAGTCACAACGACCAAATGAAACAACATGATACTGTATTATATACAATAAAATACAGAACCTGTGTTGAGGTTCTTTCCTTCGAGACATACAGTTAAGTAAAGAAAGTCACGATTCTTCTTTTAAAATGGTTCTGGTTTTTGTTTAAAATAGTTAAATTATTAGCTAAACTAAACATCTGTAAATTCAAATGGTGACAGTAACTGATAGCACGCATAAAACGAGAAGATTAAAAAGATGTAAGGTACAAGCACGAGTGAGAAAAAATCAAAATGAATGACACAACAGGTTTAATGTTCGTATCACTGACACATAAAGAAACAAACAGCAGATATACAATTTATATCACGAAGAATGCAATACGAGCAGGAAGAAAAAGTTATATGACGTCACATAAATATATGCTTATAAAAATTATTACTTTATTTTAGATGTAAGCAGATGAAACCCAAGGCTGTATTGTTTGTTTGTTTTTATTAAGCTATGACTTAAAAACTCAAGTATTGTGTTATAGTTGACAATTACATGTTCGTTACTTGTCTCCCAAGAAGCAGCCGTGGCCGTCGTGAGTTTAAAAGGTTACAGGTCGGAAAGTCCAAAGATCGAATAAGTGACATGTTGTTGACCATGCTTCACATTTTTTGCAGTGGCCACTTCAAAAGCGAGTTAAAGCGGCGAATGATAATAACTTGTCCTCCTTCCCCCCCCGGTCATGCATGAAGAACCGTAGAGTCTATGACCTGGTCGTTTAACATCACTGTTGAAAATACCTACTATTTACCAGTTCATACGTACTTTATACGTAGCTATTTCATGATGCCAAATCTAACCTGTTTACTTGGCCTTTTATAAACACGCAACTTTCTCTTTACATCATTGGACAGATTCAAACGTGTTCCTGCTAAAGAAAACAGTTCTCTACTATTAGTAAGCCGGTTAATTGTTTTTAAAAAGGCACACTCTTCAGAGTAATGTTTTATAATTAAAGGCAGGTAATTGTAGATGTTCTAATTAAATCAACTTAATTTTACATTTTTCTTATGGGGCACTCGAAGAATAAAAGGTGTGAATGGTTTACTACCTTATTGATAAGTTGAAAATAATTCATGTATGTGTGACAGATATACGTATAAATGGTAAGTGAATGTACGTATTTTTAGGGTTTATCCTACATTGGCACTTCATGTTATACATCTTCATCTCGCTGGGATGTCAATATGAACATTTGACTCTAAGATACTTCTATTACATCTTATATCTTATACATATAGTTGTTGTTTACTTTTATTTATGAGGGGTAAAAGAAAGTTTAATGAGCATTTTACATTTGCAATTTAAAAATTAAATGCAAGTCTTTTTAAAATTGCTGGCGAAACTGAGAGATTATATAAAGTTTAGAATATCGTCCAAATTGAAAACTGTGCCCTTGGTTTAGTAGCGTCTTTAATATTTAATTTTAAAAAGCATCTAACAAACTTTTGGAATATAAAAGTGAGCAACACTCGTAACGAGTCCGCTGGTCACTCATAATTGTCACGTTACATTTTAGTGATGACCCACTTGTAGAGAAAAATATATGTAAAAATTGTTGTTCGCTCCTCTACATAAAAAAGTTTCTCAACCCAAACGAGCCGTTTTTATATATATATTACGTTACTTTATCAACTGCACCGACAGTTTTTGTGGGTCTTCGATTTAAATACTTCGCATAAAATCAATATTCGAGTGTATCAAAACTGTTCGTTTATTGTTGGCGAAAGATCTTTTGCAAATAGCAACGACCTCGGATATAATTTCTCCCATGATTCATTGCGTGACAGACACAAGCTGCTCATTACACGGGATGGAGAAAAATTGAAGCACTGCATTTATTGGCAATACAACAGCAACTCTTGTTATTTTCATAAAAATTACACAAAAACATATTTCAAATATTTAGTACTATTTTCAAAGTACTAATAGAAAAAAGCAAGAGTGGAACAGCGTAAACATTTTGATAAATAGTTAGTAAAATACGTCAGACATACAAACGAAAGTCCATACGCTATAGCTCTTACATATTCGGAAAACAACATAACATCTATTATTTTTTTAGTCTGTCGGTTTAAATTCAAAAGAGTTCAGGTCGAAAAAGTAGGGTTAGCAGTAGCTGAGTTATCCTATTTACTAGGAAGTTCAGCCATACACTGTTGTCATTGACAACTTATAAGTCGTTCACAATTTAGACACTCAAAACATAGAAACAAGAACCAATACTAATTTAATAATACCTAAGTACAGAAATATATTTTTTTATAATTACTTTCTTCAGGAGATTGGAAAAATTATGTTTCTAATTGAAACAACTGAGAAAGAGAACGAGGGTATATAAATGTTTAACAGTTTTATTAGTCCATCGATAAATTTAAGAAATTACAACGTCAAAATCCTGGGACCAATCTCTGCGTGGACACAATATATATAATCCAATGTGGTTTTGCTTTCCAAACAAACAAACAGTTCTTCTAAATCAGATACTATAAGATTATTCAAATATATTTTGAGCAAAGTTCTTAAGTAATATATTTAAAAAAAAAGTGTTCTAAATAGTTGCTGGTCTTAGGAAGAGAGATTTGTGTTTTCTTCACAAGTAACAACACAAAAGTTCAGGTAAAATAAGCGTAAGACAGTCGCATTTTTTTTAGACAGTCAGCTGGACTTGTTTATAATCAGTTGAAAAATTAAATAAACCTGATTCTAAACAGTCTCGAAAACTGAGAAACTAAATTATCACTGTCTCTTCTTTTACAAGTAAGAGCTTGTTTCTAGAGGAAGACGCAGTATTGATTTGTTTCCAATACTTTGTAGCCATAAGATTCAAGCATCTTCTTAGCTTCAAAAGAAAATTCAACATTTTATAATAAACCTGTACCTGGAACATCACACGGTATAATATTAAAATAAAGCATCTTTAGAATAATGTTTGTCCAACTCTGTTAAGATGTGACAATCGTGTGTAATGTCAGAGGCAATTAATTCTATTGAATTACAGAAGACTTTGTAAACCCACTCATTACACAGGTTTCGAATGTTATATACACATGAAAAGTTGCTCCACCCTAGCGAAACAATTTGCTTAGTGATGCAACTCTAGCTTTACGTTTCTAAGAAACCTTGAATATTATGTTGTTCATATCCGGTTTGGACGTTTATAGCATGAAATCCCCTTTATAGTCACCTTCAGGTGATAGTGAGAGGTGAAAAAATACCATGTTCTGTTAAAGCAAAACAACGTAATATATCAGGGAATGTTTACTTTTATTACAAAACAACGTAATATATCAGGGAATGTTCACTTTTATTTCAAAACAACGTAATATATCAGGGAATGTTCACTTTTATTTCAAAACAACGTAATATATCAGGGAATGTTCACTTTTATTACAAAACAACGTAATATATCAGGGAATGTTCACTTTTATTTCAAAACAACGTAATATATCACGGAATGTTCACTTTTATTACAAAACAACGTAATATATCAGGTAACGTTCACTTTTGTTACAAAAACTCATACATTCTTCTTGCAGCATACATTTCGTGTCGCCTCAATGGTTCTGTTTTCTTCTTTATATACTCTTAATTTCTTTTTTGAGTTTTGTCTGTGAACAGTTATAAGATGGTGGATCTTTATACGGATGATATAAATCTGAGTTAAACGTACTTGCATGAAGATCTCATGTGCTTGTAATTAACTCGAACAAAGAGACTGTAAGTAACTGATAACAACACATAGAAGATATTCTCGATCTCAGATGCAAGTAATGATGTAAGCGATTACATTTCCAAGTTTCGTGTTAGCTTATAAATCTTATGCTTTCGACATGGCCAGAACCATTGTTTGAAGTATAATACTGCGTTAGTGATAACTCATTAACATATTTAACATTAGAACATGGCAGGTGAATGTAATGTTGTCATCCATTATTTTATGGACTTACTGATCTTCTCTTGTTAACATTACTTCACAGATCTTGTGTGTACGAATAGCAATGATTGAACCCACAGGAAAAAAAGAAAGGTAAAATCATTTTAATACACATTTCCAGAAGACCGAAGTGCAAGTTGAACTGTTTGTTTGTGAATTTCATGCAAAACTACTCGAGAGCTAACTGCACAGGGCTAATTTGGCAGTACAAGAATAGAGGGAAGGCAGCTTGTCATCACCACCCACCGCCAAATCTTGAGCTACTCTTTTACCAACGAATAGTGGGATTGACCGTCGTATTATAACGCCCCCACGACTGAAAGGGCGAGCATGTTCGATGCGACGGGGATTCGAACCCGCGACCTTCGGATTACGAGTTGAGAGTCTTAACCACCTGGCTATGCCGGGCCAGATTTATTGGTGATTCTACTTTTCAACACTCAAGATAAAATTCACCTTGTAACAAGGAACATATTTTTAGATGTGTCTTATTACATTAATGGGCCCCCCAGTGGCTCAGCGGTTTGTCTGCGGACTTGCACGCTAAAATCCGGGTTTCGATACCTGTGGTGGGCAGAGCACAGATAGCCCATTGTGTAGCTTTGTGCTTAATACAAAACAACAAAAGAACAATATTACATTAATGGTCTGAACTTGTGTTTTGATTGCCATTTTACCTGGTAAAAATGGGAATCCCAAACATTTTTGGGAAAAAAAAACTTGGACTTAATAAAATCAAGAAAAAACTAAAACTAAAAGAATAGGAATAAAAATAGCTCCGAGCTAAACAAATTAACTAAACAAACATACTTTTGCTGCGAGTGTGGCCCATGCTGGGCATGGCGTGGTAGCAACCACAGTAAGGCATGCCTCTTGGTTCAATGTATCATTCTACAAAGTTTAGTTGATATGGGTCCAACTAAGATGGAGTAGTTTGCGAATAAATAAACAAACAAACAAGTTTTTACTGTTGTTAATATGGATTTAGTTCTAACACAATGTTTTAGTGCTGTCTAGTCCACTTAACTAATTTATATTTACACATTACTTTTCAACAGCGTCGTGTTCCATACTGTTACTAGATAAGTGGATCTCATCTTCTACTAACACTTGCGCTCGTGGATTTTCAGCTGTTAAAAAACGCCGTACTTTGTCTATCATGACTAGGATACAGACTGTTATTGTTCTCTTCCTGGTAGCCCAGGATGATTTTCATTCTTTTACTTTCCAATACTAGTAACAACAAAGACCACACCCGTCTTGGAATATTTAAATCCCCGTTTCTAAGTGTATGCATATTTTGCGTCAGAAACGGTTGTAATGCATCCTTCCCCAAAGCGGCCAGTATTTCAATGTTATCTTGTTACTTATGAAGGGGCTAAACGGCAAAATGTAGTTTTAATACATGCTGTTCGATCGCGATTTTGAATCGGCTATGGTTGTCACGTGACTTGCTGCTTTGCACATTCAAGTTAATGTTAATATAACGTACTTATTCCCTTTTATACTATATTATAAAAGCTTAGCCAGAAACAAGAAAACATTCATACTATATATTCACTCAATTTTCTCTATTCTATATGTCTCTTACTGGCTCATTGGTAAGACTAAAGACTTCTAATGATAAAAATCGGGTTTTAATGCACGAAGTGGGTGGATAACAGATAGTCAATTGTGTAGTTTTTCGCTTAAACACACGAAAACATTTGTTCTTTGTTTTGGTTACTTTATGACAGACAACTGATTACATTATGCCACGCTTTTAAGTTACCACCAGTACAGAAGTAAAAACAAAGAAACACAATGTATTACTTTTCTTCATAATCAAAACGTAAAGGTTTTAACTTACTATATACTATTAAATTACGCTAATTTCGGGGAATTTCTTACCCCAACAATAACCGTGAACAAGGAAAATCATTAAAGGGCAAATAAAGCCTCTCACTTCGCATGATCTTAGAAATGCCCTTGTTGTAACTAAAGGAGTTTTCAAATACTAGGTGTTCAGTGTGTTTCATGTACACGTAAAAAGGGGTGTTAACTATTTGAAATGCCACAGACACGTGGGTTATTTTACCAGGCAAACATCTTTATGATTATGTTTTTTAATTTTTACACATTTGAGATAATTTTATTATTTTAATTTAATTTTCAATGTTGTTTTCTAAACTATTTTTATCATGTTAGTTGTTTCATTCCTTTCTATAAATGAATGGGTACATTATTTATGTCGCCAATCGTTAAATAATTAAATAATAATTTATTTCATAACTTCAAATTCAGCTATTTAAGTTGTATAATAGTTATAACGACCAGTAATAACGAGTCTCAGTCGTAAGTAGCAGGTAAACTATAACAAAAGTTATATCTCTTGGTTACCCTTGCTGTTGGCGGTGTTTTCGGCACTGACGACGTTTTTTGTGATGACGAGAAACCCACTTGCAGTAAAGAGGAATCTAAAGACGGCTGGTATGAGTATTAAAACTATAATTCAAAATAAAATACAGAACAACGTTTCGATCTTCTTTGACCATCATCAGTATCAACAGGTTAATCTTTATTAACCTGAAAATGACCTAATAAGGTCAAAACGTTGTTCTGTACTTTTAATTAAAGGTTTAATACTTATACGAACCGAAGTTTGTTCTGCTTATCAACATTTGCCGAAGCAGAATTGTCACATGTAAAGATTTTGGTACCTTTGTACAGATCACGAGCCTTAACATTTGCTAATGAATAGACAACCCAATACCACTTGAGCAATGCATATTATAATGCAAAGCTATCAATCCAGACGTTGAAACATAATACCACGACATTATATTTAACTTTAAAGAAAATACGAAATTATTACGCTCATCTCCAACATATAAGTCTTGGCATGGCCAGATGGGTTAAGGCGTTCGAGTCGTAATCTGGGGGTCGCGGGTTCAAATGTTCCCACAACACCAAACTGAGATTCAGTATTCCAATAAAAATGTTCCCAAATTACTAAATTGAGTTCCAGTAACTCAATAAAAATGTTCATACAACGCCATACTGGGATTCAGTGACTCAATAAAAAAATGTATCAAATCACGAAAGTAAGTTGCAGTAACTCCATAAAAATGTTCACACTATACCATACTGGAATTCAGTATCCCAATTAAAAGTGTTCAAGATGACCAAGTAAATCAGAGTAACTCAATGAAAATATTCACATAACATCATACTCAGAGTCAGTAATTCAATAAAAAAAGATTCTCAAATTACCAAACTGAGTTGCAGTAACTCAATAAAAATGTTTACAAAACAACATACTGCGATTCAGTGACTCAATAAAAATATTTCAAATCACGAAACTGAGTAGCAGTAACTATATAAAAATATTCACAATACACTATACTGGGTTTCAGTGACTCAATAAAAATGTTTCCAAATCACTAAACTGATTTGCAGTAACTCAGTAAAAATGATCACACAACACCACACTGGGATTCAGTGACCCAATAAAAATGTTCCAGATCACCAAAGTGAGTGGCAGTAACTCAATAAAAATATTCACACAACACCGTAGAGAGATTCAGTCATCCAAAAAAAATCCAAGATCGCCAAAGAAATTTTCATTAACTGTATAAAAATGCTCACACAAAACCACACTGGGATTCAGTGACCGAATGAAAATATTCCAGATCACCAAACTAAGTTGCAGTAAAAATGTTCACACAACACCATACTGGGATTCAGTGACTCAATAAAAGTGTTCCAGATGACCAAACTGAGTTGCAGTAACTCAATAGAAATGTTCACACAACAAAATGCTGGTATTCAGTGACTCAGTAAAAATGTTTCCAAATCACTAAACTGATTTGCAGTAACTCCATAAAAACGTTCACAAAACACCATACTGAGATTCAATGACCCAATAAAAAAATTCCAGATCACCAAAGTGAGTTGCAGTACCTCAATAAAAATGTTCTCACAATACCATACTGGGATCCTGTGAGTGAATAAAAAATGTTCCAGATCACCAAACTAAGTTACAGTAACTCAATAGAAATGTTCATACAACACCATCCTTTAAGTGACTCAATAAAAATTTTATAGAATATCAAACAAAGTTGCAGTAACTCAATAAAAGTGTTCACACAACACCATACTGAGATTCAGTGAGTCAAAAAATGTTCCAGATCACCAAAATGAGTTGCAGTAACTCAATTTAAAATGTTCACACAACACCATAGTGGGATGAAGTGACTCAATAAAAATGTTCCAGATGACCAATCTGAGTTACAGTAACTCAATAAAAACGTTCACACAACACCATACTGATATTCAGTGACACAATAAAAATGTTCTAGATCACCAAAGTGATTTACAGTAGCTCAAAAGAAATGTTCACACAACAAAATATTGGGATTCAGTGACTCAGTAAAAATGTTTCTAAATCACTAAAATGAGTTGCAGTAACTCAATAAAAATGTTCATACAACACCATTCTGGGGTTCAGTGACTCAATAAAAAATGTTCCTGATCACCAAGGTGAGCTGCAGTAAGTCAATAAAAATGCTCCCATATCACCAAAGTGAGTTCCAGAAATTCAACAAAAATGTTCACACAATTCCATACTGGGATTCAGTGACCCAATAAAAATGTTCCCAGATCGCTAAACGGATTTGCAGTAACTCCATTAAAACGTTCACAAAACACCATACTAAGATTCAATGACCCAATAAAAAAATTCCAGATCACCAAAGTGAGTCGCAGTAACTCAATAAAAATGTTCACACAACACCATGTTGGAATTCAGTGAGTGAATAAAAATGTTCACACAACACCATATTGGGATTCAATGACCCAATAAAAATGTTCCAGATCATGAAAGTAAGTTGCAGTAACATAATAAAAATGTTCACACAACACCATACTGGGATACAGTGACTCAATAAAAGTGTTCCAGATGACCAAACTGAGTTGCAGTAACTCAATAGAAATGTTCACACAATACCATACTGAGATTCAGTGACTCAATAAAAAATGTTCCTGATCACCAAGGTGAGCTGCAGTAAGTCAATAAAAATGTTCACAGAACACCATACTGAGATTCAGTAATCCAATAAAAATGCTCCCATATTACCGAAGTGAGTTGCAGTAACTCAATAAAAATGTTCACACAATACCATACTGAGATTCAGTGACTCAATAAAAAATGTTCCTGATCACCAAGGTGAGCTGCAGTAAGTCAATAAAAATGTTCACAGAACACCATACTGAGATTCAGTAATCCAATAAAAATGCTCCCATATTACCAAAGTGAGTTGCAGTAACTCAATAAAAATGTTCACACAACACCATACTGGGATTCAGTGACCCAATAAATATGTTCCAGATCACCAAAGTGAGTTGCAGTAACTCAATAAAAATGTTCATTCAATACCATACTGAGATTCAGTGAGTCAATAAAAATGCTCCCATATCACCAAAGTGAGTTACAGTAACTCAATAAAAATGTTCACACAATTCTATCCTGGAATGAATTCAGTGACCCAACAAAAACGTTCCCAGATCACTAAAATGAGTTGCAGGAACTCAATAAAAATGTTCACAGAACACCATACTGGGATTCAATGATCCAACAAGAAAATTTTCCAGATCACCAAAGTGAGTAGCAGTAACTCAATAAAAATGTTCACAAAACACCATACTGGGATTCAGTGTCTCAATAAGAAATCACGATAACATCGTTTCATGTAACCAGTAGCTCTATCTGCTATTTACTACTTAACACTTCCGAGGTACTGCTGACCTTTTGACGACATGTACCTGTTGAACACCTGTATGGAAAGGGAGACCTTACGCTGATATTTACTTGTTAGCACTTGTATGGCGTCGTCAACATGTATGGTTTATTGTTTGTTTGTTTGATGGGTAAATTCAGAAATGCTTCGGTCATGGCAAAACTCCTAGTATACTAATGTTAATTAACAAAATTTCGGTGTAAGATTTATAAACGATAGACTAGTGTGTGTGTGTGTATCACATTTAGTTGTTGTCGGAATGTGGACGTTCTAGGTACCAATGTATAGCACGGATTACGATACTGAACTTGTTTGTCGTAAGTTTGTAATAACTCCTAACAGTTAGAAGTGTAATAAAATAGGCCCGGGTTAGATGTTGTTTTATCTGATTTTTGATAACATCAGGTTGATAATCGTGTAGTCATGACTTGTTGCAGTTTCTGTAATGTATGTTAGATGACACTATATGCTTTGTCATTTTTCAGTGTTGTTGTGTATTCATAGTCTGTACGAATAAACAGTTTATATTAAGTATCAGAAAATCATCTGCATGGTGTGAAAGAACACGTTTTTGTTATATTTGGAGTAAGGCCTGTAACAATACGTTTTGTGCATGGTAGTAACGATCTGTTGCTGGTTGATAGATGACTCATGGCCGCTGGTACATCACTAATAAAAGATGTAAACCAGATTAAGGACGACATTTAAAGAATTCTGCAATAGCGGTTTTTAAAAAACGTTCGCGCTGCTTGAAATACAATCAGTATTTTCTGGCTTTATCAAATTCGCACTTCACCAGCGTGTAATTAGAAATATAAATATTACCTAACAAAAAAAAAAAAAAAATCTGAGCTGTATCACCAATACCTTTATACATTATTAACTGGAAAAAGTTACATAGTAACGCAAAATATTTTGTTCCAAAAATTATAATATTTAATTCGTTTAGTGCTGTGTAGGTAAACTGGCATGAAGTCAAACAAGTTACTTGATAGCACCTGATGTTTGATTTATGTTGTTAACCGTGAAGCTGGATATTGGATTATTTATACTGTTGAATCACAGGAGAGTGATAAAAAAACACGAGTTTTTGTTCTTGGCAATTTTCTTTTTAAAAATCAATTTCTACGTCAAACTAATTCGATAAATTCAATTTCTTAACGTTTTTTTCTTGATTCGAAACTTCCCTTTTTTACATAATTTCACTGTATTAGACGCAAACTCGGTTTCAATGATCATCCAGTGGCTAAGTGATTAGCCTAAATGCTTATAATGGATATAAAGTAAATTTCGACAGTACAGAAAGCACCTTGTGAAACCTCGTGCTTAATAATAAACAAATAATTAATGATCATCTCCCTAGTGCCTGCCTCTCCGTGGCCCAGCGACAATTTTATTGTTCGATCTTTCCAACCACTGTCAATGAGATTCACTGTCACTTTTGTAACGCCCATCTCTTCTCGAACCCCAGAACTTTCAGTACGCAACCCAAGCTGTGAAGTGATACGACGATAATGAATTGTGTTGATACAGTACATCATGAAACAGTAAACATGTAGCACGATAATAGTTTCTTGAGAAGAAATTTCAGTGTTTATTCACTCATTCTATGTGTGAAATAACTTATACACGTTTTACCACGTCTGTAATATTTCATCTTAAAACACATTTTCATACAGTACTGTTTACTGACAGCGCTGAATCCTACAACTTGGTATTCTTTACTGTGACAAAATCCAACTTCATTTCCCAACAGAAGACCAAGTAAAAACACACCGTGTGATAAAATACAAAAATACACAGATACTATATATATATATAAATATATTTATAACCTAAATGAAGCATGTTTGGTGGGACGGGGATTCGAACCCGCGACGCTCAGATTAGGAGTCGAATGTCTTAACCTACCTGGCCATGCTGGGCCTACTGTTACACTAATTAAGTTCAACCTGTAGTAAATAAAAGTTCCATCAATGTTACAGATTTATATAACAAAAATTTAGAATAAAAATAATTTTTTTAGGCACCATCCTTGATCCTTATTTATTTATGGTCGTGGTTGTTCGATGAAAAGAGTTTCTTTGAATTTTCTGTTAGCGTACTGGTGATAATTTGTATGTAGAACGGTGGTTTCAAGTCCGGTGTTATTTGTCTGTGATTATTTAAAAATAATCTACAACTGTACTACTTTCACGTTGTTGTTTATAAAGGGCATTAATATGTTTTCGTATTCTTGTTTGTAGAGCTATTCCTGTTTCTCTTATGTGCGTATGATGGCAGATACTAGGTGTAAGTTGGTAAACAATACTTATATATATATTCTACAGATCCTTTAAAAAACAACAAAAAAATAAAATATAAACAGTTCCTCCTCTGCAACAAGAGAATAAATTATTGTAACTAGAAGAAGAAGAACCTAGTTTATCACCTGAAGGCACAAGGAGAGTCTAATGTTAGGATTCCCCAGAAAGACTGTCTGATGACATATTTCTCGGTTAATTTTATCTACAGGAAAAGAGAACTTTCCTACTAGAAATGGCCCGGCATAGCCAGGTGGGTTAAGGCATACGACTTGTAATCCGATGGTCGTGGGTTCGAATACAGATAGCACCAAACATGCTCGCCCTTCCAGCCGTGAGAACGTTAAAATGTTAGGTCAATCTCACTGTTCGTTGGTAAAAGAGTAGTCCAAGAGTTGGCGGTGAGTGGTGATGACTAGCTACCTTCCCTCTAATCTTACACTGCTAAATTGGGGACGGTTAGCGCAGACAGCCCTGGAGTAGTTTTACGCGAAATTCAAAATAACAAAATAACCTACCAGAGCTTGCACAGTTTTGTACTGCCCATGGGAAAAGAAGTTAAATGTGATACATATCGAAGTTTTGTGCGGTTTCATTCCGTTTAGGAAAATGTTTTACACGATACCATAGTTTAAAAACAACAACAATTAGGTGTCTTCATATACAAACTCTGTAAGTTTCATTTGAATAATAAAACCTATAGTTCACTTATATATAAAATAAAACACGTCCAACTCCCTTCAAACTCAACGTTTTAATAAATGGCACACAAAAACACGAAACACGAGTAAACTCGTGACTCATTCGCAATATGCTAAGCCTCTTCTTTTTTGTAAACAGAATTCCTTGAATACAGGAAGAAAATGTTATAATAGTACATGTTCGTGATAGTAACAGTCGGTATCTAAATACTCAAATTTGGGTATAGTTTATAAAATCTCGATAATTGAAAAGAAATGCTTCATGTTGCTTAACAATGAGCTCGTAGGCTTACAACTATAAAAACCTGAGTTCGATACCGGAGGTGGGGAGAGAGTTGGCGTTTAAAGAAAACGAACATCTGGTATTGGCAGTAACAGATTTTGATTCACTGGTTAGGTTGAAAATTAAGAGGAAGTCATAATTCATTCAAAATAATTCAAAACAACATGAGTTTCTCTGGAATTATACATTTTCAAATCTTATATAAAAAATGCTGGGTAAAAGATTTAAAATAGAAGGGACAATGTAATAGAATTCGATGATAAAGATATTAAATTTTACATAAAAATATTTTCTGATGAAAAGAAGAGACAAATAAACCATCTTATACATAGTACAGTTAAAACCGCGCTTTAGTGTTTCCTTATATTTTCCTGTTATAGGACTATATTTATAGAAATATCGTCATTCTTTATCAAAAATTAAGAGGATAATATGTTCGAGTGACTGAATATTATCTGTTTCGATGACTCTGGATAATTTTCAAGGTCAGACTTCGTTTCTTTTGTTTTTCTTCTGAAGTTCATCAACCAACTAGAACACGTTAGAAGTCTGACCACTTTGAACAGATCAATAACCTGAAGTAGGTGAAAAATCACGAATGTGGGGAAAAACGTCATAGGGAAAAAGAACAATTTAAAATTTTATTTTTATAAATTTTTATGTTCATAGAAGTTAAATTATTGAAGAATGTCGTTTATTTGTGTCATTTAAGTATTTACCTCATAACATGAAAAGTGCACTTGACTCTGAATTAGTTAACAGACTGTGTGTAGAGTGCTCTTTGATCCTAAAGCGTGACAGTATGAATCCTAATGCAGAAATGCTAAGATTAGATTAATAAATTATATTGAAAATTCAATATATAATGTACGAGAAGCCATCCAGGATCGTGATCTGGACTGATCTCGTGAGATCACGTAAGCCACCACGTTCCTCGGGTGGAGCAAGGAGCTTTGTTTTTCATTTGCTTTTTCATATATTTCTTCTTGTACAACCGTAATGTAAGTTGTGTTATTAATGTGTGTATGCCATTACTTTCATATAGCGTTACAATTATGCTACTAGTGCAGTAAATAACTAATTTATTACATTTTTTACATGACTTTACATTGTATTTGGGTGTTAAAATCTGTGACTTTTTTACCTTGCGACACAGCATGGTCAGGTGGGTTAAGGCATTCGACTCGTAATATGAGTGTATTGAATAGTGAGTAAGGCCAGATAACTGGAAGATGGCCAATAGACATGAAAATGATCCCAATATATTATATGGTACAATTTTTATATTCTTCGTAATTCTGAGTTACTTTAGTCGTTTCAATCATTCAGATTAGATTTCGATTATATCAATGAATAGTGATTATTAATTGTTCTGGCCTCTTAACATATATGAATGTAAAAAGTCAAAAAGGGATATGGATGTAGTTTTACAGGAATATCAGTGTATAATATTTGATTTTACTTGTTCGGTATACGCAGCCCTTGCTAGTATAGCGGTATGTCTACGGCTTTACAACGCTATAATCAGGGGTTCGATTTCCCTCAGTGGGCCCATCAGTTAGTCCAATGTGCTTCTGCTATAAGAAAACACACACACGCAGTCGGTATATGGAAAAAATTGTATCATAAATGACGATATATATTTTTAAATATTCAGGTCTATCCTATATGTTTTAAATAAACACAACAGATGGGACGGAAGCACTGCATTCAGTAATAAAGAGTAAATATTATTTAGTGTATATCACAGTTTATTGACTGTGAATCACGACATTGAATTTAAAGCATCAAAAATGAATAACTATAATTTATACAGTCTCTTTAAGCCACCTGAAGGTGATTTAAGATTAGTTATGACATTGAATTTAAAGCATCAAAAATGAATAACTATAATTTATACTGTCTTTTTAAGCCACCTGAAGGTGATTTAAGATTAGTTATGAAACGTTCAGAAAATATATTAGTTATGTCAAATAAGAAATAATCACAATGTATTATACTTACGGTTTTTAATATTAATCTTTTAATCTATTAATGAACAGATAAAGCATGTAAATGATATGTGGAATTTACTTTTCTCTAATCAAAAGAAAAATTAAATAATAGCCAAATATTTGTTTACCAACGAGTGTAACAAAGAAAAAGCGGCACAATGATCAATTAATTATTAAATTTCGAAATGGTTAAATTGCAATTGTATGATTTTTTATTATTGACAATTCCTCTCTCTTATATACGTGTTTTAAAACTCGGAAGAGAAACAAAAAGATTATAAGAAATTCAATGACCTAAATATATGGAAATTACACATTACGTTAACTATAAATAAATGGGATATTTCTATAGCATATTTTACACAGAAATACGATATCCTATAAACCAAGCTCTTTTGAAAGCTCAAAGACCTCGGGTACCAGAGTATCGTTACTTTTGTGTTAAATTTATACTTTGAAGGACTCATTACAATCACAGTTTACCTGTTGTGAAAAAATGATATTTGATACAAAAGTTATTAGAATTAATACAATTAAACCTTTAACAAACACTTATATATATAAATAAAACAATTTAATTTTTAAATCTAGAAATAACTAATAAAATTGTTAGAAATGTGAGTTATCATAGATTCATAAAAGAAGTGGAACTGCATTAATAATTTGATTTTGAATAAATTATCAATAAATATTACTAATGCGATATACCTGTTAATAATGTTATAACACATTCACTAAACAAAGCAAACGATTTAATGTTTATTTTATTAATATAGTTTGTTTTTTGTTTGTTTGTTTTTGGAATTTCGCACAAAGCTACTCGAGGGCTATCTGTGCTAGCCGTCCCTAATTTAGCAGTGTAAGACTAGAGGGAAGGCAGCTAGTCGTCACCACCCACCGCCAACTCTTGGGCTACTCTTTTACCAACGAATAGTTGGATTGACCACCACATTATACACCCCCACGGCTGGGAGGGGGAGCATGTTTAGCGCGACCCGGGCGCGAACCCGCGACCCTCGGATTACGAGCGCACGCCTTAACGCTCTCGGCCATGCCAGGCCTTATTAATATAAGAGAGAAATTTGTGAAACAAATCACAAAGAATATAACTACATATTTTATAATCCTTAAAATAATTCAAGTAGTTTATTTTTAAACAAATAATTATAAGCGAAATAACTAACGTGATTACAAAATTTTGTTAATTATATTGTTATTTCGTTGCAATCCATACTTAAGAGCTGAAAAATATATATTTACAGATTCTCCGAAAAAGCCACAAATACGAATATTTAAAAAAAGAGATAAAGTCAAATAATAATTAGACTCGTAACTAGTTGAGTATATTCTCAAAAGTTAACTTAAACTAGATTATATAGTTTTTTTGTTAATAAATCTGATTTACTGTTTAAATATCAATGTGACTTTCATAAAGGCAAGTTACTCAGCTAGCTATCAAAGTTTCGTATGAAATTTTTGTTGAAAATATGGAGAAAATTTAATTTACTCGAGCAGTAGTTTTGAACGTATCTGAAACAGTTGTTGCTTCTATACGAGGATTTTCGAATTGGGAATCAGTCAAAGTCCTTGAATAGTGAGCAAGGTGAGATGATTGAAAGATGGCCAAGGTTACTCCTCTCTTTTGAAGGAAGATGATAAAAAGTATCTCAGTAGTTATGAGCCTATTAGTCTTATATCAGTGATGGAAAATACTTTTGAAAGTCTGACAAAAGATTTTACGATTTTGTTGGATAATAATCATGATTTCATTAGGAAAAAATCTTGCTTTATTGATCTTCAGGCATTTCTTGAAGATGTTCTTATGTAAATAAGGATATGGATGTGGGTTTAGTGCATCTGAACTTCAGAAAGAGCTTAAAAAGTTGCCACATAAAAGGCTTGTCAGGATATTATATCTGTAGATTTGGAGGATAGCCTGGCTCTTTGATATAAAACTGGCTAGATGGAATAAAGAAGGGTGTTATTGTAAATGGAGTGCGGTCATACTGGATTAAGTAATGTGGAGTACTTCAGAATGCAGTCTTACGGCCTTTGTTTTTGTTCACATGAATGATACTAATGAAGGAATGATAAACTGATTATCCAAATGTGCTAGTGACATAAAAAATTTGAGTATTAATGGCAGGAAGATGGCGCTGTCGTCTTACAAAATTATTTTAATTATTTCGTGAGTTGGGCAAATAAATGGCTTGCGCCTTTTAATTACAATAAATGTATGTTAATGCATGTAAAATATCACAATAAAAATTATCAAGATAATTTTGATTGGGTTAACTATTACAGTGTTAAGGAAGAAAAGGATCTTAGTATTTCAGTCGATTTGTCTTCTAAAACTATCCAAGTATTTTGATGTTGCTAGTGCAAAAACAAACGGAAATGTAATTTGTAAACACAAGCATATTGAATACAATTTTAAGGAGGTTATAATATCTTTGTATGGATTATTTGTCAGACTACATTTCGAGTATTGCGTTAGGAAAGGCACTGAATTACTGTGAAGAAAATGTTATCATACAAGGAAAGCTAAGATCTTTGAAATTGTTTCCTGTTGAGAAACAAGATAAGTAAAAGGGATCTGACTGATGTGTTTAAGATTGTTATGGGAATTGATAGTGTTGGTATATCATCTTTTTTTCATGCTTAATAGTGAGAAGGAAATATTATGAAATACAGACATATCAAATAATACAGCATTATTTTTCTAACAGGCTAACTGCAATTGGAATGGGTTACCTTCAGATGTTATGGATGCAGTTAATTTAACAAAGCTTAAGGGAAGGATTGGTAAAAGTTGGTAAGCTTCCGTTTCATGAAAGCTGGCTTGTAGTGTTTAATGGGAGGTTTAAATGGACCACGAGGACCATTGCCATTAAATTATATGCAAATTTATAAAACATATAAATAAATAACTAAAGAAAGTACTCTATTATGTAAAATATATTTATCATCGGGTATACCGAACATAATATTTATGGTCAGAACATTTCATGCGGTTAATCTGGCATCATCAGGTAAATCAACTACAGTGAGTCGATTCAAATTATAGACAAAACGAAAAATTAGAGCACAGGTACATTGGTATTTGATTGGTTGATCTGAATAAGATCTATAGATACTGAAAATGGTTACACAGTTAATGCCGTTTTTATACATGTGAGGAATCTTTAACATGAAATCAACTGGGAATCAACCAAAGTAACATATACAACTGGAAATTATGTAAATTTCTTTCTTGTTTCTTTAAAAATACTGAGAATAATTTTTAGTCTAAATTGTAATTTCATAACAACAGCATATTAATTTTTTATTTAGTAGTCAATTTTATGTTTATGTTTAAAACCAAATCAACACCATTTGAAAACACGATATCCACAATCATGGTGCACGAATGAATACTGATTTGAGCAAAAACTCAATATCAATTTGAAGTGCTGTACTTAATAATAAGAGTACAGCGAATCCATTATAAAAAATACATTTAAAAGTATATTTATTAAATGTATGATGTACCTTGTTATATTTTGTTGATTTTAAAAATTATGATACGATACTCATAATTTGTTGTTTCTAACATGTTACATCCTGCAACTTTTTACATTTAATTAAGGCCCGGCATGGCCAAGCGTGTTAAGGCGTTCGACTCGTAATCCGAGGGTCGCGGGTTTGAATCCCGGTCGCACCAAACATTCTCCCCCTTTCAGCCGTGGGGGCGTTACAATGTGACGGTCAATCCCACTATTCGTTGGTAAAAGAGTAGCCCAAGAGTTGGTGGTGAGTGGTGATGATTAGCCACCTTCCCTCTAGTCTTACACTGCTAAATTAGGGATGGGTAACGCAGATATGCCCTCGAGTGGCTTTGCGCGAAATTCAAACAAACATTTAATTTTCTTTTTTGTCTAGTTCTAATAATACTTCTTTATTCTTAGAGGGAATGCACTTTGTATAAGCATTTTTTACGTATTACCTAGTACGTAAATAAAATAAATTAAATTTTTGCTTGTATTTCCGTTTATGTTCAGTTATTTTTATAACGTGTCTGTTGAAAGGTAGGTTAGGCCCGGTATACCGAGGTGGGTTAAGGTATTCGACTCGTAATCCAAGGTTAGTGAGTTCGAATCCCGCTCGCCTTTTCAGCCTTGGGGCGTTATAATGTGACAGTTAAACCCCC
Source organism: Carcinoscorpius rotundicauda (assembly GCA_011833715.1). Classification (NCBI taxonomy): domain Eukaryota; kingdom Metazoa; phylum Arthropoda; class Merostomata; order Xiphosura; family Limulidae; genus Carcinoscorpius; species Carcinoscorpius rotundicauda. The sequence goes on along the minus strand of CM022394.1, from coordinate 109,448,420 downwards.
TTTTTCGTTGGTAATAGAGTAACCGAAGAGTGGATGGTGATGACTAGCTACGTTGTCTCTAGCCTTATACTGATAATTAGAGACGGTTAGCGCAGATAGCGTTCGTGTAGCTTTACGCGAAATTCAAAAACCAACAAAGGTAGGTTTGTCTACCATGCAGTGTCAGGTTTACTCTAGTCTAATCAGATGAATGCGTTAAATCATATCCATTTGTTTTTGTGTCATGGTTTGCATGTAACGTTACGTACTCGTACTTTAATGTATAATTTTATAGACTGGATAATATCAATATAACAAAAAAAGTTCAAAGCAAAAGCATTATAACGTCATTTTGACCTACTTTATTATTTTATCACGATCATCGTAGAAGGTAATATAGATGTTATTACACGGAAATGTTCAAATCAATGGAACAAATTAATAATTCCTACATACTTGTGACACCAAAACTGGTACTGTAAGTCACCTCGTGTATCTTATGATTGTATACATAGAGTACTTGGCACAAAACTGAGTCCAACAAAAATAACACCATAATAACTAGAAAAAAACAAGGACTGCTGATTATTAGTCATGTTTCTCTTATTGTATTTTACATACTGTATTATATCCAATACTGATTTGCAATTATAATAATAAAAGCAAATATTTATTCGTAAACACTATGACGACATGACCACAAATCAAACTAGTCACAGTTAAATAAGGTTTAATTGGGCTTGATCCCTTGAAACAAATTTCTATAACAACCTAATGTTTAGAGACAAAAAATGACCTGCTAGACCATTTGGGCTGTCACATTCTCTAGACTATTATAAATTAAAAAAAAACATTTTGAAACTAGCCCTTATCATTTATATAATTTTAAAGCCTTCTCTCAAACTAACTTTAAATTTATTTCTTCCATAGCATGCAAAAGTGTCCCATTCCAAAGACAAATCACAGTTAGAAAACTGAATCTGTCTTAGCTGGAGATAAATCTTACCTTGTTGCCTTCAATGCTCGGGATGTCAAAGAAAGACACCTGAGCAGATCTTGGACAAGCGCCGTGACCTCCATAAGATACAACCTTCTATCCAAATGGATTCAAATAGAGTCGTGGAGATCCTGTTGACATTGAAGTTTGAGCAACTAAACTGGGAAAGGGTGGTTCTCCCTGAACCAGGTTCCAAATTCCGTTCGTACTTAAGTCAACTGAGGGATCAGAAAAGAATCAATGAATTAATGTGGTAGGAGGTTGAAATTGTGACCACACAATGGGTTGATAAGCTTCCCCATTCACAAGCATATTGTAATGATGGAAGAACTTCCAAGCAGGTGATTTGTAGCCCACAACCTGCTAGGAAACCATAAAAGAGACGTCTCCATCGAGTTGAACGTTTTAAAATATTTCAGAAAATATTTGATTTCAAATGTAAATGCCTCATTAATGGGATATTGGACGGCCGGAACGCCATCTGATGCAACTTCAGTAAAGATCAGGTGAAAAACCACTACGATCAGGTCTATGGTATCGCTAATGATTACTTTAATTTTGACGGATTCCCACTGCCACCCAGGGCAAACAACACCAATCTTCGGGAACCAATAACACTAGATGAAGTGAGGGTGGCACTTCACGATATGAAAAAAAGACTGCTGGTTTCGACAACATCACCCTTCCGTTCCTACTCAAACCTCTCAAATACGGTACACGTAGATATTTCCTTGATAAATGTGTACAATATGGCAATTTTCAGGTCGCATTCTCGAATCTATGAAAGTCAATAGGTCGGTGCTCATTCCGAAAGGAAAGAGTAATCTGCACAATGTCAAAAACTAGAGGCCTATCATAATATATTCCATTGTGTTTCGGCTGTACTCCAGGATTATGGCACACTGTCTCGAGTAGGCAGTACAGATAAATCCCAGACAGCGCGGATATATTCCTAAGGATGGATGTAGGGATAATATCTCCCTGCTTCAGTCTATCATGAGGAAGACCAAGCGACATGGAACTCTGATACTGGCTTTCCTAGACCTATCTAAAACCTTTGATACGGCTGACCACAAACACTTGTCAGCCAGCCCTCCCAGACATGAAATTCATTCACATTTCATTCAGATTGTGGAACATATGTACTAAGGAAGTACGACAACCTTTCGAGTAGGAATGCAGAATACCAACCCAATTAACCTGCTCAAAGGTGTCAAGCAAAGGAACCCTAGCTAGAAGAGCAAGGCCAAGGAATACTGCTGGATAAGGAGCTGGATTCAGTCTCCACCGTATCATATGGCGATGATATGGTAATGCTGGTGAAAGACCACGCCAGCCTCCAGGCGATATTAGATAGAGTTGATAATTACAGCTCAGAGTTGAGCTTGAACATCTCTAAGAATGCCGCAATGCCGAATAAGGAGTCTAATAAGACATTCACTGTTATCGACTGTCTTCCATGGTCAGTCAACGGAGAAACACTCCCAACGATTGGACCTGAATAATCATACCGATATCTTAGAGCCAACGTTTGTCCATGGACAAAGGTTTACAGAGAAACTGAAAAACCAGCCCTTGAGAAATGAACAAACAATACCTCGAACACCCTCCTCGAAACCACATCAGAGGTTCGAAATTCTAAGTAAATTTCCCGTGCCCAAGCTTTTATACCAACTGAGCAAATTAAATGTGACAGTGCTCAGAGAATTAGAGTAATCAAAAAGGCTATCACCTATCGGCTTGTGCGGCCTACGATTTGCTTTACTCACGTCATCGCAATAGGGGCTAACAATTAAAAAACTGGAGTCTCTTATTCCAACTCAAAAGATCAACACGAAGTTGAGACTTATCTACTCTTCCGACAAAGTAAAATCCTACTTGGCGGAAAACGATGGTTTGTTGGGAATCATAGAGGGTATTGCCCTGAAAGCCGGAATTTCGATTCCTAAGCTTGAGGCCAGGTGGTTCAGGCACTCGACTCGTAATTTAAAGGTCGTGAGTTTGAATCTCCGTCACAACAAAATGTTCGCCTTTTCAGACGTGGGGGAGTTATAATGTGACGGCCAAATCCCACTATTCGTTGGTAAAAGAGTGGCCCAAGAGTTGGCAGTGGGTGGTGATGACTAGCTACTTTCCCTCTAGTCTTACACTACTAAATTAGGGACAGCTAGCACAGATAGCCTTCATGTAGCTTTGCGCGAAATTCAAAGCAAACCAAACTAACTCTAACCCTGAAAAGAGATCCAGAACATATCGTTCTAACTGGAGAGACATGGAAAGGAAGAACTGGGAAAGGCTAACCTTGCAAGTGTACAATGTAGAGTTCTTCAAAGGCTCAACATCTGCCAACCACTGGTTACCTAAGCCAGTTGGCATGAAAGCCTACCAATGGGTGAAGTGTCTAGCTCCAAGAGTTAATGTATACTCTACAAAGGAGGTCCTCAGCAGAGATAACCTCTCTAAAAACAAAGAATTTGCTAAATGTCGGGGCCTTGTGTCATCTTAGCAGTCAATGTCCAAAGCTAAAGTCGTTGAGAATACGTCGTCACAGTAATATGTGACCATTTCACAAAAGAGGCTTCTTATAAATTGTGAAAGGTTCTTCAAGAATCCACCTTTGAAACGGAAAAGAGAATTTCAGCGACCCGATCTAATCTTCCAGGGCCATGATAAAGTGGTGGTCGTTGAAGTGACGGTTCGCTTCAAAGTCATGTATGATTCCCCGTATTTATATTTCTCATTCACGTCAAACAACATATAACGTCTTTCGGTATCGTCGTGCCCCCCAGTGGCTCAGCGGTATGTCTGCGGACTTACACGCTAAAATCCGGGTTTCGATACCCGTGGTGGGCAGAGCACAGATAGCCCATTGTGTAGCTTTGTGCTTAATTCAAGAAAACAAACAAACAGTATCGTCGTCCCTGACGTTGAAATGAGTAATCTGAAATATCGATAGCCAAATGCCTCGTCATCTAATTAGTGACGTGCATGAATGATTTAACTAGAATTTCACTGTCCCCACCTACTATGTATTGAAACCAAAGCCAAGGGTATGGGCTGGAGAAATCTACTATGCTCTCTCTTATTTATGAAAAATATGATACATCAACACTACTTTCTTCCGTTACAATTTTAAACACCTCAATCAGGTCTAAACTAGCTCTTCGTAGTTCAAGGGAAAATAATTACAAAGTTTCTCCTAATCACAAATCCTTTATTCACAGGCATCATTCTAGCAATTTCCTCTGAATCCATTCCATAATTCAACGTTCGTTCTATGATAAGAAACCCGACACTGAACATAATACTCCAAATGTAGCCTACCGGTGACCTGTATAATTAAATTATAACATCTTTAGACTTGTAAATAATATTTTGTAGAAAGAACCTAAAATTCGAGTTTTCTTATCAACCAGAGCACACTGCTTAGATGGCTTAAGAGATTCGTCAACCATTACACCCTTTCTTTCATTACATTGTAACGGTTATTTCCGCCCAAATTATACTTATAATTTAAATTGTGATAACTAATATATATTATATTGCATTTTTTGCTCAACTCATTAAATGAAACCATGTTGACTACACAATAAAATTCTTAATTTTTTAACTAACTTTGCAAAGCATCTTTTGTTAGAATTTTCAAAATCTTCCCCACAACTCATGTAAGAGTAATAAGTCTGTACTTAGTGATACAATTTTTACCACCTATGTTGAAAAGAGTAGTTACATTAGCTAATTCCCAATCTTTTGGTATCTGCCCACTCTTTACGGTCTAACAAAAAGCAGTAGTAAGTGGCTCACATACCCATTTTTAACCTCCTTCAAGTTAGAATTATCTGAACCAGAAGCCTTATTGTTTCTTTAACTTTCCAATGTTTTATTAACCTGCTCAGAATTAATGCAGTCATCTTACTTGATCTCGTTTCAATTTATCAACTATTCGAGATGTGGAATACTGCATAAATCTTTGTTCGCAAAAACTAAAGAAAACGCCAATTTAATAATCCACCCATCTCATTCCCATCAGATATTAATTTTTCCTTTATCGTTCCGTCCTAACTTTTTGTTTATCCTTAATGTATTTAAATAAATCCTCATTGTTAATTTTTACATTTTCACTCAACCTTTTTCATAGGTTCTTTTTGATGCCCTAATATCCTCCTTTGACCAATGTTTTGATTTTCTATAATATTCCAAGTTACCCGTCAAACCATTCAATTCAATTTTATTACATTATATCAAAACCCTCTTTTCCTATCAGTGCCCTAAGATCATATATTTTATTTCTTAATCTTATAGCATTACAATAGTGACAATTAAGCCTATCCTTAGAACTACTCCTATACTTATTTCCTACGCTAAACTTTTCTCTACATTTTATTCTTGCATTTAGTTAATCCCTTATCACTGTCTAGTCCTAGTTTAGATCTTTCTTTTTAGTACTTGCTTTTCGTGCGTGGTTTAAATTACCGACAGTTTTGTTTCAGTTATGTTTATTGATAACATTATACGATTATTACAAGTTTTATCTTGGAAATAACTGAGAAACACAGAAAAAGATAAGCATGGAAAAGTATAAGTTATCACTTTTACTTTACATAAAGAAAATAAAATTCAATGATCAACATATTGTTAAACAACTCTGTGCTTCCAAGAGTACGGTTCAAAGAACATAGAGCCTTTTACTGCATCTAGGATGGTAAAGTTTAAAAGAAAATCTTGGAAAAGCATCCAAATGGTAGGACTGTGTGATTCTAATAATTTTAACTTTGAATTGATGGAAGCATCCTCAGAAGTAAATATAGAACATGCTTGGAATTAGAATCAACAATAAAATTGTGTGAAAGCAGTTGTAAACACAAAGAATTAGCATTGTCAAACAATTTGTATGGAATCGTGTAAAGCTGAAAAAGAAATGGGGCAAGGTGCTATGTTTTTACAAAGCAATAAATATATTTCTGGAAACATTAAATGTGTGATTATGTGAGAGACCAAAGAACATTTTAGCAGGAGTGAGAAGGTAAAAAAAATAACGAAACATGGATCTTTAACAATATGTAACAGTACAGAGGTGCTTTGTGTTAAAGGAATAGAAGATTTTGTCAAAACTGGTGATTTTTATGAAAATGGGGCAGTTTCATAACATTCCATCTCGTCAGTAAATATACAGGAGATGATATTTGATTACCATTGCCAGGGCGCAAGTATAAAGGAAGGGGTAGAAACCGTAAACTTTATTTAGGATGAGCTTGTTTTTGTTTGTTTGTTTTTTTTAATTTCGCGCAAAGCTACTCAAGGGCTATCTGCGCTAGCCATCCGTAATTTAGCAGTGTAAGACTAGAGAGAAGGCAGCTAGTCATCATCACCTACCGTCAACTCTTGGACTACTCTTTTACCAACGAATGGTGGCATTGTCCGTCACATTATAACGCCCCTGGATGAAAGGACAAGCACGTTTGGTGTGACGGGGGTTCGAGCCCGTAGCCCTCGAATCACGAGTCGAGTGCCTTAACCACCTGAACACACCGGCCTCAGGAGCCAGCTACAAATATTTTTAAACCTTTAGAGTTTAGTAATATTTTGAATTCGTTTAACAAATCGCCTGAACAACCATGTACGTATTAAGTAATCAATTTCCAAAAAGTATTATTAAACACATATTTATTCGTAGATTGTCAGCTTTAGTGACAATATTCATATTACAAAGAGTTCAACATCTAGAAGAAGCAGAATTTGAGTGATATGAGCATCACCCGTCTAACATTACTATAATGCTCAAAGGGCTCAGCTGCTTTATCTCAAATATAGATGAAAGTTGATTCCCTTATACTAATTGTGGAAAAACACCACTTTTAATCTAGCCTCGCGATTTTATCATAATATAAGAAGTAGACTGTCTGCAAAAAGAAGATGGTAAAGAGAAACCACCATGGATTTGCTGTGAAACAAATTTTCAGAAGTTGAACGAGTCATCCATGACGCCATGTCACTGATTTGAGATATTCAAATTGTTCTTACAAAATATATATTTACATGTATTTATGTACTTTTTTATACAATTAAAAAACAGTTCTTACTCGACTTGAAATGATCAAATTGGCCTCCTCTGTGGAACTATACAAGTGAACGTTTTTAATTGGTTGTTCTCACTGCAGATATGACTTTGAGAATACAATATGTACTTAATCATCAAAAATAATTCTACTTCTAAAAACTTAAGTATTTCTCTTTTTGAACAATCGATAGATTAAAACAAATTCGAGAAACACAACTCATAAATTATCAGCTTGTTAAAATACAATTGGGAAGTTTAAAGAATAATAAGGCTCCTGGACCAAATAATATTTTATTTCCCCAAGGATTTTAAGAAGTCAAGGATTTGATATATAAGGCACTTAAAATTTTTGTAAGTCCTTGAACAGTGAGTAAATACCAACAAAAATTAGCTAATGTCACTCCTATCTTCAAGGGAGGTAACAGAAGTTGTCCCAATAATAGTTATAGGCCTGTTAATCTCACATCAGTTGTGAGAAACTTTTGGAAAGTCTGATAAACGATACTTTCCAAAATCATTTAACAAAATTTAGAATTTTATCAGATAATCAACATGGTTTCACTTTAAAACTAGGGGACACAAATATAGATGTTAGATAAGATAGAAGCCATTAAGACAGTTTTATTTTTTAAATAGGGTGGATGGCCTGTGGAATGGGTTGCCTTCAACAGGTCCCTAAATATCATGTTGCGTTATTTTGAATTCATCAAACGTAGGAGATTTACAATGAGAATCTTACAATTCCTGTATAAAACCATTTTTCACAACCATACTCCAGATCTCATATCAATAACATCATGCAGCTTTAACTTTCGAATTCTTCCTTAAAATACAGTTTTGGAACCAGTTTAGTCCTCAAATACATCTAGAAACCCTCATCATGATCTAACATGATACATGTATTATGAACTTAAATGCGTCATCAATATCACATACTTCATATTTATCTTTTATAAGCTTTTGTATTTTCAGCATAAACTTCAAATAACAGACATTTTTAAGATTTTCGTTATTTTCTTATATTAACTTTGAATGACCTGGAATTAATTAGCTTAGGAATTTATGAAAAAAAAATCTGTTTAAGTAATTTGTACTGCTCTTATTTATTTAAACAAATCAGAATTTGTTTGTTTGTTTTCAGTGACACACCACGAATCATCCGTGCTCTGCCCATTATGGATATCAAAACCTGGTTTCTAACAGTGTAACTCCAGAGACATTCCGCTGTGCCACTGGGGAGGGAGGAAGAATAAAAACATTATTTGACTTTTTATACATAATACGAATGATGCTATTGCGATGATCCTATAAAAACACCTGAACAAATTTCTGATACGAATAGCTCTAATCACTTATGAGGTCCACTGTTTAAAATAATTCGTATTGGGAAATCTTTAATCCCCCTTTTGTATACTATAATTATCATTTCCATAGTTACTGTATTAATTCAAGTGTATCTTCAACTGTTTTCTGAATCTGGCTTTCTTCATATAACAGGAGTTTACTCTCAGATATTCATGAGATTATTCTGGTATATCGTATCTTTTAAATACAGCTGATGAACCTTGTTATTGATCCATCTTATTGCAACATATACTATTTTTTTGCAGCTAATGTAGGCTAAACATCATAACATTGACAGTAAGTAAGGAAATATAACACTCGTATCTATAAAACTAGTAAAAAATTATAAGAAACAAGACAAAATTATAAATAACAATCCTGTGCAGACTGGTTCGTTAACTTTCTTCAGTGTTTTTGCTTGGCATCAAACTTAGATCAGGCTGAAGAATATTGGAGTCCCACTATGTTTATAGCTAAAATAACATAAGACATTTAACATTTTCAACCTGAGTTCAGCGACACATGTGCACAGTTGTTTCAGACATGTTTTTGTGGCAAGCAGCTATCAGAATTTGATACGAGCAGCCTAAATTAGAATTCTGCAAAATAATTAAATCAAATGCTCATGTTTATTAGAACTTGAGATGCCATAAATTAGTGTGTAGACCATAAGGTCTCAATTCAAATCAAAAATGTGAAAGTTGAGAACATCCTTTGACTTCACAAACTCGAGAAACCAAATATATTAATTACACGAAACAGAACAAAAAGTCTACTTAAATTTTATATAAAGATCAAATGTTTTGTCTAAGCGTATTATTGCTGTGATTAAAACTATTTAAAAACAAGGTATTCATATGATGACATCCCTCTCCTAGAAACACAACCTGCAGTGATAAAGCCAACTCTCTAGCAACGCAATTCTGGTAATGACGACCTATTCATCTAATGTTTCCTAGCAATGCATCCTTTAGTGGCAGACGACCCCCAATATGGTAGAAAGGCACTAGCTAACAACGCACCAAACGAGCTATACCAGCATGAAGCATCCCATCCAGCGATCCAAACAAACTTCTATAGCTCCCAACCATCACCCATTCATCAAGTCTACTGTAACTAACATGTTCTAAACAAGCTTTTATGTGCAGCAAGAGATGCTTCATCTTGGTATACTTCGTTTGCTGTGTTGTCAATTAGTGTCCTTCTACCACACTGGGAGTTGGAATGCTAACTTCAAGAGGTAGGTTTTCAACTTACTTACTCTCAAATGATAGAACCTTATTTCCTTCTTTTTATTTCGATTATATTTTCTTCTTTACTTGGGAAAGTGTCACCTTCCCACAACTGTCTCCAGACAGTGAAGAGTGATATAAATGAATGACGTTGTGAGCTTGACTACTCACATCTCGCTCTCATAATTTCTATTTCTAATTCTATATCTACTGCTATTCTTTATTTCTTATGTGAGACTGGCGAACGGAGGTTGACTGATAGACGGATTATCCGCACCGCAATATGGGTCCTACTTCCCAGTCACCTACAAAACCTAGGGTATATTTTACACTCCAATTTTTATAGCTTGTACTCTGGGATCTTTTCATTTAGTGCAGCATTTTTTGTTTATTTTTCAGTGATGTCGAAAAACCCACTTGTTGAGAATTTTATATGCAAAAACGGCTCGTTTGGGTTCAGAAAATATTTTAAATAGAAGAACGAACAACGTTTCGACCTTCTTCGGTCATCGTCAGGTTCACAAAGAAAGAGATAACTGACCGGAAGCTGACCACATGTTTGGAAGGGGTTGTGTAACTGAGTGTCGCAATGTAGAGGGCGGGGTTAAATGTTTGAATATATAATTTTATCTATAATATTAATATAGGTATAATGGCGTTCCTTTATATTGGTTTATTTTGGGTTTAAGTTGTTGTATAAGTAAGGCTTCTTTAATTTTGCGTTTGTTTATGTTTGTTTCTTTATTTAGTATTTTAGTGTTTTCTATGGTTATGTTGTGTTCATTTGACTTGCAGTGTTCGAAAACATGTGAAGGTGACTTTTTATGTTCTTTGAATCTGGTTTCTATTTTTCTACTTGTTTCTCAAATATAGAAGTCGTGGCAGTTATCACATTGTATTGTATAAATAATGTTGGTGTGGTGTTTGTCAGTGTAGTTCTTACATAGTATAGACCTCAGTTTTGTGCCTGGTTTTTGAATAAATTTAGTATTAACTGGAATGTCATATTTTGTTACCAGTTTTTGCCAAATGTTGGTTATTTGTTTGCTGATGTCAGGAATATATGGTATACAGCAGTATATGGTTTCGTGAGATATATTTACTTTTGTTGGTTGATTTTGCTTTCTGTCTAGGTGTGTGCGTATAGTGTTTTCTACGGCTTGTGGAGGAAACTTATTAATGTTGATGAAGTATTGTTTTATTTTGTCTAATTCATCGTTAATTTTATCTGGTGAGCATAGTTTTATGGCTGTGTTTATCTTGTTTCTTAGTATGTTGAGTTTTTGTTTTGTTTCATGTGCGGAGTCCCAAGGAATATATAGTCCAGTATGGGTGATTTTTCGGTGGATTTCTGTTTTGAATTGTGTGTCGGTTCTTATAATTTTGAGGTTAAGAAATGATAATTGATTGCTTTCTTCCTGTTCACATGAAGTTAATGTTGGGATGTATAGAGTTAATGTGATTGAAAAAAAATTAAGTATGTGTTCTGTAGATTTGAATCCCGCAACCGTGTCATCTACATATCTGTACCAGTATAGTGGTGGATTTAATGCTGTATTAATTGCTTGTGTTTCAATTTGTGTCATAAAAATATTGGCTAGAACTGGTGATACTGGGTTGCCCATGCTTAGGCCATTTGTTTGTATATAATTTTGGTTGTTGAACATGAAGTTTGTCTTTATTGTGGTGAATTATATGAGGGTTGCTAACTGATTACTGGTTATTTTTGTTTCGGCTTGTTTTTCTTAAGTTACAAACAAACTAATATAAGAGGTTTGGACTTGCTGGTTTTAATGCAGTCCTTCCTTGTGATTTTGCTTATTTAACAGTAAAATGTATTCATTATTGTTATTCAGATTATATATATATATACACAATCAAGCTAGCGAGTTAAAGCTTTGCTTTATGTCAATTATTTTAATTACCTTTAATTTTAATAGTGGTAATTTTGACGATAAACCCTTGTTACTAATGGTGATAATTTACCTTGAACAAAATACACAATATTATTTAGATGTTCGGCCCGACATAACCGAGCGGGTTAAGGCGTGCGACTCGTATCCTGAGGGTTGCGGGTTCGCATCCACGTCGCGCCAAACATGCTCGCCTTCCCAACCGTGGGGGCGTTATAATGTGGAGGTCAATCCCACTATTCGTTGGTAAAAGAGTAGTCAAAGAGTTGGCGATGGGTAGTGATAACTAGCCGCCTTCCCTCTAGTCTTACACTACTAAATTAGGGACGGCTAGGTGCAGTGGGCTAAGAACCTACTCACTAAAAAACCTGTTACGGAAACCGCAGTGATTGCTGCCCTATGTTGCTTAAGAAATTGAGTGGCAGATGATGGTGATTTAGATGATAACTTCGTGCTGGAACATTTATGTGTCTTAACGATTTTTAGATATTACTAAATTTAGCCTTATCCATCTGCATGTCTGTTAAGTAATGATTCTCCAAGGGCTGCTTCAAACCATTTATTTAACGATTTAAGCAATGAATTTAGTGATTTTGTTTGTCACCCGTGAATAAGTGTCCAGAACCAAGCTATTATCCTGTGTAACAGGTGAACCTCTTCAAGAATGTTGGATAATGCTCTTTATTATCGCTTTAAAATATTCTGTCCAATACGCTAAGCTATCGTCAATTTTACCTCCATGTTTTCCTAATCTAAATTTCCAATCCCTTTTAATGTAGTTCATGCAAGACAAAACTTGGTGAGAGGGCAAAATGGTTGATACATTTCGCGTTCTCTATCAAATCATAATTAATGTTTTAAAACCAACAAAGCTTGTGATTTGACTTCAAATACTTATAAAATATTTTATGATGGCGTAAGAGTTTTTTTCAGATAACATTTGATAAAAATGAAAGTAGTAACATAGAATTATCTCAAATCTAACGCGTGATAATAAAATAAGTGAGTTTTATCAAATATGAATTCAGTAACTTTAATGCATTATTCAAATATTTTCTGAATCTGTTTTTGGAAGTAAGTCAGAATATGCTTGAAAACGGCAAAAGATATTTAGTTAATAAACTATTTCATGCGAACTATGTAAATCATCCTAATGAAATCGCAATTTTTGACTTTCTTCAGCTAAGGCTCTCGATTCACAATATAAGAGTAGCGGATTCGAAAACCCGTTACGGAACATACTCGTAGGCCCGTTATAATATGGCTATTCGTTCTGAAACAGTCGCTCAAGAATTCGCGGTGGGTAGTGTTAACTATTTTCCCTCTATCTGTAACTGCTAAATCAAGGCTAGCCAAGATAGCCCTCGTGTAGATTGGAGTGAATATTCGAAGCAAACTAAACCTTCATTTTGAGATATTACACTTGTTTTAAATTCCTAGAATTACCATATATTTGATAGGGAGGTAGTACAAATAAACCAACTAATGTCGTATAAAAATTGTTCTTTCCTCACTTATATTTTATTTTAGAAATTCAACAACAGAAGGAACACGTTTTGCTATAAACTGTCAGAACATTTTTATTTGATTTTGTGAAAGGCACCCCAACATATTCATCACGTACATAATGAATTAACGTTAAACTAATTTTTCTTCACATAACATATAAATAAAATGTACAGAGCTGTAAATATATTTTGTTTCAAGATATAACGTAATGAGAAAAGTCCTATTTTGCTCAAGGCACAGCTGCGTTATATTATCAATTTATAGTATTCATTTCTTTCCAAGTCGTTTCCACAGTTAGAGGTCCGGCATGGCTAGGTGGGTTAAGGTGTTCGACTCATTACCTGAGGGTCGCGGGTTCGAATCTCCGTCGTACCAAACATGATCGCCCTTTCAGCCGTGGGGGCGTTATAATATGACAATCAATCCCACTATATGTTGGTAAAAGAGTAGCCCAAGAGTGTGGTGGATGGTGATGACTAGCTGCCTTCCCTCTAGTCTTACTAAATTAGGGACGGTTAACGCAGATAGCCCTCGTGTAAAAAAGAAAGCTACAATGAAACAAACGTAGGCACTAAAATAAACGTATAACGGTAAATCTGTTATATAAGTAAATTCCAAAACAACTTCCTACAATTTTTAGAGGGTCAGGGCTACGTTGGTAAATAATCTTCTAACGGATAACATAATGAAATGAAAACATAGGAAGATAAACATAGATAATCTCGCCGCAACAAAGTAAGACACGGAAGAATTTCCTGTTTACACAGACACAAATTATCTACAGGAATAATCCCTGCACATCTCTCCGTGGGTCAGTCAGTAGTAAGATTAAGGACATACGAACCTAAGATCCGAGGTTTGATTAATTTCGGTGGGCAGAACGTAAATACTCCATTGTGTAGTTCTGCTATAAAAGAACAAACTTACATGAAACTTTTTTTACAAAAACATTTGAAGTATAAATGAATAAGAACAAATTGATTGTTAGTTATGGGGAGTGAAGACTTTAGTAACAGTTAAGACTAGTTCTGATTTGTCGTTGAGTATTGCAGAAAATTCTAAATATACAAGAAAAAACAAATTTAACCTTAATTGACATACGTTAAATAAAATCACAATAGCCTTCAACACTTGTTATTCTGAATTTATTTCAAGTTCGTGGCTTTAGGTTGGGGAACAGTTTTAAACAGTCCTCTGTTATAAACTTTACGAATATAATAAATCGCTGGTATTTGTAGAACATTTGTTTTATAATTTTTTATTTTAAAACACACACTTCTAAGCAGTTTTTAGAATATATAATCAGTGCCAATTTAAAAGTTATACATTATCGCTAATTGTTTTAATAAAGTTTTGTGTTTTTATGCTGAAGGTTGATTAATAATAACTTTTAATGAAGCAATCGACTTTCCACTCCTGAAACTGTCAGTGTATCTTATTATCTATTTATTTTTATCTCATTGTACATCTCAACTTAAAAGTTTTTCTTCTTTACTTTGTTTGAAAATTTCGATGTTGTCGATTCCATGTTTTTTTCCTTGTTGTAACCATGTTTAAAAAACAATTCCAAGAATGTGGTGAGAAAGAATACATAATGAAATTGTTGCGAGTTTAAGGTCGCCTTTCTGATTGTTAAAGAATTAGTAAGACAGGCCCCCCAGTGGCTCAGCGGTATGTCTGCGGACTTACACGCTAAAATCCGGGTTTCGATACCCGTGGTGGGCAGAGCACAGATAGCCCATTGTGTAGCTTTGTGCTTAATTTAAAACAACAAAACAACATAGTAAGACAGGGCGTGGTTAAGGCGTTCAACTCGTAATATGAGGGTCGCGGGTTCAAATCCACCTCGTAACAAACATGCTTGCACTTTCAGTCATGGGGAAGTTATAATGTTACGATCAATCACACTATTCGTTAGTAAAATAGTAGCCCAAGGGTTGGCAGTGGTTGGTGATGATTAGCTGCCTTTCCTCTAGTTTTACACTGCTAAATTAGGGACGGTTGGCGCAGATAGTCCTCGTGTAGCTTTGCGCGAAATTAAAAAAAAAAAGGAAAGACAGGACGTGGTTCTACTAAGTAAAGGCCAGATGACAAATGCTCTACACCGTACAAAAGTATATATGTAAAAATAGCATTACTCCTATCTGGCTGTTTGCACTCAATTTCTTTTCAACCTGATTTATTTCTGTTCTTTGTTTTTCTAGGATATAGCTTTTAATTTGGTTGGTTTTGAATTTCGCGCAAAACTACACGAAGCCTATATTCGCTAGCCATCCCTAATTCAGCAGTGTAAGACTAGAGAGAAAGCAGTCAGTCATCACCACCCACCGCCAACTCTTGGGCTACATTTTGCTAACGAATAGTCAGATTAAACGTCACATATAACACCCCCACAGCTGAAAGGGCGAGTATGGTTGGTGTGACGGGGATTCGAAGCCGCGACCCTCTGCCTACAAGTCGAGTGCCTTATCCACCTGGACATACCTGGCCGTAGCTTTTAATATACAGCTTTAATAATATTTACAGAAATAGCTGTTACAAAATCGTTGTTTTTCTCTTAGCTGTTATGTTCAAATATTCAGTTTATATGGTTTCATGTATCCATCCCTGCTTTGTTTCTCTACTTTTTGGTACTTTCATTTGTGCACCATAATTAATTGTTTGCAATTTTTTATTGCTTGTTTCCCCGTTAAACAAAACATTGAATTAGGTTGATAAGTGAACGTTTCTTTATTTTTACAATTTAATGGTTATAAATACTCTTAATATAATATCGGTTTTGTCACTTTCTGCAACTCAGCATTACACTGGGGCCAGTAAATTTTAATGCAAAAACGGCTCGTTTGGGTTGAGAAAGAGAAAATATTTTACACAGAAGAGCGAACAACGATGACCGAAGAAGGTCGAAACGTTGTTCGCTCTTCTGTGTAAAATATTTTCTCTTTCTCAACCCAAACGAGCCGTTTTTTCATATAAAATTCTTAACAGGTGGGTTTCTCGACATCACTGATTGGGGCCAGTAAAGCTAAAATAGCACCTCCAGGAATGTATAAGTATTTCGGAACGCAGGACCGACCTTAAGGGGATCTTCACAGAACACACGCTTTGTAACTTCAGCCCACCCCAATTCATTGTGCATGCATACCAATGCTAGAATCATGTAGAGGAGGAGATCATACAGGTTTTGGCCATAAAATATGCCACGCAGGCACATTCACAGCTGTCAGACTCGGCCATATTGAAATTTTGAAAAGTACACCACTACAAGTAATGTTCTGTCATCTAGCGCCTAGTAAATAAAGCGTATTTATAAAACATGGAAATAACATGTGCTTATAAACTGTACAAACTGTTGAGCATTATAGAGTATTAGAATGAAAATGGTAACCATTTCTCTCGGTCTCTTCCTACCTACATAGCAAGCACTACCGCGCTTAAGGATAAGGTTAATGTGTTTAACGATATATAATATCATTGTTTCACGTGCTAATGAAGGCACGTAAACTGTATTACATACGTGAAGTACGCTTAACTCAGTTTCTCTGTATTTCAGATGTTATTTATAGTATAACAAACAAAAATTGGAAGCAGAATTATGTTCCTTTCCTTTGTTTATACTTATATGTTTGTACTTTGTAAAAACTGCTTGTATTAATTTTATATGCAAAAACGGCTCGTTTGGGTTGAGAAAATATTTAAAATGTTTCTCAACCCAAACGAGCCGTTTTTGCATATAAAATTCTCAACAAGTGGGTTTCTCGACATCACTGATTGTTTGTATTAATTGCTATAAATGACACCAAACTCGTTTAAAAATAATAATGAGTCAAAAGTTGCACTGCATATTTATGTAGTTTCCTTTTTACACAGTAACTTATTCCAGTGTTCTTTTATAAGTTGCTTTGATAACTTTACTAAGGTCCAAAGGGAACGTTAGCGAAAGACAATAGAAAACGCAACTTCAAGTAAAAACGACCGAGTTTACTGAACGTGGAACATGTTCTTATGTTGGTGAAGCCTCCATAATGTTCAGATGTGATGATTAGTCACCATTTTATAAGCGTTACGAAAACATTATGTTGACCAGTAGTTAAGTTTAAATTACATGACTAGCATATTGATCCTATCTTTTGAAAGCTTTTCAGAATTATAGTCATTAAATCAACTAGCATAATATATTTCCTTGATAACTTGACATTTTTCAAAACTAGTTTTGTAAAGCACTTATAAATACATACCGTAAATAAAAACAAATACACTAAAAATAGAAACAATCGGTCACGAGCACCCGGTAAAATTTACTTCAAACTTTTGGCATATAAATTTATTAAAATATCAACATTTAAAGAAAAAAGTTTACATCTACTTGTTCAAAATTTTCTGCTTGTAAAATTTATATCAGTAAAAGTACAGTGTACTTATTTATTAGTGGCTTGGATGGGCTTGCTTTGTTCACAAAGTAATTCAATATTTGGAGTTATGGCAGTTACTTTTAAGTACAAATCATCTTCAGTATTTAACCTGTTTCTAAATTTGGTCTTTGTTGCTGTATATAGTGAAAATATTTGCTCACAATGATATGTTATTGGAAAACGCATCAAAATTTTCAAAGCTTTGTTACTTATTTCAGGGTGTTCCATGACAATATTCCATTACCATTTGAATCCAAAACTGTGTAATTTTTTCGTGCTAAAATTTTGTTTTCAGGGTGTAATCAGTTAAAATTTCTATAAGCTGTTCTTTCTCTTTTAAAGACAAATTGTTGGTAATTGCAGAGTCAACAAAGAGATTTTTGAATCCACAGTAATTTTTCCCCAGTTGTTGTACACAAATCAGATATCTGGTGCAAGACTGAAACTTTTGCATCTTCACTTAAAGAAATTTCATTCATAAGTTAAAAAACAACAACAGATTTTTCGAAACAATCAAGTTCTTCCATAAGTGTACATTCACCCCAAAGTTTTAGCTTACGTTGAAACGCTTCCATTTTACTTTGAGCTTTGAGGTAAGTTACTCTGATACCCTGCATTGCAGCATTCACTTCATTTAGATAAGCAGATATGTCCGAAAGATAATTCACTTTCTGTATTCAGCATTTGTATCTTGATTTATATAAAATTTCAAAATGGCATTCAGATATAAAGAAACCTACCTTCTCATGCAGTTCGTAAAACAGAGTAAGCACTTTTCTCCGAAAAAAGCCATCGGACTTCAGTATGAAACAGAAAATATTTATGCAAACTTCCCATATTGACACGCAGTAAACTGAAGATCCTCGCATTGAGTGGTCTTGATTGTATAAAATTAACTACTTTTATGACATCACCCAATACCACTTATAAGTCTTCTGGCATTTGTTTCATTGCAAGTGCATAATGATAAAGACAGCAGTGGACACTCTCGATGTCCGGGTTTTTCTTTTATATGTGTACCACTGTGTCGGAAAATTTTCCAGTCATAACTGCAGCCCCATCAGTGCAAACACTTGAGAAAAGCTGCCATTGGATCTCACTTTCCTCCATGAATAAATCGATCAATTTAAATATTTCTTCGCCTGTTGTTTGAGTAGGCAAAGGTTTGCAAATTAGCATGTCTTCTTCAAAACCAGCTTCGTGAATATAGAAAACAAACACAAGCAACATCACATAACCTGTGATATATGTTGATTCATCCATCTGAAGCGAAAAGTTAGACTCGCTTTTACTCTCTTTATTAACTTAGTTAAGCAATTTTCTGTCATATCCTCGATTATTCTAGAGACTAAGTTGTCACAAAGAGGTACAGAATTAATGTTTTTGAGAAATTTGTCATCAATCCTGCACTCTTCCAAATCTTTTGCGCATGGTGTTATCAAATCTTCTGCAACAAACACGATATAAAGTAATAACACAGGTTTACAAAGAAATTGAGGCAAGCACAAAAAATAGCTGTTTTAACCTAATTTGGGGGTGCTGAATTCAGATTTGAAATCCGTTTTTACTCATGACCTATAGTTTTTTAGATATGCATACTGTACATAAAGGCGTATATGTATTCAGGGTTAATTTCTAATATTGTGTGACTTATGTCTTCTTTTTTAGTTATTATGCAATAAATGTAAGTGATAGCATTACATTATATATATATATATATATATATAGCTATATATCAAAACGGATTTTGGCAGTTAAGCGTAGCCAACGCGTCTCAATCAACAGCCAGTAGTGCACTGGCAGTCAGCGCAGGAGGTTGGTGTCCCTCGACAATTGTGTTACACAATCTTTTGGGTATATATTTGTATTACAATTTCCAATGACGCACATAATTATTATTGCCTTACATATGATTTAATTTTACTTTGTTTTTTTTTTCAGATTCTCCAATGGCTTCAAGTATCGTCAAAACACCGAGGATGCCTCAACAAGGCCAATTCTTTCTGCTACGTGTGTGGGGACTTCACGACAGTTGCACAGCGTCGAACCATCAATTCCCTCCTCAGAACTGCCTGCTTTCATTATTTTGACTGTAAAATTTGTGATCAGGACAAATCTTGGGGTCCACACATCTGTTGTAAACCCTGCTACAATGGACTAACTGCTTGGTTTAATGGCAAAAAAACGGCTTTCAACTTTGCAGTCCCGATGGTTTGGAGAGAGCCACGAAGCCATGCAGATGATTGTTATTTTTGTCTAACAAATATAACTGGTTTCAATGCATCTTCTAGAAAAAAGATAAAATATCCCAACCATCCATCTGCTATGAGACCCGTTCCTCATTCAGATGATCTTCCTGTCCCAACACCTCCAGTAAATAAGGATCTTCTTTCCTCATCAAATGAAGAAATGCCTCCAAGGGAAGATTCTGCCAAGTCAATCTCTTCCGAAGATATTGACTCTTCTTATTCAGGAACAAGTGGCAACGAGCCACACTAGATCACGCAAGAAGACCTGAATGATCTTGCTCGTGATTTGTATCTGTCAAAACAGCAGTCAGAGCTCTTAGCTTCTCGGCTTAAACAGTGGAACCTAGTCCAGGAAGATGTAAGGATCACCAGTTTCAGGAATCGGAACAAAGACCTTGCTTCATTTTTCGACATGGAAAACAAGTTGTGCTACTGCACAAATGTACCTCGCTTGTTCACTTTCCTTGGTTTGCCACATAATCCTTCAGACTGGCGTCTTTTCATAGACTCTTCCAAGCGAAGTCTCAAGGCTGTGCTTCTGCACAACGGGAATAAATATCCCAGCATTCCCACTGCACACCCTGTCCATCTAAAGGAGTCCTATGACAATATGGAGCTTCTTTAAGAAGCTGTTAAGTACAACCAGTACCAGTGGAGTCTGTGTGGGGACCTCAAGGTCATTGGTCTTCTTATGGGTATGCAAGTGGGCTTCACAAAGTACTGTTGCTTTCTCTTTCTCTGGGATAGTTGAGCTGTATCCCAGCATTACAAGCAGAAAGACTGGGGGTCTAGAAGCACTTTCGTTCCTGGCGAACACAGCGTCAAGGAGAATCCTCTGGTTGACATGAAGAAGGTGCTTCTTCCTCCTCTTCACATCAAGCTTGGTTTGATAAAGAATATCGTGAAGGCCATGGACAAAAATGGTGCTGCCTTCCAACGCTTGTCTGCTGTGTTCCCAGGTCTCAGTGCTGCTAAGCTCAAAGATGGCATCTTTGTCGGACCTCAAATCCGAGAAGTGCTGAAGGATACTGATTTTGAGGAGCTTCTTACCTTAAAGGAACTGGGAGCATGGGAAGCATTTAAGTCAGTCTGTAGTGGCTTCCTTGGTAACACACGTGTACCAAATTACCAAGCCTGTATTGAGAAGTTGCTAAAGACTTATGAGGATATGGGATGCCGAATGTCACTCAAAATTCATTTTCTCCATTCCCACCTCAACTTCTTCCCTCCAAACCTTGGAGCAGTGAATGATGAACACGGAGAAAGATTCCACCAAGACATTACGAAGATGGAGAGCAACTACTAAGGCAAGTAGAACCCCAGCATAATGGGAGACTTCTGCTGGATGCTCTTGCGTGACATCCCGGAGGCAAAATACACCAGATCATCTAAGAAAACACACTTCTAACTATCTGCGGTACTATAAATTGTGTACATTGTGTCATCCAAGTATATTTATTCCGTCAATGTTCTTTATCTATCCTGTTTTATCTGTAATAAGCTGCTGCAACTGTTGAAATAAGCACGTATATACTCTGTATATTCTAAAATCAGACTATTTAAAATCCAGAAAACTAGAGGTGATAGAGCAAAACTGTTTATAAATTTGAATTTAGCACACCCAAATTAGTAAAAAACACCTATTCACATTCTTGCCTCAGACAAAAAATATTTATTTGTAAACCAGTGTAATAGCAACTTTGTTGTTCTGATAGACAAGCGAACAATGACATGTAGCTTTCGTTGCATTTAATTGCAAACAATTTCTTTTGAAATACTGAGAAGCTGGATTTTTTAATTGGAAGTGTTTGGTTTGTAGATGCCGTTTTAACTTTGCTGGATGCTTGTTTGTTTGTTTGTTTTGGAATTTCGCACAAAGCTACTCGAGGGCTATCTGTGCTAGCCGTCCCTAATTTAGCAGTGTAAGACTAGAGGGAAGGCAGCTAGTCATCACCACCCACCGCCAACTCTTGGGCTACTCTTTGACCAACGAATAGTGGGATTGACCGTCACATTATACACCCCCACGGCTGGGAGGGCGAGCATGTTTAGCGCGATGCGGGCGCGAACCCGCGACCCTCGGATTACGAGCGCACGCCTTAACGCGCTCGGCCATGCCAGGCCCCTTGCTGGATGCAAATTATTGTTATTCAGCACTGATTAACATTCAACACACAACCCACTAATGTCCATCTTCATTACCTATCCATGTAAAACCATATTCAATAAAACCTTCATCTTACTTTCTTTTTTCGGTTCGTCTTGCATCATCCAGCGTTGAAGTGCTTGCACACGACGATAACGCCGATAAATTCATATTGGGCCTAGGCCTTTCAAGATTTTTACTCGTATCACATTTGTTACTGATATTCAGCTACTTCTCCATTATAAGGGTGACAACGTATTTTTATATATTTGGCACTTCAGAAGTATTTTCATGGACATAAAATAGCTTCTTAATGAAAACTCGTTCAAGCACTTGAGTTTCATCATCATACAATGACATACTGACCGGAGATCAGTGTTGCTATAACGAAGTCAGAAATAAAGAATAATATATTTTTTATATTATAGAATAATATTTTTTTTCTAAATTAAAAGAGTAACCTATTATTTTTACAATTTTTTTTTGTTTTTAACAGAATTTTTAAAGCCAAATAAAATATTAAGCCAGATCTGACGTGTCTAAATCTTGAACGAAATGAAACATGACGTCATGTTTGAGTATGAAGTCATGGAAATCATAGATACCAAGTTTGTCTTATTAGACAACAACAAATCTAACCTAACCTAACAATTACCAATTATAATTGTCATAAACATAAGTATACTTCATGTAAATATACTTTGAAATTGAAAGAATTCATACTGCATCTAATTGCATTACAATCTTTCAAATTTGGACAAGTTTCAGCTATGAAGTCATGTTTATTTTGTTTAATTTCGTTCAAGATTTTTCCGCTATTTCAGATCTGCGAAGGGTGGGGGGTTGTTGAATACGTATTGCGCAAGTCCCGCCTGTTCTCGAAACCTGTAGAGAATTCTTGAGTAAACGATCAACAATGTATTGTGTGTGTAAATAATATCGGTGATTGATACTGTCGCGTGCTGGAACATCTTTCAAAATCCTCCAGTGTCGCGTGATTGGTATACATAAAAACCGACACGCCGAGAGAGAGAGAAAAAGATATTGTTATCAGCTACAATCAGTTGTGCGTTAAAGGTCTAGGAAGCTATAACTGTGATTCACGTCTCTTTAATCGGAAAGCTAAAAAATCATACTAGAAACGTTATATATTTCGAACAACCGTTCAACACAGAGAGAATTACTTCGGGCTTTATTATTTCTACAAGGACATTACAAATCTCCATCACTGGAAGAAGTGAACTTGTAAAATGTGATGCTAGCCAAGAAAGACGTCGGTTACTGAGGCCAACCAATCTTTCAAACTCGTGCAAGGTGTGTGACATTATGAATTCAAAATTAATTTGCCAGTGGTGAACTTAGATCGTCGATAAAATATTAAGTTCTGGACTGGATATAGAAATCATTACTGTTTGTAAGTGTGTAAAACTGTTGTATGTAAACTTTCATTTGTAATATCTACATTGCACAACAAAGTTTTTGCTTCTTGAACACTGTTGGATGTTCCTTATACACTTTTAGCTGCTGATCCCGAAAATCACATCCAAATTTGCCAATCACGTTCCGTTTAATCGAAATCTTCAGATTGTCGTGTTTTTTCTTATATTTGTGCCCAAAAATTTTCGTTTCTGTCAGAGACCTTCGAACAATGTTTTGTGTAGTCTGGGCATGTCCAGGCATGAAATCAGGCCAGGTTGGAAGCTGTTCTGCGGAAGTATGCACTGTCTCAGCAGGCTAGAAAAGCGGCTTGCATACACAGATACTGCTCATTGGATTAATATAGGCCTTATAGTGTGTACGTATTATTTCAGGATATAGCATTGCCTCAGTAGCACTGTAACAAGTTAGATGTTATAAACGTTTATCAGGACGATTGATGTCGGTCATTATGTCTCGTCAATGTCGTAACAGCCGCGATACATTCTGCTATATCTGTGGCAAGTATACGCTTGTTCATCGGAGATGCTCAATGACTGCTCTTTTGAAGAAAGCATATGATCTGTACTTCGGTTGTAAAATTGGTGATCAAGACCAGGAATGGGCGCTTCACATTTGTGCAACATGTGCTGTCTGTCATAGAGCTTCGCTCAGAGGCACTCGAAAGACAATGCCATTTGCTGTCCCAATGATATGGTGAGAACAGAAAGACCAAGTGACGGACTGTTACTTCTGTCTGAGTAATGTTTCTGGTTTCTCTGCCAAAAACAATTAGTCAACTGAATACCCTAATCTGCTTTCAGCAGAAAGACCCGTGCCACATGACAACAGTCTTCTAATTCCGAAACAACCAGAGGAATGGACCTTAGACGAACCAGATGAAAAAACTATAATGCAGGGAACTGGCAGTGACAGTGATCCTGATTTCGTGCTCCTCAGGCGATCCACATCTCACAACACAGTCAGAATTAAACGATCTGGTCAGAGATTTGGGTTTGTCAAAAGCAAAAGCCGAATTGCTGAGTTCGAGACAGCAGGACCTGGTGTTTGGTTTCACCAGGTACGAGAATTTCTGTTTTTCGAAGCCGCGAAGATGACATAACCATATTCTTTGCATAAGTTGACAGTCTCTGTTTCTATGCTGACATCAAAGTACTGTTCTTTGCTTTGGGTTGTGACCATGACCCAAGAGTGACATCCTCAAAGCTGTTCTGTTACACAATGACAACGTTCACCCTTCAATGCCTAATGGCTATGCAGCACACATGAAAGAAACCTATGAGAACATGGAAATGTTGCTGAAGCACATCCAGTACAGCAAGTGCAAATGGAATATCTGTGGAGATCTGAAAGCCGTTGCTCTGTTACTGGGACTGCAGCTCGGCTGTACAAAGCACTGTTGTTTCATCTGTGAATGGGACAGTCGTGCCAGAGTCACATTATTCTGGACATAGCTGGCCACTCCGTAAAAAGTTAGTTCCAAAACAGAAAAATGTGACGCATGAACCGCTTGTCGACCCGACAAATATTTTTTTGCCTCCTCTTTACATAAAATTGGAACTTATGAAGAATTTTGTGAAAGCAGTAAACAAAGAAGGCGAAGGTTTTCATTATTTAAGAAAGGTGTTCCCAAGAATAACTGAGGCCAAGATCAAAGAGGGTATTTTTGTTGGCCCTCAGATCAGACATGTTATGAGTGACAAGTGGTTCGAAGATCTGTTAGTTGGGCCATAAAAGATTGCCTGGAAAGCCTTCAAAGACGTCGTTGACAATTTTCTTGGCAATTACAGAGCTCCACATTACATTCAGCTGGTAGACAAACTTCTCAGAGCATACAAAACAATGAAGTGCAATATGTCATTCAAGATTTATTTTCTCCATTCACACTTGGACTTCTTCCCCGCAAATCTCGGTACTGTTAGTGACGAACACGGTGAAAGGTTTCACTATGACACTCCTACAATGGAAAAACGATATCAGAGCAACAGGAATCGATCAATGCTTGCTGACTACTGTTGGACACTGCAACGTGATGCACAGGACATTGAATACAAACGAAAATTAGGAGCAAAACACTTTTAATTATGTTGAACTTAATAACGTATTAGAAACATAAACGCAATTAAATACCTTATTGCAGGTAAACAGTTAACTGTCTATTTCTCAGAGTTCCTACGTGATGAATGAAAATCAAAACTATATTTGTACATACCCACCAGGTACCTGTCACAATCAGCAAAAACTTAAAAAAATTATTGTCCAGTGCTATTAGTAATAATCGTTATTATAAATTATATTGTTTTTATGTGTATCAATATTGTTGGTAAATAAAATAAACTTAAAACATATTAACAGTTAATTAATTGCTAAATTAAAATTTCCGATATAAAGTTTTAATACATTACGGCAGTTACTCCTGTAATTATGAGCACTTTTGTTCTTCATTGTAATCACACTGTATACGATTGTCTTAAAATCTGTCAGATGTCTAAATTCTTACTTAACTCTGAATTCATACAACTGATTATCTACAACTGCAAAAACAAATACAATTAGAACAATACAGTTGCTCGATTTCTGTAAAACAAACATCACTATAAAAATATAGGTTAAGCCTAAGGAACAGCTCTTAACTCATCCCGCATTTTTTTGTCTGCACGAAAGCTTGTCCCCGAATAAAAATTACTGAAACTATTTGCTTCATTTTTCTTTTATTCTCATTAAACCACATCTACATTTAAAGAATTGTCTTTATCAGTAACAATATTAAAAATAACTTGGAAATACAAGTCAACAAAGGGAACGCTGTATCTACCAACGTCGTTTTCCAACAGACGTCCTCTTAGTATTAAGCGTTGCCACTGTGGAAATTGGGTTCTGCCTTTGTGGACAGTAGCTGACAGTGTGAGCATAGTCTCCGCCTTGGTTGTTACAGATAGGGCAGTTGTAAGCACGCAACACGGGGCACACCACACGTCCTTCTTTATCCCTCAACATGTGGTTTTCACAAAACTCAGCATCTTCCCCATTTTTCTTGCAAAACACGCAAAACATTTGACGGTATTTATTTGTCACCTTCCTTGATTCCCATGTCCGTTGTGGCAACTTACCGGAAGGGTCATAAACTTCATCACGGTTCAAATGGAGATAATTTTCCTCGGTTTCTAAAGAAAACGTGTAAAATTGCTAACTAGTTTATTATAGCCATTTCTCTTGAGTAAATATGCTCTGTATTTGCATTAGCAAACTGGTTTATAACAACATTGGTAAATAGGTCGTAAGATAAAAATCAAACAGTTATAAAACAATTGCTTCCAAAGAATAATAATTTTATAGCGTTTGTCGAGTGTATAACGTACACTTCAAACTGTTCGAAAACTATACAACGACACCCACAATATTAATGGTATACATACTTTTATATTAAGAAATTTCACATTAGAGTTTAATTTGTTATACTAAACAGCGGTATTAAACACGCAAAGTTCATGAAAATTGCGATGTACTAAATGTATCTCTCGCATCGCTAATTAATTAAACCTTGAGTACACTATTTTCAACCACATGAACGTTTCGTTTCGAGCCTTAAAATATAAATTTAAGCCGATTATTAGACGCATAATATTTAGTTAAACACTTAGTAAAAAACTCTCAGTTGCATCACTAATTCAACTCTTAGTGCAGAACACTAAGCTTCATCTTTGGTTCTATCCTGAGTACATTTCTAAACCACATTACTCATCCAACCCTTAGTACATAACACTGAGCTACATCTCTAGTTCTATCCTAAGAGTACATTTCTAAACCACATTACTCATCCAACCCTTAGTACAGAACATTAATCATCAGTTAGCTTTTACCAGATTTTATGTTTATACCTGACAATATCTACACTGCAATTGCAGTTACTCGAGTATTTATCAGTACTTTTATTTTACTTTGTAACCACACATTTGGTTTTAACTGCAACTCTGTAGACATTTGTTTTGATATCTGTCAGATGTCTAGATTCTTACTTCACCCTGCATCCATGCTACTACAACTGTAAAAACAAATACAACCAGAAAAATACAGTTGCTCAGTTTCTGTAAAACAAACATCACTATAAAATGTCGTTTCGGCCTGTGGAACAGCTCTAACTCTAAAACTTTCTCTCTTTTGGAAACGTTGGATCTACCAACGTTGTTTTCCAATACAATAAACGTCACATCACTAATTCAACCTCATACAGAACCCTCGAGCTCCATCTCTAGTTCAGTACTTACTACAGAACTCTAAGCCGCATAACTAGTTCAACCTTTAATTTTCCAGCTCGTATCACATCACTAATTTAACCTCAGTATAGAACTATGAGACCCATAATTGGTCCAGTACTCGGTACAGAACTCTGAGCAACTTTACTGGCTCTTCCATTAGTACAGAGCTGTGAACCACATCACTAGTTCAAACGTTAGAAACTAGTTCTGAACCAGCTCTCAAGTTCAATGCAGTGTCGAACTCTAAGCAGCACCACCAGGCCAAACTTTAGTATGGTATTCCAAGTCACAACACAAGTTCAACCCTAAGTATAGAACTCCGACTCACATTACTAATTCAACTGTTGGTGCAAAACTCTTAGTTGCATCTATAATTTCATCCTTAGTACAGAAATTTAACACTTATTACAAAATTCTGAGAATCATCACTAATTCAACTCTTAATATAGAACTCTGAACTGCGTATTACGTATTGTTATTTCGGATGAGTCTCTGATTTATTGTATTATGTATCTTAACGTATTACTATTTCAAGTAACAGGAAATTTTAATACTAATTAAATGTAATTATATATCAAATATATGTAATATTAATTAAATGTAATTATATATCAAATATATGATACTTGCCAATTTTATTTTTAACACATATTTTAATAAAAACATATAAAATAATTCAATTTATAATAACGATTATTACTAATACTTATTAGAAATGATTATATAATTTATATACAACAGTATTTACGAACTTACAGACAAGATTGAGTCTTATATCCAATACAGAAGTAAATATTTTTCAACGATTCAGGTCCACGACGAACAAATTAATTCTGAGTTAATGTTGTTACAAATCGCCTAAGCAAACACTGTCTTTCTTGATTAGCCTTACACCAGTTAAAAGCTCAATTCTTACCATGGTAGAAGAAATTTAAGTCCTCATAGAAATATTCAAGATCGAAGTAATTCACTGAAATTGCAAATTTTGTAATGTTCGAAATCTGTAAACATTCCTGGTCTAATTCTGTAGTTTTCCGATTAATAGACGTTAATCACAATTATAGCTTTCTAGGCCTAGAGCACAATGACTGTAGCTGACCAATGATATTCTTCTCTCTCGGTGCGTCGGATTTTATGCAACAATCACCAAAGACACAGAACTAACAGACACAAAAGGTCTAATTAAATTCCTCTCTTACAACATCAACCTTTTTATTAGAGGCCAAATCAACAACATCGGGTGAACTGGTGAAATTACGTCCATATGTAGTTACAAGCACACTTGGCTGTTCCCGCCTTTTCTTTTTTTTAAACTGCAACAATCGTACATAATATAACCATTTTTTTAAAAAATAAATGGCAAACAGGCCTTGATGAAGTTTCATCCTGAAAATCTGAAGATTTCGAAATAGAAGAGCTGGAATTTTTTAGAGAAATCCTCAACGTTAATATATTGAACTGGAACGAGTTTTTGCTGGGCGACAGAATTTTTTTATGAAAAGTGGTCTTGCGTGTTAAAGTATAATCATCGGAAAGAGCACCTGCTGCCTTTCTTTTCATCCAAATAAGTTTTGAGGTCGTCAATTGTTCACCGTTTCATTCAAACACAATTGTCTTAGAATTCTGCTATCGATCAAAATAAACATATTTTCCGTGGAGGTTTTCCATACAAGTTTAACTATCTTGCTTGTAATAACCTCAAAACTTCTGGCGACAAGCCTCCTGTACCAGCTTGTGTTATTTTAAGATTAGCTGTTTCAACCTTATCATAATCTAGAAAATTTACTCCGGAGAAAGCAGAAAAAGCCAGAAACTGGCCCTAAACAGTCTAAACACTAATAATAATGACCATTTACCGATGGGCCATTCCATGGTTTGGGCAACCTTTTTAAAATGTTGGAAATATTTACTAACTTTATATTTGTCAAATGAACTCGACTGTGTTCCAAGTTGTCATTTTGCCTTGTTCGTTCGAAGTTGAATCAAATTTCCGCTTTGTTAAGCCTAATTTCCTTCTCAACTTCGATACAGACTTACTTGTTCATCATCGAGATGTTTAGTTTCCCTTTCCACTTTGATACGGGTTTGTCTATCTAATTTTCGGCTTCGATACGGCCTTAATCTTTTTGGGCTGGAATTGTTTGAATTTTAATTGGATTTCTAACTTACCTTCACTACTTAACTCTGTGTATTTGCTGGTGAATTCACTAGAGTATTTCTCTAATGTTTCATTGGACAACAAATCATCATCAACTAATATTTAAACAATACGCTCTTTAGTTAATTTTTTCTCATTGATTTTTTAACCTCTAATTCTAAGATTTTGGCTATTTCAAGCAATTTACTTTTGTTATATTTGCAGAGACGCCAACTATTTCAAACGATTGTAGACAGAGCCCTTTCACAGCTTAAGTCCTTTCAGATTTGCCAGAAACAAGACAATCTGGTGAACGAGGCCTCATTTTTTTTCCAACTTATGAACGATCGCATTGGTATTTCTATGCCGCTTAGAAAACGAAAAATACCCATCTACGCGAGCGCTGATTGGCTAACAAGCACTGATGATGTAACTATGGATTCCCCCACGTACCAAGTATGGAGAAGCACCGCATTCAAACTATTGGGAGACGTCGGAGATACAAATATTTTTTTATTATTTTAAACACAAACATAATCATTGCAAGTAGCTATTTGGACCTTATCTTTTATTTATTATTAAAATTTATTTGTATCTCAGCAGAAATTTTCTTTTCACCTCTTTCAAGCCCTAAGGAAACAATTTATCATTTTATTGTTTCAGGCCTATATAATATATAATAATTTGGAATATGCAACAAGTCGTAATATTTGTCTATGAGCGTACATTCGTAATGTATACACCAAAATCGTAATAAAAACGCTCAAATTGTAATGGTTGGCATCTCTGTATATGTTTTAGTTGGTCGAGGGAGTGTTTCAGGAAAAACTTGGTAATCAGACATAATCAAATGTTGTTGGCACTGATAAATATACTATTCAAAAAAGAAACGTAAAATGGAAAATTTGAGATATATTGTTAACAAATATATTCCGGGTGGTTCTGTATGACATTTACGCATTCACTGCTTAACATCCAAAGTCTGCAAAGGTGAAGTCCACACTCACTAGTTGACGTTTAACGTCACTCAACGTCAATAACGAGCATGCCCCCCGTAAACATCAATAACTGCTTGGTATCTCTTGCCCATGGAAGCGATGAGATGACGAATGACATCCTCTAAAATGGCTGTCCACTCAGCGTGCAAAGCTGCTGCAAGTTGAAGTACAGTCTACGGTTGAGGTTGTCGCCGTCGCAGACGTCGGTCCAACTCGTCCCAAAGATGTTCGATGGGGTTTAAATCTGGTGATCTGGAGGGCCAGGGAAGAATGATGATGTTGTGGTGTCTCAAGAAGACAGTGGTGAGTTGGGCTGTGTGAGGACAGGCGTTGTCATGTTAAAAAACGTCGTTGACGTTCATCATGATGGGTTGCATATGAGGCTTAAGAATCTCGTCGACGGTTGCGTACGGTCTGATCGGAAATCCCACGCAGCCCTGGTATGGTTAAGGGAGTAGACGTCGCAATGGTGGTCCTATCCCGAAGGTGACGTAACCGGAAGTAGCGATCTTGTGCGGGCGTGGTCACACGAGGTCTGCCAGATCGTGGACGGTCACGAATTGATCGATGTTGTTGATGACGATTCCATAGCCTTATGATGGTGCTTGGGTGGACATTCATAGCTCCAGCAACATCTGATCGAGATTCGCCTGCTTCCACGACCAATGGCGTTGTTGCGTTGTGATTCAGTCAGTCTTGGCGTAACTGTATTACGTGTCGGTGGCTTAACACTGAGCTATGGAATCCGAGAACCAGTCACTTTTATAGGGATTTTCCTTATGTTACACTTGCAGAACATGCAGATCTCTTAAACAAATGTACTGGACACGAATACGTTTTGGCGAAAAATCCAATGTTTTCCTCCGTTTACAAAGTGCGCAACGTTTATTGTCATTTAGGTCTGATAATCAGTGCCTTAACACGTGTAACATCACATACTATGAGCTTGTAACGTTATTACATATATTTCTCTTTAAAATGACAAAAATATCCCTTTTGCGTTTCTTTTTTCAAGAGTATGCATATATAATTATGATACGAATTTTAATTTACTTCAAACTTTGTCTGTGATCCATGATCCTAATTTATGTTGTTAAGTATTATAGTCATTAAGATTTCAAATAAACGGAAATCTGAATCTTAATTTAGGAGTTAATTAAATGTTTATACGTATGAAATGTATGATATTTGCCAAGAAAACTGATACACACAAATATATTTTAATATACAAAAACAACACAATTTGTAATAACGGTTATTTTTAATAGTTATTACAAATGATAGTTTATATACAAGAGTTCTTACAAACTTACAGACACTATTGAGTCTTATATCTTGTCTGAAACTGAATCTTTCATCGACGTTCAGAAAGAACAAATTATTTCTTCGTTGATACACCTGTGCACTTATTTTGATGGCTGACTAAACTTGAAGCAACTGTATATTTTGTTGTCTGCAATATCTAATGCCCTAATATAATACTAACGACCGAAGTTAATTCACTGGAGTTAAACGGTTTGTGTATGTTCAAAATCTACATACGTTCCTGGTCCACGTTCTTTGGTTTTCCGATGAATAAGCTTTAATCAGAATTACCGCTTCCGAGGCCTATATCACACTGACAGTTGCTGACTAATAATATTAAAAAATGTCTCTCGGCACGTCGGTTTTTATATACCAATTACTCGAGTTTCTAGAAGTTCCAACAATGTTCGGACATGCTAGCGTTTTCGCAAAACAAATATTGTTGATTCTTACTCTAAAGGATCTTTTATAAATTTCGAGAACAGAGAATTGAACAATACACAGCCAACAATAACGTCGCATGCAATAAAAAAACTATGCTGAAACAAGTGCAGGAACTAAAATAAAGAAATAATAATAAATCCGTTAGAACACATACTTTGCGAAGTTAGAGCTCCGTCAAAAACAGAAACATTACTTGCAATTTACGTTTTCCCGATTAATTACCAATTCAAACTTCCTGGAATCTGTTATTCAATCATACCAAAATGTTGACACATTTGGCGACTTAAAACGCTACTCAACCACCTTTTCACGGTAACATAACTAATAATGCACACAGAACTATAGCTAACTTCACTCAAATCCACAATTTAATAGTTATTAACTATAACTCTCCTATTAACATATAATACAATGGAACCCAAACTATAATTGATCTCGTTATCACCTCATACGCACTCACACACTTAACCAGTAATTTTAAAGTACATGACAACATCGAGAAGTAATCAACACTTCGTTTTCTTTCTGATCAAAACCCATAACACAACGAACTTCAATAATCATAACCATTACTTTAAATTCCCAGATTTCAGTAAAGTGAAATGGATTAAATTCAACAACTACCTTGACCAAACACTCTCACAACCTAAACAACCTCTGATAAAATAAGGGTAATATTCATTTTCATTTGGGCAAACATGTTTGGTCTTTCGCATCGCGTGTTATTAGATTGAATTTTAAGATTGCGTTAGTTGCTTCACAGTGGTGGTAAAGACAAAGGTAACATGTTATTATTCTTTACCAGTGGAATCAAAGAGGGAACTTA
Source organism: Carcinoscorpius rotundicauda (assembly GCA_011833715.1). Taxonomy (NCBI): domain Eukaryota; kingdom Metazoa; phylum Arthropoda; class Merostomata; order Xiphosura; family Limulidae; genus Carcinoscorpius; species Carcinoscorpius rotundicauda. Next base: position 109,415,178 of record CM022394.1, on the reverse strand, counting down.
TATTTCACATAGTCTAGATAGAAGGTTAACTCTCTGGTGTTACATTTTAACTTTCGAACACTACCATTTGGAAAATCTCTTTTTCAGCGGTTATAGTCTAAACCATGTTAGCCCGGCATGACCAAGCGTGTTAAGGCGTGCGACTCGTAATCTGAGGGTCGCTGGTTCGCATCCTCGTCCCCCCAAACATACTCGCCCTCCCAACCGTGGGGGCGTTATAACAGTGGTCAATCCCACTATTCGTTGGTAAAAGAGTAGCCCAAGAGTTGGCGGTGGGTGGTGATGACTAGCTGCCATCCCTCTAGTCTTACACTCCTAAATTAGGGATGGCTAGCACAGATAGCCCTCAAGTAGCTTTGTGCGAAATTCCAAAACAAACAAACACACTCTTTATGACAAATCGGTTTCTCCAAAAATCAAGGATGTGTCAGCAAATTGCTTAACTGAGTTAATGAAACGAGTAAAAGCAAGTCCAACTCTTTCCGCTTCAGTTGGATGAATCCACAGATTTCGCAAGTTATGAGATGTTCATTTTGTTTGTTCGACACACTCACGAAGCTAGAAGACATGCTAATTTGCAAACCTTTGCCTACTCAAACAACAGGCGAAGAAATATTTAAATTGATCGATTTATTCATGGAGGAACGTGAGATCCAATGGCAACTTTTCTCGAGTGTTTGCACTGATGGGGCTGCAGTTATGACTGGAAAATTTTCCGACACAGTGGTACACATATAAAAGAAAAACCCGGACATCGAGAGTGTCCACTGCTGTCTTCATCATTATGCACTTGCAATGAAACAAATGCCAGAAGACTTAAAAGTGGTATTGGGTGATGTCATAAAAGAAGTTAATTTTATACAATTAAGACCACACAATACAAGGTTCTTCAATTTCCTCTGTGACGATATGGGAAGTTTGCATGAATATTTTCTGATTCATACTGCTCGGTTTTACGAAATGCGAAAGGAAATATGTTTCTTTTCATCTGAATATCATTTTGAACCTGCATACAAATTAAGGGACAAACACTGGATATAGAAAGTGGTTTACCTTCCGGACATATCTGCTTATTATTTAAATGAAGTGAATGGCACAACACAGGGTAATATACTCCAAAGCTCAGAGTAAAATGGAAGCGTAGCCCCCCAGTGGCTCCGCGGTATGTCTGCGGACTTACACGCTAAAATCCGGGTTTCGATACCCGTGGTGGGCAGAGCACAGATAGCCATTGTGTAGCTTTGTGCTTAATTCAAAACAACAACAACAAGTGATCGGGTAAAAGTGCCACACTGTCCAGTTCAGAATACATCGGATTGTTCACCGGAACATCCATTTTAGGACTATATTACATCGAACCCTTGCATTCTGAAACCTTGATTAAATTCATGCTGTTACCAGCAAGAGTTTGTTTCTATTCGGTTACATGATGATAATTTATTACAAGGAAGTCAATAACTACTTTTACTGAATTGTTCTTTTTAAAGTAATATTATCATTGTTCTAACAACAATATAACTTTTGTTAATGAGGTTGTTTTCCTATCTACATCTTTCATTCACACCCATACTGTTGTAGTGTGTGTATCTCTCATTGTTCTAACAATAATGTATTATTTGTCAATGAGGTTGTTTTCCTATCTACTTTTTTCATTCACACCCATACTCTTGTAGTGTGTGTATCTCAAGGGGTGGAATGGTCCTACACTGTTGTTGAACATGTATAGCGAGAGGAAGAGTGGTTCGGGCAAAGCAAGCAAGGCCGGAACTCGACAAAAAACAAGTAATTCTCTATATCTCGTGTGAGTGCTTATTCCGAATAGGTATAACAGTTGAGCTGAAGAACAAGACAAAAAATATTTCACAATACAAAAATGAACAATGTATATTGCAAGTTCACAGTTTTAGAGTTTATAACAAACAATGGACAACGCGCCTGGTTAAGCTGTCAATGTAACAAAATTGAAAGTGAAAGTGAATCCTTGAACTTTGAATTATTAGCGGTAGTGTGCTGTTGACCTCTGCTGCATTCTGTTTGAAACTTAATGACATCTATGCCTGCAATAGTGACAACTAATTTTTAATTTGTGAATGGAGAAAAGGGTTTGGTAATTTCGTTTTGAATATACTTAAATATTAAAAGTGTTATTTTATTACAAGTTTAAGTTGTTTTTGCTGTTTTGATTTAAGCACAAAGCTACACAATGGCTATCTGTGCTCTGCCCACCACGGGTATCGAAACCCGGATTTTAGCGTGTAAGTCCGCAGACATACCGCGGAGCCACTGGGGGGCTACGCTTCCATTTTACTCTGAGCTTTGGAGTATATTACCCTGTGTTGTGCCATTCACTTCATTTAAATAATAAGCAGATATGTCCGGAAGGTAAACCACTTTCTATATCCAGTGTTTGTCCCTTAATTTGTATGCAGGTTCAAAATGATATTCAGATGAAAAGAAACATATTTCCTTTCGCATTTCGTAAAACCGAGCAGTATGAATCAGAAAATATTCATGCAAACTTCCCATATCGTCACAGAGGAAATTGAAGAACCTTGTATTGTGTGGTCTTAATTGTATAAAATTAACTTCTTTTATGACATCACCCAATACCACTTTTAAGTCTTCTGGCATTTGTTTCATTGCAAGTGCATAATGATGAAGACAGCAGTGGACACTCTCGATGTCCGGGTTTTTCTTTTATATGTGTACCACTGTGTCGGAAAATTTTCCAGTCATAACTGCAGCCCCATCAGTGCAAACACTCGAGAAAAGTTGCCATTGGATCTCACGTTCCTCCATGAATAAATCGATCAATTTAAATATTTCTTCGCCTGTTGTTTGAGTAGGCAAAGGTTTGCAAATTAGCATGTCTTCTAGCTTCGTGAGTGTGTCGAACAAACAAAATGAACATCTCATAACTTGCGAAATCTGTGGATTCATCCAACTGAAGCGGAAAGAGTTGGACTTGCTTTTACTCGTTTCATTAACTCAGTTAAGCAATTTGCTGACACATCCTTGATTTTTGGAGAAACCGATTTGTCATAAAGAGTGTGTTTGTTTGTTTTGGAATTTCGCACAAAGCTACTTGAGGGCTATCTGTGCTAGCCATCCCTAATTTAGGAGTGTAAGACTAGAGGGATGGCAGCTAGTCATCACCACCCACCGCCAACTCTTGGGCTACTCTTTTACCAACGAATAGTGGGATTGACCGTCACATTATACACCCCCACGGCTGGGAGGGCGAGCATGTTTAGCGCGACGCGGGCACGAACCCGCGACCCTGGAATTACGAGTCGCACACCTTACGCGCTTGGTCATGCTAGGCCCTATCTGTGTTAGCCGTCCCTAATTTAGCAGTGTAAGACTAGAGGAAAGGCAGCTAGTCATCACCACCCACCGCCAACTCTTGGGCTACTCTTTTACCAACGAAAAGTGGGATTGACCATCTCATTATAACGCCCCCACGGCTAGGAGTGCGAGCATGTTTGGCGCGACTCGGGCGCGAACCCGCGACCCTCAGATTACGAAGCGCACGCCTTAACGCGCTAGGTCATGTCAGGCCCTTCCAAAAGTAACCAAATAAATAATCGAACTAAAGAAAAATTCCATAGACCACGTACCAATTTTTTATGTGTACATTCCAAATGATTAATAATGTGAAATAGTTCAGAATACAATGAAATACGTTTTAATGCTCCTTCCGAGCATTTTTGTGTTGGTCCAGCAACATTTTTATTTATAACAGAAAATAAATTGTGCTGTAATGCTTACTTTAGTTACCATTTACCGCATGAAAAAAGAATAAAAATTCACGATTTTTAAGTGAATCGGAATTGTTTTTGTTGTCCGTGTTGCAAATGTTTCCTTGGTGTGGCTTCCAATCACACCCTCTTCTCGTCAGGCTCTGGAATTAATCACATGAAATGTAGCAGACGTTAGCAGCACCTTATTGCCAATAGTCTGAAGTAATCATTATCATTTCTGAATCAGTGAATGTTTGAAGTGTGTTATCATGAGAACATACACGACGGAACTGGTGGTAATTTAACTACAGCTTTTTATGCCATTCCTTTGGATATCATTGACGCAAACAGACATTGTGTATGGCGTTAGAGACTGGAAAATCCATATTTTAAGAATATGGACTATGGCAATCCTGCAGTAATTTTAACTCTCAGAATCAGGATTATGTGGCCTTAAGGCATAACATTAATTTCTAATATTAACACTAAAGACACGTTATTGAATTTCTGAAGCCACAAAGTGATGCCTAGTTTGCTGTTTGTTGTTTAATTATATGACTGTCACAAACCTGCCAATACGCGCCCCAAATCCAGACGAGTTATGACAGTCTTGACTGTTTTAATTTGTATGGGTAGGTGAGAACAGTCGATATTGCTATATTATTACTACTACTTATAATAGTGTACGAGCACGTGTTCGTTAGCTTTTCTGTCTTAAAGAAGTCCATAGGCTACAATAGGCGTAGCGTATTTGTTTTAAGCCAATCCATTCGACTGTCATAAATTCTATCTTTAAATTACGAGTTTCAAGTACCGCAATACTAAACACAGCTATTATTCATAAATATAAACTGAACCAAATAACTGGATGGTACATAGAATCTATAAATATAAAAAAAACATGCAGAGAAGTAATATTTACCTTTTAGAGGTTTACAATTGTTGCGGTTAGAAAGAGCATTTGGAAATAACCGTAACAATTCCTTGAACATAGAACTGTTGGTTGGATACAGTGAATAAAAGAAATCTACACGTTTCTTTTCTTCGCAGATTTCCATAACCACGTTACAAATTATTAACGCAATACTGGAGCAACTAGTCCTAACAATAACAATTTAATATTACACGGTTGCCGCCCCTTCAAGGAACTAACCAATAGATGAACAACATAAAAATATAGTAGTTGTGTAATTATTGGTATTTACGTTTGTTAATATCGTAAATGTATCTGTTGAACACTCATCACACGAAAGGTAAGAATACTGAAAAAATATACGATGCCCTAAAAGAATTTACGAGTATACCTTTGCATTGTATAACAAAAATCTAACATAATGTGTATTCAGGAAATTGAAATACAAGAAGGAAGAAATCCTTTGTCACGTTTGACAAATAATCTACAAGTTACGGATTAGAATCTCGTTTCATTCGTATGGGCATATAGTATAACGGTCGACACTTCTTTTCCTTGCTAAAGAGGAGACCAATATTTGGCGGTGTGTAATGTTGACTAGCCTCCTTCCCCTTCGTCCAGTACTTCTAAACGAGGGACGGCCCTCGAGTATCTTTAAGCGAAATTCAAAAAAATAATAATCATCACATGTTAAGGAAACTAAATATGTATAAGTTGTTCTGAGCGCGTGGTTTAATTTCATGCTATTCTTCGCTAGTGACGTTTAATCTTTTTTGAGCTGTTGTGGGCAGAGCACAGATAGCCCATTGTGTAGCTTTGTGCTTAATTCAAACCAACAACAACAACAAATTGTTTTAATTTAATGGAAATATATAGTTGTTTACTGAACTAATAATTACTCTACACCCTTACAATTCCAAAAACTTTTATAAAACTGTTTCAAAGACGCTGTTTACTTTTAAATGTTTTTATTGACAATTCTCTCAATTTGCATATAACTTACTTCAGGAACAGAATATCCCTCACGATTCTCAAACAAAAATAATACCGATAGGAAACGTTTTTGAAGACAAGTTAATTAATATTGACATTTTCATATATAAATTCAATGAGATAAAAATTATTGTCATGTCAGACTTCCACATGCGCAGTCTTCTTAAGTAGCAGACTCGGCAAAAATACTGGACGTAACAGAGTTTTCTGTGGGAAGATCCACTTGTCGAAATTCCCACGGTTCGATCAATGCAGTGAAGCTGTCTGGAAAGTGGTTTTATAAAGTGGATGATCACAAAAAGGCATAAAATTAGTTTTATAGGTTCAGATATTTCGGAAACTTGACTGCTGTTACGAGACAGAAAGACTACTTAATTTCTGCGTAAGGATGTAAAAAATAAACTGTTTTGATATAATGTTCAAGCAGCTTACTTACACTTGTGTTGTGTTTCTGTGATAGCAAAGCCACTTCGGGCTATCTGCTGAGTTTACCGAAATTACACTTCTTATATCACAATATCAGATTACGTCCTGAGGGAAAAACAGGCGTAAGTAAGATGTGCAAAAAAAAAAGAAAAAACATTACTTAGAATATTATGGTTTGTATAGAAGGTCAGGATGTGCCAATCAGCTGTTATTTAATGTTTGTGTTGTTGGTCGCCTTTTCAACCGCCAGAAGTTTACTGTTTCAGTCCTTTTTTTTTGCCCCTGTGGCACAGCAGCATGCGTGGGGACTTACAACTCTCGAAACCGGGTTTCGAGACCAGTAGTGAGCAGAACCTGGAGAACCCATTAATTTATTATTACTATTATTAGATAATAATTACATATTTTATTTAACAATAATAATGATATTGTACATTCTGATAAAACAACGAAAGTAGGAGCGCAGTAGATATACATAACTCTTAATATTGGGGATACACTAGGTTTTGGAAACGAATGGCAATGCCAAACATAAACATTCTTATATAGTCTACCTTTTTATTTATTTTTATTACTTTTTTTAAAGACATTTTGAAAGTTTGTTTCTTTCGAAGTGAGAACTTTATTATGTCAGAAAAATAATGTTTATTCCCAAGTGAGAACCAAATTAGGTAGGCGATTTGGTAGTTATAGCTTGTATTTTTTAAGATGAGAAATTACACATTGTTGTTAAAGATTCGACACTGTTCCATAAAATTGGCACATCATTGGAAAGAAATGGTTCTATTTCAATAAAGCAACTGTCAAACACATTTTTCAGTTGAATACACGAGACTAAAATGTTTTCAAAAATGATTGGAAAGTACAAAAGACGTAGTTATACGGAAAAAAAATTAATCTGAATACAAAACAAAATATGACGCTTCGAGTAAAGAAAATCTTTGTTCAAAAACTTCTTCAATATTTATAAAAATTAAAGACATTTTATTGGTCAACTTCATTTGATTACCACATTCAAGTCATAATGTATACTTTTCACAAAGTATACATCCTATGCTTTATCAAAGTAACTCCAAAGTACAAATTTTTGCAAAACTCTGTATTTATAAATAGAAATAGAACATCTAAGGATAATTTGTTTTAAAGCGAGAGTCAGTGATCATGGAGGTGAGACATTATCCTGGATCCGTAAAATCGATATACTTGAGTGTAAAGTCGTGCCAAAGATGTTACAATATCACCAAAAATAAGGTGCTATTAGTTATAAAAATATAGAAGGATAAAGAAGATAATCTGCTTGAAATTTGAATTTGGAAAATAGAAATGAAAGTCTATTTTGAAAATATGGAGATATATTTTAAATTTAATTCATTTTTCCTCCATTAAAAATACAAACGAATAATAAATATTTTTTTAACAATGGTGAAAGAATAGCCCAAGAGTTGGCTGTGGATGGCAATAACTAGCTGCCTTTTCTCTTTTACCGCTAAATTTGGGATGACTAGTGCGGATAGCCCTCCTGTAGTTTTGCTCGAAATTCAAAATAAACCAAAACCTCAATTACCTCATTGTCCTACACTTGGGAACCTTTCACTCCCAGCAACATGCCCTCTAAAGCCATTCTAAGGAACTATAACACTTCTGGTCTTAAACCCCACTATCCCATCGCCTTAAGTGGTCAATCACCATCAGGTGACGTTTAAACTGGTTGGTTAACTACTGTGGTCACATGTCTAAAAAAAGAGAGTAGTGACGTAAGCTTGAGTCATTGTTGCGTCTTTTAAGCATATTAAATATATTCATTTTTTCAACAAAGGTTTGTATTCTCCATGATAGTTCGTTTTAAGATTACTTAATTGCCACAAGGGATTGAAAATGTCTGATGAAGCCATCATTAAAGGAGTCACTTAAAAGTCCACAGAACCATGAAAGAATTAACAATGTTGAAATATGCTCGTACAAGAGATAGGGTATCGGGACTACCTCACTAAAGATATGATTAATGATGCCACTTTACAAGTCCACAGACTCCCAATATAAGGAAATACAAGTCTGCATATATTGTTACAAGATAAAGAGTATTGGGAATATTCCATTGAAGCCATGGCCAATTATACCATTTCTAAAACTTCAAACACTTAAGGAGAAGAAGCACGGTTCAGCACATGCTTGCATAGAAGTTTTAATAAAGAAACCATCTGGGTACTTGATTTAGGCTAGAAACCGGGTTTCGACGTCCGTGGTTGGCAAAGTACAAATATCCCATTGTGTAGTTTTGTGCTTGATTTTAAACGAACAAAATATTTTTAATATAATCCAGAAATAGTGAGCAATTTTCCTTGCTTGCAGTGCGTTACATAATATAGTACTTGAACTGGAGATGAGTATACAAATTGATATCATGAACGTGGATAACAAAGTGCCTAAGGTCTCTATGCAAAGAACCTAGAAATTATGTCATTCAAAGAAAATTAAAAGTAAGGATAAGACTAAAATATATGCTGCAGTTCTTCTTTTATTGGTGTTGTTTAAAGTATCAAGCAGATGCCATCATTCTGTGTTGATATTCATGTTAGAGAACCATTACTCAATCGGAAAATAAACAAGGAGTTCACTCATGTTTCTTAATTATATCACCATAAAGATGTTTATTTGTATTAATGTAATTATAGTGTTTTCATTAGAATTGTTAAGATTCTATTTCTTCAGGCCTGCCATGGTCTGACAGTTAGAGGGCTCAACTGTAAATCTGCTTGTCACGCGCTCGAATCCTCCTTACTGAGTATGCTCGGCCATTGAGCCATGGGGAAATTATAATCTGCAGTCAACCCCACTATCCATGGGTAAAAAAGTGGTCCAAGAGTTGGTGGTGAAAGGTGTTAACTAACTGCCTTCCCTTATGCAAAATTTAAACCAAATTACTTTTTCAGCATCTAAGCAAGCGGCGTATTTAGGTAGGAGCTAGAGAGGGTTTATTCCCAGAGCTCATAGTCTTAGATGGGGGCTCATTGATAATTTTGTTCAATGTAAAATTACGCGGAATGTTGGATCCACCAAAAGTATTCGCCCCCAGACTAGCACAACCTTAAATCCGCCACCGCATCTTAGTCTGTCAGTGGAACAGCAAAACGTTTGCAGGCTTAAAACGTTAAAATCCATGGATGAGTGGACAGAGTAAAAACATCAATGTGACTAAAACAAATAATAAATCAAATAGTATCTAAAAGAACGTTAGAAGAGGGACAGAATTTTCTGTAGATAAACACATGGTTCTGTGATTACAGAAGTCAATTTCTCCCTCCGTAGCATCACTCTCTCTCTTTGGATATACATATATATTTAAAACATTAATGCCCAACTACTTGTTTAACTACAATGTTTAATCCAGTTATGAAGCCCCCATACACTGATATTTTTAATTCTTTCACCACTCATTCACGGGTATGGGCGGACTTTGTACAAGTTTATAAACTTTGGATATGGTTTGAACAGGTAACGATGTTTGTTTTTCAATTTTGCGCAAAGCTACTCAAGGGCTATCTGTGCTAGCCGTCCCTAATTTAGCAGTGTAAGACTAAAGGGAATGCAGCTGGTCATCATTACCCACTGCCAACTCTTGGGCTACTCTTTTCCCAACGAATAGTGGGATTGACCATAACATTATAGCGCCCCCACGGCTGAAAGAGCGAGCATGTTTGGTGCGACGATGGTTCGAACCTGCGACCCTCGGATTACGAGTCGAACGCCTTAACCCACGTGATCATGCCGAGCCAACAAGTAACAAAGATAGATACCTTTATTACATTACAAGTTTGCAACGTTTGTCCAACGACTGTAGACATTACTTCATTTTGAATGTAGCATGTGTTTCTTCACAACAGGCGGGACATGCGCAATACATAGTCAACAATACAGTCACATGCAAAAAAGAAAAGTATACAGAAACAAACGTACAAAGGTAAAATCGTCACAGCTTAAACAATTTCTTCGACTTCATCGATGGAAAAAATCTTAGTGTTACAGCAGGGAATCAGATACTTATTGAAATGCGGATTTCTTCTTCTGACTGCTGAATGAATCAAAAAACACTTTTTCTTGCATCCACTTCAAACGCCATTTTCTTGTAACTCAAGGAAATTGCTTTTTCGTTATTCTGTATTTTGGGGCTATCTCTATCTCTTTGAACCTAAAACTTCAACCCATCATGTATATTACATCATTACTTTGGAAATACTACATTTTTCAAATAAATATATAGGTGTATGGGGGCGATTAAAATGCACATTTTACCTGCTAACAACTTTATTAACATTAAGTTTTTATTAAAACATACTACTTAGAAATGTGCGTATAAATGCCATGCGCTTGACAAATAAATCGGAAGTCAATATTTTTTTTTATTTACAAACCTTTTGAAGAGACTTCATAATCACATATATTACATACAAAACAAGTACAAAAATCAAATACACAATTGAATGCACCTGATTCTGTCATAGCTCACATAAACGATACACAATAATGTAACGTTGTAAACAAGGACGAACAAGTTTAGAATGCAATTGAAAGAAATAATTGGCATTATTACGAATAACATACCTGGAATAATCAATACTTATTTTCTTTCTTAACTGACTTTTATAAAATGACAACAGATTTAAATGAATATTTTTGGCTAAACAAATTTTCCTAATAGTCATAATACAATATTTAGTTGATGTAATCAAAAAACTTACACTGTCTTTTCTTAATCCGTCTAGGAAGCCCTGTACAAGAATTCGCCGTTTCTGATTCATTGGTACTGATTTTTGAATGATAAACGAAATAGTGTTGAAAACTAACGTCCATAAGGGTTGAACCATTGAACGCAGGCAATATGAATCTTTCACTGTTTCAGTGTCTTTAACACAAAGCGTACATAAACCAGTATCATGTTTTTGCATATGAACAAGTTTATTGCTCGTCATTAAAGCATTGTTATAAAATAAATACACCACATCAGCAAAGATAAAGCCTTTAAATGGGTGATACGTATATTTATATATATTTTTTCCAGTTCGTATTTCTTAACATATCGTTTACATGCAGTAATTTCTTCAGTAACAATGTGTGCGACAGTTCTAAACATTTATGTTTACGGAATAAATCAAGTTATTTATTTACGCACGAATAGAACTAAGAGACCAGTGTTACTTCATGACGGCAGTTTTTGTCATAACTGAAAACATCCAAACATCTTTTAATTGTTAAGACCAGTCTATGGTTATTTTTAAATGTATATCTGTATACAGTGAAAAAAGCAACACCCCTCACTAACATACGTAGTTCTGGTTTTCTGTCCACATACCCTTCTAGCTTGCTGTGCTGACCAAATCCCACATACAATTCTCGGAAGGCATTACTTTCTTACTTCATCCTCCTACCCATTGATTTACACAATAAACTTAAAGATCATTTGCTGATTCATTTGGTGACATCTATTGACAAAATAAAATATGAACTAGTCGAGTTTCTTTTTTGAGTAAACAAGGATTGATAAAATCAAATAAAAATTAAGTATATATTGATTTGAACAAGTAAAAGAACAATAAAATATGGTTGATCTATAAAGCAAAAAGGTTATAAAATATTTATTTCACATTTACATAACATACATCGGTTCAAGAGAGTAGTTTTCTAACGTTTTCATCTGCTGACTGCTTCAACAGGGCAAAAACATCGCCCCGAATCACCCACCAACCGATTCAAGCTCGATTGATTTGTTTTACCGCATGGCCTTGGTCGTGGTATTGTGCGTCAGTGGCTTGAATTTTAGACCGAATGCGTACCATCTGAAGGACACTCTAGGACCACCAGTGGACTAAACACCACATTTTGAGTTTGTTTGTTTTGGAATTTCGCACAAAGCTACTCGAGGGCTATCTGTGCTAGCCGTCCCTAATTTAGCAGTGTAAGACTAGAGGGAAGGCAGCTAGTCATCACCACCCACCGCCAACTCTTGGGCTACTCTTTTACCAACGAATAGTGGGATTGACCGCACATTATAACGCCCCCACAGCTGGGAGGGTGAGCATGTTTGGTGTAACGAGGATTTGAACCTGCGACCCTCAGATTACGAGTCACACGCCTTACGCGCTTCGCCATGCCAGGCCCCATACTTTGATAACCACTGGTTTGTGAAATGCTTTTTTATAGTTTTGGTATTGTATCAGGCAGTAGCATAAATACATATTTCTTTTATATGAAATCACAAACCTTAACTACTTGTTTCATAACTCTGGAATGTATGCAAAGATTAATAGAAATTCTTTTCTGAAGTAAATACACACCAAATGCATTAGAATAAATTGTGCAGTTACAACGTTTTAGGTTTCACGACTTTAAAAGAGGTGAGGTTCAATGTAACTAACTGCTGCAAATGTTATTTTGTCCGTGTGTTCTTTTATTCTGTCAGATATATGATTTTACTAGCCTATATATAGCTCATTAAAAACTGACGGAGCAATTACCATCCCTACTCCATTACGATAACTTCACATACGATAACAATTGGAATAAATAAATATAGCGAAATCAAGCTCGAACAACAAAGAAGCAGAAAAATGCAGTCGAAGCAATCATACATCGATAGGTTCCTTTGTGAGTCTATCAACATTAACATAATTCACGAAATGAATCTGTGATGTATTCACTGAATAATTTCTGATAAAAATCAGTTAGATTATCAATGACACAGAAAAGCCAGTACGGTCCAAATATAGCTCTAACGTCATGTCGCTTAGCAAAAAAAGTATAACGTAATATTGTTGTCAGTCCATGAATGAAAGTATAAAATGTAAAGTATATACTAGGAATTCTCAAACTTTTTACATCTGCGGAGCTTCACATCACAAATAAAAAATGTTCCGTAGCCTTTATATTAAAAGTAGAAACAATCGGTCAACTGCACCAGTTAAAGTTTACTTCAAGCTTTTACAATATAAATTTATTAAAAATATTAATATTTAAAGAAAAAATTACTTCTACTTGTTCAACAATTTCTGCTGGCAAAGTGTACTTATATATTTATTAGTAGCTCGGATGGACTGGCTTTTGTTCACAACGGTTTTCAGTATTTGGAGTTACGATTGTTACCTATAAACGCAAATCAACTTCAATATTTAGCCTGATTCTAAATTTGGCCTTTGTAGCTCTATACAATGAATATGTTTGCTCACAAAGGTATATTGTTGTAAAACGCGTCAAAATTTTCAAAACTCTGTTACTTATTTCAGGGTATTCCATGGCCATTTGAATCCTAAATTGTGTAATTTCTTCCTGATGAAATTTTGTTTTTCGGGTGTAATCATTTGAAATTTCTATAAGCTATTCTTTCTCTTTCAAAGACAAATTCTTGGTATTTGCAAAGTCAACAAAGGGATTTTGAATCCATAATCATTTTTCTAAATGAGGAGTTAAGTATTTACCAATAGTTGTACACGAATCAGATATGTGGTGCAAGAATGAAACGTTTGCATCTTCACTTAAGGAAGTTATATTTCTAAGTAAAAAAAATATTGAGATTTACGAAGCAATCGCGTTCTTCTATAAGTATACATTCACCCCAACGTTTTAGCTTACATTGAAGCGTTTCCATTTTATTCTCAGCTTTCAATTACGTTACCCTTGTACCCTGCAGTGTAGCGATCACTACATTTATATAAGCAAATACCTCCGAAAGGCAAGCCACTTTCTGTAACCAGTACTTATCCCTTAAATTGTATGCACGTGCAAAATGACATTGTGATAAAATTAAACCTATCTCCTTACGCAGTTCGTAAAACCGAGCAAACACTTTTCTCCGAGAAAGCCATGGGGCTTCAGTATGAAGCAACAAATTTTTATGCAAACTTCCAATATACTCACAGACTAAACTGAATGCATTGAATGATCTTAATTTTATAAAATGAACAATTTTTATGACATCACCCAATACCTCTTTCAAATCTTCTAGCATTCGTTATATTTCAAGTGCATAACGATGAAGACAGCAGTGGATACTCGCGAAATTCTGGTTTTTCTTTATCATGCGTGCCACTGTGTTTGAATATTTTCCAATCATAACTGCAGTCCCATCGGTGTAAATACTTGAAAAAAGCTGCTATTGGATGTCATGTTCTTTCATAAATAAATCGATTAGGTTAAATATTTCTTCGCCTGTTGTTTTAGTAGGAAAATGTTTGCAAATTAACATGTCTTCTAGCTTCGTGAGTGTGTCGAACAAACACAAGCAACATCGCATAACTTGCGACATGTGTTGATTCATCCATTTGAAGCGAAAAAATCGGACTCTTTAAGCAATTTGCTGACATACCCTTGATTTTTCCAGAATCCAAGTTGTCAGAAAGGGGTACAGAGTTAATGTTTTTGAGAAATTTATCATCAATCGTGCACTATACCAAATCTTTTGCGCATGGTGTTATCAAATCTTCTGCAATTGTATGAGCTTCACCTGATTTTGCAATACGGTAACTAACACGATATGAAGCAATAAAATCACCTTTGTTGTCCTGATGGACAAGCGAGCGAAATGTAGCTGTCGTTACATTTAATTGCAAACGCTTTCTTTTGAAATATTCGGAAGTTGGATTTTTTAATTGCGAGTGTATGGTTTCAAGATGCTGTTTTAACTTTGCTGGATGCAGCTGCTGTTACTCAAGACTGTTCCACATCCGACATACAACCCACTATGTCCATCTTAATCATCTGTCCATGTAAAACCATATTCAATAAAACATTCATCATACAGGGTGGCCCGTAAGTCCCTATCTATATTTATGTTATTATGCTATATTCAATTACGCATGTATTATAAATTTGTTTCTTTTTTTCAGAGAAATATGGCCAATGTAAGCCCGTTTAACAGAAAGCCAAATAATAAAATATTAAGGCAAATCTGACCTGCGTGTGAATCCTGAATGAAATGAAACATGGACATCTCGAGGGGTATGACGTCATTGAATTCATTGGAACTAAGTTTGTCTAATTAAGCTACAACGAACTTAACCTGATATAATAATAACCAATTATAATTGTCATAAATAAAATTATACTTCATATAGATATACTCTGAAATTGAAACAATTGATACTGCATCTAATTGCATCACAATGTTTCAAATTTGGACGAGTTTTAACTATGATGTCATTTTTCATTTTGTTCGAGATTTAGCCGCTAATCCAACTCTGGCCTTTAAAATACGAAAATTACTTGGCTATCTTTCATCTCCAATGACGCATGCGATCTTCAGATAGTGCCATATCTACTGGCAACCAACGAAATCGTTAAAACGATTTAAGTTTAAAATTGAACCTTGGCTTTTGGTTTGGTGATCCCACATTATGTCTGTCACTTTAGTTTTATTATACCAGCACTTACTACACCTATAGAGTTTCACGGAACCTCCCATCCTTTCATCTTCACTCATTAAAATCGTAATGGATACACAGTAATCGAACTATTCTATCTGGATAAATGCATTTTGGCTTTTAATAACTCTTCTATTTTCGAGAAATTAAGGGTGACGTGATACACACTGGGTTTTACGTAAGTTAGATTTTATAAGATTCAAACGATTTTTGGTAAGTTAAACTGATAAAATCACAAATAGCTTTATAGTAAGTTTTCCTGTGGGAATTGGGTGTTTCTTGGTAGTAAGTTTTGTGACTCGAGATTTCTGACCGTTCCTGGTATGGACTAGTGACGAGCCATCGACGTCTCGCTACGTTGTTGTCAAACGTGACTGACAGTCCTATCGAGTAGTGTAAGAGATTTCCCTGTATTGTACAAGCGAAAAAACACAAACTATTTAAAACAAATAAAAAAGAGGCGCATAAAAATATACAAAATTTCGAAATACTCGAGAAAAGTGAAGAAACCGACGAAGTTCCTTCGACTAACAAGGGAGAAAGCACTATGTCCAAATGATCTCCCGTTTTGCAATAGCATTTGTGGTAACAATGTTAATGGCCTTTGGTATTGTGGTACCACTATTCGTAAGTTCTTCTTTAAAAGTTTTGTTACTTCCCAACAAACTGTAATTTTGATAGAAACTCTGAAATTGATCAATAGAGCTTAGTAGTTTACTTAATATTTCAGTAAAACATATATTGTTGTTTCTTACTCTCGAAAGTCTTCTACAAATTTAGCAAACAAGAAGGGACTTGTGAAAAATACATTTAACAATGATCGGAGTACCTTAACATGTTTTATAGTTTGATTGTAACAACAGTTTTGTAAACAAAATGAAAATATGAGAATGACGTTTTTTACGTACGTGTTATAGGACAAAACGTTATAAAACAAAGTATACATAAAATAACGCTGAATAAGATGCCCTTGTATGTTACAGTGGAGCGCTGTTAAGCCGCGGTATTTGGAGGATCAACCTGCTTAACCGCGGCTTAAATCTTTGTGACTGAAAAGCCGAAGTCGCCAACAGCTCCGCCGAGGAGCCTCATCCGGGCCATTGCATGATCATTATATCGAATTAAAAATAATACTTTAATTATTGATCACTTTTCTTCACGGATTTACCGCAGATTAACTTCAATGTATGGAGAGGTGTGATTCGGTAGCAATGGCGGCCTCCATAAACCTGACATAGAGAGCAGATAAGGTAGATTAAGGTCGATTTCTGTTGTAATATATTTTATTTATTTCCCAAATTAAAGCAAATCCTTTTTAAATATCCCCTTGAAGTTATAAATCCAGGAATAAATTCGTAAGCCGCATTTTAACACGTTCTTAAATTAGCGGTGAGCCGCGATAATCCTCGCTCACATTGCTCACAAGACTTGCTACAGCGGCTTAAGCGATTTCGCAGTTTACTGGTCCGCGGCTTGATGGCGCTCCACTGTATTAGGTAGAATGAGAAAACAAGATGTTGCATGACGTCGAGATATGATGTTTAATTTTAAAGCATAAGACAAAATACGACGAACAAATTTAAGACTCACGATGGAATAAATAATACAGTTAGTTTAAAAACTTACTTTTAGAAATTGTTCCATGGTATGAAGAGGCTATTTAATTATCTATATGTAAGTCAGCTTTACGACAACTATACCTATATTACTGCTCCATTTCTGGAGAAACTGGCCGTTCTCATTAATCGACAGTAAAGTGAAAATCTGATCAGGTGTCTGGTTTTTATTTCTTTATATTTGTACAGTGAGAAGTTATGTCCTTGACTAACTTTACTTAGTTTCTACCATTAATCAACTTTATCAAAACAAATGAAAAGACATAATCGAAAATAATAATAAGTAACCAAATTGACGTATACTATCTGATCGGTTTTAAAAATATCATTTTTTTCTTTTTAAAGGCGAAACTTTAAAATAATAGGATTGTAGAAAGAACGAATATTGACATCTCTCTGTAGAAATGAAAGAAAATGTATTAATATAAATGCTGAGTTAGTATACAATGTGTGAAATCTGAATGAATGTGAAAAGTATGTTGATATTAAGTACGTGTGATAAAGACAAATTTGTTTACTATCAGTACAAGTCGTATATTGTTGGATTTTATTCTCTTACTGAGAAATGGCAAATTTTAAAAGTGATCGGGAAACATCATATTCATAATCTATATCTGTTTTGTGTTTATACAATCATAAACGTCTAGATTTCTTTTTAATTCTCTTTAGAAAACAGTATTGGAACTTTGAAAAAAACAACCCAAAGACTTATTTATTAATTATGTATGAAATTTGTTCAATATACACTGCTGGCCAAAATCTTAAGGCCAATGAACATTAAGAAAAAATAAGCATTTTGCGTTGTTAGACTCAACCACTTATTTGAGAAGAGCTTTGAAAGATGCAAATAAGAAAAGGGGAAAAACTTTTTTAACATTTAATAGGGAAAATTTGAACACTATGAAATTAGCCTAAATACTAGTTGGTCAAAAGTTTAAGACCATAACAAAAAGAAGTCCTAAACAGGGCAGAAAATGCCCAACAAGAGGTCTTAGTAGTGAGTTGC
This sequence comes from Carcinoscorpius rotundicauda, assembly GCA_011833715.1. Classification (NCBI taxonomy): domain Eukaryota; kingdom Metazoa; phylum Arthropoda; class Merostomata; order Xiphosura; family Limulidae; genus Carcinoscorpius; species Carcinoscorpius rotundicauda. The sequence continues at coordinate 109,397,074 of CM022394.1, read as the reverse complement.
ACGGCCGTCATTGGGAATAACTTCAAACAATCGGTTTGGCATGATTTATAGAAGTATTTTCAGAAGGCTGGCTGGAATGTTATTCCAAGTGGTGAAGATGGCTTCACGAAGATTATGCACTGTTTGGAATTGAGGTCCATTTCTATAAACTTCTCTTGCCATCCACACTCAAACATTTTCAATGGGCTTCAGTTAGGGCGAACACGCTGGATGGTCCAAAAGAATCACGTCATGAAAAAGTCCTTTGTCTTGCGGGTATTGTGGATTGCATCGTTGTCCTTTTAAAAGATCCAGTCATTTTCACACAAGCGAGGGCCTTTAGTCAATAAGGATGCTCTCTCCAACATGCCAATTTCGCCAGTTGTTGTTTGATGCCCCTGTATAACCTGAAGCTCCATTGTTCCATGAAAGGAGAAAGTACCCCATATCATGATGGAACTTTTTTCACTGTATCGTGTAGAAAATGTCTTAGGTGGGATATCCTTATCGTGCCAATGACGTTGGAAGCCATCTGGAGAATCCAGATTAAATTTTTTCTCATCAGAGAAGAAAACCTTCTTTGTCCCATGTTTGGTGCTTCTCAGAAAAGTTTAACTGAGCAGTTTCGTGGTGTGGAAGGAGGCGTGGCCTTTGAAGACGTTTACGGCTTTTAAAGTCTTTCTCTCGTAGATAACGTCTCATTGTTCTTGAGCTGCATTTTGTATTTGCAAGGGCCTTAATCTGGTTCGACGATAGGCTGGTGTCTTGCCGGACAACGCGACGAATCCTCCTGCTAAACGCCAGTAAAATTTTCCTGGACTGACCACTTGAAATTCTGGTTCGGTATCCCTCAGGGTCTTTCAAGAAATTTCCAACAGCAGTTTTACTACGCCCAATCTCACCAGTGATGACACGTTGAGAGAGATATTGCTTTTGCAGATTGACAATTCTGCCACTTTTACACCCTGTCAACTTTTAAGTCTTTGCCATGTTTTTACCAAATGTAACACATAAGATGTCAGTGGGAGATGTTGACAGGCAATGTTTGAACACAAATGACTAAATTTCGTTGCGTGTTTACTGATTAACGCTTTGTTTCAGTATGATCTTAAACTTTTGACCAGCTGGTATTTAGGCTAATTTCATAGTGTTCACATTTTCCTATTAAATGCTAAAAAGTTTTTTATTTTTATTTTCCCTTTTCTTATTTTCATCTTTCGAAGCTCTACTCAAATTAGTGGTTGAGTCTATTAACGCAAAATGCATATTTTTTCTTTCTATTTATTAGCGTTAAGATTTTGGCCAGCAGCGTATGTCAAAAAATTGTAAGCTTGAAATGAAATAGTGGAATATTTTCTCATGTTTTTCAGTAGGCTGTCCAACAGTGTATATAATTCTATTATCTCACTCATGGCAGTAAATGCAAATGGTAATGGAATCCTGGTCTTGTTCTTTTGTACATAGAATTGTCAGTTGTCCAATGACGTGTATCAAAGAGCATGACTATAAAATGTTAAAGGTGGCTAGCTGCAGTTTGAGGGGGTCATAATTGACTTATTTTATGTCACATGTGAGATTTAGACTGACGTAATGCAACTTGAATACTTTCAATGTTGAACGATTTCTGTTCAAAGTACAAGAAAAATACAAGCGTTTATCCAAACCACAATAATTTATCTCCCATACTTTACTAATCTGGTATGTTTTTGAGTGTTTTACGAGCTAGTATAAGTGAAGTATACACCATCCTAGAAGTTTTGTATGTTGCGTAATTTGATGTTACTTGACACAATGTTATTTTTAAAAATAATTTAGAAGGTACTGTTTTAATCTGGATAAAATTACTAAAAATTAGTCTACGGGTTTACAACGCTAAAATCTGAAGTTCCATTCCCCTCAATGGACTCAGAAGATAGCCCGATGTGGCTTTGCTATAAGAAAACACACACTCTCATTTTATTTTGATTTCATTTGGATCTCTTCTCAATAAAACATTTCTAATGTTTAAATACAATGTAAGGTATTCCTGTTCTGATAGCTTAACTTGGATTGTTGGTGATTTATTTTGCGGAACTGTTTGTTTTTGAAATTTCGCACAAAGCTACTCAAGGGCTATCTCTGCTAGCCCTCCCTAATTTAGTAATGTAAGACTATAGAGAAGACAGCTAGTCATCACCCCCACCGCCAACTCTTGGGCTACTCTTTTACCAACGAATAGTGGGATTGACCGTTACATTATAACGCCCCCACGGCTGAAAGAACGAGCATGCTTTGCGCGATCGAAATGCGAACTCGTGGCCCTCAGATTACGAAGCGCACGCCTTAACGCGCTAGATCATGCCAGGCTTCTTTTGCGGAATTAATAACAGTTAATTTCAAAAGGTTTAAAAATTATTAGAAATGTATGTATAAGCGCAATCTGACTTTTTTAAAAAAACAGTTAATATAACATAATATAATATAATATAGTGTTTTGACTAGAAATTAAGATTTGTAGTTTAACGACGTTTCCGGGTCAGAATTTTTATTAAATCTTGTTATCGTTTTATTATATGTAGAAAATTGTTTGTTTGTTTTGGAATTTCGCACAAAGCTACTCGAGGGCTATCTGTGTTAGCCGTCCCTAATTTTGCAGTGTAAGACTAGAGGGAAGGCAGCTAGTCATCACCACCCACCGCCAACTCTTGGGCTACTCTTTTACCAACGAATAGTGGGATTGACCGTCACATTATACACCCCCACGGCTGGGAGGGCGAGCATGTTTTAGCGCGACGCGGGCGCGAACCCGCGACCCTCGGATTACGAGTGCACGCCTTATCGCGCTCGGCCATGCCAGGCCTAAAAGCAAAAGTAATACCTTTAAATTCCAATCTTAGGTTAACATCCGATGTTGATAATATCAGAGCTGCTAAAGGTTTTTTCCCAGTCATAAGACTTTTTAACGAGAATCGATAACTCGTTGGACAAACTCCATTATTTGAGTGACCCGGCATGGCCAGGTGGGTTAGGTATTCGACTCGTAATCTGAGGGTCACGGGTTCGAATTCCTGTCGCATAAAACATGCTCGCCCTTTCAGCCGTGGGGGCGTTAACGTGACAGTCAATTTTGCTATTCGTGAGTAAAAGAGTAGCCCAAGAGTTTGCGGTGGGTGGTGATGACTAGCTGCCTTCCCTCTAGTCTTCCACTGCTAAATTAGGAACAGATAGAACAGATAGCTCTCGTGTACTTTGCGCGAAATTCAAACCAAACCAGATCATTAAGTGGTGTAAATGTAGTAAAGTAGTAAAATCATACGCTTGAATTGTATCCGCTAATACTGTTTTATTTATATTTTTGAAAGTTTTCAAGGTAAGTTCAGTATCGAAAACTACAGAGGAATTTTGTTTATTACTTATATTTTGTTGCAATTTAATGAATAACTGATTTAATACTTTTTTAATAAAACTATAATAGAAAAAAACAAAATTTAATAATAGGTTTATATAATCGCAAATACATATAGAGTTACGACACAAAGTGTTCGTACCCCTGCGTCGTGAGTAGATTTTTGCTCATAACTTAGAAAGTATCACGATTAGGATAATGAAAGTATAGTATATTATACATATTATAACAACACACATCTACATACAGTTTTAGTAAATTGAACGACAAATTAACTGTTTATAAACAATTAACCAAAATTAGAAGGAGCAAAAAGTGTTCGTACGTCTACTTTAATGGTCAGTTGTGCAGCCTTTCAGGTGAATTACTCAGCGCAATCTCTCCTAATAGCCTTCCATAATCGTCTGACAGTACTCGACTGGTATCTTCTCCCATTCTTCTTCTGATGACGCTAATGAGCCCTGGTCTTCAACTCATACCAAACATTTTCAATTGGGATGCGATCGGATGACTGCGATGGCCACTCCAGAACGTTTATATGGTTCCTCTGCAACCAGAATTGCTCATATTTTGATGTGTGTTTAGGGTCATTGTTGTGCTGGAAGATCCAACGACGCCCAAGCTACAAGTTGTGACCATCATTCTTGATATAAGTGCCTCATATATCAACGTACTCTTCTTTTTTCATGATTCTGCTAACGCGGTGAAGGCTGCCTATACTAGAAGAGCTAAAGGAATCCAAAAGCATGATCGACCCACCTCTGTGTTTAACTATAGGGACGGTGTTCTTTGGAAAATTTCTTTCCCTCTTATTACGGAAAATATAGCGGACATCAATGTGGCCGAAAAGCTCGATTTTAGTCTCGTCTGACCAAAGAATACTCTTCCAATAGGTAAAGGGTTTATCTACATGCTTTCTTGCATACCTCAATCGTGCTTCTAAATGAACAGGCTTTAAATATGAAGTTCTACAAGGACGGCATACTTTGAGCCCAGAAGGGCGTAACATGTTTATAACTGTAGAGGTGCTTATTTCAACCCTGGTTTCTCTTACCTGTTTCTGTATGTAAATACATGTTAGACGAGGGCTCCTACTAACTTTTCTGAGAACCTTTTTCTTGGTTCTCTCTGGAATTTTGGTGGGGCGTCAGGAACGAGGGAGATTAGCAGTTGATACTGTAAGCTTAAACTTGGCAATTATGCTTTGAACAGTAGAATGGCCGGAAGTACATTTTTGCTGGCTAAATTCCAATAATTATGAACCGAGTGTCTAGTTCTGGAATGGTATAATGTAGTTTATTCGTCAAACTAAACAAAATGTTTGAGGGAATAACAGTTTTTTCACACGTATTTAACTGTACGAACACTTTCTGCTCCTTCTAATTTTGGTTTTTTGTTTATAAACAGTTTATTTGTCATTCAATTTACATAAAAACTATATGTAAATATGTATTAGTATGATATGTATAGTATGCTTTACTTTTATTATCCTAATCGTGATACGTTTTAAGTTCGTCGTAACTGTAATGGCCTGGCATGGCCAAGCGCGTAAGGCGTGTGACTCGTAATCCGAGGGTCGCGGGTTCGCGCCCGCGTCGCGCTAAACATGCTCACCCTCCCAGCCGTGGGGGTGTATAATGTTACGGTCAATCCCACTTTTCGTTGGTAAAAGAGTAGCCCAAGAGTTGGCGGTGGGTGGTGATGTCTAGCTGTCTTCCCTCTAGTCTTACACTGCTAAATTAGGGACGGCTAGCACAGATAGCCCTCGAGTAGCTTTGTGCGAAATTCCAAAACAAACAAACAAACAAACGTAACTGTAACTATTTTTCATACGGGTTTGATTAACATCAAATTTTGATATCTTTCAACAAGTTGCTAAAAATATCTTCTTTAAGCTTATATTACAGTTTAAAACTTTGTAAAGTGCGTATCTCATTAGTTATGATTTGGACATAAAACAGTTTCAAATAAGACCAATATAACAGCTAGTCTTATCAATAAGTACAATTATATATTTTTTTCTTGTCCCTCAGTGGCTCAGCGGTATGTCTGCGGACTTACACGCTAAAATCCGGGTTTCGATACCCGTGGTGGACAGAGCACAGATAGCCCATTGTGTAGCTTTGTGCTTAATTCAAAACAACAATAATATTTCTCTCTTATTTTATTAATTTTAGTTTCAAACTGAAAAAAATACTAAATGTATTGAGCATTTAGTTTAGTTAAATTAATGACAAACTCATTGGCAAAAAGTATCTGTAAACTTATATTTCTATAAATAGAGTTTTAATAACTGGGGAGGAAAAGCACAGATAGCTCTTTATGAGTATTTATGCTCAATCATAACAAATTAATAGGAGCTGATTTTTTTAAATTCTATGAATAGCATAATATTTACATTCTATAAAGCAATTTGGAAGATAAAATGTATAATTAGTTTCAAAATATAATCACCAACAATTTTCTTTATCGAACAAAGAATATTTACATTCTTACGTTTTGTAACTATTCTCTAATTTAGCACATTTTCCATGATTTTTTCTCAAATAACTGTTTTTAACTGTATCCAAATTTACAGTATTAATTTACTTGTGAAAAGAATTTGAATCGTACTCAAATGGTAAATTCTTCACATTATTAATATCTGAATTTTTTAAAAAGCTTTTATCATTTTTACAAGCATTTCTACTGAAATTTAATTTTAAATACTTTAAAGGAAAATATTTTCTATCACAAAATCATGTCGAATTTTAGAAATGTGTAAATCATCAATAACTTTATGTTTAAAATTAATTATTATAAATTATGATTTCATTACTGGCAGTTCTTTAATTGTTATTTGTTATTTTGAATTTTGCATAAAGCTACTCGAGCGCTATCTGTGCTATCCGTCCCTAATTTAGCAGTGCGAGGCTGGAGGGAAGGCAGCTAGTCATCACCACCAACCGCCAACTCTTGGGCTACTCTTTTATCGGCCCCCCAGTGGCTCAGCGGTATGTCTGCGGACTTACACGCTAAAATCCGGGTTTCGATACCCGTGATGGGCAGAGCACAGATAGCCCATTGTGTAGCTTTGTGCTTAATTCAAAACAACAACTCTTTTATCAACGAATAGTTGGATTGACCGTCACATTATACGCCCCCACGGCTGGGAAAGCGAACATGTTTAGCGCGACGCGGGCGTGAACCTGGGACCATCGGATTACGAGTCACACGCCTTACGCACTTGGCTTTGCCAGGCCCCTATTGCATATTGAAGATGACAAGTGTAGGCAAAGGTCCCATCAATTTCCACGGAACGAATAAATATTATTCAAACGTACACTTATGTTTACTTCTTTCGTCTCAACTGTCCATATTAAAGAATGTAATGATATTCTGCGGTTGCTTGAAGGCATTCTCTAAAAACTGTTATATAGAGTAAAAACATTTTTATTTTAAAACACTGTACACGAAAATATCTCAAAACAAGTCAGAGATAAAAAGAAAATGAATAAATGTTAACATTTGATTCACATTACACTTCTAAACACTTTGGTGAATATAACCCCAATATTCCATTTAGCATACAAATAGTTGAAATTATTTTGCTGCCTGGCATGGCCGAGCGCGTAAGGCGTGCGACTCGTAATCTGAGGGTTGCGGGTTCGCGCCTGCGTCGCGCTAAACATGCTCGCCCTCCCAGCCGTAGGGGTGAATAATGTGACGGTCAATCCCACTATTCGTTGATAAAATAGTAGCCCAAGAGATGGCGGTGGGTGGTGATGACTAGCTGCCTTCCCTCTAGTCTTACACTGCCAAATTAGGGACGGCTAGCACAGATAGCCCTCGAGTAGCTTTGTGCGAAATTCCAAAACAAACAATTATTTTGCTAATTTAAAATATCTTTATCGCAAATGAAAAATCAACCATAAATAATAAATTAATTGGTTTTTGAGTTACTAAAGTCAAACTTTTCTGGCAATTGGTGTAAAGAGACAGTCTGTGGAATGTAAAGGACTGAAAAAGCCCTTATACTGAATAGAGCAAGAGTTTTCATCAACCATGATGAGAGTTATACAATTTCCAATGCTTACCTCTCACATGCAGAAGCTTAGAGTGGTAAAAATACCTTGACTATTACTAGAATGATTTCCTTCAGACTACTTGGCATTAACAGGAACTAATTTGAGTCACAAATGAAAAAGAAAAAATGGTAAAATTTACCACAATACTATCAGACAAAGCAACTAGCAACTAACTGAGGTTGACGTAGAATGCGGGGATCATGAAACATATCATAATGTATAATTATGTTATACTCCATATTTTGCACAAGGAAATAAAAATCATTACAACTGCTTTTACATCAAATAACACAATATTAGATTTCACGAGTTTTTGGACACCATAAAGAGATCTAGGGAGAGCAATTGAGAGGCCCAGATCTATGATTAGGAAAGCTTCTCTCATCGAGATTTCAAGATAAATCGTTTGGATAATGGTGAGGTTCTGTTAACAATAACCACATTGGTTGGGCGAGAGGAGGCTGTTCGATTCAAGAAACCAATGAACATTAATCATCTTGAAAACGTTACACAGATAGCAAGTCAAAGCAATAGGACATGTTAATTAAAACAAATCTTGCGATATTTCCCAGACTTAAAAATATAAATGACCAATAATCTTATGCCATGCATTTGAAAGAAAAAAACATATTTTTTTCCAAATCATCTTTAAAATAACCAGAATAAGCAAGAGAGGCGGGAGATAGATGGTGCAGGATCTAATAATGAATATTATCAGGTCCAACGAATTTACTTCTGGATTGAAATAAAGCAATTTGAAGTTTCATCAGTGTGAATGGACAATTACAGTCATAGAAACCCTCTGCTTGGAAAGAAATGATGATCTTTCAGCTTATAACCTGATGAATAAGATGGCAGAGTAGGATATAGAAACACTGAAAAGGTGAGAAAAGCACAATCCAAAGGTGTCATCAATACCCTGTACATCAATAAGTTCCTAGCAATTTTAGAGCAAAACTGAAAGTAAATGAAAAGCATAATTTCCACTGAACCTCCAAATCTTGTCCCAGATAATACTGAAACTGGTGGTTCAACAGATTCAAGATACTTTCTGCCTTTGATTCTGACCTGCCAGACATAAGCATGAGCCTTCTGGAAAATGATGTAGTTATTAAGAGTGGAATACCCGATAAACATATCCTAGATTCAATTGTGAATTTTTTACACCTGCTAGCAATTAAGGGTTTACCATAGATGAGGATATAGTTGAGATTTGGGGAATTATACAAACAGCTGTTTAAGCAATACTCTCAGTCACTGTTTTTACCCTGTGTTCATGGCACGATCAAGTTCCAAGAGAGTGGTGAATGAGAGCTGGTCAGCGTGTTCTATTTTTTACTATGGTACAGGAACCAGGTGGCACTGACTACAGATGATCTTCGTCAAAATAATTTGAAACTCTAGTTAGTCTTTTCTCTTTTCCTCATTTTTCTTGGAGAGAAAAACTGACTAGAGTTCATGAAAATATGTAAAAGATATGGTACTGGAGAGAGGTTTTGACATAAGAAAACACATTTTGCAGAACAACCCCTCGTATCAATATTAACACCACTCCATATGGGACTATGTTCATTAAAGTATGTAATTTTGAAAAAGGGAGACAGAAACTGTTCCATAGAATCATCAAGATCTGCTTGATCAGAATCTTTTTCTAGTGATAAGTAAAAAGAACAAACTGTAGTGGTATAATCCATGGAGACACAGAAAGCAACAGCCTCCAGTGGCGTAGTAACTGGCAAACACATGTAGGGTGTAGGTTGGTTAACCAGCAGTGTCACACCCCATGAACTCAGCTACATGAAATGCCATTTTCGAACAAGTAAAAGTGCCAAAAGACAATAACAACAGCTGGTCTGAGGAATATCTCCAGTAAGATAACACACAAAGGACATAGGAATCAATCAAGTTGATACAGTTCTCTATATCAAAGTGGGCATTTGTCTTTAGTAATAAAAGAATTGAATGTAGAAGCTTCTTGTTTTCGAACATGACATTTCTGTTCATTAGAAAAAGATCTATTCACCTCTCCGGCTCTTTTCCTGGGTCAAATGAGCAAATTTCTATTAGACAAAATTAAATTCCAGTGATTAAGTGTATGACTTAATAAGGATCCTACACTTTAGGACTAATGGAGAGGGTCCTAATCATTCATTGGATTCTGCAGTAAGAAGAGGAGTATAAATGAATTTGAAGACTTTGGATATGATGACAAAAAGATTCTGTGTAAAATATGTAAAAAAAATTATGCATCTCTGCTGTAGCAGTGGAACACAATGAAGCAGCACATGTCCATGGGAGAACAAGAAACAACGATTTCTGTGACTAAAAATAAAAAATGCTATTAACTGCTGTACCTCTTTCTCCTCTATTTATTTGAGACAAAAATAATTATTTGTGCAATGAGAACCAGTACAATTAATGCAAGGTATTTCCACTTGACACACATAACTGTTGTTGTCTTAGCCATCGGAATGAGTACATATTAAAAAACCATAATAGGCTGTCTTAGGAAAACCAGCAAAGTTATCAGAAATAACCTGATTATATACAAAACTGACGTTCCTCCAATCTCAAATCCACTATTATACTCCCAACCCTGACTGGGAAACTAGCATCTCGTCACAAAATTCTTGACTTCACAAATGTTTCTGTTCACTCCGTCTGAGTAGATTACACAAGTAATCAAACGAAAAACCTTAGAGAAAGGTAAGAGGTGTAAACATGTTGCATCCTTCATGAAAGCTAAATCTGATCACATTTCTGTTGGAACTAATAAATAACTATATCGAAAAAAAGAGTTTTCAAAAGATAAATTCTGACATACACATAAAATCATCAAAACTCTTTTATACACTTTTTGGCAGCCCAATTAACAGACACTGTTATGTTATCAGTAGTATCCAAGGTATTATTGGTGATTCTGGCATCCACAGATATCAGTGTCAAGGTATACACATCTTAAACCATGTCATCTGCAACCAAAATCCCCCAACAAGAATCACCTTCATACCTCAACATCTAGACAACAATACTTCCAATTTTTCAGCCCACAACACTTTTGAGCAGATGATTACTATGAAATACAATTTTCCAGCCCAGTGGATAGAGTCTTGAACCTTGTGCTACTAGAAGGACGATAGAAAGAAGGAATGGAGAAAATCGAACTATTCCAGGATGAGATGGGAGCTTTTCTGTGTTTATAGTAAGCTGACTGAAACGAAAAATAATGTTGCGAAGCTATAAAAATCGTGTGATCAATGGTCTTTGCCAAATCATAGTCGATGGTCTTCCTAGATAACCTGCTGCCGGATCTATAACTTCCAACCATGAATGACTGTTATTTTTTACTTATGTGTTCCTTTAATTTTGTTAAAAAATAGAAACATAAAACATGCAACAAATATTACTATTTCTTATTGATAACATAAGTAAAGTTTTAGATATTTTGCGAATGACTGACTTTTGTATGTTTAAAAAAAACATTATTTTTCTTTATCAGTACTCTAATCGCTGTAAATTTATTAGACAATTAACAAAATAGCATCGTCTTTCTTTATGAATAACTTATTAGTTACCAGTTTGATTTTGCATTTGTACTAAAAAAAACAAATATACTGCCTTGAATTTCTTCATCAATAACTCATTAGTTACAATTTTCATTGATTTCTGCGTCTGTACAGAAATGAAACATTACCCAACTTGTCGAGTTTCATTGAAATTTTACGTTTGTGTATGAGTGAAAATAAATATGATACGTTTCTGTTCTTCATTATTAGTTTATTATTTAGCATTGCTGTTCAATGTTTTTAATATATAATGTCTTTATTGCTAAAATAATGATACATTACTATCAATTAAGGTTTTTCGATAAAATGTTTCATTGCTAATATCATGATACACATTCAACATCAAGAGTTTTTAATTAAGAAAATGTTTAACAACTGTTGCACATTGTCACAACTTTATAATGTCTTTTTATTGTTGTTATAAGTTGTCACAATTTAAGAATTTTCATTTGTAAGTGTTTTGATAACTATTGTATTTTTTTACAACTCAAGATATTTTCTATGCAGGCCTGGCAAGGTCTGATGTTTATAGTACTCAGTGGGTTTGAATCATTGTAGTCTGGAGACATTATATTGTGACGGTCAATCCCACTATTCATTGGTAAAGAGTAGGTCAAGAGTTAACGGTTGGTGGTGTTGGCATGTTGCATTCTACCTCTTTAAGGTTAGGGAAGGCAAATGCAGATGGCTTTAGAGAAGAATTTAATGAAATTCAAAACAAAGTTTTCTTTGTAAAATGCTTTTATCTATAATATTGTGATACATTTCCTTAATCATGTTTTTTGTGTTTTTACTATTATTAATGTGTTAAAAAGTGTACTTTTTATCATTTATAAAACGTTTCCATTGCTAAAATTGTAATATGTTTCCGCTATCGAAGAATATTGTTCGTCTATATATGTTTACCATGAAATATGAGGGAAATTGTCGACATTTTAGTCACACAGTTTTCTATATCATTCCCTATGGCATTATAAGCGTTTTTCATGGAAAAAAAATGATGTAATGTAATGGTTATTGTACACTATCTAGATATTGACAGCAGTCTTAGCCACTCGCGAGTCTTGTCATATCTTAAAAGTAAATCTTTCTTTTTTTATTTTTGAGATGACCAGCAGCGATGCGTAATGCAACATTCTGTAATGTGTATGTGGTGGTTCAGTTTCTCTCAACCTGGAACAATAAAATAACACAACAATCTATAACAAAGATGCCATCAATCATAAACTTTACTTATTTATTTTTATTATGTTTGTTCATTTTATAAAGATTACTTTGCACTTTACCTAAGTTGTATCTAGTCTCTTTTACTTTGCAAATTAGTTAGAGTCAGATATTAAAATATGATTTACAATACAGTTTTTGTTTTCAAACATTCTGTTATTTGAGAATTTGTAAAATTTTGTGAACAGGAAGTCAGTTTGGTTAGCTTTGGTTGTTGTCAAGCGTAAGGCTACACAGTTGATTATATTAACTGTTTACCACAGGTATCGAAACCAGGATTTTAGCGTCGTAAGCATGTAGACTTACCGCTGTGTCACTGGCTGTCTGGAAAATCAATGAAACAATTTGGAGTGTTATTATCTGTTTTTGTATTTCAAAGTAATTCTACTCAGTTTCTGTATAGCAAATTATAAACAAAAATGCTAAATATTTTATTAGTGAGCCAGTGATAAACTTGAGAGCTTAAAACGCGTGAACCGAGATCCAATCTTTCAGTTCCCCAGTGACATAGCGGTATGTCTGCAGATTCACACCGATAGAAATTGGGTTTCGATACATGTGGTGGACATAGCACAGATAGCCCATTGTGTAGCTTTGTGTTTAATTCCGATTTGTTTAATAAATCAACCGATCTTTCAGCGGACACAACACAGATAGACCATAATGTAGGTTTGTGTGTTTATAACAAATTTAAAAACTTTCTCCTTTATGTTAAGTTGTGACTGTGTATCCGTTGGTTAATTCACAATTCTTATTTGAAATATGTTCAGTTTAATGCCACGAAGATGAACTAAATAATTACCAAGATGCTGATAAATAACAAAGCCACGACTTGTTCAGTTGGTGTATACGTTTGAACAACTTAAGAAATATTAAAGTGATAATATTTTAAGTTAAAATTTTATCAATATTGTAAATTGCAAATATATGATTATTGCAATTTTTCGTGTAATACGATTTTAGTTGAGTGATTTGTATAAGAATTATATAAAACCTAATAAATTAATAAATAGGAAAGCCATGATTAAAAATAGAATTAAAAGAAGAAAATGTTAAAGGTGGCATCAGTTTTTACTTCCTTGATAATTTACTCGCAGGTTGACGTTGTTGTTGCTGAGAGGTTTTAATCGAAAGTGAGTTTTACGTAGGAGAGAAGAGTTAATTCCATTTATAATCATGAAAACCCAGAAACGAGTACAGGTGTAGTAAGATGAGTTAGTGGTATTGAAAACTTTAAAATACTTATGCAAGTAAAAGAGAACATTGGACCAATCATGGATTCGCGAAATCGCTTAAATTAAAACTTGAAAAATACTAAAGCCATGGACGTAGAAGTTGAGGAAGAACTTAGTCCCGATGGTGACTTGGGCCTAGGCTTAGGTTTAAAACCAGGTGGCATTCCTTACTTTTGTGTAGATTGTGATAGTTTAAAAGATGCGAAAAATGAAATACAGAAAGGGTCAGGACTTCCACATTTTGCCTATAAGTGTCACACTAAAAGCTGTTTTTTAAACACTAAATGTAGAGGAAGTGGAAAACAAATTCCAAGAAAAATAATGTATTCAACTGAAAATAAATTGTATATGTCATATTTGAATTTGATTAACAAATCATGGACGAAACTGTGTAAAAGAAAGTTTTCAAGTTCAGATAATACAGGTGAAAGAAAGAAGGAAGAAAGAGAAACTTTATCTGTTAAACTTGAAGAACAGAATCCTTTGGTTATACGTATTGGTACTTCACTTCGGAAGCAGAGAGAGATATTTTATTCAGACCTTCAAGCTGTAATAGAAAAATATGGAGCAAAGGAAATTGATTTTGATTATGAACAAAGTAAGTAATCTACGAAAATATGCAAATTATTGTTTAAAAGTAATAGTATGAAATAGCATTTTTGTAGAAGTTATGATGACATGTTAGGTGTAAAAATATATTCTTTTTTGAGTTTACGTCTGGAAACTACTCTTTTGTAATGCAATGTTTGTATAACAACTGAGGCAAAAAGGCAAACAAATGACATGACAAAGGGGAAATTTCATTCTGTGCACTTGGCCACTGTCTAGACTAGTATTTATAAAGAACAGTCTGGATTTGTTATGACCTTTTGATGTTTATTAATTTGTATCAGTAACAAGTTGAAAGACCAAAACTCTTCTGTTTGAAACTCATCAAGCAACTGAAAAAAAAAGTATTGTGGTGAAAGTTATAAACTGCAGAACATAAGAAACAAGATGAATACTGTGGGAGGCAAAGCCTAGATGTTAAACACTGTGTGTGTTCATCTCATTTTATATCAAGTAAATACTTTTTTTTCTTAATAGATGGTAGCTGTACATCTCCAGGTACTGCACACTGAGATATGTTGTCAGGTCATTGTTCCATAAATCAGTAGAGTGTGTTTGTAGGTATGAGAATCAAGTGTAATCAACTCTAACTTTACATGACATCTTGCTAATTCTTCAGCCAATAACATCTCCATATATTGATCTTTCAGTTGATAATTTAACTGTCAAATAGTTTTGAACACCTGAAGCAAGTTTCTGCTATTTTTGTTACATTAAAAGAAGTCATAAATTATAATTTAAATCACTTATACTTCCTCTTGGACAATCACCATCACTAAAGCAAAGATCACTACAGCAGAAATGAGATGTCTGGGATGAGTAGTACACTGAGATAGAATCTGAGAGAAGTATGTAGAGAGAAAAGAATTATGATATGCAGAAATAGGGGTTGAAAATATATAAAAAAAGCAAGGGATATATACAGTGAAGGGTGCTTGCTTGCTGTGATACAGTTCTTATAATGCACATAGAGGCTAATGGTGTAGAGATGGATAGGTCAGTGGAGCTATTTAGTAAGTATATGATTCTGATAAAGAAAAGGGCCATAGTAACTTAATCTTAACAGCATTTCAAACAAAATTCAATTGTGGAGATAAATTATGAAGAAAGGCATAAAAATATTTGTTTTCTGTAACCCAACTGAACATCTGGAATTAGGACCAATTGATAATTTTTTTTTTAACAATTTGACGTGGGTAATGTTTAAGCTGACCCATCTAACAAAACTTCAAAACTTTAAAAAAAAAATTATAACACCAATAAATACACAACCTAGTGGGAAGAATTTACTGTTGACAAGCGTACATCAACAACATGGTGAACACAAGTCTGTTAAATGTATCTGTCTTCAAAAAATGTTCTCACAGATTGAAGATTAGGATAAAAAATAAATTAATTTTGATTGGAGCCTTATCCAAGTAACAGTAAGTTCTTGTGGATTTATTTAAGAAATAAAATAGATGATCTTAGGGCACAAGTCAGAATAGAGGATTTTGATGCAATGGGAAGAGCTAAAACTTGATTGGATGTTGACGAGTTTGATGAAGGGAATTTCTTTGAAATACAGGGTTATAGGTTATTTAATAGGGATAGAGTACCGAAAAAAGGGGAGGAGTGATTTCAAATGCAAAATGCGAGTTACAGCCTGAAGAAAGCTTTTAGGTGAAATTTGGTACAGCTCCCAGGTGAAACTGAGAAACTATAATGAGAAAAATAATTCAGGTTATAAGTACAAGCAATTTTAATTTCAGGCTTGTAGAATGAAAAATATCTTCATTTAGGAAACTTACTAGAAATGGTGTCAATCTGTTAGTCTGAGTGTTCATTCCTCCAAAGGCCTGATAGTCCAGAGACTTTTTTCTTTTAAATAGGTAAAATGCTAAATTGACTGTTTGCATGAATGTTTGAAATTTTATGATAAAAACATCCAAGGGTATAATATAAAAGGTTACAATTTCTCTATAATGCATGGGTAATGCCTATCATTATTTCTTTATTATTTTTGTATGCATGCATAGTGCTAGCTACAGAGCATGCATATTTATACATTAGAATTGGATGTGTGAATCTAGCTCTTCTGAGAGAATGGACTTCAAGATTCTTATTCTTATTTCTTTTTGAAAGATTCCAGTGAGTAAAATTTTCTTTACACTGAGCCAATGCGATTAGCTGTGTGCTAAAATATCAATTCAAATATTTCTGTTTGTAATTAAAATGAAAGCAGTTTGCCAGTTATGGTTGGTCCTTTAAACCCCACTGACCCTTAAACCCTTTAAGCTTTTCTTTTGAGATTGCATACATTTGTTATGTACCTCCAAATTTGTACTGTCATTCAGTTTTGACTTTATGTTGTGAAAACCAAAAATATATGAATATTTGGCCTTTGGAAGGAGTGTTATTAAGATGACATTTGGGATGGACAAATTATCTGAAATTGTTTTCTGTTGAAAAAAGAAGAGATAGAGGGAATGTGATTAATGCATCATAATTTTTAACACTGAATAATGAAACTAGTAGAACTAGGGAAAACAGGAATTCTGACAGGGTAGGAGTCATCTTAAGCTAACACAGCTGTATTTTTTAACGGGATAGTTGGTCTTTGGAAAGGATTGCTTTTAGATATGGTTGACACAATTAATTTAAGGCAGTTTAAGGGAATGTGTAATAAATATTAGTCATAATGTCTTGTTTTGAGTATTTTATTTTTACATTAAAGTTTAGTTCAGTAAATGGGCACAGCCTAAAGGGGCCAACAGGTCCCTTGTGATCTTTAAATTATAAGTATTCATATGTGTAGGTATGTATAAATACTTATAAGTATCTTTTACAGGGTAAAAGAATTGTGAATACAAATAAGGGTGGCATGGGTCATTAAAAGTAATGAAAAACAGTTAAGGACAGTATTATAAATTTGTAAAGTTAAAGTGTAACTGTTGAAATGAAAGACTTGAGAAGAGTACAGAAAATCAAAAGAGTTGGTTAAAGGTATATCACAAAACCAGAATAGCAGTATTAAATAACAGCTGAATATGATTAAACCTGAGAAGGATGTTTTTGAATGCTTTAAGGTAAGCTTAATATTAAAATGGTAATTCAGTCTTTGAGGAATGTTGAAGTAGGGTTATTATTCAAGATTGTGATGGATGAGTTGCTAAATATTTCTTCAGTTTCCACTAGAGAAGATGTGAACATTTGTAATTTATCAGGATTTGTAATAGTGTGAAATATGATAGAAGTAAATAAGAAAATAAGATCCATAAATTTAATAATAGCTGTGAAACTATTAAAGAAAACAAATAGTTATTTTTATAAATATTTAATGTTTAATAAATATTAAAGAAAAGAAAATAAGGCCAGACAATAATTTTTATAGAAAAAAGATGCATTGTGCAAGTTCTCAATGACAGAAGTTAGAGATGTGATTTAAAGTGCATCTGAAAAGCAAAGGATTGAACTTATGATATGATCCATTACCTCTGTTTTCATACAGAGCTATATTTGTTCAGTGCTGCCCTATGTGCAAAAAATTTTTTATCTCTTCTCATTTGCAACTGACTTATTCCAATGAGTCTTATGCAAATTTCCACCAATAAGAATGCAACATACTCTCTTGATGTATGTGACTATTTCTCTTCAATTCTACTGAACTGTCACTTTTCGTTTGGTAGTACTTTTCTTTTAAAGCTTATTTTGTGCTCGTTTCAAGTGTTTAATTTTTCTGTATCGTTGCATTAATTTCTCTCAACAATTTCATTGTTGTTGTTTTTTTATAAAATAGTGATATTTGTAACTTGTTGAGTTATTCTGAAGTGGATTAATATTATATTTCTTTCTGTTTATGGTGTTCTGTTTTTATATTCATATATGCAACATCTCTCTATGATGGGCAAATAATATACCTGACTTAGAAATGGTACAGTCTTCCACACAAGATCTGGCTCTCATCATCGGAGTTTCCTTCAAATGCTTTCAAAGGATACTTTTCTCTTTCCCTCACTATGATCCTTCCAGTTATTCATTGTGAGATTCTAGCTATTTATGTGAGTTGAAGAAACATACTGTGTCAGAAGTTATGTTCCTACACTGGAAATGTATTTCCAAGAAGCATTTACTTTCTTTCATACTTCCTGCTGCTCTTCTTTTCCACTGAAAGTGGATAGTTTGGTAGAATTGAATGGAAGGTGTCACATGCCTTAAGAGAGTAAGCCACACTCTTATTGGTGGAAAGTGGTTGGATAATGATTTGTATAACAGACTTATTGGAATCAGTCAATTTCAATTTGGGGGAGGTAAAGAGCTTCTGACATGCACAAAAAATTGAATATAGAGGGCAGTACTGAATGAAAATAGCTATGGGAAATACATTTTTAGTATAGGAAAATTATAAGTTGTATAACTAATTACTTTTTACTTAATTTGTGATTAGTATTAATATTTCTAAGACAAGATTAAATTGAATTTGCTTTTAGTTGGATACTAAACATAAGTATATAACATAATGTATTACATTAGCCTGTGATGTGATCATCATAATACTTAGCCCTTCACCAGTAGGAAGGTGACAAAATCTCATTGAGTTGCTTACATTTTCTGGGCCCTCATTTTCATTACTAAAGGGATACTGACTGACTTTAATTGACCTTGTTCTAAGAGGATTCAGCAATTGCTACCTCCATTCTTCTTCAAAGTCCTCTTACCTGCTCTTGTGAGACTGCAAGACTCTCCAAATTTGTTTTGACTCCCATTCAGTATCTTGTACATTTGGGAATTTTTCTCAACTTCTGTGTAAGGTAGGCTCTACCTTGTCTGTTTGAACCATACAGATGTTGGTATCCATGCAACTTCTTTTATTTCTTCCTATTTAAGAGGTTTCTTTGCTTTTGGGGACTTCTGCTTCCTTGAAAACCAAAATCCGTTTGATTGTGTTCACATACTTCCCCTCACTGGACTTTGGAGGATCATTGAAACATTTTGTGTAATCTCTTATATGCCTTTGTCTGAATTTTTTTCTTTGCATCCCCATCTGTTGTGGTGGTTCGAACACTTCAGCATGACTTGATATATACCCCTTTATGCCTGCTTTACATCTTTACATTGCCTCTTGTTCCAGTTGGGGAAAGTTTTCAACACCACCACTTTCTCTAGTGTCTGGTCTCCTCAACAGTGTTCTCTGCATGCAACATTCTTGAGATGACTATAGTTGTTGGGTTTGCCAACTTCTTTGGTCATGGTTGTCTTGTCATTTTGTAATGCTCCATTTGGATAATTTTAAGACCATTTCGTATATTAACTTTCAGAGAAGCATCTTCTCTAGAGACCTGTGCCTTGTCACTTTGGACTTCCTTTATTAGAGCTGTGATCCTTGTATTTGTCTAATGTCATTTCTCATGGTTTTGAATCTGGAGCAGCTAGCTTGTCCTGATTGTACAGGAATCATACCATGGAATGGCTCCTGCATATTTTTGGACTTACACTGAATTTATTTTCATTCTTGGACCCTTTATACTAATGCTTTTGTGACAACTTTCAGTTCTAAGCTTCCCTTTTTTTAGTTACTCATATTCAACTGATTTGGCTGTTGATGACCTGAACCTGAATTGGCTCATTTTATGACCTTTGTCATAACCACATTTTATGTGATTTTTTAGATCCTCATGTTTCTCTCCTTGATCCATGAGCCTCTCTAATGCTTTAATGTATATTTATATATTTCTCCTTGCTTGTAATCATTATTATTCAAACATTTACACATTAGACACTTTCCTTATTCTCTGTTATAGATATTGGTTAATCTTGTTTCTAGAATGTTTCCTCTTTCTGTGATTGTTCTTATCTTTATTGTATTTCATGTCTTGTGCAGGTTGTCTGTTGCTCTTTTTCATACAAACTACTATTACCTATTTTTACCATAACAGACATCTTTGTGGGATTTTTACCCTTGTACTTTGACCATATGTCTACAGTTGGCATGACTATTTCTACCCCTTTTACAAAAAGAAAGACAAACCAGATGTATTTTCTAAGTCTCCATGCTTATTATCATTATTTTTTTAAACATTTACACCTTTTATGCTTCTCGTACTCTTACTTTGAGGTTGAACATAAGACTGAATAAGCCATCTACTTTCACTCTATCAGTGTAAGTGGATTATCTACCAATGCATAATGAATGGAAAACAACAGCAAAATAAAGAAAACAGGGGAAAGCAAGACTTTCCAGATTGAGTGTAACATTACATGCTACATTTCTTATACAAAGAAAAGACAAACTAGACAACACCAGATGTATTCTTGCCATTACACTTGGCTTGAACTTAATGTTATTAGTTGCAGTAACCAATTACACTGTCTCTTAGTGGGGACCCAGTCATCCCCTTTCTCCTAGACATTTTTTGATAAAGAGTATAACCCTGCTTGAGAAGCACCTAGTAACCTGTTGGGTGCTGTTACACTAGACATCCACCTGTTTTATGAAACTTTCCCGTTGGGCTTTTCTTTTTGGTTATTTCAGAAAGGAGCTCAACTTTGTAACTGGTCAGCACCAACTTCTTCACCATTTTCAACATAGAATACTAATTTGTAGGGTTACAAAAAGATAAGTAACATTTTTGAAATTAACTATTCTAGCTTGATGCATTTTTGTTTGCATCATGGGAATGAGCATATGATAATTTGCTGATGCTGATGGGGATTATTACACATGTTTGCTGTGTTGTTCTCCTGCTTGTACAAGTCTAGTGCATAATAATGATCTTGTCATATGGTAACATAATGCATGTAATGTCATGTAGGATGGGAGTTTGTTCAAGTCTTGTAGTATGCACAAGATATTTCCTGGCAGTTGTATGCAAGATAATAGTACTTATTGGTGCAGAGAATTAATTATTGATCTGAAACACATATTCAGATAAGAAAAATGTTAACTTCCAGAAAGCATGCTTAGTAACAATTTTCTGTTTTTACATGCATGTTATTTAAAAATAGTGAGCAACATTATTATTTTCTGCTTTGAAAAAGTTCCATAAGAGAGCATACAGTTTAATATAAAAACTGCAGAACAGTTCAAATTCGAGGGAACAAAATCATTTACTAAAGCAAAATGGAGAAGGTATACATCTTCCTTCACATAATGTTTCTTTTTTTGAAATCCAGAGTTATATATGTAATTTGAGTAACCTAGAGCTTAGTTTAATGAAAAGTATTTCCAAAACAAGTTTACACAATTTATACATGAATATTCCTCAAAAGTGAAAAACATGCTATTCAACTGAGACTTGATCAATCGATATTCACAATCAGGTTCTTTTCTGATTGATTTGGTCTTTCATATTGTTACGTTTCTCACATGACTTGTCACATCAGGCTCTAGCAGGGATGACAGTATAGTGCTTTAAGTGTTAGAAAAGTTGGTTCAGTGTATTTTGGATACCTAACACTTTTATGTAGCATGTAAGATATTATTGGAGGATGCACTAATAACACAATATGGAGAAAAAGCATAGGTTGTATCACTTGTATCAGTTTTACTTTCTTCTGAAGGGGAATTATTAAGTACTTATTAAAATAGTCAGTATTGCAGCTTTAAACAGTATTTTCTTTTAGTATTAATCACATTTTCTGATGAAAACTGTCATACTGAAGACAGATTGTTTAGAGATTGTATTTAAATTTGAAAAATGGATGCAAGCTATTAAGAATGACTTTATAACTGATACAAATTGCCAAGGTGAAACCGACTACACAGGATTTAATAATATGGAAAAAATGGGTATGTACTACAAAACAAGTTTATTTCTGAAAATGTGTTCTATAAGAGTTCCAATACACTTGAAATAACTTTCGTAGTAAATATTATTTGAGTCACTTTTAGGTACAATTCCCAACATTTATAGACCATTTTTCTATAGAACCCAGAATGCAGAAACACAGTTTAGACTAATTAAACAGGAGTTGTGACTGGTATTGACACTTGACCTTATACATGCTCATTTGATTCCTTACATGTATCTATTAATAGAATAATTTAATCTTCCTAGAATACTCACCTTGCAGATGTAATAATATTGAGGAAAACTTGTTTGTACTTCGTGAAGAACTGAATGAAATGTATGAGGTAAGTCCATCTTCCTTTTTTATTTGTGATTGTTGAATACCTTCTGAATTTCTAAGATTATGTTACACTGATGTGATTTTGGAACATCACTGTATCATTACAGTTCATTTCATCTTGACCAATTTAATTCTATCTGATGGTCATTCATCTTAACAATACCCCTGCAGATTAGTTTTTATTGCAAAAAAAAATCATTGCAAGACTTTCATGTCTCTGCAGGATGACAATAATTCATCAGTAGTATAAGGACAAGCATTATCCAATGCCCATTACCACAATCTGATGGTGCAGAAATTCATAGGTAGTGTATCTGGTGGTTAGACTGTGTTTCAGTAGAGAATAGTATGATGCTTATTTCATTTATCAGTTGTTTAACTCCTTTTGCTTGAGCTCTGTTCCTGGGAGTGACCTTGTAACCATTTTGTGCTTATAGTTTTCATGTTATAACTTTTAAATTTGTAAGCATACATTTCCAAAATTTACCAGATTTCATAGTAAACATTACAAAGCTATCTTGTGCAACGTATCAGATTTCTTTTATCAAGTTATAAGGAGTTGTGAGTAATCTTTTTGTTTTTTTCTTCTTCACACATTGCCCATCCAACATGAAAAGTCGTTTTCATTTTAAGATTAAAAATATTTTGAAATTTTACACAAGAAATCTTTATAACTTCCATATAATTATCAACTGTTTAAAAAACAAACTCTATTCTTTATCTTATTTTCACTATTTGAATCCCTGTACAGGCTTGATAGATTTTATCAGTCTCATAACCATCATAAAAATTAAGAAATAAATAATTTTTTTTTTGTTCTAGAGTGATTGCAAATTATAACTCAAACACAAATATATAGTCAAAATAGCTTAAATGTCATAACATTATACATTTAAATATATTTATTATATTGAACTTTTGTTGTGGATGGTTAACGTCACAGTAGTTACAATGATGCAGTATGCATGCATTTGTATTACCAAATCCAGTAATATAAAGCTAACTTTTATAAAGTGTCCTTTCCCAGCTGTGTTTGTGGACTAGCATTTTGTAAAATAGTCACATTTCAGTGAATAATACATTATATATTTTTATTTATTATAACTATTTACAAACAAGTTCTTAAACTTTTTTCTTTAAAATATAAGACAGTAAATAAATAAGTACACCAGACAGTTAAATCTTCTAGTTATGACCTTTGCACCTACTAATTAGCTGCTTGTGTTAGTTGCTTAGCCTGATAAAAATTTTGCACTTGGAGTGTGTGAAATGAAACAGGTTTTTAGCTGTTGTTCATACATTTGAAATAACAAAAAAAGATTAATTACTGTATCAATACTACAGAATTCTGCTGTGATTTATTAAGCTTAGTAAGTAAGATTTACTTGAGTTTAAAAAAGTTTGAAATTTTGAGCAAACTAAAGACTCGTCAACTTCAAATATGTGTAGCAAAACAATGAGTTCACATCATAATATTTGAAAATGGCTGAGGAAGCCTCTAAGAGACATCTTGAGTTTTCAACTGGTCATTGAAAGTAATTGTATATTAGAAAGTGTTAATTACTGTGTTTGATTCAGTACAAGTAATATTTCAGCAAATAGAAAAAATGGAAGATTATTATATTCTAGGTTATCAAAAGTGGTAACTTGAGTTCCTAATTCATAAGGAAGTATAGACTATTTTTGGAAATCACAAACATCTAATTTGAACCAGTGCTGCATTAAACAAACCACATAACACAAAAATTGATGTTTTGTTGTGTGTTTTTTAATATATACTTTTAACTTAAGAAATTAAATGATGTATAATACTAAAATTTGAATTATCTACAATTTATTACCAAACTTAATGACATAAATTTCTAAAATAGTAATGAAATTAAATTTTAAATGAGTTAACAAACACAGTAACATAGCCTTTGTTCCATGTCTTGTGTAGAGAGGTTTAAGGTATGCAACAGTAGAACATACTTTTAATGGAAACAACTTCTTGACACATAACTTGGGTTGCTTTTCCAAAAGGAGATTCTTTATGATCATGTGGCATACTGTTGCCTATGATATTTTGAAAGCTTTTACCTCATACATTTATGTTTGTGGGTTCTCACCTGTTAAAAGAAATTGCATTTTGCTTACAAAAGCTGACGTGTGAGTGGTTGCAGGCTTTTTTTACTGTCTCAAGTTGGTCTTCTATTCCTTTGTTTTCCAATACTGTTAAGTGAATGATATATCCTTGTTTTGAAAATTATAAATGTCTTTTCTGAACAAAATTTTCACACACTTGAATCACAAAAAAATTGTGTGCAAAAATTTTAGTGTCTAAAAAGGCTGGTAACACACTTCCCTCAAGTGATCATTATTAGGTGACATCACACTATGTAGAAATGTCAGACAACATCAAGATATAGTATGATGCATTCTTTACAAACTGTGACTTGATATCATCTCTAGTTATTATCAGATCTGGTTGTTTAAAATAGTTTTGATATGACACACGTGTTCCTCTCTTTATACCAGAAACAAACAATTATTTCATGTGGATTACAGAGTAGGTCAGTTAGGACAGAGAATTTAGGCAATGTTTTGTAACATTATTAGTTATCTTGATCACATAAACAAAGTAAAATATTGTCATAAATTTCATTGTTTTTTAAAGGGAAAGACTGAGTATTAATAAGTTTGTTTGTTGAGAAGTATGTTGATCTATCAACTTTTTTTACAGATTAAATACTATTTTGTAATATCACTATTAAATGTTTCAAAACATTTTAGACAAATAGTTGATATTATATATGATAAGCAACACTGATTTACCTTGTCATTTAAAGCCTACTGATGTAAAAAATACACATAAATGACACAAAATCTACAAAAGAAAGAAGCAAAATTGACTGAAGCTTTGTTCAAAAATATGTTTCATTGATA
Source organism: Carcinoscorpius rotundicauda (assembly GCA_011833715.1). Classification (NCBI taxonomy): domain Eukaryota; kingdom Metazoa; phylum Arthropoda; class Merostomata; order Xiphosura; family Limulidae; genus Carcinoscorpius; species Carcinoscorpius rotundicauda. The sequence goes on along the minus strand of CM022394.1, from coordinate 109,371,975 downwards.
TATTAGAATTTTCAGGAATATTCGTAAACTGTTTTCTGAAAAATATATGATCAGAACCACTGATACAGCACTGTGTAGTAAATAAAGCCTACAAGTTAGTTTGAAAAAATATTTTATTTTGAAGCTGATGAATTTATGTTAATTTTGAACTGCTTGATTAGTTAACTTAGAGTATTAAAATTCTTTATCTTGTATTAATCAGAGTTCACATTTTCAGTTAATGTTACTTAGACATCAATGGAAACAAACCTTGTTATTTATATCCCTTGTTAGTTGGTTCCACCCATGCCTGCAAGTAAATAAGAAAAATAGGCCAGTATAAAAAGCAAAGGAGCAGATGATATTAAGTTTTATATGTACACTTCAACTTGCAATTATTTATATTAAAAGAAGTATATTATTTACAAATATTAGTTAGTGTTAAAAGTTACTTATAATAAGTAAATTGGAACATTATTCAGGAAATATTTTTAAAATGTTTCTTTGATAAGATTTATCGCTAGGATGTATTTTCCTTATTTTTTATTGTACACATCTTAAAATATTTTTCAATTTATATAAGACAGGCTACTTCATTTATTATAGACACAAATAGTTTAAAAATGAAAAATATGAATAATATTTTAACATAAAATGAGTAAATATTTAAAATACTTTCTTTACTTTAAAAATTAATGCAGTAAATTATACAATCTCTATATTTTACAACATATAAGATACATTTTGTTTCCTGAAAAAAAGCCTCTAAAAATCATTCTGCATCTAATAAACGAAGCTAAAGAAAATGCATCTGTTTTGCCCCATAAGCTAAATGCTTTTAAGGCATATTACTTCATTGCATACAAGTAGCTATTCTTGTTTAGTGCTACCCTCTATATACAAAAATACTTAATGCTTCCACTCATAATGAATTGACTGTGTGTCTTGCATGCTAATCTTCATGTGACAACCCTGTACCAATAAGAGTGTGACATACCTGATGTATGGCACTCCCTCTTTTCAGTTTGGCAACACTTGTGTGTAACCTTTGGTTTGTGTTCTTTTCAAATGTTTTACTTTAATATTTTTCTCTATTGTTGTATTAATCTCCCTCAACAAATTTACTCTTTAATATACAGTATTAATATTTGGAAAGATAAAACATTATATTGTTATGGTTTTTGAATAATTTTATTTTTGATATTATTGTATTTTGTTATTTGATTTCAATAGCACAAGTTTTGTTAAACTGCTTGATATTCAGAGTCAAGTTCAGGGTAGAAACTAGGCTTAATTGTTTCCTTTCTTGAAACTATACCATTTGGGGGTCTTTGTTATTTTAGAATTTCCTGTTATTCATCGAGATACAATGTCTCACCAGGTTTTGGAAGGAAATGAACAATGTCTCGCCCAAATATTTTTTATAGAGTCTACCTTTGTATTTATTTTTTACTTTTTATGAAGACATCTTGAGAGTTTTGTTTGCAGTTTTAGGTATTCGTTTCAGAGTGAGAACTTAATTATGTCAGGAAAATTATTTCAAAAGAGTGTTTATTTCCAAGTGAGAATCTAAGAAGGTAAGCAGTTTGGTAATTGTAGCGTGGATTTTTCAAGATGAGAAATTATACATTGTTTGAAAAAATGTGGCACTTTATTGCATAAAATTGGCACATCATTGGAAAGAAATGGTTCTATTCAATAAAGTAATTGTCAAACACATTTTTAGTTAAATAATGATTGTAAAATACAAAAGACATGGGGAAAAAAACAATTTTGTCTGAATACAAAACAAAATATGACAGTTCAATTCATGTAAAGAAAACTTAGAGCAACTGCTCACAATGGAAACATCATTAAAAAACTTCTTTAATATTTATAAAAATTAGAAATTTTGGTGGTTGACTTCCTTTGATTACCACATTCAAGTCTTATAGTTATAATCCTAAAAGTATAAATCTTATGCTTTATCAAAGTAACACCAAATTTTTGAAAAACTGTGTATATATGGATAGGAATACAAGATCAAAAGTTAGTTTGTTTTTAAGCAAGTGTTAGTGATCGTGCAGGTAAAACATTGTCCTGGATCCATCATTCATTTTACTTGTTTATCAATCATTTATTTAACTATTGTTTTTCTTTCATACATCACATGTCATACAAAAGTTGTTGTTAATGAACCTTATTTTATAAGTTACCATTTATTTCATTTTTATTATTGCACTTATTGTTAGGTTGAGATTTTTATTTTAGAGTTTGGTAATATTCTTTGTTTTGCACTATTTTGTTAGGCTTAACACACGTCATTTTTGGTTTATCCATATTTCTGTGTGTAAATTAATTGTTAAGCTAAATATCTTGTTGACTTAGGCTTAACAAGTATCTTTTAATTTTTGCTTACTTCTATGTACGTACTTCCAGATTACTTGCTAGTCAATTAACTAGTTTGTTGTTTTCTAACACACAACACATAATACAAATTTTGTACTCTTAATTTCATTTGTGTAGGCTTCTGAGGTCTGAAGTCCACCATACGTGCTCCAAGTATTACTGGTGTTCATGCTATAAATGCTAAACCAATTTCAACAGTCTGTATTTTGTCAGTTTCCCTTTATCTTATTGTGGATTGCATAGCAGGTCTCTACTGCAGAATCTGCTAGGCTTATCTTTGTTTAGGAATGTTTTGCAGTATATGTCTCTTCTCCTAACATTGGCTCATTGTTTTCAAGGGTTTTTTTATTTGTTGAATCCATTCTCTACTGTTTTCTTAATTTACTTTACTAATTTATCTATGACTTTTTCTTTCATCTCTGACTTATTGGATTTGGATTGTGCATTTGATTGGGTTTTTAGTTCGTATTTCTTTCTTTCTGTTATCAGTTTCTTGTGTCTTCACTCCAATCATGCACCTTTTCTTTTCCTGCATTTCAAACCCATCATCCATTGGAGGTACTTTTTGAGTACTGAAACTATTTCTCATAAGTTTATCTTCCATTCTCTACTTTGGATAGTTGTTTCTTTCTTGTTAGGATACTGTCATCTAGTTGTTGCCATCCTTCATTCTTTAATGAGTCTGTGATTGGGTAAGTTGCCTTTAAGTATATATACATACAATTTTCCTGGAACATGTCCCTCTATTATTTTTATTCTCATTTTTCTTTGAGTGGTACCTGTCCAGATGTACTTAAACTATTAAAAGCTACACTGCAACTCCATGATGACTTAACAGTTATAATTCTATGGTTAATAAATGCACACTGCTTAGATGTGGTATTCCACAAGATCACTTGTAGGTTCATCCTCATGATATATTTGGTCCATTAATATGCCCCTCCTGGACTGTACTCACCCATAGACTTCAAGTGTAAAGCAGATGGAGATAGCTGCCATTGCCTTGGATTGATTAAATGTTTTTCAAAATAGGGATTCATGATCACCCATTGCAGTATTTTGTGAGTTGTTGTTCCTGCAGTCTCTCCGCCATACTTTTTTCCCTTTTTATTTTAATAGAGTTAAATCCTTACCACTTCACAGTTCCAAGAAGCTGGTGTGTTAGACTGTGGAGTCATCCTCCTGAATGCATTAATAAAAACAAATATATATATATATATATAAATTATGAAAAAAAAATTTATTTGAGTAGTGCAGTTGTGTTCTGCTTGTGTAGATTATGTATCTTGCACTATGTAATACTGGAGTAAGCCATAAAAATTGCACTTCATCTATTCAGGTGTGATCTCTCATCTTATTCCTACATAGATGTTTGTTCCCAGTAGCTAAGTTTTAGATTTAAACTAAACTAGTCAACATAAGCACTCACACTTGTGTTTCAGATGTCTTTATAGTCATTACTCCATCGTGTTGTGGGTTATGATTGAGTTACTTGTAGGTTACTGTAGTTCTTTTCCTTTTGCTATCTCTTGATTTAAAAATTATTCCATGGATATTACTGCACTTGGTATGATTCCTATGATTATGATTTTAAGTGAAGTGGTCTGTGTTACACAGACAGGAGGTATGAGATTCCCACTGGTCTAATGAACTTGAGGCAAAATGGAATGATTCTGTTTCCTATATGCACATCACATTGGTTCCAGTGACCTGGGTTTTGAATTGTAGTTGACTGGTCAGTAGAAGGTGATCACATGATGATTTGCATATGAACATATTGGAATTAGTCAATTTCAGATTGGTGGGAGCTTCAAAGGTATTGGCATGTGCAAAAAATGTTTTGGATATAGAGGGCAGAACTGAATGAGTAATTATTTATATGAATAGTAGTAAGAACTTATTTGAAATACATTTTTAGTATAGGAAAATTAAAACTTTTGCTTAGTCTTTTCCCAGACATCTATAGATTAAAAAAAATTAATCTATGCATTAGGCTTATAATCATTGATTAAAAATTTGCTAAATATACAAGTGAATTATAATAGATAATAATCAAATGTGATTAGCATCTGAATTCTCAGGAACACTACTGTACAAAGCTTTCTTATTTGCTATGTGCAACAGCTCTTAAACTGCTAACATGCAAAAGACACCCCAACTTTTTTCCTACTGCCACATCAGGCCAATACAGCCTTCTCACTGGGGACACTGATATCCACAATAAACACCAACAGAAATATGCCTGCCATTTGAAAAATAATTTATCACTTGTATCTCCTTATTGTGAATAGACAAATGGTGAATTTTGCTCTTTCTGGTAACTGTAAGAATCACTTTCTGGGAAGGGTGAAATGGCTTACCATTTAACAGCTACATAAGTGATTAAATTATGGGATGCTATTGAATCAGAAATAATTGTGAAAGTTTTCAATAAGTGTGATATTGGTAATGCCCTAGAAGAAACTGAACATTGTGAATTATTTGAAGAAAGCAAAAATTCAATATCCATAGGCAGTAATGGTGAAGATTTTGCTGTATAGTTAATTTCTTTTTCATAGAACAACAGAGATTTTTACCATTTACCTCCTCATTTTAACTGAAATGTTTAATCTTGTTATGCAAATTTGACTTAATATGTTGTATGTGTGACGTTTTCATTAAAATAAGTCTTTTCTTGGCATGCAATTTTTATATTTAGAGAAAACATTAAATGCTTTGACACATTGAAATATTATTTACTAATATAGAGGTTAGTTTTATTTACTATAAAATACGGTAAGTCTTTTACATTCATTTGTAGTGTACTCTGTGCTCTTTCAACCAGTCATAGTTCAGTGCAATTTTCAATGAAAATATAGGATTATTATATGGTAGGATGATGAAAATAATATTAAATGTTTATTTTATTAAATAACAGATTTCATTAATTCATCCTAAAATTAAAATAATCTAAGCCCTTTAACTTAGATGTCAGTTACTTGTAGCAGTAGTTATTAAGTTTTTGTTAATACCAACAATGCTGAGACTTCATTCAGAGGATGTATTTATTGAAGTAAAAGAGCTTAAAAATAGTGAGCTCTTTTTGGCTTCCATGGTACCTGGGAGGTTATCATCAAAGTTATCCCTTAAAACACCATAAAATCCATCATTTAAATAGACCCAAAACCAATCTTTTCAGTATTCTCAAGATAGCTGGCATGGGTTTTAACATTTTCACTTCAAATGGGTTTCTTATCGTCACAACCTCTTCAGCATTCCACAGGACAAAATTATTTAGAAGCTTTGGGACTGGTATGTTACAGCTTTCAGGAGACTTTTTTTCTTATCTTTTATTCCTTCTGTCCTTTTGTGAGTATCAGTAAGATATTTAAATTGTTCCATATAGACCCCCTATAGAAAATGAACATTACATAGGCCAACCTTTATCTCCAGACACTACCCAACTTCTTTCTGAATATTTGGAATAAAGGCAGGTTGAGTTTTATTATCTGTTTCCACCTCCTGAATTTGCCATGCCTTCCCCATACCCTTCCTGAGAATTATGTTTAGCCTTTTACAGTTTTTAAGATTTTATTTCTCAGGTATATGATGCTTCATCCCTTGTGTCTTTCATTACTGCACAATTATACTTCTCAACCCAATTTGTGTTTTTCCTTGTAGGCATATAATAGGGCTGACTGGCTGTATCTTGACAGCAGCTGTTGAGCTTGGTTTTACCTCACATATGCCCTATTTTCTTGTCTCCATCTTATTCTCACGAATCTTTTGCAGTACCTTTTTTCAATTCAACTCCTGTTTGAGGCTCTTCAAAGAAATTTTGAATGAATTTTTGAAGACATTTTCTCCCTCCTTACCTTCATATTGAGTCTTGGGCTCAAACATGGTTTATCTGTTGTTGGGATCTTTTAAACCATGATGCTGTTCACCTGCTCCTTATCTCCAGTATTTGCATATGGCTCTGGGTTTAAGACATTTCATTTTTGATAACATCCTGTGATTCATGGAGTCTCAGGTGGGGATATCTTTCCAGCAACAATCTTCCCTTGCCTATTTGGTAACCTGTTCATTTCAGTGGGAGCTACATGTGACACACATTTTGATTTTCTGTCTTTCCCCTTTCCAACCCTTATTTGTTCCTCCTCCTTACAGTGTCATAGCTCATAATTTTGCTCAGTAATGCATAATATACCACCAACAGTTCTGGTGATAGTCTGATGGGTTTGGGCCTGATGGGATCCTGACTTGCGACCATTGTTCATGTGTGGCATCATTTCCTCACTGATGTATGGGTACTTCAGGTTTTATCATAGGGCCTCAAAATTCTGTTTTGGGCCTCACTTCCCTTGTCCCAGATATCTGTTTTCTTTCCTTCTCCTCAGAATCCCATAACTTGCCAGCATCTGTCAGAGGTATTACAGGACCTCTTCCCCTAATTGGCCAGTCATACTTGTCAGCTCCTTCTTAAAGCTACTCAGGTAGGCTGGTTGATCAATACTGCATACTATCAAGTACTTTGTGTTCTTGGGTGTTTTTTGTTTTTTTTCAATATTTGCAGCATTTGAGCTTAGTTTTCTCTTCTTAGATTTCAATCTATGGAATTGTCAATTTGCCATGTCCTGTCTTCTCCCTCTATTTTTGAACAGGAAGTTCTGTTGCTTTTAGGTATGTGATCTTCTATGACACCACTAGTCCCCATCAGCTGTGCACACATGCATTCTTTTCAGTGACTCTGCACAATCAGTGGAACCTTTCTCTGAACCATTTGTTTATCTCTTCTCGGCTAGATAGTGTGGGTTTCTGAATGTTGGTCTGTCAACAAATGGTCTTTAAAAATCAAAGTCATAGAGTTGCTATCCATTTTTCAGGCTTTGGATCACTTTTTCTCATTGCCAGTCATTATCTTGTAATGATCTATTCCAGCATTTCAATGTGGATGGCTTGTATCAGTCAACAAGCCTACTGGTCAAGATCCTACTGTTTTCATATGTTGTACCTCTTACATTAAGCTAGGTCCACTTTCAGCACACTCTTTTTATTGTGTGTTGTATATCAGGTGCTTCTAATCTCAGGGTGGATCATCTTTCCTGCTTCGATAAAATTTACCCAGTGAAATGGTTCTATCTTTCTCTTATTTTCTAGGGGCTTTGCAGTCTGTGGAGTTTTCCTCACATTCATTCATTCACCAACATCCAAGATTACTAGTTATCCTGCATTTTAGTACTATATACCTTATACTCAGACATTGGTTGTAGATGTCTTTAACCAGGATTGGTCACAAAAATTTCTATATGTTTATTCTCCTTTCTAGTTGCTCATTGGGTAGTTTCCTTGCTAATGCCAAAACCATCTGACATTTCTTTTCTGGCCAGCTCAGTGATGGTTTCTTCATTTACTCTAACTTCAATTATTATCTCTTCTTTTATCACCTGACCTCCTTTGCCAATCCCAATCATCTGTTCTGCATCCTACATTCCATGTTCTTCATCTTTGTTTGACATTTGTACAGTCCTTGGTGAAGAGTTATGGTTTTTCCTGTTGTGTAGCTTTTCATTTGGCTCAATTCATCCATTCTTTCTCCATGAAAGTGTATCAACACATGGGCCCAGGTGTGGGGATTTTCTGCTGCTCCTTACACCGTTGCTGGTATTTCATATAGTTTTCCAACTGGGAGGTCTTTTGTTTCTTCAGTTTTTTTTTTGGGCAACTTTATGTCTTACTTTGTCTTTCCTATTGCCAAAGAGTTTTTCTTACCCATCCTGACCATTTTAATTTGTTTCTTCTGGACTTGTGGAGCTCCTTGCTGACCTGCTCTTCTGGATTGGTATATTAACATGATCTTTCATTCCTTTACTTTATGTCATGTCAAATCTATATTTTCATGTTCTTTGTCTCACCTATCCCATAACGTGTATTTTTCCTCCTTTTTGCTTGTGGGCATCAACAGTCTGACTTAAATATTGGCTTTACATGCACTCTTTACTTACATACCTAAATTCTCTTTTATCTGGATAATCCCCTCTTTCCTAGAACGTTGGTGGCTTGTGAAAGTAACTTCTTGTATCCCAATCTGGACAGACCTCTATGTTCTGTGCATGTTTTTCATATATTGTCTGCATGGCTTTCTTCTGTGGTTCCCATTCTCATCTGTTTATCAAGTGGCAATCCTCTTCATTCAGTAATCTTCTCTCTTTTACCCTGACCAATTGTGTTTATCTTTTGATCCATATGGCTCATTCCTCCTTGTTTCTTTTCCACCATACTTCTATTACCTTTCATCATATCTAACACCTCAACTTTTCCCTTACTTTTGGTCTTTATCAGTGTTTGGAGGAAATCATACATTTTATTGAATATGGTTTTACATGGATAGGTAATGAAGATGGACCTTAGTGGGTTGTGTGTTGAATGTGAATCAGTGCTGAATAACAGTAATTTGCATCCAGCAAAGTTAAAACGGCATCTACAAACCAAACACTTCCAATTAAAAAATCCAACTTCTCAGTATTTCAAAAGAAATTGTTCGCAATTAAATGCAACGAAAGCTACATTTCATTGTTTGCTTGTCTATCAGAACAACAAAGTTGCTATTACACTGGTTTACAAATAAATATTTTTTGTCTGAGGCAAGAATGTGAATAGGTGTTTTTTACTAATTTGGGTGTGCTAAATTCAAATTTATAAACAGTTTTGCTCTATCACCTTTAGTGTTCTGGCTTTTAAATAGTCTCATTTTAGTATATACAGAGTATATACGTGCTTATTTCAACAGTTGCAGCAGCTTATTACAGATAAAACAGGATAGATAAAGAACATTGACGGAATAAATATACTTGGATGACACAATGTACACAATTTATAGTACCGCAGACAGTTAGAAGTGTGTTTCTTAGATGATCTGGTGTATTTTGCCTCCGGGATGTCACGCAAGAGCATCCAGCAGAAGTCTTCCATCGTGCTGGGGTTCCACTTGCCTTGGTAGTTGCTCTCCATCTTCGTAATGTCTTGGTGGAATCTTTCTCCGTGCTCATCACTCACTGCTCCAAGGTTTGGAGGGAAGAAGTTGAGGTGGGAATGGAGAAAATGAATTTTGAGTGACATTCGGCATCCCATATTCTCATAAGTCTTTAGCAACTTCTCAATACAGGCTTGGTAATTTGGTACGCGTGTGTTACCAAGGAAGCCACTACAGACTGACTTAAATGCTTCCCATGCTCTCAGTTCCTTCAAGGTAAGAAGCTCTTCAAAATCAGTATCCTTCAGCACTTCTCGGATTTGAGGTCCGACAAAGATGCCCTCTTTGAGCTTAGCAGCACTGAGACCTGGGAACACAGTAGACAAGTGTTGGAAGGCAGCACCATTTTTGTCCATGGCCTTCATGAAATTCTTCATCAAACCAAGCTTGATGTGAAGTGGAGGAAGAAGCACCTTCTTCATGTCAACCAGAGGATTCTCCTTGACGCTGTTTTCGCCAGGAACGAAAGTGCTTCTATACCCCCAGTCTTTCTGCTTGTAATGCTGGGATACAGCTCGACTATCCCAGAGACAGAGAAAGCAACAGTACTTTGTGAAGCCCACTTGCATACCCATAAGAAGACCAATGACCTTGAGGTCCCCACACAGACTCCACTGGTACTGGTTGTACTTAACAGCTTCTTAAAGAAGCTCCATATTGTCATAGGACTCCTTTAGATGGACAGGGTGTGCAGTGGGAATGCTGGGATATTTATTCCCATTGTGCAGAAGCACAGCCTTGAGACTTTGCTTGGAAGAGTCTATGAAAAGATGCCAGTCTGAAGGATTATGTGGCAAACCAAGGAAAGTGAACAAGCCAGGTACATTTGTGCAGTAGCACAACTTGTTTTCCATGTCGAAAAATGAAGCAAGGTCTTTGTTCCGATTCCTGAAACTGGTGATCCGTCTTGATATATAGCTATATATATAATGTAATGCTATCACTTACATTTATTGCATAATAACTAAAAAAGAAGACATAAGTCACACAATATTAGAAATTAACCCTGAATGCATATACGCCTTTATGTACAGTATGTGTACAAAATGTACAGTATGCATATCTAAAAAACTAGAGGTGATGAGTAAAAACGGATTTCAAATCTGATTTCAGCACCCCCAAATTAGGTTAAAACAGCTATTTTTGTGCTTGCCTCAATCTCTTTGTAAACCAGTGTAATGTGTTCATCTCTCATTTTTTACATCATATCACAGTTTTGCTTTCCTCAGATTTTTACCTTTCACTTGTGGCTCTACGTCAGACTTCAGTGGGACTCTGATACCAGGTAAGTCTTTATTTTTACTTTCTTTTCTTTCAGGGACCTGTTCTTCATACCTTCACACTCTGTGGCAAGTGGTAACTGACTAGGTATTCTTTAACTCTAAATCTTCACTGTATGTCATGTTGACTAGTGCTCTCTTTCAATGTCTTTCCACACTCACCACCTTTGAGGTAAGGTGTTTCACAAGATAGCTTGTAGGTGAATAACCTTGTAATATTTGCTTCATAACTTTACTCATCTTGAAGAGTACCACCTCGCATGAATGTCAGTACCTTGTTGGCTGGTTTCAGATTTTGAGTGAACAATTCATCATAATTCTTCCCCACAAGGTTTTGGGTTGTCTATTTTTCTCTTTCAATTCCTTCTTCTGTGTTGTGGATCACAGCAGGGATGAGTGGTATTGTTCCTGTTCTATCTTTGGTTCTCGTAGTTAAATGCTTGTCATTTATCATGAATGTTACTACTTTGTCATCCACATTTCCATTGATATTATTTACACAGTTTTTTTTTGTCTGTCATCTCTGAAAGATTAGACAGGTACTTATGATTTAATATCTTATGTTCTGCTATTTCCATTTGTCAAACTTTGAAGGTCTCAGCTGGATTTTTAAATGGTCAGCAGTTTTTGGTAAATTTGTGTAAGATATCCAGTTATTCTACTCTGCTCCAATCAGTTATAAGTTGTTGAGTATTAGGTCTTAAAGTCAGTGTTTGGTCAATGATACTTAAAACACACCATGGACATTCTTGATCATTGAGTGACAGGATTGTTAGACACAGTTTAAAGATCAATGAAACAATAAAATATAAGTAGAAACAGATGTTTACTGTTTGGAGCTATAAGTTATTTAGGATAAATAACTGTAGTTTCCTGTTACAATTTCAGTCATTGAAGAAAGGAAAAAAAAATAATTTATATATTTATTGTGGTTACAAAGTAGGTCAAATTAACTGAATGCATATGGTGTTAGGGTAAAAAAAAACTACAGATAAAATATAGTTTTACTCAAACAAAACATTTGTTATTTATTAAAGAGATTTTAGAAATCCTTAGTGAAACTGGATGGAAAGATGTACCATTATGTAGTTTCTCTACCAGCAGAACTTTACACAATTTATTATTTTTATTTCAATAAAGTAAAGAAATCTGGAAGTGTTACTCAGAAAGAGAATATAGATTATTTAAAGCTGTTGTGGTATACAATAGTTGGTAAATGGTAAATCTTGAAAAGTAACAATATAACTATATTTGTAATAATTTTTTCTGTTTAAATCTTTGGTATGAAATATCAAACTTAACTTTTGTAAAACACTTTTGTAGAGAAATGATCAGCTAAAAGGAGAATTGGATATTTATGAAAAACTTTTGTATGGAAAGTACAAAGCCTCTGAAGTATTACTGCAACAGGTAAGAATTTAGTAGATTGAAATTAATAGTTACACGTAGTGGCTGTTTACTTTTTAGTTTGCAGTGTGATAAGTTATTATTCACTACACATAAACATGCATATTGTATTAGGATACTTTAACTGTATGTACTGAAAAAGTACTATTTTAACATTTGTTTTTATAAATGTAAATTTTCCAGAAATGCTTGCTATTTACTTGGAAATTTCCTTTCAAATAGTTATTCTACCTTGAATAAAGAAAAAACATTTTTATGAAATTATCTGTTTTGTATTAGTTAAGCATAGCAGAGAATGAAAAGGATGAGGTTGTTAAAATGGGGCGAGAAGTTTCCAGTGGATTGCAACAAGAAGTTAATTCTTTGCAATTTGAACTTCAGTGCACAGAAGGCCAGTTAACAGACATTCAACAGCAATGGCTTGACAGATACAACAGGTATGAAGGGCACTTCATTAAAAATATGATGAACTAAAAAAAGCTCTTTATTTTTACAGGTTCCATAATTTATATATACATGTTCAGGGTAACATTTTTTTTACATCTTCTGCATATGAAGCCTACAAATTATATATATTTCTGATTATTAATTTTACTTTTTCAAAAGTATTTTATAATTTTTCCTGTGAATGAGTTAACTGTTCATTTATCGTTGTAAATGAATCCTTTTGAGTTATTTAATTTTCACCTTTAATCCACTTCACTTCTACAAATTTTTATACACTGTGGAAAGTAAACCTGTCATGACTGAAACTATAGAATACTATCAGAGTTTTATCCACCATAAATATTTACTTTTTTCAATTTTTTATAATGAAAGTGGAAAAGTATAGTAAGTGGAATTTGAAAAGACTGTGGAAAAAAAGCTTTCTGGAAGGAAAAATAAGTTAAGAGGTAATTATTACTGGATAATATTCCAATAGTGTTATATTAGGCCTGTTTTATTGCTTCATATGTTGATGTTAGAGAGATTTTCTTCACTGACAAAAGCAATATATAAAAACAAATAAGTATTTTCAATGTCCTTAAGAAAAGTTTTTTATATCTTTATTTTATTTGGAAAATAAATATACACTTGCAGCATTTCTACAGAATACCAAAGTCACAAATTTTAACACATTGCATATTAACAACATAAAACAAATATAAAGTTGATTCTGGTATAATACCTCATCTTTATATATAGAGTAGTTTGATCCCTTTATATTTGCCTGTAAGTTTAGCATGTCACCAGCCTTGAGCTAATTCTCACATAAAAATCACGTGTTTCACATGAAGTGTGCAAATGCATGATGGTATGTATTATCATTCAATGATAGCCCAATACTAATAGGAGGCAAACATGACATTCTTGTGCAGTAACTCCTCCCCAAGCACTTGTAGTACTTTGTCTTAAACAGACATAGATATTTCTTAATTATTTTGGAGTTTCAGTAATTAAACTGACATAAACTTTGTTCAAGTTTAACTGATTTCTTTCATTACTATGAAAAAAAGTTTCCTGCTTATCCCTTATGAATTCTCAAGTGATGGTAACATCTACTTTGTTCCATGATGGTGGAAATGTCACTGTTCGTTACTAGCTGTTTGTTATCTTTTGAGGATACAACAGCCATTGTTTAACATGTCAATCTTTATTGGTTATTTCATACACACTAAGTCCCTCCTTCCCATCCATATGACTAATACTCCATCTCTTCAGTTTGAACATAGCCAAACAAAATGATGACTTTAATTACCTGTTTCCTTGGTCAGAGTTTGTTCTGGGTACTGTTTTGTCTGTGGAAGAAAATCCTCAGTCAACTTTGTAAATTAGGGTTCATGCAGGTTTGTATTTTGAACAACTATGCCTCGTACTCACATGTACTCAACTTTTTTCTTGTTAATGGACATTCTTTATTTCATTTCTTTGATCCTCAATCTTTGGAATCTCATAAACCTACTTGGAAAGGGGACTCCTTAACTCCCAGTTCACTTTCTAGTACCAAATTTTTGAGCTTTTATCTCTTTCATAACACTTTTCCATGTTATCTACCTTTTCACCTTGTTTCTAAAGCTCTTTGACATTGTGTTGAAGAAGAATTTTCTGGAGAGTTTTGTTTTTTCCTTTTTACCACTTCATTTAGCCTCTCCTACTACTACTTGTACACTATTTCTGTTTTGATTTTTCTATTGGGTCTTGCTGAGTAAGGATGGTCTTCTAACTAAGGTTTACCTGCCTCACTCTAGTTTTTGTGATCTATGTCAAGCTTTATTCTTTACTGAAAAATCTTTGAAAGTGTTTCCAGCTCACTGGAGGCTTGGGCCTCAGTGGTTGACATCAGTCCTCCATGTCTCCCACTCACTCTTCTGTTCTCATTCACAATCTAGCCTCCCAGTCTTCTTTTTTCCATTTTGTTACTTCCTGATGTCAGGGCTTTTGCTTATCTCCTGGACATCTATCCTATCAGGTCTGTACCAGTTGGTACCTGCCTGACTCACTTCACCAGCCTTTAACTTTTGATCAAAATATGGGTTCTTCAGATTCTCATTCATGGACTATTTTCTTCTTTTCCTTTACCCGTTTCCAATTTTCTTTCCCTCTTCCTCAAACTATATCTTCAATATTTTAAAGATTTGTTTTTGGATCTCTTGCCAACAAATTTTTTTGAAAGGGTATTTACCTCTACTCTAAGATTTTATTTTTGTTGACGTCAAGTAGAGAATTTACTGACATCCAGGTATTGACCTACCTTCTCTCAACCAGTTTCTGTTCATCTTGAGTTTCCAGATGGAAAGTTTCTTTTCTCTCCAGTGGTCCTTTTCACACAAATTGTGAATAACCGAAGTCAATGTACCTATAGCATTTATTACATATTTTAATTGTCCCTTCATCCATACATTTCTATGTTTTGTCCCCTAGAATTGAGCCTTCCAGTTTTGTGCTTTCCCTCTTGGCACTATCTGCTTCTTGCATCTTTATTTGAGTCATATGGGTACTTGCTTGTTATATTCATGAATTTGGGCTGAGTTTCCATTGCTGTCTTTGGAGGACTCCTCTCACACTAACATTTTTTTGTAGGAAGCTGCTTGGCTTGGGTGGCTAGTGAAGCCTTTCAAGTTTTTTCTCACACTTACCCAATAATTGGTATGTCTGCATGTTTTCTTTAACTCTGAACCCAGTCAGGCTTAGCCTTTACCACTTTGTCTGCAAGAAATGGAATGTCTTGTCACCAGGATTTGCACATCTCATTAAAACTCTACTTATAATGTTTTTGTAAATCCTGGGTTTCCTCAGACTACTCATTTCTTTTGGCCACACGCACACACATATGCCTTCTCCAATGGGCATTACAGGATCAGTGGAACCTTTCTCAGGATCTGGTAAGCTTGATTGTGAACTTTTTTTCATCCCATTTTATATTGAACTTTATTAGGTGGCTCAATATTATAGTGGACATCACCAACTCACAGCCCCCTTTTTAGATCCCTACCTTCTCACAAATGCTTTCCAATTGGGCTGGAGAGGTTTCTGATATGATTTCCAGTATGTAAGCTTCAAAGGAACATCAACATATTCAAACTTCTCGTAGCTTGTTATGAGGCATGTTCCTGCTTCCTCCCTCTTTTCCTGAACTGTTTGGGCATGATCCACACCAATAATTCCCTGATGATTTCTGATATCAACTATTAAGAAGGGGTATCTACTCCAGCACTCTTTGCTTTTCACATACATGACCTGCTAGTTTGGGCTTCTTTTCATCAAATGTGTCTAAAGCTTGTCATCTGCCAAAATTCTGAGCATGGTGATGGATTGCTTCTCTTGGCTGAACCAGATTATACCAATGGAATGGTCTTTCCACTTTCAGGCTTAGCTCTCAGTTGGATATGCCCCTTATAGATGCTCCCACTACAGCTCTGAACTTCAGATTCCCAGTCTTTTGGTTCCTAGTTCTTCTAGCTCTGGAGGTTGATACTCACATTTTCCTGAATACCTATCCTCCTTTCTGTCTTCTCTCTAGTATCTCATCACCTTGATATGATACACTTAATATCAGGTTCTGTTGGTGATGCCTCTTTTATCTGCACACTTTACATTTCACTCAACTTTTTGTTAATCTTTTTGTGACAAACTTGGCTAACATACATGAGCTTGTCTATAAATTTGCACACTTTAATTAATTGCAAAATAACATTATATATATACAGCATGTATATTTCATAAAATTTGGTATAGGTTTAGTAAAGATATTACTAGTTTTTTGTACATAAAAAAATCAATTTTTTTAATAAAGTATTTTTACTAAAGATTTGTTTGTGAAAATAGTCCGAGAGTAAAGTGATGTCATGTTATGATTAGAAAAATATTTTTCATCTCAAAAATCTAAAATACTATTTGCATAATCTCAGTAGCTTCCTAAATACATTTCAAATGTATGTTTTCAGTAAAACTTTTTATTTTTTATTCTCTGTACTCTATGGGGGTCAGTCATTTGACCGACCTCATAACCATTGTAAAAAATTAGGAAGTAGATACAGTAATACCTGTTCAAGCCAAAATCTGCATAAGGTGGAAACCTGTACAAACTGGAAATATCAAAATTTTGTAGCATTATCTTGAGATTTCTCTTATAAAAGGCCCTCTATATGGTAGAACTTGCATAATGTAGATGGAAAACTATCTTTCACCTACTTCATCTATCAACAAGTAGGATTGGAACCCGAGTAAAGTGTAAAAAATGTTTTTGATTAAATATTAATTTATTTATAATGAAAAATTTATTTAAATTTTAATACATTCTTGTTTAATTAACAATTTGTTTAAATACTAATAAACTCATGGCCTGGCATGGCCTAGTGCATTAAGGCATGCGCTTCGTAATCTGAGGGTCGCGGGTTCATGCCAAACATGCTCACCTTCCCAGCCGTGGGGGCGTTACAATGTGATGGTCAACCTCACTATTCATTGGTAAAAGAGTAGCCCAAGAGTTGGTGGTGGGTGGTGATGACTAGCTGCCTTCCCTCTAGTCTTACACTGCTAAATTAGGAACGGCTAGCACAGATAGCCCTCGAGTAACTTTGTGCGAAATTCAAAAACAAAACAAAAAACAAACTAATAAACTCTTGGACATTTTTGTTACAGTAAGTATTGGTTAAATTATTTCGTTCTTTTTTTTTTGTCATCAATTTTTGCAGTTAAAGTGAACAAAAGAATGGAACAAGAAAATAGGAATATTCTACTTTTCCTAGAAAATTCAACTTCTCACCCAAAAGTTCAACTTTTAAATGTTCATTTAGTCTTTCTGCCTCCATGAACAATATCATTTCTACAGCCAATAGATAATTGAATTATACAGTGTATAAAATTGAAATACAGAAAATTGATGCTTTAGCATATTATTGCAAACACGGATGACTGCAAGAGAGCATCTGAAATGACCAGAAAAATTGATGTTAGATGGAATTGTATTTTTAAGTCATTCAGTAAAATGCATAAAAGATTAATGTTTAATAAAGTACTTTCAACATGGTGGATTTATTCTTGAAAATGGCAACAATTGTGAAGAAGTTGTTTGTTATGACGATTCTAGTGAAATCCAGACACTGATTGAGAAGATTGGTGCAGATGATTCTGTGAATGGAGAAAGTTTTGTGAATGTTAACAAGAATGTTTTAACAGAAATTGATGAAATTGATTTAAAATCTGTAATAGAATTACAAGATGGTAACAGTGTGAGAGATTCAGAAGATGAACAAAATGGAAAAGATAGTGAGGAAATAGAAATTCCTATTTCATCACAAGCATTAGGCTTCATTAATGCTATCAAATTGTATGCAAAAATGAAGGGAGAAAATATATTTCATGAAAAAGCTGTGGAATTAATGTTCTCTTTCAACTGCATGAGAAAACCCATTAAAAAAGTGAAACAGTTGAAATTGGACAATTTCTTCAGATAAATCCAATATTTAGTGCATTTGTGTATATTTTGAGTGTCTGATTTTGTTCTTATTCTAATAAATATAACTTAAACAGTATAATAACTTATTCACAAATGTCTTACTTTCCTTGAGTCAAGCAAGTATAACATTCTGGTCAAAAATTATATATAATAAAGGAAATGCATGTTCACTATCTAAGCCGAAAATTTTACTTAGTCCTGTGCAATTCTGCCTTAAACAGGTTTTACTGTATAAATTGTTTTTTCACGCACGAACGGATACATATTATAACGTGAAAATACAAGTGTTTAGTCTTTGTAGCTCAAGTCTCATAATGCTGTATATTTACATCTATATTTATTATTTTTCATAATACTGACTTTCAAGTCATGCCTACCTAACATTGTGCAACTTACACTGATAACATCCATGTGTACTTATGCTACCTGTCTAATAATATAAAACTGATCTTCAGTCTTTCCTGTCTTGGTTGTTTTTTAGTGGACTAGTATTTTGTAACATACAGTCATATTTCAGTTATTGTACATAATGTGTGTATATAGATTATTATTATTATTTAGAAATAAATTATTAAACTTACATTTTTTTAATATTTACCTCTTAAAATTAAGAAATGAACTCGTATAACATTAAAGTTTGAATTATACTCTACAGTTTGATGCCAAATATATTGAGATAAATTCATAAAATTTAATAAAAATTTTAAATGTAAGTCAACAAACATGATGACGTGACCTTTAATCCATGACCTGTTGCAAAAGGGTTAATTGGTATCTGGGATTCCACTTATTTCAACCTCACCCATCATTTTTCTCACCTAGAAGTTTTGTTTCTTCCTTTTCACATATTAGATTTGTTTGGATCATTGCTAACTCTCTGATCTTATAGCCTTCTTGTTCCATTTCTTTGCCTTTAAACTTTGTGTATATATCAATAGAAGTGGCATGCAGATCTTATATGCACATGATAATGATGAATAAAGCTGTTTTTTGTAAGGAGATAAGTATCTATTGGAAATATATTTTCAAATAAAATTTCAACTTAAAAGTGTTTCCATACCTACCCTTGTCTTTTTAACCATCTAGCTGAAAATGAAATTTTGTTTCAATTGAAATGTATATTTTGTGCTTCTGTGTACCAGCAAATACTAATGATATCTTTGAAAGAAATTTTGAACTTTATAGCTGTTCTACAATAACAGAAATTTTGGCCTCACTTGTGTGTGTCAGATACCAAGACATGAATTATCTTTTTTTTTTTTTTTGAGAAAAGAAACTCCATACTTGTTTATTTTGGTTCATTTAACACATCAGTGTGTGTAATTTTAAAAGTGCATTAACATTTGTCTTTTTGTTTTCCATTAATTTTCTTAACCTTCAACTTCATAACAAAGTGTGAGAACTTTGGACAAATGTTTGTCTTGTATTCCTAAAATTCATGGAGGATTGTTTGGCTACAGTCTAAAAGCTCTCAACAAATTACTTTATTGTGATAGGTGTTTCCATTAAATAAATTATTTTAACCTTAGATATTTTAGTGCAGTGAAAAAAAAGTCAACATAATAGTAGTCATAGAACAAAAGGAACTTGTAATACTGTCTTCATTATGTGTTTGATATACACTGTTGGCCAAAATCTTAAGGCCAATGAACATAAAGAAAAAATATGCATTTTGCATTGTTAGATTCAACCACTTATTTGAGTAGAGATATGAAAGATTAAAATAAAAAAAGTAAAAATAAAAATAAACTTTTTTAGCATTTAATAGGAAAAATGTGAACACTATGAAATTAGACTAAATACTAGCTGGTCAAAAGTTTAATACCATACCAAAAAGAAGTCCTAAACAGGGTAGGATATGCATAACAAGAGGTCTCAGTAGTGGGTTGCATGGTCGTCATTGGGAACAACTTCAAACAATCGATAGAAGCATTTGCAGAAGGCTGACTGGAATGTTATTTCAAGCAGTGAAGATGGCTTTACAAGGATCATCCAGAGTTTGAAATTGATGTCCATTTCTCTAGACTTCCCTTGCCATCCATACCCAAACATTTTCAATGGGGGTTCAGTTCAGGCAAACACGCTGGATGGTCCAAAATAATTGCATTATTTACCATGAAAAAGTCCTTTGTCCTGTGGGTATTGTTGATTTTATCATTGTATGGCCTAAAGATCCAGTCATTTCCACACAAGTGAGGGCATTCAGTTAATAAGGATGCTCTCTCCAACATGCCAATGTAGCCAGCTGCTGTTTGATGCCCCTGTATAACTTAAAGCTCCATTGTTTCATCGAAAGAGAAAGCATCCCAGATCATGATGGAACCTCCTCCACTGGGTTGTGTAGAAAATGTCTCAGGTGGGATATCCTTATCATGCCAGTAATGTTGGAAGCCATCTGGACCATCCAGTTTAAATGTTTTCTCATCAGAGAACAAAACCTTCTTTCACTTTTTTATGTCCCATGTTTGGTGCTTCTCATCAAAGTTTAACCGAGCTGGTGAGGAAGGAGACATGACCTTTGAAGATGATTACAGATTTTAAAGCCTTTCTCTCTTAGATGCTGTCTTATTGTTCTTTAGCTGTATTCTGCATCTGTAAGGGTCTTAATCCGGTTCTATGATCAGCTGGTGTCTTGCTGGACAACCTGTCGAATTCTCTTGCTCAATGCCTACAAAATTTTTTTGTGCCAATCACTTGAAATTCTCGTTCTTTATCCCTCAATGTCTTTTACGAAATTTGCAACAGAGTTTCACTTTGCCCAATTTCACCAGCAATGGCACATTGAGAGAGAGCTTGCTTTTGCAGCTCGACAATTCTGCCATGTTCAAACTCTGTCAACTTTTTAGCCTTTGCCATGTTTTTACCCAATGTAACACAGGAGATGTCAGTGGGAGATTTTGACAATGCTAATGCTTGAACACAAATGACTAAATTTCATTACGTGTTTACCTGTTAATGTTTCTTTTCAGTATGGTCTTAAACTTTTGACCATCTAGTATTTAGGCTAATTTCATAGTGTTCACATTTTCCCTATTAAATGCTAAAAAAGTTTTTTTTTTAAAATGGAAAATGTTCCTATTTTTTCAAGAACTTTTTTTCATTCCTGTCACAAAAGCTTGGATATTTGCTGTTATATGATTAAAAACTGTCTTGCGCATTCAACCTACTATCACCTTTGATATATTTACCTGTATCACAATGCTGTCAGAAAACCATTTACACAAGAGCCTATTGCTGGGAGATTTCCAGCTGCATCTGAAATGTAAGACACAAATCCGCTGAGTGTGGTTTTAAGTGTTGTTAGAAAAGTTATTGTAATTCAAGTGTTACTGGGCCCACAGTCAGTGAAATAAATGTAAAAAAATCTTCTTGTTTTTGAAGTTATTTGATTTTAGAATAGACATCATTGTCTTGAATGTTCTCAGTGCAAAGCATTGACTTTGACAAAGATCCTATTTGTTTTCGAAATTTCTTTGCATCCTTGTCTAAATTAAGTAGTTTTGATTTATTTACATTTTCATTGGCTTTTCACTTCAACATCATACTTCAAGTCAGATAAAAATTTCTCTGTAGTTTGACCTATCTTAAAGCCCTATAGTACTTATCCATAGCTGCTGTTTTGTTTTGTTTTTCTACAGAAAAATACTGATGAAACTGCTCCTTTCCTTAAACACTTGTGTATGGTAGAAGTTTCTAAAATTATATCAAAATGTAAGAAAAATTATTATTTTAATTTCAAATCTAAATGGTCCATCGTACCAAACTTTTAAAAAGTTTTATTCATCTCTCTTCTCAGATAGAGATATGTGACTTTCCTTTTCACTTTTACAGAGCTCTATTAATGTGAGAACTCACTTCCTAAACGTGTCTTTATCTTTAGGAAAAGTGTTCCAGTTTGTTCTATTTGAGCCCCCCCCAGTTGCTCAGCGGTATGTCTGCGGACTTACACGCTAAAATCTGGGTTTCGATACCTGTGGAGGGCAGAGCACAGATAGCCCATTGTGTAGCTTTGTGCTTAATTCAAAACAACAACAAAAAATTGTTCTATTTTGCACAAAGGTATACAACAGTGTGTATAACTCATCTGTATTTCATCATTGTTTTTAAAAAAACATCTTTAGCATTCAAGAGATATTGGTAGAAGTTGACAGTAAATTAATTTGCACATTGTTTAGTATTTAAGCACTGTGGTGGCTTTATTTTTGAGTTGAGCAAATAAATGCATGATTTAAGTCATACAATTTGTTTCTGTTTTAGTGTGGAAATAAATAAGAAGACAGTTAGTTACTTTTAATAAAATAAATACATCATTTTATTCAACCTACAGTTTTGCAGATGTTTGGAAGGTATGTTAAAATGTAAGCAAAAATGTATCTCATAATGGCTGGTATGGGTATTAACACTTATTGATAAGCAGAGAAGAACAGTTTGACTTAGGAAGGTTGAAATGTTGTTCTTTGCTTATCAATAGATGTGTTGATATCCATACCAGCTGTTCCAAGATATATTTCTATTTCAAGTGGGTTTCTCATCATGAAGAAAATGTAAATAAATTTTATTTGTAACATGGAACTGTACCACTACTATGATTATTCTTGGAAGATATTATAGCGTAGCTACAGTAATGATAATTTAGTCAACATACTTTTTGCAGTGTACGAGTGAGGGCAAATTGTCTCAGGCTTGGATTTTCTTTTGTGATTTCTTTTGGCTAATTTGTCATGTGGTGACTTAAAAGTCTCCAAAACTCTTACTGGAAGTTAAGAAATTAAGTATTATGTTGTATTTATTTCTTAGTGATGGTTCTCTCTGAGTAGTATATGGTGCAATTGTGATTACAATATTTTTCTGACATGGTATAATTTTGTAGTTTTAAATTTGTATAATATATTTTGCAGTGTGTGTAGAGAAAATGATGAGTTTAAATCAACAATTAAGGACCAGGCTACAAAGTTGAAGAAAATCACTCTTGAAAATCAAGGTTAGTCTAAGATAGTTGGGCTCATTAGTTCATTTTCAAATGTTTCTGAAGAAAATATAATTGTACATTTTCAGTGGCATACTTTTTATTGTGTTAGATTTTATAGACTGTTAATTATGGATAACATTTGTAGTATTTAACTGTGGCTTTAGCTTTTTAATTAATACCCTTATAGTGGATGGACTTTTAGTGGATTTTTTTCTCTTTGTTTTTATATATAATAGCTTCTGACAACAGTGGCTCACCTCAGTTTATAGAGCATTGTAAGACTTATGAACATATTTAATTTTGATGGATTTCTCATTAATGCCCTAGATTTCTTTTATTTGTAATGCAAATATCATAACATTTTGTTGTAATTCTTTCCTGCTCCAGTGTGTTTCATGTTCTCTAGCCTCCTTTCCTTTTCCTGCCATAACATCCATTAATTCAACTCTTACTTGTCAGGTCTCCCATCATCACCTTTGAAGATACTGGTATTGTCAGTAACTACCTCATTAATTCTGGCACAACTGGCTATAGTTGACCCACTTTTCTTATGTGTGGCAGCATTCTGCAGTAGATTACTGGATTCTTCAGCTTTTTACAGATGGCCTGAATTTTAATTTCTTCTCCTTTTTATCCAGTTCTCATTTCTTTTCATTTTACTCCGGATCCTCTTTATTACCAGCATCTTTCAGACGCAGTTTTGAATTTGCTGCAGAAGGATGCTGTTGAACAGGTGTTTCATCATTTTCTGTGGTTTTATTTCCATTTGTTTTTCATTACCAAGAAATCTTTGGATTGGCATCTTGTTATCAGTCTATTGAGCATCAGCTACTTCATGGAGTTTTTATCAACCTCTAATAGTTTTTCACTTCAGATGTTTTGATGATCATGATCAACATCTTGGATGCTAATCTGCATATCTAATTCTTTAGTGTCCAGATATTATCTCTTGTTTGTTCATAAGGATCAGGTATTTCAATCTTACCTTCTCCCTTTTGGAAACATTTTCTGTCATGTGCTAGTGCCTTTGTTTCCAATATTCAAGACTTTAGACTGCAATTTAACAATTACATATATGATTAGATTTTTTTGCTTCTTCCCACCAGGACTCTGAGTAACACTTCAGAAGGCAGCACATTTGGTATGGCTTGTCAAGCAGAAGTCACATCTCACCTCCACTCAATATCTTATCTATTTGAGGGTGTTTTTTAACACTTACCTCAGCAGGCCTTAGCTTTTTATTTATTTGTGGGATATAGAGCACTTGGTTTTCAATACTAGGACTTCTATATCTTCCACTATGTATAAGGTTATGTGGAAGCCCTCATTGTTTGGAGTATCCAGACATGGTTTGTAATCAGATAATGTTACACAAACAAAAGAATCTTGTTTGTGGTCCTTTGAACTCTGCCATCCACCTTTCTTGTTGACTTTCAGACCTCAGTGATCATTTTCTTATCATATTGAGGAAGAGTGGCTGTGATTAGTGCCACCTGACCTGCATGCCACAGTGAAAGCTGGATCAGACCTACTGGTCCTCTTTCACTGCTCTCTTGGATCTTGATCCTTCTGCTGTCTGTAGACCATGTGGCAGCAGTAACTGACTGTATTGTCCAAGCAGCTGCTCAATCTATTCCTAAAACATTGATATTTTTTCCACTGAATTCTCATTCATGGTGGAATCCTGCCTGCCACATGGCACAGAAGGCTCAAAAATGGGCCTGGAATACCTTTCATACATATCTCACACTTTTAAACTGTGCCCCCCAATAGTACAGCAGTATGTCTCCAGATTTACAATGCTAAAATCAGGGGTTAGATTCCCCTCGGTGGTCTGAGCAGATAGTCAATTGTGGCTTTGTTATAAGAAACACAAACTTTTAAACTGCATCACTTTCCTGTGGGCCCATTCACATGCTAGACAGGTAAGACATCAAAGTCATAAGGAATCTTAGATTAAGTTTATAACTACCATCTCTTCTACCACCAGTTTCAAAGTCATATGGAACAAGATTTAGAAGGTCAGTGGACAGTATACTTTCACTTGTATCGATCTTGCTCTCCTGTGGCCAGGAAG
This sequence comes from Carcinoscorpius rotundicauda, assembly GCA_011833715.1. Classification (NCBI taxonomy): domain Eukaryota; kingdom Metazoa; phylum Arthropoda; class Merostomata; order Xiphosura; family Limulidae; genus Carcinoscorpius; species Carcinoscorpius rotundicauda. The sequence goes on along the minus strand of CM022394.1, from coordinate 109,346,925 downwards.
TATACTTTCACTCCTATCGATCTTGCTCTTCTGTGACCAGGAAGTTGCTTGTGCCCAGAGCATCACTGATACTTTTGACAAAAGCTTTTTCCATGCATCTAGCACTTCTACCTCATCCTCTAGGACTTGGGCAGAGTAATCACCTCTTTCATATCGAGGTGATCCTCTCTATGAGTATAGTCTTCCCTTTACACTGGTGGAACTCAAGTTTGCTCTTCATTGGTCTGGCAGTACATCAGTCAGACCTGATAATATTCATTACGAGATGCTGCACCATCTCTGTCTTCTTTCTATTCTATTGGTTGTTTTTACCAGACCTGGCAGATGCTATATCCTCCATTTATCTAAGCCTGGGGAGAATCCCAAGATTCTTTCAGATTACCTGTCGATTGCTTTTACAAGCTGTCTTTGTAAGATCTTAGAGAGGATGGTTAATGCCCTCATAGACCCAGTGGTCCATGGGGAAAATTCTTGAGGCTTATATTTGACTGAAAACTGACATTTATTCACACATCAAGCAGCTACATGTCAAGTGTACATAGGCACTGAACATCCTCCATGTCCTCTATTCTGTCTCTTGGAGAGCATATCGGTCTTCTTTGCTAAAAATATATTGTGCCCTCATTTGATTGAAACTAGACTATGGGTCTATGGTGTGAGAAGGCTATTGTGTGAAAAGAGAAGTGTATCTGTGAAAAATACATTTCTAATGTTTAAAATTCTTAGTCTTAGACTTTGATGCATACCACAGTGAAAAGTTTTCTTTGTCTGGACCTCAGTAATAGCAGTTTTTTGCTTTTTCTCTTCTATAGCTTTCTCTTCATTTAACTAGTTTTTCTCCAATACCCAGCTGTGTTATTTTCTTACCTAATATTCTGTGTATGTATTATAAAAGGCCTTTACAAATCTAAATATATCAAATACACATGCTTTCCACCATCCAGGTGATAAGTAGCATTGTAAAATAAAGTTAATAAATTATCAAGAGAAAATTTCCATTTAGTTAATCCATGTTAATTGCCTTATATGAATTTTCATTAGATTTATTTTGCACTGATTCTTTTATTAGACATGAATATTTCTCATCACAGATGTAAGACAAACTCATACTGGTTTATAATTTACGTAGTAACTCTTATGACTAGCACTAGCAATTTTCCAATCATTGGTCATGTGTCCACTGCCTGTTTACCTCCCAAAAATTAAAGAGATAAGCTTGCATATTTGATCTCTGACCTCCTTTAACAACCTGAGAAAAACTTTTATCTATTCATGGTAGTTTGTCCATTTCAAATATTCACCTATAATCAAGGTTGTGTACATAGAATTTTCAAGGTCAATAATGCTTTTAATATCCTGTCATATAAAATCAGAAGAAGAAATTATATACTCAATCATCTCATAGTCTTAAACAAAGTCTTCCCATCTAATGAGCACCCTGATGTTTATTGTATTAACTATAAATATGTGAATCTAAATATCCAGTATAGTTTTGGTTTTAAATATGCCTATTAACTGCATTTAAGATATGTAATCTTGGTGCATAATAACGTGGAAAATATTTTCTGTTGTATTTGCTTAGTGCTCTTTTCAAAATTTTTTTAATTGATTTTTGTTAAAGTATGAACACAAAGAAATTAAACATTTTCAGTATTACTTATTTTCTAACTAGGATTTGAGATTTTTTTTCAAATTGATTTCAAAACAAATTTTAAAATGGAGAAAAAACACCACTTTTCAGATCAAATTAAAAAAAATAATCAAGTGTTAAAAAAAGTGAAAAACATTTGAAAGAAAAATATTTTTGTAACATTTAACTGAACTTAATAGAACCTTTATTTAAGTGTTATTAACTAATATTTTGTAAATCAGTTTAAAAACTGGCAACATAATTGTTATAAAAACAAATCTCCAAGTGACAAATCAAACTCAGTGAAGTCAGTTTTAAGTTATAATTAGCCATTTTAATTTTTTCTGGTGAGCTGTTATAAACTTTGAACAAGATCTAGTGCAAATTTATATTAACACTCATAATAATTGTGTTCAATGTGCTGGAGCTCTGTGCATGCATCCAAAAATTTGAAAATACAGTGTTGACATATTTTTAAATTACTTAAGAATATAAGGACTGTTTATTTTTTAATAAACTCTGGAAGAAAGAAATCATTGGTATAATTTGTTGAAGGGCACATGAAAGACCAGAAATCTTTGTTAGTGTATGGTTTAGGGCATTATTTTCTAGACTTAAAATATTGCTGCCTTCTTAACTCAGCAAAGTTTCCATTGCATCCCCTTTATATTAAAATATCTTTCAGAAATGATGATAGCAAAATCAACATTTTTTTTTTACCAGTTTTAATAATTTTTATAAAATGAAATGATGGTGAGTGGTGAGTAAGCATGAGAGCAAATACAAAGCTTTGAGAGCAGAAATGGTAGTTTTGTTTGGTTGTCATGGTCTTCATCTTTTTTGTTTATTTTGTCTTTATTTTTGGGCTCTGTTGCCAAAAGACCGTGTTCCCCACCATGGAGGATACACACACCACAGTGAAAACACTCATTTAGGATAACCTTATTTTGATAGTTGTCATATTCATACTGAAAAGTCATGTAGTACAGTTAATTATGTTTCCATGATGAGAGTGTTATCTCACTAAAGTGGTAAGACTTCATTGATTTTAAGCAAACAAACAATATTTAAGTGCTTAAATTCAAGTTTTATTGCATGGCATTTTGCAACTGTTATTCATTTTTAAGCTACAGTTCTCTAGACATGTTTGATATAGAAACTGTATAGATGATAATAAAAGACTATTTGCTCTAAAAAAAAGTACATTGATAAATCTCTCGTGTTAACTTCTTAAAAATAATAAACTATACTTTAAACATTGACCAATTTTTATTTTTTCACATATATGACAAAGTAAATTTTGTTTTGAACTTATTATTTGGAAATTTCCTGACTGTTTGTATGTAATCATTTTCAATTTTAGGTTTGAAACGAGAATGTGATGAAATGTTGGCAATGCTTGATGTCAGAGAAAGAAATTATTATAAACGTTCTCTGTCCATATCTTCTGATGACAGTTTATCTGAAGCATCATCATTTCAAGTAGGACACTTTTCATGAATCATTAATTTCCATGATCATTTAAAATAACTTTCTAAAGGAAATTTTATATTTTTAAACTTAGCAAATCTGGTTTGAATAAATTTCATGCCAAAAAATTATTTAATTTTGTGATGTATGGCTGTAATGCTTGGAAAACGTTTTTTATTTGTCCAATTATTTTATTATGAACAGGTACTGTAGGTTCCAACAAGTATTTTTAAAGGAGTTTTACAAATTTCATTAATAAGCTGCTTAGATGTTCCAGTGTCTGACACCCTAGTGTGGATTCCTGTAAGTGGTGAGGGGACCTTCAACAGAAGGTTCTGTTCTTTGTTTACCTTCTCTGCAATTTAAACATCCACACACTTTTTTGCAATGCATGGTGACCCATGAAGTGGGGAGGAGATGATCCTGGTTGTTGAAGGGCCCAACCCTAACACACCACTTTGGCCTTGAATTCCTGAAGATGGATGGCTTTGGGATGAACCCCCAGTGTCAGTTGGCTGGTCCACTTGAACTAGGTTCAACAATGTACCAAGTGTTGGATGTTCTCAGCAGGTGTTGTGGACATTGTATTTGAGGCTGGTGTTTGGGTATAGTGCTCATGAAATTCTGGCATTGCTGCAGTTTGCTTGTTTGACATTGTTGTGTGTTTTGTCGTATGACTCCATGATGGGTGAGGTCAATGGGCACCGAAATATTGTTTTTTATTATGGATCCTCCAAATCAAAACTTAAATAAAATAGTGAAAAAAACAGTCCATAGGTAAACAACCATGTCTTGAAGATTCTGAGCAGCTATCTTCAACATCTGTAACACCTGTACCTTATTTTCTTATGCTACATTCTCTTTCAGACAAATCTTAGGGCAGATGTCTCCCTTTTTTATTGAGAGGGAACTAGAGGGACGTGCTGGCTCTCCAAAGTCAGTAAATAATGGTGACATATTGACAGAAACATCCACATCTCAACACAGTGAACTCTTCTTCCATTCAAAGGCAATTGAGGATATACCTATTGAAGTTATGCCTCATGCTACTTTGAATTCATAAGGAGTTATTGTTGAGCAGGATTTGAAGAACATCCTCGAGTCAGAGATTTTTACTGGTTTCTCCACCCAAAGAGTTTCTGCAGAGAGGTGTATCTCCACTTGCAAAGATGGATTTATGATGCCAATCAATGTCTTTATTCTGACATTTTCATCCCCAGGTCCACCCACCACCATCAAGACTGTTTATTTCAATCTCAAGGTTTAGTCATACATTCCAAACCCTCTCAGATGTTTCAAGTGTCAGTGATTTGGTCACTCAGAGACATCATGCTGTGGTGGCAAGGGCCATGATGCCTGTGAATGTGAAATGGACCTTCATTGTGTCAATTGCAATGGCTCTCACCCCTCCTACTTTTGTTCTTGCACTAAATGGTTGGAAGAGAAAGAGGTGCAGCATTTGAAAACAATATAAAACATTACTTACCCTGAGACTCGAAAGTGGCTGTCCACCACTTCATCTTAGACGTATGTTGCTGCACTTCATTCCTCTACTACAGTGGGAGTGCAGACGGATCTCTCTGTGCCTCCAAAAGTATCATTCTCAAAGCAAATGAAAAGTTTTTTTACCTCCATGATTAAAAAAGTTGGTAAATTAATGTCAACACCCATCTCTGTCCCTAACGTACATTCCAGCAAACCCCAAGATCCACTTTCTTTGGTTCTGGGTATGGGCATTTCCATGATTACATTTTCTTCTCCCACTCCAAGATAAAAAGCGATAATTTGTTCATGTCCTCAATTGCTGGAACCCTCTTCCAACAGCAAAGACCTGCTTGATCAACCAAGGGCAGGATCCATGAATGTTGACAGACCTCCCTTGAATAAAGACAATAAATAAGAAAAACGTAGTTGTAAATAGAAGGATTCTCCACCCAGTTCGCTTGCACATAAATAAAAATAGCCATCTTGATACAATGGAACTCTTAAAGTTTACATTGTAATCTGTATGACATCAAAGCATTGATTGCTTCTTACCATCCTGTATGTCTTCCCTTACAGGAAGCATTTCTTAAACCTGCTGATACAGTCACCTTTTGGTGGTTTTCTTTGTTCAGAAATGACAGACTGGGTGATGGACAACTGCATGGAGGGATGGCAGTGCTGGTTGATCAGCATGTGCCCACCCTGTCTTTACCACTTGACACACCCTTGGAGGCCTAGCCATAAATGTTTCCTTTGGTTGTACCATCACTGTTTATTCTCTCTCTCTGATGCCTTGGAGAGACCTATGGTCAATCAGACCTTGATGCTCTCATTGAACAGTTTCTCGTCTCCCTTTGTAATCCTGGGGGACTTTAATGGACATCATCCCTCCTGGGGAAATGCTGATATTGATTGGCAAGGTTGCTCCATGGAGCATATTCTCTCTGATCATAACCTTTCTCTTTTCAATAGTAGTTTTTATACTTATTTTGATGCACCTAGTCTGTCCTTTACTGTTACTGATCTCTCAGTTTGCTCCCCTTTACTATGATTCCATTTTTCATGGAGGGTTGACAATAATCTATGAGACAGTGATAATTTTCCTAAGTGGAAGCTGGATCAAGCAAACTGGTCCTATTTTACTGCTCTCACAGAATTTGATCCTACCATTGTCTGTCAGCCATCAGTAGATGACTGTGTGGCAGCAGTAACTGTCTGTATTATACAGGCAGGCTGCTGCTCAGTGTATTCCTTGAACACTGACATGTTTTCCACAATATCCTCATCCAGGGTGGTATCCTACCTGTCATGTGGGCTTGGTGTACTTTTTGTAGGTATCCCACACTCTTGAATCACATCGCTTTTCAGCAGGCCTGTGTACATGCTCGGTAGGTAAGATATCAAAGCCAGGACTCTTGGATTGAGTTCACAACCAACATATATTCTACCATCAGCTCCAAAGTCATATGGGACAAGATGTTTGCATGCACTTTTGCCACCAGTGGGATATTCACCCTGTTCCTGAACTCTGTATCAGTGAAGTTTAGCTGCCTGTGGTTCCTGAGACAAAGTTCTTGGGTCTTATCCTTGACCATAAGCTGACTTTTGTACCACACATCAAGCAATTAATGGTCAAATGTAAAAGAGCAATGAACATCCTTTGTGTTATCTCTTCCACTATTTGGGGAGCAGATCATTGTTCTGTGCCAAAGATATATCATACAGTTATTTGATTGAAACCTGACTATAAATTACTGGTATATGATTCTCCCAGGTCCTCAGCTTTTAAGATGCTGGACCCCATTCAACATCAAGGACTTTGGCTCTGCACCAGGGTTTTCCCCACTTCCTCAGTTCAGAGCTTATACACAGAGCCTCATGAACCTTCTTTGCACCTCTGCTGTTTGCAACTATCTTTACTATATGCTTTGAAACTTTGTTTCTTACCAAAGCCTCCCACCTGGAGTTGTGTTTTCCTTCCTCGGTGTTCTATACTATTTCAGAACAATCGATCTGCCATTGCTCCTTTCGGCCTTTGTATCCATGCACAGTTTAATGAATTGGGTCTGTCCTCAGAAAACATTGATGTATTCACTGGTCAGCCCATCCCACCATGGCTTATTACAGTTCCCAAATATGACCTATCTTTAAGTCATCTGAGAAAAGCAAACACTCTCAATTGGAAACACCATGTGTTATTTGTTGAACATCTTTTGAACTATCCTTCCATTCCTATTTATACAGATGCTTCAAAATTAGGCAACTATATGGGCTCTGGCATGGTTTGTTGTGGTTTGGTTATTGTGTACAGAATTCCCATATAGCTTCTGTGTTTACTGTTGAACTGTAGCCATTTCTCTTGCCCTGGATTACATGAAAGCTAAGTAGTACTGAAACTGCACTATGTATAGTGACTTGCTTAGTTCTCTACTGGCCCTAGAATCACTTGTTCACACCCTGTTCAAACTAATTCTCAGAACTCACTGGTCCATTTCTCTTTAACATCTACTTCTATCTAGTTTTCCTGTATACCAGGCACACTGGTATTCGTGGTGAATGAGCTTGCCAACGTTGTAGCTAAATCTTTTTGCTTTGGCACTATCACTGCTGTGCCTGTTCCATACATGGACTATAGTCCATTATTTAAAGCTAAGCTCCGTGCCAGTTCACAGTCAACTTGGAATGAGCAAGGTGAAAACAAGCTATTCCAAATAAAACCATCTATTGGATTTTGGCTTTCTTGCTTCCATAAGCAGAGATTTCAATTATTTCAAATGACTAAGCCCTTTATCATTTGCAGCTACTAGGCCTGACCAATGTGTCTAAGCTGTTTATTATTATAACTATTATTATTTATTACTGCAAGAGATTGCTCATTTATGAATGTGTTTTGTGTATTTAATAAATACATTTTAGAAAATTCTTTTGAAATCCTTTTTCATATTCTGAATTCTTACTCATAATTGTCGTTATCTGCATCATTTTTGTCTTTGCCTCAGTTGGTAAGATGCCGATTTTGTATGTCTGGAACAATTGTTTATCCCACTATGTGCCACAGAAAAATCAATGTGACAAACTGTACAAAACACATGACTGTCACTGATTTTTGATGCAATGACTGGATATTTTGCACGATACTCTTTCCTAAGTTTTTTATTCACAGTTTTAGTCTTTTTATATTTGCCAGAAACAAGACAATCTGGTGAATGAGACCTTTTTTTTTCCAACTTATGAATGATCGCATTGGTGTTTCCATGACGCTTAGAAAACGAAAAATACCCTTCTACGTGAGCACTGATTGGCTGACAAGCACTGATGACATAACTGTGGATTCCCCCACGTACCCAGTATGGAGAAGCACCGCACTCAAACTATTGGTAAACATCGGAGATACAAATATTTTTTTATCATTTCAAACACAAACATAATTATTGCAAGTAGCTATTTGGACCTTATCTTTTATTTATCATCAAAATTTATTTGTATCTCAGAAGAAATTTTCTTTTCACCTCTTTCAAGTCGTGAGGGAACAATTTATCACTTTATTGTATAGGCCTATATAATATATAATAATTTGGAATATGCAACAAGTTTTAATATTTGTCTGTATGAGCGTATAGTCGTAATGTATACATCAAAATCATAATGATAACGCTCAAATTGTAATGGTTTGGCTTCTCTGCATACAGATTAGAAAGAGGAAATTCTAATTGGACTATGCATTGGCCACAGTTTTTTGACTCATCGTTTTCTCTTATCTGGGACTGATGCACCAGTGTGTTGTCTCTGTAACACTCAAGTCCCAATAAGCCATATTTTACTGTCTTGCTGTCTTTATGGCTCTCAATGAAGGCACCATTTTAAACATGTTCTGTCCCAAGGTTTATCCATAATGTTAGGCAGTGTTATTAGCAGTGATGACATTGTCCACCTAAGAAATGTGGACTATTAATCTTTTTAATGCTATTTAAGTTTTTTAATTTACCCACTAGACTTTTTTTTAATGTGATTCCCTCTTGAGAACTGGTGCATTTAGTCTAGTTGCTTTGCACCATAAAACACCAATTCCTTTTAAGAATCAAAGTACATCTAGTTTGATTTGAAATTAGAAAATGGCTGTGATGTCAAATGACTCAAAAGTAGGACTGGAAAGGCCAACTGAAGGTGACTAATGCTGTTGTTTGAACTACTCATTTGTCTTCCTGGCAAGTTAAGCTAGAGAAAGTTCTTTACAACTTGTATTACTGTAGTTTTTCTCTTACCTCTGTAGACTACATGTAAAAATTGGATTTATTACTGTTTATGCTTTTAATTCAAAAATTCATTTTTGTTTTGTTTTACCTTAATTTCCTTTTATTAATTTTAACTTTTAACCAGATGTTTTTTGCAGATAGCTTAGTTGCTTTGCACCATAAAACAACAAACCAACCAACCATCCAATGTCTGAAGAAGGTAAAAAATCCTTTTAGGATTTCTATTTCAAATCAACATAGGTTGGCATAGTTTTCAATTATACTTCTACTTGCTCTAATTCTTTTATAGAATCTATCACTTTTTTTTATATTATGGTGCTCAGTGCCTTTCTTCAAATCAAACAAGCTAAAGTACTGATAAAATCCAGACCATGCTTAGTATTAATAACTATCCCTGGAAGGTATAAAGGAACAAATAAGGTTCTGTGAATTCAAGAAAAGTTGATGTAGTTAACCATAGTGAAACAACAACACAGTAAATGGAACAAATTGTCAGAAGTCTTGTGTCAGAAAGACCAGTTGTAACACATTTGTGCATTCCTTTCTGTCTCACTTTCTCTTGTAACTTGGCCACCTGTTGCATATTGCTCAACCTGACACTAAATATCAACTCCTCCCTGTTGTATTAATATAATCAATTTCAGAGTTTGTCTTTTCATTTCATATTTATTATTATTTTAAAGATACAATGTTTATATTTACATTTAAACATTTCTCTCTTAACAATCTCATTTGTTAAACGTGTATGCCTCACTTTTTATTGTACATTCCATTATGTTGTTACTGTTTGAATATGTTCTAAACATCTCATTGAATATGAAAACTCCCTCAATGGAAATGTTGTTTTTGTAGTTGAAACTTGAAACTAAGTCATGAAATTTATACTGTTATATAATGTGTGTGCATAATCTTGTTTATATATTTTATGCTGCAATGTAAATGTAACTATACTCTGATCTCTGACAGGATCTGCCCCTCGGAGTGGATTCCGGTACGTGGTGAGGGGACCTCCCAGGGAAGGTTCTGTTCTGTCTGGTTACCTTCTCTGGTATCTAAACATCCACCCACGTGTTTGCCGTGCGTGGCGACCCGTGAAGGGGAGGAGAGGATCCTGGTGGTTGAGGGGTCCAACCCTAACACACCACTTTGGCCTCGAATTCCTGTAGACGGGCAGCCCTTGGGTGGCCCCCTTTTGGGTCAATCGGCTGGTCCACCTGGGCTAGAGCCAACCAAGTACCAGTGTTGGAAGTTCTCAACGGGTGTTGTGGACATTGTGCCTGATGCTGGTGTTTGGGTATAGTGCTCACGAAACCCTGGCGTTGCTGCATTGTCCTTGCATGACTTTGTAGTGCGTCCCCTTGTAGGGCTCCATGGTGGGTGGGGTCAGTGAGTACCGAAACTTTTCTCTTTCCTATGGATCCTTCAAAAAATTTAAATAAAATTGTAAAAAAACAGTCAATGGGTAAGCGACCACGTCTTGAATACTCAGAACAGCAATCTCCAACATCAGTAACACACGTACCTCATTTTCTGATATTGCGTTCTCTTTCAAAAAAACCTTTAGGGCAAATGTCTCCTTTTTTTATTCAAAAGGGGCTAGAGGGACTTGCTGGCTCTCCAAAGTCAGTAAAGAAGCTTCGATCTGGTGACATACTGGTTGAAACATCCACATCCCAACACAGTGAACTCCTCTTGAAATCAAAGGTAATTGGCAATATACCTATTGAGGTTACACCCCATGCTACTTTGAATACTTCACGAGGAGTTATTGTTGAAAGGGATTTGAAGAATGTTCCTGAATCGGAGATTCTCGCCGGTCTTTCCACTCAAGGAGTTTCTGCAGTGAGGCGCATCTCCACTCGCAAAGATGGAGTTACACTGCCAACAAATACCCTTGTTTTAACATTCACTTCACCACGAGCACCCGCCACCATCAAAGCAGGTTATCTCATTTGCAGGGTTCGGCCATACATTCCAAACCCTCTTCGATGTTTTCAATGTCAGAGATTCGGCCAATCAAAGACATCTTGTCGTGGTTCCCTGACATGTGCTCGTTGTGGAGGCAAGGACCACGATGCCTATGATTGTGACATAAACCCACATTGCGTCAACTGCAATGGTTCTCACCCCTCTTACTTTCATTCTTGTCCAAAATGGTTGGAGGAAAAAGAGGTGCAGCGTTTGAAAACGACACATAACATTAGTTATCCTGAGGCTCGGAAATTGATGTCCACAATCCCATCTCGGACATATGCTGCTGCACTCCATTCCACAACTACAGTGGAAGTGCAGACAGATCTCTCTGTGCCTCCAAAAGAATCATTTTCAAAACAAATGAAAAGCCTTTTGACCTCCGTGGTTAAAACAGTAGATGAATCGACTTCCACACCCATCTCTGTTCCTCCCATAACTTCCAACAAACCTCAAGATCCATGTCCTTCTGTTTCAAATACAGGCATTTCTTCTGATATATCATTTTCTCCCACCACAATAAACAAAACAATTATTCGTCCGCGTCCTCAGTCACTTGATTCCTCTTCCAATAACAAAAACCTGCCCACTCGACCCAGAGCAGGATCCATGGAGGTTGATAGACCTCCTCCGAAGAAAGACAGTAAAGACAATAGACGAGGTCGTAAACCGAAGGGTTCTCCAACCACTTCACCTGCCCATCCTTAAAAATGGCCACCTTGATACAATGGAACTGTCGAGGTTTACGTTCTAATCTGGATGATATCAAAACGCTGATTGCTTCCTACCATCCTGTTTGTCTTTCTCTACAAGAAACATTTCTCAAATCTACTGATACAGTCTCCATTTGGCAGTTTTCTATGTACAGAAATGACAAGTTGTGTGATGGTCGAGTACATGGAGGGGTGGCACTTTTGGTTGATCAACATGTGCCCACCCTGTCTTTGTCACTCAATACACCCTTGGAGGCCGTAGCCATCCGTATTTCCTTGGGTCGTACCATCACTGTTTGTTCTCTGTACCTGTCCCCTGGAGAGACATATGATCAATCAGACCTGGATGCTCTCGTTGAACAGTTGCCATCTCCATTTCTAATCCTGGGGGATTTTAATGGACACCATCCCCTCTGGGGAAGTGCTGTTATTGATGGGAGGGGTCGATCTGTAGAGCAGATGCTCTCTGATCACGATCTTTCTCTTTTCAATACTGGTTCTTCCACTTACTTTCATGCACCAAGTCGGTCATTCACTGCCATTGATCTCTCAGTTTGCTCCCCTTCATTATTCTCCCATTTTTCATGGAGGGTTGACAGTAATCCACTAGGCAGTGATCATTTTCCGATCATTTTGAGAGAGACTGGCCGTGGTCGATGCCACCCTACCCGCGTGTCCCGGTGGAAGCTGGATCAGGCAGACTGGTCCACTTTCACTGCTCTCGCAGAACTTGATCCTGTCATCGTAAATCAGCCATCAATAGACAACTGTGTTGCAGCGGTAACTGATTGTATTATACATGCAGCTGCTCAGTGTATTCCTAAAACCTCGACACGTTTCCCACGATATCCTCGTCCATGGTGGAATTCTGCTTGCAACTTAGCACGGAAGGCTTAAAAACGGGCCTGGGACACTTTTTGCAGATATCCCACACTTTCAAATCGGGTTGCTTTCCAGCGGGCCCGAGCACATGCTAGGTGGGTAAGACGTCAAAGCCAGAAGGAATCTTGGATTAAGTTCACAACCAGCATATCTTCTACCACCAGTTCCAAGATCGTATGGGACAAGATTTGAAAGGTTAATGGGCACTACACTTCTGTTCCCCTCTCGATCTTACTCTCTGATGGTCAGGAGGTGACTGATGTCCGAAACATCGCTAACACTCTAGGTGAAAGCTTTTGCCGGGTATCTAGCACTTCTGCTTGTTCCTCCACCTTCCTGGCCATCAAGACTCGGGCAGAGCGATCACCTCTTTCCTTTCAAACTGACTGTTTCTTTGACTATAATAGTCCCTTTACCCTGGTGGAACTAAAAATGTCCCTTCATCGGTCTGCCAGTACATCTGTTGGACCTGATGATATTCATTATGACATGCTACACCATCTCTCTCCTGATTCTCTTGATGTCCTTCTGACTATCTTCAACCGGATTTGGAAGGAGAATGTTTTTCCTGATGCCTGGCGCCAGGCTATTATTTTACCTTTCTCTAAGCCAGGGAAAGATCCGAAGATTCCTTCAAACTATCGTCCAATTGCTCTGACGAGCTGTCTCTGTAAGACCTTAGGATGGTTAATGCTCGTCTTGTTTGGTTCCTTGAATCAAACAACCTCCTCTCACCCACCCAGTGTGGGTTCCGTCGACAGCACTCCACCATAGACCACTTAATTCGTCTTGAAACATCTATCAGAGAGGCCTTTCTCAACCGCCAACACCTTGTATCGATATTCTTTGACATAGAGAAGGCTTACGACACAACATGGAGGTATGGCGTTTTGCGAGACCTCCATACATATGGGTTACGTGGCCATCTACCCATGTTTATTAAAAATTTTTTAATGGACAGGAGACTCCAAGTTCGTGTAGGTTCGGCACTTTCACGTTCTTTTGTACAGGAACTTGGAGTCCCTCAAGGCTGTATATTGAATGTCACACTTTTCAGTATAAAGATAAGTGCCATCACTGAACAACTCCTTCTCACCGTTATGAATGGGCTATATGTTGACGACTTTCACATCTCATGTCAGTCATCAAACATGAGATATATTGAGCAGCAACTACAAACTGCCCTCAATCGTGTACAGAAGTGGACTCTTGCGAATGGCTTTAATTTCTCTCTTTCCAAAACTGTATGCATGCACTTTTGCCGCCGACGAGGTATTCACCCTGATCCTGAACTTCATATCGGTGAAGTTTTGCTGCCAGTGGTCCCAGGGACAAAGTTCTTGGGGCTTATCTTTGATCGTAAATTGACCTTTATACCACACTTAAAGCAGCTTCGGGTCAAATGCACAAGAACACTGAACATCCTTCGTGTCCTCTCTTCTACCAGTTGGGGGGCAGATCGCCGTTCAATGTTAAAGATATATCGTGCTCTTATTAGATCTAAACTTGACTATGGATCAATGGTCTATGGCTCTGCCAGACCCTCGGCCTTAAAGATACTGGACCCCATTCATCACCAAGGTCTTCGACTCTGCACCGGAGCTTTCCGTACCTCTCCAGTTCAAAGCATATACATTGAATCTCATGAACCTCCTCTACACCTTCGCCGTTTGCAACTGTCTTTACAATATACTTCGAAACTTCGTTCCTTACCAAAGCATCCCACCTGGGAATGTGTTTTCCTTCCTCGGTGGGCAGTACTTTTTCAGAACAGACGATCTGTCATTGCTCCGTTTGGCCTTCGCATCCGGGCGCAATTGGATGAATTGGGTCTGTCCTTGGATAATATTGCAGATTCCACATGTCGACGCATCCCACCATGGCTTATTACAGCCCCCAAGTGTGACCTTTCTTTCAATCACCTAAAAAAGGCGGATACTCCAGACTGGAAGTACCGTCTTTTATTCAATGAATATCTTTCAAACAATCATTCAGTTCCCATTTATACAGATGGTTCCAAATCAGGAAATTCAGTGGGCTCTACTATGGTTTGCTGTGGGTCAGTAGTTGCACACAGAATCCCCTCTACAGCTTCTGTGTTCACTGCTGAACTGTATGCAATATCTCTTGCCCTTGATCATATTGCAGCTGAGCAGTACTCCAACTGCACTATTTATACTGACTCGCTTAGTTTTATTCTTGCCTTGGAATCACTTCACATTAGCTCACATCCTATTCTAGCAGATATTCGAAATCGACTGGCCCATTTCTCATTAGCAGCTACTTCAGTTCAGTTTTTCTGGATACCAGGTCATGTTGGTATTCATGGGAACGAGCTTGCAGACATGGCAGCTAAATATGCATGCCTCAGCTCCATCACCCCTATGCCTATTCCGTACATGGACTATGGTGTTGTCTTCAAAGCTCGGCTCCGTGCCAGTTGGCAGTCCACTTGGAGTGAACAACGCGACAATAAACTTTTTCAAATTAAACCCAAAATTGGAGTTTGGCCATCTAGCTTCCGTAAAGTTCGGAGGGAAGAAGTTGTTCTCACTAGGCTACGCATTGGTCACAGTTTTTTAACTCATCATTTTCTTTTATCTGGAACTGATGCACCAATGTGTAGTTTGTGTAACACTCAAATCACTATCAGCCATGTTTTACTTTCTTGCCATCGTTACAATCCTCAACGACGGCAATACTTTAAACATATTTTTTCCCAGCGTCAATCTGTAACATTGGACAGAGTTATTGGTGATGGTGACTATGTTCACCTTAATAACGTTTTTAATTTTTTAATGGCCATTAATCTTTTTAATCTTATTTAAGTGTGGTATATTTATTTATTACACCTTTTTAATTGTGGCTCCTTTTTAAAGTTTTATTCTCTCTCATTCAATGTGACATTAAACAATGGCCAGAACATTAAATAACTCGACACCAGGACTGGAAAGGCCAACTTCAGGTGACTAACGCTTCTGTTTGAACTACTCGTTAGTCTTCCTGGCGAGTTACTGTTAGACTTTCGCTGCATATCATTTCGTACTTTTACAACCTTTTTGTACTGGCCATATAGACTCATAACCCAGAACCAGGACGGAAAGACCAACTTCAGGTGGCTGACGGTGGTTTATATACTACCTGTTAGTCTTCCTGGCGGGTTATGATCATTCCCATTCTGCTACAGGTTGTCCTTTACAACTTTGTTGACTGGATGTCGTCATTGGTTTTTGCACCATTTCCTGTTTTACTTGCCATTTTGTTTTTATCTTCAAGTACCTTTACACATTTTACTCCATTTACTTGACTTTTATCTTTTTACTGGACATTTGGCTACTCTTTATTATGATTTTGCTGAGTGTCTTTTTAAACTTTTATTCCATTACATTTTGATACTAGTTGCTATGACACATAACCCAGAACCAGGACTGGAAAGACCAACTTCAGGTGACTGACGGTGGGTCTTGTACCTGCCTGTTAGTCTTCTTGGCAGGTTATGATTATACCTTTTTGATAGAATACCTACCTTACAACTTTTTACACTTTGCCTTCTATCTTAACCTTGTAGACTAGGTGTCAACACTGGTTTTATACCTTTTTTTGTTTTACCTTCATTTCCATTTATGTCTTTTACTACATTTTTACCGGTTGTTTGGTGCAGATAGCCTTGTTGCTTGGTGCCATAAAACACTAAATCAATCAATCAATCAACTGACAGGATCTGTATAATTTTAGTTATTGCTACTGTTTTTACATGTAAATGTTCCTTGGTTACTTGGTTTATAGACTTATGCTAAAATGTATGGTTAGTTTCCTCACATTGGAAAGAGTGCATGTATCTTAGTGTGAGCTTTGCTCTGAAACAACACCACCACCACCAAATAAAACATAATATAGTTAGTGAAGAAAACATTATAGTTTTTAATGTGTGTTAAAATTGTTAGTTTAAAGCTTATTTTATCTGAACTTGCTAGTGTGTTTTTTTTGGAAATTATGCATACATACACAGATAAATAACTTACACAATTTATTGAAAACTTGTGTTATTAATTCAGTATTTAAAGCAACCTGTTAATTTTTTTTCCCCAAATCAATAAAAAAAAGTGTACTTATTCTAAATAGTCTTCATTCTAGGACCTAATTGTTATGACATTTGGAACCACAAATACTTTTATTTATTTATGCTTTGCAGCTTGGAGTTCTGGGAGCTTGTGTGTGTAGAGGGTCCAAGCAAGAACCTTGTAGCTGTGCCAAAGCAGCATGCCTTAAGCAACATACCATAGCCGAACTGCTAGTAGAGGTGAAAGAATATATTTCTTTCTAGGATTAATTGAGTATAAATATTTACTGGAATCAATATTTTATGTTTTTCTACACAAAATAACAATGCTCATCTGAGAACAGCTGGTATAGGTATTAATGCTTTTATTGATAAGGAGAGAACAACGTTTCAACCTTCCTAGGTTATCTTCAGGTTGAGAAAGAGAGAATTTCCAAGTGACTGTTCATGGATACATGTCTTAAGGATGAAAGTGTGAATGTATCTGGGATTGTAGGGGGAGTTGTAGTTGGAGGTTAGATTATTAATTAGTTTAGGTATAAAGCTGTTCCTTTACATTGGTTTAATTTTGGTTTTAGTTGCTGTGTAAGTAGGGCTTCTTTGATTTTGCATTTGTTTATATTTGTTTCCCTACTTAGTATCTGGATGTTTTCTATGGTTATGTTGTGTTTGTTTGATTTCCAGTGTTTAAAAACTGTTTAGATTGTGAAATTGGTATATAATGAGCACAGCTGACAAACTGGCAGTGTTTCTCTTTGGATAGAAACATTATGTACCTTTTTTCATTTTGTTATTGTTAAAATTGCCTCAAATACAGAAAAACAGAAATTGGAGATAATTTTCCTTATAAACGTTTTTTAAATTAACTGCAAACTTCTAAACATGAAAGAATACTCATAATCTGAGTACTAAAGCATCTGCATCACCTCACTAGAGCTTGAGTTTACACTTTACAGTTAAGTTACCGACTTTAGTAAAACAAGGAATATTGTTGTCATTTATAAGTTTACATTGAACAGGTTACTAAGCCTGATTTTGCAGCTTAACTCTTCATGTTATCTATTCTCTGTTTAATTATTATACTTACATATATCTTCTAATAAAAAATTCTGTGTAATGGTTTGAGAAAACAAAATTCTTTTGTTCTTTTTGCACTATTTAATGTAGCATAAATTGACTGATTTCAACTTGTTTTAACTTGTATAGTTAATTAAATACTATCACATCATAACTTGTATAGTTAATTAAATACTATCACATCATAACTTGTATAGTTAATTAAATACTATCACATCATAACTTGTATAGTTAATTAAATACTATCACATCATAAGTTACAGGTAGTAGTATTTTGTTTCCTCAAAAATAGTGAAAATATAATATTAATATTAGCACATTTTACTTTTGTCTTCTGAAAATATTGAACTTGTTTTAATAGGTAATTGTGAAAACACTCTTCAACAAAGTTTAAATGTTTCTTTGTAAGGTGGAAAGGTTACAGGGTAGATTAGAAGAAGCACAGCAGGTAGTTGATGTTTATCGTGAAGCTTTTGAAGAACAGCTGAAAAAGAACCAAAGTCTGACTATAAAACTTAATGTGCTTCAAGCTGAATGTGGTAAGAATCACTTAACATTGAGATACCTGATTTAGATACGACTGATTTTGTCTTTCTTTCTTTTACCTACTTCATTGAGAATATAGCAACTTACTTCAGCCTTTTAATTTTCTCATTTTAACCGTGTTAAAAAGAGTGAATAAAATTTTAAAAATCTATGGAGGAAACAGTTAGCTGTCAGGTGAATGATTTTCTTACTGTAAAGGATTTAGTATGTATGTAACCAAAACTCTTGTGTCACCTACTGAATGGTACCACGAACAAAAATCCATAAACAATTCACACTTTGGGTATTCAAGATTCAAAGTTAGAAAAATAACTTGTATGTGTAATAACCATTTTTTTACAACAGAACACAATTTGAAAGTACTTTCCTTGCGACAAGAACACAATTTTCATTAGTACTGTACGTGAGAGCTTGATGTCATTTTTTCAATAAATGGTACAATTTTTAATATAAAGACATTATAGTTTATATTAATGAAAACTATGAAAATTGTATGCTCTGTACATTGAAGTATTTTGATTCAATAAGTTGCACATGACTAGAAAGTACAATTGGAACACTTTTTCTGTGTGGTACTTGCCAGAAATAAAGTATTTTTTTAGAAAATGTTTCTTTTTCTCCTAAATTTGTATCAATAAAGTATGAATAGTACTATTAGTAATTGCTAGCATGAACAGACTTTCTTCAGGCAACATTTCTGCTAGAAGATAAATGCAGAACAAACCTTAAGTTTAGAGGTATAAAAATTTTTCAAGTTGCAGTGTACTGCTTACTTGGGTGCATTGTTCTAAAGTATTACAAGTTATAGTCCCATGATGTTCTAAAGAGAGAAAGTATTTTGAGAGGTACCTCTTGTGGCAACATAACTAAACTTAAATAATGAACTTGATGAATTCTGTAATTCTTGTGAATGTACTACAGCAATTTGTATGCAGAACTTTTAAAAAGGTTGTCAAATGTTGTGTAGAAAATGTTTTTAATGGCATAAGTAGAGGATTTAGTTGAATTTTAAATGGTGAAAATAATAAAATGCTTACCATTAGACTTTAGAGTGTAAAAAGATTAGTTTTACACTTCAATTTCAACTATTTATTTAATAAGTAACAAAAAACACTTAATAATTGCACTGATAAATTGTCCATTTTTACCACACATACATCTGATTTAAACAATATAAATTATTTTATTTGTGTATCTAAAAAGTTGCATGAATCCTATGATTCAAGATAAAATTTAATCCAAATAAAATATTTTAATTTCAAACCTACATGGGTGAGTTTATATTTATAAATTAAATGAAAACTTTCAGCAATTAAATCTCACATATTTAAGTATAAAAGTAAAGGACACAGTTTGTATCTTTGGTTTTAAAACATAAATACTATGAATGAAATATATGTACTTTTCTATGTCATATCTCAATAATTATCACATTGTAGCTCTAGGATATTATTATAAAAAATGTAATTGAACTAGAAAGGCAAAGGAATCTTAGTACGTGTTCTTTCAGTCTAGTCTTGCTGTATGCCATAACACAAAGTATACTTGTCAAGCCAATGTGTAGTCTTTTTTACAATTCCAGTTCATTTTTTTTGGCATGCTGTCAGTTGGATACGGAATGAATATTCAAATGTTGACCACAAAGTTTATTATATGACTTGGGTTTTTCAAGTCCAAGAAGTGTTTATTAATGGTTTTATAGTTTAATTTGTGTGTTTTCAAATACAAAACATTTCTAGATACAAAATAAAGCTATTGTTTGGTGTGTCTTTGACTGTTATTTGTCAAGCACCTACTTTCTCGCACCCTGTTTTTGGTGGTAGCGTTTGCCTACTGGTCACCACCAAATGGAAAAATGTTCAGGAATCATAACAACCTACCTACAGTTGATTTACAACTAGTGGGAGTATGCATGCCTTGAAATAAAAAATGCAAACCCAATATGTAGTGTATACTTTTTCATGTGTTGTACAGCAATTTTGTATTTTGATTATTGTAGATTTATATATTTGCAACTGCAACTTAGCACTAAGGCATACTTTGTGGCCAAGTACTAGTAAGAAGTGAATTGCTTATTAAATATAAATAAGTAAATAAAATACTGTGCATTTTGAAATATTTATTGATACATATAGGTTAATATTTTCTTCTGTAGAATGTGATTAGATCTCACATTTTTTGGTAAATTGTCATTTGTTTGCATTCCTGAAAATATGGAGAAAATCACTTTTATGGCAATATTTTAAGTAAATTAATTTCTTTATTCCATAGAAGAACAATGTAAAGGTTCTTTGAAAAATGGAATTTTGAAACAAAAGCCTAAAGAGGGAAGAAAGAAACAGGAAGTAGTAAAAGACTTAGTGGAGATGGTATGTTGCAAATACTTGTTTAGAAATTGAGACTTACCTTGAACAGTGTGTAATGTGGTGGAAGAACAAGCTGCTTGAGTGATGTTCTGATTGATTTACTTGTTTTAATACCAACAACAGACTTTATTATTAGTTCTGAGATAAGCAATGATTTTAAGTGTTGCTGTACTAAAGCCAGAAAATAAACCAACAAAACCTTGCAATGAGAAGTTTTGTAAAATATTGTGAAGAATATTAAAGCATAATATTAAAACTTAAAAAACAATGCTTTTTTTTTCCATGTTATTTTTATAAAGCACAAGCTTTTGATTACAACTTCAGAATGTAGCTCATATCTCAACTTTTATGTTATACATGTTTTAATTTTTAGTTTCAGAGGAACATATTTAAATATATTCTTGGTCTTCACATGTTTTTATCACATGATACTTCATTACTTTGCATTGCCCATTTTAGATTTTCTTTCTACTCTGATATAATGAGGCCTGACATGGCCAGGTGGTTAAGGCACTTTATTTGTAATCTGTGGGTGAGGGCTCAGATCTTGTCACACCAAACATGCTCGCCCTTTCAGCCATGGGGGTGTTACATGTGACAGTGAATCCAACTATTTGTTGGTAAAAGAGTAGTCCAAAAGTTCGTGGTAGGTGATGATGACTAGCTGCCTTCCCTCTAGCCTTACATTGCTAAATTAGGGACGGTTAGCACAGATAGCTGTCGTGTAGCTTTGCACAAAATGCATGTGCCATTCTCCTGTTACCACATCTCCTTATTCACAAAAAGTCAGTGATTCTCTTTGATAATTTCTATTTGATTATTTATAACTAATAAAAATAAAATTTTTCTGAATTTCTGTAAGGCTACCTTGTTGATGTGACAAGTTTTTAATTGTTTACCATCAAGAAATAATAGTTTTTTTAACAAATTTATTGGTTTAGTTAGAAAATCAGTTAAATTATAGTAATTATTAGACTTTTTGTATTTTGGATTCTAAATTACATATTTAAGATAAATATATTTTTCAGCATGAACATCATTATGAAAAAGGTAGGCTTAGATTACTTCATCTTGACACCAGTATTGGCCCACTACACAGTTAGGATGGTTAAACATTGAACCAACATCATTCTGCTCATTGGTCCAAAGGTGTTCCATTTTTGATATCCAGTGTTGACCAATGGTATCAACTGCAAGATGCTTGTATTAGATTGGTTATTAAATATTTATGCAATATAAACCTAAAAATGTCTGACAAAATAATGTAATCATATCTTCAGTATAAAAAACCAGTCCTGTAATTTGCTTTAATATCCAAGATTGCTACATCAACTATAAAAAGAGAAAGAATAAAAAATAAGTTTATTTCTTTATTAATTCAATTCTCAAGCATGCATGTACTACAACACGTTCAGTAATGTTTTTACAATTTCAGTTGTAATACAAAATAAAAAATATTTTGTAAGAACGTACAGTTTATAAGTGATATACGTGGAAGTTATAGTAATTTTTATAATAACATACAAACATAGTGAAATATTGCTACATAATACTAGTATTTATATTTGCAAAAAAAAATTTACATTATATGTTGAATACCTTCTTCTGCAAACGCTGATATAAATTATGGCTTTTATGATTCAATAATGTGGACAATTTTAAAATGTTTTTTAATTAACAGTCTCATAAAATTTAGTAAATTTATGCTAAAAAGATGCCAATGAATTTTGTATGGATGGTTCATGATGAACCATGTTTTGACACACTGGTACACTTTACATGGATGCTACCATTTCTGTTCTTGGCTGGCATCACAAGGTTTACAAGTATAAACATCTGTCCATCCATGTGATTTTTTTGATAACTTGAAATTGAAACTGCTAATCCATTTTTCTTGGCCTAATCAATACTTATGTATTTGCACATCCTTTCATCTTATAGTTTTACTGCTAAGAATCAGCTGTCTTTAATCTGAATGATGTTATGTACTGTAATTTATCCTGAACAACTCTCCAATTTATTATGTTGCATATTGATACATGCAGTTTTCTTTCCTAACGCACACACACACACATTTTGTTATACAAACAACAATACAATTTATAATCACAGTTATTACAAATTATGATTAATGTACAAAAGTTATACAGACTTACCAACAATACTGAGACTTCTATCTGGTCTGGAAATGAATTTTTTATGGATGGTTCATGATGAGCAAATTAATTCTGTTTTGATACACTGGTACACTTCACTTGAATGCTACTATCTCTGTTCTTGGCTGGCATTACAAGGTTTACAGTTGACTTTTCACAGAGAGAGGTATTTAATGTCTTTGAAAAAATATTGACATCAAAAGTTAATTATTTCTATATGTTTATATAATGGAAATGGTACAACTTTCTATATGGCTACTGATTGTTGTCACACAAGGAACACTTTCTTCTTTCAAAATCTGCATCAAGTAGATGACGACAGACAGTGTTAACCAATCTGTTCGTCTTTTGATCCAGCTAGGTAAAACTAGTGTAAATAAATAGCATTTATCTTACTCTCTTTATTTTATATGTAAACCTTATCAATGTTATCCTTCTGCTAATTTTAGTGACATGTTTAAAAAATGTAATGTCTCATCTTTTACTGATGGAAAAATATGATTGAAACTCTTATCAACAGTCTTGAGTAAGAAAAACTTGTTAGTTCGTTTTAACATAAAATTAATTGCAATGATAGTTACTTCAGCGATTCATTCAGCAAAGGTTAAGTTAATTTATTATATCCATGGATTACAATTGATAGAGTATCATAAATAAATGACAACAAAATCCCAGTGAAGAGGGGCCTCAAAGTGTCAAGGTATTTTACATTCTTGTGTTACTATACAAAGAAGGAAGTTCTATGGAAATTTCATAAAAGAAAATAATCCCACATTTCAGCTTCATAAATTTGAAAATCATAAAAATAACAGTTTAATTTTACAGTTTTTGACATCATCAGCCTCTGAAGTTTCTTATTTTGAAACTGTTTAAGCTTAAGATGTGTTGTTTAAGTTTGTTCACTTACAAGTTATATCTGTGAAGACAAGAAATTTAACAGTTTCCACAATCTGAATAATTGCAACATGAGGTGAAAGCTGAATGGGTAGTGCTATCAGTTTTGTATTTAGTTATTTCACCAAACATAATTAATATTAAAAGTAGTATTAAAAGAAAATTTTAAATCTTAATATTTAAGTTGTAATTTAGTTTTGAAGGAAGTTTATGAAGATACATCATAAATAATTTTTCAAAATTTGATTCTGTCATTTTCTATCTGAAATTCCTGGACTGGAAGGGGTTACTTTATCTGTGTTCTTCAAAAAAGTGTTGCAAAAATATTATGGTATCTAAATAACCAAAATAATTGGAATCTTGTGAACCTAATAGTATTACATCCAATAATCAATATAATATTGAAAGGACAATACATAAATCAATAGGCATTTTAGTAAACTGATAATTTAATCAAATTAATATAAAATAAGTTTATTTGACCTTTTTTTCAATGTTGACTTGCCAATAACTGCACTATAACTATGGGATAAAAGCACCAACTGCAGGTGACTTGTCTAAGTTGTCACTTAGTTTGATAATGGTATGCATTCTTTACCATGTGCAGTTTAATATCCTATAAATTAGAATCTTAAGAACTGTCAGTTTTAGGAACCAACATTGCTGGACAGCAAAATGATTACTACTGCCCTCTATAACTCTTTGTTCAGGTGTATCTGTTATACATACGTTTAATTTTACAATGCTTTTCTCTGCCTCTGTTGAGTTTTTGCTGTACGTTTACTACTTGTTATAATGTTGTTGTATGTTTTATTTTATTTGCATAGTTATTAGAATCACCTTCTCCTATTTATGTATATTCTTTTTGAGATATTTAGTTAATGTACATACATGTATAGTATCCCAATCAGTTTTAATATGTATATAGTTCTCAGTTAAACCTCAGTTATGTACATACTACTGTATGTTTAGTTGGCATGACTTTACTTTCATTTGTGTTTAATACTTCAATAAATGCTATGTTTCTTTCAGATACCTTACCTATACAGACAACAGTATATCTACCTAACTCATCTGTTTCAACTGGTTCATTTAATATTTCTTCATTTTGCTTTGTTTTCTACTTTAGCTTCAATAATGACTTTACTATTATTTACTGTTTTGTGTTTAACAACAAGTTCTATGCTTGTTTTAACTTGCTTTTAAGTTTAGTGTTTTCCTCTTTGCTATTAATAGCCCTCTTTTTATATATGTTAAATCTGCTACCATTTTAACCTGTTTTATTGTGTGGATTACTATGACAAGTATTGGTGCTTTGAATTCTGATTCTAAACAAAATTAAGGTCTATGCTGTGTAAAACTATACTGACAAACACCACACCAACATTATTTATAAAATACAATGTGATAACTGCCACAACTTCTATATTGGAGAAACAAGTAAAAAAATGAAAACCAGATTCAAAGAATACAAAAAGTCACCTTCACATCACACTGCAAATCAAACACAACACAACATAACCATAGAAAACACCTAAATACTAAACAAAAAAACAAACATAAACACAATTAAATAAGCCTTACTGAAAAACAACTCAAGCCCAAAATAAACCAATAAAAAGAAACATCTTTGTACCTATATTAATAAATATAATCAAACATCTAAGCATGCCTTCTACATTCCTACACTCAGTTACACAACCCTCTCCAAACATGTGGTCAGCTATCGGTCAGTTACCTCTTTCTTTGTGAACCTGATCATGATCAAAGAAGGTCGAAACATTGTTCTCTGCTCCACATAATTTTTTCAACCCAAACCAGCCATTTTTACATCCATATGATGGAGGAAAATCTCACCTGTGGTCAAAGTCTACTCATAGTTTCAGCTGAGATTTGACACAAAGTTATTTAGTTCGGGGGAGGGGACATGGCCTTTCTCTTTGATCAATGTTTGTTTAGTATATTGTTCATGGAAGGTTGTCCAATGTCTCCTGTTAATTTTGAATGCAAAATGATCACATCCTAGGTCCTTGTTTGAGCACAGGTTGCATGTCCTCTCCACAGTTCCAGGGACAAGCAGAATACTTCTTGTTTACTTGTTTGGGGAGTGAGGGTGAACATTCATAATAGCAGACCAGATGAGTTCTGTTTGGTTGAGTATGGCATACACAATCCTGTTATTACAAGTCTGGCATTTTACCTTTTGTACTCTTTCAGGAAGAAGAGAAAGTTTGTCCACTTAGGTATTACTTATTCTGTGTCTACAGGTTGGAATTCAATGAAAGTATATTTACAACTCTGTGATCCAATAACCCGAGCCAACAATGTGGTATATAGATACCACAACCCCATAATTCCAGTCTCGGGTTGTGGAACCTTCAATATTTGGTTGGGACTGCCTATACTGATGAATAATTATATTCTATTTCACATTTGATATAGAAAATAAACTCCAGGTAAAGGGTATATATGTTCTGGATGTAGTTCATTTCCTTCATTCTACATTTTTTCCTTTCTTACACTCGTGTTCCATGCACCAGCAACTCCACTTTCTCAATGTGTGATTCTAGCTATAGTGTCAGTGGATTGTGAGTATGCTTTGGAAATTAAAATATTTGTAAATTGAAAATGTATTTCTAATAATAATTACTTCTGCTGGCACTCTTCTACGCTATGTCCCTACTAAAAACCAGTTTGTTTCGAAAAAGTTGTTATCGGGTTGAGTTGTTTATGTACAGTACCTATACAAAGGGTGCACCGAAGTTGGTGGAGAAATTTGCAACTTCAAATATGCCTGAGGCATCCAAGTGGGGTACAAAAGACTGGAGCAAACATTCTTGCTGCTTAGGTGGGTAAAGAGTGGAAAATCAAGAAATTAAGAAATTGCTATAGTGTCGGCGGAGGTAGGTATCATTGGAAATACATTATCAATTATGTAGGAAAATGTTAACACACAAAATAATTCATAACTTTTTGCTTCTTCCCTCTACTTAAGTTGTTCATTGTCATGAATTTCATAAAGAAATATTAAATAGAAAATTGTTGATGTTACAAAATCTTTTTTTTTCTGTCTATTTCATTTCATCTTGTGCAGTGTTTGATAAGTATGTAACCAAGCATGCATTCCACCATTAAAATTAGTTTACCAAATTAATATATTTGTACCGTGGTAGCAGTTGTTAAGACCAATTATTGTTGTACTTATGAATATAAATATTTAATGTTTTTTCTGTTTTTGTAAACTTAATTTACCTTTTTGTTTTTGTAACTTCCTGAGTTGTTTGTGAATCATGAGATACTTTCTTTTGTCGTCTACAGCTCTGTGACAGAAATGAAGCTTTGATTCATCAGCGTCTTGTAACCAAACTGTTAGCCAAACAGTTAGCACAGTATGAAAGTGTAAAACATCACGATATTTCAGTCAGTGACATAGATGAAGAAGAACAACAAATAATACAATAAACTTTGAGTTTTTACAATCCATAATTTAGTGTGTAACTTAATTCAGAAAATGAAAACTTGTCTATCTCTAAATGTCATTTGCATACTAAAGAATTTGGTTCTCCAAAAGTGCAGTATTGTATCTGTTGCATAGGTAATTTTGTTTTTTTCTTCACTTCTAGTTTTAATTGTGGTTGAGGAATATTTTTATTTTTAATATAAGGTTTTAGTTTTCAGTGATATAAGCTAATAATAAATTTTGAAATTGTGTTGAGTACATTCTAAAGTTGTTTTCTTGAGAATTTAGAAGCAAATACAGAGAATTGACTTACATAAGAATATAATACATTATTAACTGTTTCCAAAAGTATATGGTCCAGTCTGTAAAAAACGTTTTTTTATTGTTTTTTTAGTAAAAGCATTCCAGCATTCACCTGTAATGAAAGTTTAAAGAACCTACCACCTAACATTTATTAGTATTTTTGAAGTAGCGTTGTACATTTATGGAAATTATTCCATTCAACTGCATTTTGAAGTAAATGTTTTTGTATTAGTATATTTTATTCCTCCATGAATAATTCTGATATATTATTGTATGAATTTAAACCACTAAACATTAGTTTATAGATTTTAAAACAAAATATTATAGGCTTTACATTTTCATTGACAATTTTATTTTTTATTTCTTGTCTATCAGGTTAATAGGGTTTTATTTATAGTATTTATTCATAGAACAATTGTTTTGTTTCAGTTAGTGAATCTGTTTTAAGAGATTTAAGAAAGAGGAATGTCCTTTTGCACACTGCTACTAGTCAAATGTGTATTTTTATGCTGAAAGTTGTACTTGGCAACTTTTTTTGTAACATTCTTGTTGATGATGTTGAATACTGAAGCTGTTTTATTTTAGTATAATAATGTGGTACTGTATATTCAAATGTGTAGATATTAATAAAATATCTAAATATTAAGATGCAATATATGAGGAGGACATTTTTTGGGGAGAAAAGTATGATGAATGTAACTGGTGTATCTAAATACATTTATTTTCATATCTTTATATATCATTTCAGTAGTTTTTCTACCTTTGACCTAATTCATCATATAATCTAATAATGATATAAGTAGCATTTTACCAAAGTTTTGTTATAATCCAGCTGGCCTGATATATCCTGGTGTTAAGCAAATGCTCTATTGTTCTACTAGTAAACACGGACTAGTTAAAATTCTGTTATACATTTCTTTCTAGAAATTTATTAAAAATTAAATAATTAAAACATTTATAGTTGCATTAAGGTGTTTTTATGGTTCTGGTTATTTGATAATGGATTGTCGGGCACAGAAAATTAACTTATCAGTAATTATTTTTTTCTGAAACATCAAGTGAAATAGTTAGGGAAGTAAACTTTGCAAATTACATGTTGTTTGCCTAAGTACACTTTTTTTAGTGCTTTAACTTTGAGAAAATTAAGTTGATTTTGTATTAATTTTAGTAAAAAGGCTTCTTAGAAATTAGCTTAAAAAGTTGCATACATAAGGTAGGGAAACAGTTTGAAAATTCAGGAATAGTTTTCAAACAATATGCTTTGGGTAGCATTTTCATTCATAAAACCTGTTACTGCTTTCTAGTCATATTTGTTTATTTCTGAATTGTGACTTAAAGCTATCAGTTATGCATTTGTAAAAAAAAAATTTTTTGTACAATAACTGCAATCTAGTGATTATGATTCACTCATTATCTTTGTGCAACTTTCCAAATTTTTGAAGTTGTTATTTGGTGTGAATCAATGAATTTGGAAAGGTAAACTTAACTGTGGAAACTAATAGTCTGATTGTAGTTTGACTGTATCTTCATTACAAAGTGCATATTTCTATAGAAATGTAAAGGTTTGCACATATTGTAGAGAAGTGGTAAAAGTAAGAAAAAGATACTTGGTATATTTCAGCACAAAAATTACCTGTATAATTTGCATACCTTAAAAAATCCTTCTTTATTCAGTTAAAATAATTTATCAAATAATTCTTTACATATGTTAAAAGCAAATGCAGAACGTTTAGGTGTAAACTACCATAATGATGACTTAAATGTTTTGATAGTTTTGTTAGTATTCTGTAATGTAAATTGTTTCATTATATTTGTAATTCATAGCTTGTGTTTTCATCTATGAGTTACTGTTGTAATGCTCAAAGTGAGAAGTTAGTTCTACACAAGTACATTTTCCCTAAATATCTGATGTAACTGTATACACGTGTGTGTGTGCATATTTATATATGTACACATACATAGAGAGATTGTGTGAAAAAATTGAGTAAAATATTTTCAAGGTTATGCAGATGTCCTTTATTTTTTGCTGATTGTAGCTGCTAACTTGACTGTTACTGATAACACTATTCCAAGTAATTCCATGTCATTATTTTTATGTTTTTCAAGACCAATATTTTACTGATTGTAACTGCTAGCTTGACTGTTACTGATAACACTATTCCAAGTAATTCTGAGTCATTATTTTTATGCTTTTAAAGACCAATATTTTAAGACTATTACATCAAAAACTTTAAAATAAATGTAGTTATATAATATTTATCTAGGACTGTACTTTCTCATTTAAGTAATTCTTAAACATTTTTAAGAATTAACTTTATTCATAACATGAAATTAAATTTGAAGAAACAAAGACTGGAAGTGAAGTTTGCAAATATTGTCAAAAGTTACTGAAGATATTAAAATATTTCATTTTATTCATAAAAGCCACAGAAATAGAAGAAAATGGGTAATATTTGGATAAAAACTAGTTAGAAACTGGGATATTTCACAGTTTCCAATAGAATTTAAGTATGCAATGTCATTGTAATAAAAAAATTGCAACTGAAATTGTGATTATAGTTTCAATGACTTTTTGATTGTACAATGCTAGTTTCAACATTGTTATGATATTAGAAGAATATATATTAGTTACTCTTCAAATTATATACAAAATACTAGTCAGTTGTAGTGAGTAGAGGACATTGCAATCGCTGTTTACAAATTGTTATGGTTTCCATTGTTATAAAAACTTACACACTTTGAAAGTTGGTTTAAAATTTTTAAGTGTATCTTTTACATCTTCAGTCTCTGTTGTGTTTGTTTCTAACACTCCTACAAAAATTGGGCCCTAATAGGCCCCAGAGCAAGTTGAAAGGTTATTAATATTAGGCTAATAATTTTGTATTTAAATGAAATTGCCATTAACTGACCCTATCCCTTTATATTTTAAGGAGCAATAATATTTTGACTTTTCAGACATTTGCAAAATAATATTTAATTTTTTTTTAAAACATCCACTAAGGGTATCACTTTAGTGAATGTAAATATTTTTTTTGTAGGAGTGTTAATTTAAAGTAGTTTCAATAAGTTATCAAGTATTTTGTTGATAAATCTCTGTCCTCCTTAAGGGTATATGACTTGTTAATTTATCATTGCTTATAAACTTATTCTTTGGGTTTTTATGCAGATTAATGTGAACTAGTTCTTTAAAACTGTGGTTTATAAATCATTAGCTTTTGTTTCTTTGTTGTATTTTTTCTTGTTATACGAAGTGAAAGATGTTTCCAGTTATTGGTTTTATACATATATTGGCATTAATTACCCATAAGAAATTGTTTTGGATTTCATGATCAGATAATATAAATAAAACAGATAAGAACGAAGTTGTTCTTTTGACATTTTAAGTCAGTTTTAGTAACTTTTGTTTATAAAAAAGACCACAATGATGCATTTTACAATTAATTAAAATTAAAATCATAACTTGTTACACCTTTATAATTATAAGATGTAGATTTACTAAACGCAATTATTCTGGAAGGTACCAGCGATAGAAGGGAATGAATTGTATGGGAAATGTTACGAATCAGTTTGTTATTGGTGAATAAAATTTTAACCCTTTTTAATATGTATGACAATAAATTGCTTAAAGACAATATGTCATGCTTATGGCTGTTGAATTGTGAGAAAGTGGCCACCTTTAATGCATTTAACTTGTATTCTTGAGTGTAATTCAATTTTTTCTAACTTATTCTTTATTACGTAAGGTGGCCTGGCATGCTCAGGTGGTTAGGGCGCTCGATTCTTAACCTGAGGGTCGCAGTTTCGAGTCCCTGTGAACTAAACATGTTTGCCCTTACAGCCGTGGATGAGTTAAAATTCGTCGGACAATCCTCTTAGTCATTGGTTAAAGAGCAGTCCAGGAGTTGTCTGTAGGTGGTGATGATTAGCCGCCTCTCTTCTAGTCTTAAACCGCTAAATTATGGACGGCCAGCATCAATAACCCTCGTGTTGCTATGCACGAAATTCAAAAAACAAAAAAGCACCATTTTAGGATATTATAGCGCAGAAAGTATTTACCATACATTCAACGCGTGTTAGCTAAAAACCAGTATTTCAGAGTCCCGAAACTGAAAACAAAATAATACCTCGGCAAGTCACTATCTCCAATACACCGTCGATGTTTAAGCAATTTATACTTACGCGTAGTTAATAACGGTGAATCTTAGTGAAACTTTTAACTTCAAGTATTCATTTGTTTTGTGCTTTTCTCTAAATTTTCATAAAAGTAGGAGCTCCGGAAAAATCGATTTTGTAGACGGCACAAACTCTAACGCCTGTCTTAGAGGAGAAGCTATTAAGTTACAGAAACAGTAGTTTGTGTACCATGGGTAGGCAACATCATATTCTCTAATCGATTGCTCTTGTATATTTCGCCATTTATTTAGTTAAAAAGAATCATTTAGATATATTTTGTTGTGTTTACCAAAATTAATTATCCTTCACAATTTGAAGTCTAAAAATAATATTTTTGAATATTTATTCGGATCTTGTCATTAAAAAAAAACCCAAAAAACTTAAGATTTCAGTGAAGTGATTGAAATATGTTCTAATTTTAAACATTTAAGTTTGTATGTGGAGAATTTTGATTTATAAGAAAGCCAAAGTGTGTTTTAAAAAGGATGTTTCCTGTATAGAGAAGTTAACTGATTAAAGAAAGCTCCTTGCGTCTAATGGGAATTCAAGTAGTGAAGCTTTTTTTTTTTCTTATTTCATTTTTAGGTAAACGTCAAATCGGTTGAATTCGACTTTTTTAAAAATATATTTCGTGATTGTTAACCACAAAACTTTGTACTCTGTCACAAAATCACTTAATCATTAGACATCGAAATACAAATTGAACTCGTATAATTTTGTTGACTACGACGTAACTAGTTTTAAAGAGTATTTAATACTTTAATGAAAGAAGAAAAAGTGATGTAGTGACTAAAGACAAGATAATCACTCTTTGTTCATGTTGTATGTAACTTAGTTATACTATTTGATTTTTAAATACCATAATGTGATGTTAGCCCACATTTACTGCCCGTTAAGACATCACGCTTGACAAGATTAAGCGTCTTTTATATTTAAAAAATTACAATATAAGGATCGTTCCAACTAAGATTTGTTTTGGCTAACTCAGTTAAGTGGTAACCTACAGTTATTATTTATAAGCCATATTAGGCCTATAAAGAAATATGAGAGTAAAATTTTTTGAAAGGCTTAATGAGGTATAATAGAAATCTACACGTAATATATTAAGCCTTTTTTATTGAAATAAGTATGATGTACGATTTTTAAACCTCCATAGTGAGCTACGTATGTTAATTACGTAAACCATGGAATACAGTATTAGAATATTTACCAGTTCACAAAAATTCGTTATCTGTAGTTTACAAACAGGGCCTATATAGTTTCCGCATGAAACTGCCTTCGTTTATATCCATATAATTAATCGAAATGCTTTTTTATTCATATTAAACAAAAATTTAACTGTTTTCCCGTAACGAATCTGGCAGATTTAATCGACTTTTGGTATGCCTTTTATAACACGCCTATTCCCCTCTTGGCACAGCGGCATGTCTGCGGACTTACTCTGGTAAAAATTAGGTTTCGATATTCGTGGTTGGCAGAGCTTGTTGTTGTTTTGAATTAAGCACAAAGCTACACAATGTGCTATCTGTGCTCTGCCCACCACGGGTATCAAAACCCGGATTTTAGCGTGTAAGTCCGCAGACAAACCACTGACCCACTGGGGGTCAGTTAGCAGAGCACAGATAACCTATTGGGTAGCTTTGTATTTAATTCTAAATAAATTTTATAACACTGTTATAAGGTTCAGGGTCAACTAGGCTATCACGACACTCAACTGGGTTGTCAATCGGCTAAAATTGTCAATTGTCGAAAGTGTCGTTGATAGTAATATTTCGAAAGTACCGGTAGTATTAATGCGCCGATAATAGGCTAGGTGAGTGCTTATCGCTATCGAAAAAAAAATAACTTTTGAGAAGACTGTGGTTTTTTTGTGTGTGTAAATAATTATTACGTCATTTTTATTTTTTGCTATAAGGTATCTATAATATATTAATTTTCAATATTTTATATTCTTTTGTTATTCGGTTTATTTTCGCACTATAAATTTCGTGCATTTAACTTTCATTCTCCATTATTTCATAAAATTTCCGAATTTTCGTCATGGCTGAGTTATTACCTTCGCAAACACATTAGTCATATAAATTGTAAACTTGATTCATGCATTTCCATAAGTAAACATAAATATAGTAAAAAATCCATCACACGATACAATTGTCGACAAATTAATTTTTCGACTTACATTTCGACGACTTGTGCTGTCGACGATTTCTCTCTCTATAATTTACTGTCGCCGAATTGGCTATTGGTTTCATACAGTGAATGGAAGAAAACCTGAAAATAATTTTTTTCCCACATCGTAGAACCTAATAGACTACAACACTTGTGATAAATTCGTATTAAAGATAATAACAGCTAAGATTTATTAAAATAACCCCAATTATAATCAAAATAGTCATACAAAAACACATATTTCTTGAGAAGTTAGTAAATGCATTATGAATGATGTAAGAGGATTTTATGAAACAGGAAACTTTCTCACGTTCTACCACTAGGGACTTTACGCATTTATAGTGTGAAGATTCTTATTGTGAATATTTTCTAAACTGGTTTTTCGCGTAAAGTTGGTTGATTTTTTGTTACAAAACGCCAAAAATAGAAAAATCCTAAAACACGTTATACAAAAGTTAGTTTAATAAAATATATTTTATGAATATGACAAATCTACAAAATATTACAATACAATATTACAATATAACTGTATGATGGTGGTGATTTCAGGACAGTTTGGTGCAACAAACATAAGTGAATATTCCATGCCAATATAAGTACCAAACTGGAAGAAACTTAGTACATATAGTGCTATAACAGACAATATAAAGATTACAAAATAGAATGCGAGTATTAATTAACCGTTTTTCGTGAAGTGTTTGTCCACGTGTGCTAACTGGTATTAAATTTTCACCTTTTTTTCAAGACATCATTTCTTGCCAGTAGAGAAATAGAAGTTAGCCTTGTGTGCATAGCAGGTAAAATGATTCAATACTTCTCTTTGTGTTGAAATACTTATTAAGTGTGATAACAAACAGCATGACGACAGTGTAGATTGGGAACTTCGTACAAACAAATTGCTACATATATATATATATGTGGATAACTCAGTGAAAAATACAAAGTAGCTTGCCAAATAGCTGCGCCGAATTCGTTACTTATCTGATGGCATTGTATTCCATTTCTGAATAAAGATTTAGTATCAGATGATAATGTATTATTTATGATGAAATATGTGTCAACCAGAGGGCATCTCATGCTTGATTGATTTTTTGGCAATTGTTTTGAAATGTTAGATAGGTAATATGTATCGTTGCACAATAAGACTTTCACTTTCAAATCAATTTCAGTGGCTTGGCATGCCCAGGTGGGTTAAGGCGTTCGACCCGTAATCTGAGGGTCGCAGGTTCGAATCCCGCGAATTGAAATTGAATTATACACCTGTACACTTCTTTATCGGCTGGCTAATCTTGAGGCATCTGTAACTTTCACTGGCGACAGTTTTCTTGAAGAAATAATAACGTCCAAAGTAATTCACTGAAATTGAACGGTTTGCAATGTATGAAAGCGATAAAATTTTCTGTTCTAATTCTGTGGTTTTCTTATTAATAGGTGTTAATCACAATTATAGCTTCCAAGATCTATAATACTTTGGCTGTAGCTGACAAATAATATTTTCTTCTTCTGTTTCTAAGCTAACTGCTTTTATACGACTCACGTGAGCTTCTTAAAGTTTCAACAGTGCTCTAGCACATTTTTGTAAAACTAATATTGTTGATTCTTACTCTCAAGAATTTTATATAAATTTAAAAAAACAGACAATACACAGCCAACAATGTACGTCACATGTAAAAAGAAAACTATACTGAAACAATTGTAGGTATTAAAATAAAAGTGCTATAGTAATTTTTTTTTTTTACAATTCTAAAACTGATGCTTAGAAAGAATTAATTGAAATTTTCATATTTAAATAATCATAAAAAGGACACTTAACACTAATACGGTTATAATTAATTCATCCTAAAACGGATGTTGAAATAATTAAAATTTAATAAATAAAGAATTTTCAATGACATGAAATATTATTTATTGTCACATGATCACTACATACATTTTACCACATAAACGATACATGTTTAGGTTTAAGTCGACCTAAAGAGGATGATATTATGCAACAAATAATGCTTATACTTTATGCTACAAAACTCTTTATAAAACATGTACCAAGTAATAATTAAAACTTTTTAGATGGTGAAAAATATTTTACGCACGTTACCCGAGATTTCCACATGTCAAAAGCATTATTTTAACAACTGTCCATACAATTTACACAAATCATAAACGTCTAGATTCAATTATGTTAAAATTCGTTACCTGTGACAAAATATAAATGAATGCCTTACTCCTTATTCGTTCATTTTCTATGTAACTATTGATCACCAGTAAATCTTGTAAAAGTATGGAACACATAATATCTTTCAGTGATCTGCAGGACAGTGTTTCCCAAATCGTATATTACCAATAACTGCCTTAAAAATAAATATAATAAATAAACAAGTTATTGATTACTATTATTTAATACACCAGAACTTTCAGACTATCTAACATCAAGGTACTGATAAGATATTGCATACATATAATCTGGATACAGATTTTAAGAATTAGGAAGATCAAACACAAGACTAGGTAAATGATGGCTTTTTAACATAAAGAATGATAAAACGGCACTTCTGGCTTGACCATGTGCTTTACACTATAATGCAATAAATATACTGTAAACTATACGAGGTCAGTAAGAAAGAAACTTATATGTCTAGAATGAACAAACACATTTTGCAATATTACATAATTAGTCCATGAACTAAGTGATTAAAGTTTCAATAACAGTTTAATGCTTGTAACAAATAAAAACAGTTAATATAATAATAAACTCTAATTAATATTCACTTTACACAAGTAATCAAACTTTAATTTATTTTAGAAACATACATAAGATTTGAAAGCTACATCAGCCATACACTTTACCTACAGTTTAAAAATGAACTTCGATATAGAAATCAAGACTTGTAAAATTTCACACATACTCAAATATTAAAAAAATATTTAAATGTTTACTTAGTATAAATAAAAGAAACCTATTGAGCATAAATCTACAGGAAACGTGCCAAAAAAACAACAAAATATTTTCATCGTTTTTACAAAATGGCTAATCAACCTACAAAAATATGTTTTATTATCCTTCAAGTTTCTTATGCTAAAAGATAACACATACTTTTACTTTCATGTTATGTAAATCCAGTATGTTTACATTCCAAATGTACTGTTATGTCCACTATTATAAGTTTGGAACTAGAACTCGTATATTTTTTCATTTAAATGTAACATGTAAAGTTAGGTAAATAGTTTTATATTTTTGAGGGTGTAATTATTTAAACCATTAAATAAATATAATTATTGTACATCTTACAGTTTAGACAGTTTTTATAACACCCAAAAATAGGTATAAATTAAATTTTTTATACAAGTTAGAATACAATCACCTTTGTACTTCTGTTGTCACTCATTAAAGTCAATCCACTTAAAATAAAGTGCAAGTTTTATTTTCCTTAAACATGTGACATTTACAACATATTTGTAAAAACTTCTATTAAAATGAAAATTATTAAAAACATTATCGCTACTTATGTACTTAGAGTATATTTAATATTTCAGAAAACTTTAACTAAAATAAAAGTCAATGATAATACACTGTTGTTATCCACGCATTCATAACGTGTTTAAAAC
Organism: Carcinoscorpius rotundicauda; assembly: GCA_011833715.1. Taxonomy (NCBI): domain Eukaryota; kingdom Metazoa; phylum Arthropoda; class Merostomata; order Xiphosura; family Limulidae; genus Carcinoscorpius; species Carcinoscorpius rotundicauda. Next base: position 109,309,714 of record CM022394.1, on the reverse strand, counting down.
AGGTGGGTTCACTTTACAAAACCGTAAATAGGAAGCGACGCATACCAGTCAAAGACTACTTTTGTAATTAATTAAACTGTATTTCTAAAATTTAGTTATCAATGACAAAACATCAATAATAACATAATATACTACCAACGTACAGCAAATTGTCGGACTTGGCTTAAAACAAAATGAAAAATCGATTTTACAGGGTGTTCGAAAAGTCACTGTGCAATTATTTATTTATTAACAGACAAAACTTCAGAGTGACTTTCCGAACACCCTGTACAAGATGGCAGACAAACCAGGTATTCTGTTGTCGTAATTCATAATAAACAACAGCGTTAATAAGATTGACTACACAGAAGACTATATATAATTATTAATTAATGTTGATGTTTATTGTAAATATAAAAGTGGAAACTTTTCATCCGTAATGGTGACAAGTATGATGATAAACTTTCTTATAATGTAACGGACTTTCAAGTTTTCATACATTTAAATAAAATTGTTTTCTTCAGAAGAATAATAACTTTATTCTTTCACTGCCTAGCTTCTTTGGCCCATTTTGGATAATGTCAATGACCCAGTGAAGTAGTAACTGTGGAATATTTAAATCATATTACTAAATAAAATATATCTCCACAAACAAACAAATAGGACACTTATCAAAATGATTTGTTCAGAGATGTTGATCACACGATTTAACACTTAGAACTATTATCTACAAATAATACATCCATAACTAATGATTCTATCTATTTTTATTATTTCACACATATATATCGAGTTTATAGCGTCGGCTAGAAATATCGCATCTAAACCTAAATACCTTAATAAATAAGTGTTTTGTTTTTTTCTTATAGCAAAGCCACATTGGTCTATCTGCTGAGCTCTCCAATGGGAATCGAACCCCTGATTTTAGTGTTGGAAATCTGTAGACTTATCTCTGTACTAGCGAGGGGGGCTTTATAAATGATGTAACGTTAATGGCTGATACTGTGTTTTGACGGGCACTTTGATAAAAACAGGCATTTCTATAAAGCGGACAGAAAACCAGAAATTATAGTTTTGTATCATTCAAGCTTCTTAGGATAGAAGACAAGAAAATCAATATATTTTATTTCACATTTTAAAAATCTATTATGTTTACAATCCCAATAAGCTGTTCAGTTATTGCATACTACGCCAGCAAATGGTCAGACTGTGTCAGTCAACTTAGAATAATTTTGAGAATGAAAAATCGGTTCAGTTGTAATTTAAAATATTTACCTGGATTTCATAAACATATAAATTATATAAAAGCTAATGATAAATTATATACTTATGTAGTAACAGAGGTAATTGATTTCAGGTAGTGTTGATAAATTCGTTCACAAGTTAGAATTGACAGTCATAATCGTGAAATCACTTATAGTTATAATTCAAGTTATTACTCTTGGACTATACTTCCTAAAGTAGATTCTGAAACTTTTACGCTTAAATCAGTTATCATTAATTTATACTTTATCAAATGTATAAAATCATTAGTTTGAAATCAGTGTGCTGTAATTTTCTTATATGAAACTTACTTCTCATCAGAGACTAATTAATATACTATCTTTAGTACATGTAAATAAAGTCTTGAAATTAGGTATCACACATATTGAAATATTTGATAACAAAACTTCAGAGTACACTGGGATACCATTTATAAAAATTTCTTGATTTATAAATAAACGTAAAGTTTTGATTTTTATGGTAAATTACACACCATCGATATTAGTTTCTAAACAAACCTCTATTTATATTTGACATAGGAACCTTATGTTTTGTCATAACTCGATGGAAAATAATTATATGTGTGTAAAAATCACATATTTAACAAACTTAGTGAAACATTTGTGCCAACTAGTGACTCAGTGGTATGTCTGCTAGTAACCGGTCTATTTGGACAGAGTACAAACTGCCCATTGTGTAACTTTGTGCTTAATTAGAAACAAACAAACAAGAAACATTTGTGAACAAATCTTCAAGATACACTGATATGTTGTTTCAAAATCTAAGTTTATTAAATATTGACATACACCTCAGTGTAATAATACCTGCCTTATATACTTGTTCAAATAAGCTATTAGTTAACATAAATGAAACATATGAGAGAAGTGATCAGTTTATTTACTTCAGAAACTATATGAACCAAGTCATACGTTTGAAAACTAAACTAATTGTCCTCTGTCGTACTGACTTTTACATACCGTCAGTATATATAAGTAAAGATTTGTAAAGTGTCACACATACGTAGATTTACTCCCTATCATTCCAAAATACACTTTACAACTAAAACAAACTGTATGTCCACTATTAACTCTAACAATGGTTTTGTATCAAAGCAAACTTGTATATTCTTACACTTTACACATCATTACAGAAAGCCAAATGCATATTCACAATATCTATTTATTTAATAGGAAATTATTTTTACTTTTAGGTTACTGCTTTACGTTTCTGATCTATAAATCACATAGTTGCCATCTAAATATAACACGCAATGTTATATACCTAGTATAACTTTTTAAAAAGTATGAATCTTTACATAGGTAAAGAAATATCAGTACAGTCCACAGTCCATCTTACAATATTTATGTGTGGGGCAAATTCCTCTGGCGGTATAATATTGTCTGATATTTACAAATAACACAATAAGAATGGATTACCAATCTTCAATTAGCCTTCATATAAGTTATTGTATAATCCTCTTCGTACTTCTGTTCTTTACGATATTTAGTAAAGTTTGTTGTAGTAACAGGAATAAATCATATCACACTAAAGTTACTGTTGTCTAGGTTGTATATTAAAGAATAAAACATAACTAGTGGAGAAGAGAGACACTTTTACAGCAGATTTGCAGCCAATGATATCTTCTGACGGATTTATATAATTTAAAAGACAAGGTATATATTATCTTTTATCATGAAAAGCCTGAAAGATATTGAAACAGAATTTTTAGATTGATTGACCATTTTGTACAAATGACCAAAATACTTTTTGTTTGTGGCACATTTCCTTTCTATTTATGTCTAATAGATTGGTTATATTTACACCGACAAGCATGTAAACATGTAAATATTCTCTAATATTTGACTATCTGTGACATTTTACAACTCTTAATTTTTATATGGAAAGTCAGTTTTAGATTTAATTTCCAAAAGTGTTGTATACAAACACTGAATTTTTGTCAAACCTTTAATTAATTGCTTTATGAACTAACTATGTAGCATTGCAAAATATACTTTTTCATTCTACATACAGTGTTCCCTCGCCACTTCGCGGGCTCGGCCGACCCCCACATATATATATAAAATAATAAACATTAAATCTAAAATATAGCATTAAATACCATTAAAATATTAAAAATAAATATAATTAATAGTGTAAAGAAAAAATACAGGTATATTTTGAGATATAAACATATATTTGAGTTTATAACAGCGTAAAAATGGAAACAGAACCAACTGGAAAGGCGAGATCAGCTTCATGGCGTAGCGATGTGCAAAACGGGCTATGATTGGTGCAGAAATGAAAGACGGCCAATGACAGCTACCCATTTTGATTGCCTGTGATTGGTGCTGTCAATATTCATGTCTGGCCTGTGATTGGTGATTTCATCCACGGCAGCATCTTTGAGCTTTTGTGTGTGTTTAAAGCCGCCCCTGCAATGGCTCCCAAACGTGCTAATACTTCTAAGGATGCTTCTACGCCTAAACGGTCACGGAAAATGATGACCATCGCCGAAAAGGTGAAGATATTAGATATGGTAAAAGAAGGAAACTCTTATGCGTTCATAGCCCGCCATTACGGAGTGAACGAATCCACCATTCGCTACACCAAGAAGGACGAAATTAATATAAGGAAGACTGCTACTATTACTTTTAATACAACGGCTAAGAGGGTTGTAACATCTCGTAATAAGAGTATCGTTCGGATGGAAGCTGCTTTGGCCATATGGATAGCTGATTGCCGTAAGAAAGGTGTTCCCTTGGATACTAACATTATCACAACGAAGGCTAAGATGTTGTATGATAATTTCGCGGAAAAGGATGAAGATGAAGAAGACGTAGACAACCCACAGCCAGGAACGTTCAGTGATTCCCAGCCTAAGAAACCGTTTTCTGCAAGCAAAGGCTGGTTTCAGAAATTTCAGCAACGATACGGCTTGAAAAACGTATCGTTACATGGAGAGGCTGCTTCGGCTAACAAGGAGGGACACTTTTAAAGAAATAATCGCTGAAGGAGAATATAGGCCTGAACAGGTATTCAACATGAACGAGACTGGCCTGTTTTGGAAGAGGATGCCTTCCCGAACGTTCCTGTTTAAAAATGAGAAAAAAGCCCCTGGTTTTAAAGCTCATAAAGACCGGTTCACCCTCTTAATGACTGGCAATGCTGCTGGTTTTATGTTGAAGCCAACATTAATTTACAAGTCTAAAAAGCTGAGAGCTTTAAAGAATAAGAACATGAACTTGCTACCGGCCATTGGATGCACATTCCTACTGCCTGGATAACGAAGCCTTTGAGCTCTGATTGGTTCCATCAGAGTTTCATTCCTCAAGTTAAGCTTTATTTATTAGAGAAGGGCTTGCCATTCAATGTCCTTCTTCTTTTGGATAACGCCGGTGGCCATGCAAGAAATTTTTCGTATGAACCCTTATACAACCGATGGACCAGGAAGTTATCAGGGCTTTCAAGGCCTTATACATAAGGAATACCATGTCCAACCTTGTACGTAGCCTTGATAATGCCGCCGAAAACGACACGTTCACCCTGAAGGAGTACTGGAAGTCTTTCACCATTGCTACATGCCTTCAAAATGTTCATAAGGCATTGCAAAAGATGAAGCCCTGCACCGTTAATGCAAGCTGGAAGAAGTTGTGGCCTGAGGTTGTGCACGACGATAAGGGATTCACGCCTGAAGAAATCCAACACTCTGCTGTTCAAAAAGCTGTGCAATTAGCTTCGTTAATCAAAGGTGAAGGATTTGCCGATATGACGAAGGAAGACGTAGATGAACTGATTGACTTAGAATCCGAACCACTCGCCGACCAAGACTTAGAAGCACTGACGAAGTCTGCTGCCGAGGAAGACGAAACACCGAAAGAAGCCGAGCAAAGTGGATGGTCGTTAGAGCGGTTAGGTAAACTAATGAAACTAATTAACGAAGTGAAGGAGTGCTCACAGGAATGGGACAACGAAATGGTTCGATCAGTACAATTTTGCAATAAAATAGAAGAACTGATGACTCCTTATTAAATGATTTTCGATAGACTAAAGAGGCAGAGAAAACAACTGCCAATAACAATGTTTTTCCAGCCGAGCAAGAAAGAAAGGGTACTGGTGGCAAGTACTGTTCCTGAAGTTGTAACGACCGACGAAGAAATTGCCGATTCACCTTCCACAGAAGAGGAAGTGGTGTCCCCCGAAAAGACACCACCTGCTGAAGATATGTAATTTTTAATTTTAAGGCTTAATATCTTAATAATTGTTCTTATTATTTCAGCAATAATGAACAGTATTGTAATGGGAGGGCTAAACAGTTGTACAGGGAGGGTTTTAAAAGTCTAAATGCACATAGATATTTACGTAAAAATCGGCGATCCCACTTCGCCGAAAATTTCCTTTCGCGGGGGATTTTGGAACGCATCTACCGCGATACACTGTATATGATTTTCTCTGTCACTGACCTCGTATACAATGCTTTACTTTACAGGACATTACACTGCAGCACAGTTGCCCTTTTATCATTCTTTATCTTGAAGTAATCATGCTTGCTTGATCATTTGTTTTATTAAGGATTTGTGGTATCAGTCCTTTCTTCTTGGATGTGAAGTAATGTTAAACAGAGAAATTCATTGGTCTTGTGTCTGACCTTTGTAATCCTAAATGTATGTATCTAGATTATATGTGTGCAATATCCTGTTATTGTCTTAATGTTAGGCAGTATAAAAGTTCAGATGTATTAAATAACAGCCATCAAAGAGTCGTTCATTTATTATATTTAGTTTTATGGCAATTATTTGTTATTTATGTTTTTTATGAAACACTGTCCTAGAGAACATTAAAAAAAATTATGTATCGTATACTTTGACAAAACTTGTGTACATTTGGAGGTGATTAATAGTGATATAAATTATGGATGGATAAGTAATAAGGCACTCATTTATGTTTTTACTTGTTGTTGTTTTTGGAATTAATCACAAAGCTACACAATGGGCTATCTGTGCTCTGCCCACCACGGGTATCGAAACCCGGATTTTAGCGTATAAGTCCGCAGACATACCGCTGAGCCACTGGGGGGCATGTTTTTACTACAGATAATGAATTTTAACATAATTGAATCTAAACGTTCATGACATGTGTAAAATTCTATAGACAGTTGTTAAAATAATGGTTTATGCTTGTCGAAATCTCGCGTAACACGTGTAAAGCCCCCCAGTAACTCAGCGGTATGTCTGCGCACTTACACGCTAAAATCCTGGTTTCGATACCCGTGGTGGACAGAGCACAGATAGCCCATTGTGTAACTTTGTGCTTAATTCAAAACAACAACAACATCTGTAAAATATTTTACCACAAACTAATAAAAGTATTAATTATCACATAATAACGTTTTAAATGATTTTTTGTAGAAAGTATAAGTATTACTTACTGCATAATATCGTCCCCCTTTAGAATGACCTAAGCCTATACATGTATCATTTGTGTTTGTGTTTGTTTTTGAATTTCGCACAAAGCTACACGAGAGCTATCTGTGCTAGCCGTCCCTAATTTAGCAGTGCAAGTTTATTTTTGTTTTTGAATTTCGCACAAAGCTACTCGAGGGCTATCTGTGCTAGCCGTCCCTAATTTAGCAGTGTAAGACTAGAGGGAAGGCAGCTAGTCATCACCACCCACCGCCAACTCTTGGGCTACTCTTTTACCAACGTAAAGTGGGATTGACAGTCACATTATAACGCCCCCACGGCTGGGAGGGCGAACATGTTTGGCGCGAAACAGCGACCCTCAGATTACGAAGCGCACGCCTTAACGCGGTAGGCCATGCCGGGCCTAAGCAGTGTAAGACTAGTGGAAAGGCGGCTAGTCATCACCACCCACCGCCAACTCTTGGGCTACTCTTTTTATCAACGAATAGTTAGTAAACATTATAACGCCCCCACGGCTGAAAGAGCGAGCATTTTTAGCGCGATGGGATCGCTTTAGATTTAATTTTTATCCAACTTTGATAATATGGATCAGATTGTTAATTGAAATTGTTAAATATTTACACTTGACTTTTTTATATAGAAACAAAAAATATATATTGTCCAAACGTTTATGTAAAACACTTAAGGTATTTAATTTCTATCCAGTGTTTAACACACTTACTGAGTGATTAGTTAAAGAATAAATCAAACAAAAGTTCGATTCACTGACAAGTTGGTTTTATTTTGTAGGCTACACAACATTTAAACTAGACATAAGAGAAAAACAAGCTAATTCAAGTTTATTCTAAGTCAAAGGTTGATATCAAGGAAAAGGTGCAGATTTTAGAGGGTTAAATTCTCTGATGTCAAGAATTTGGCTCCGGTGATAATCTTTCAAAAGCTCTATTATTAATGGTGAAATTAAAAAGATCTAAGTGACCATTATAATGGATGCATCACCTGGACTATCATACATTTCATGTTCTTTGATAGAATAAAAATATCGTTCTTTTAGAGAGTGAGGATCCATAACACAAATACATGGTAAGAACCATCACACATATATATTTCTCTTTACTAATCAAACATCTTTTATTAATTCAATTAATTTATTTAGCTACGTATTTAGATATTTTCTAACAATAAATTCTTTTTAAAATACTCAATACTGTTCATTATTCGTGTATGTTTTATTAATGTCTTGATTGAATGCCAGATGGTTTATTCAAATTTAAAAACAAACAACACAAATTTATTACATGATTTTAGTACAAGTACATCTACATGCGTTTCTTATTTTTGTGCTTTGAGTACTTACAAAAACCCAAAAAGTTAGCTTTGGTGATTGAATTCTTGATAAAATCTCAAGGTAAGTTTGTGTGTTTGATTGTAAATCCAGAAAATGGATTAAATAGTAATGTATTTTTTGAAACAATATTATTAAGAAATATCTTATAAGGTGCACCGCTGTCTGCCTTAGCATGTGTTGCCATTGCTGTAGGAAGGTTACCTCTGTTTTTCTGGATAAACCAAAACATTTTCATGTGTTTGTTCGTCTTTGAATTTTGATCTGACCTACTCGACGGCTATCTGCGATAGCCATACCTAATTTAGCTGCATAAGGCAAGAAGGAAGGCAGATAGTTAACACCGCCCACTCTTGTCTGGGACACTAGAATGTTAAAAAAATAATTATATTTAAACTTTGGATAAAGTCTATAAAAGAACAACTATCGGGTAAAAATTTAAGGATTTTACTTATCCTTGCCTTTGACAAAACTTAAATATTAAGTGTTGTTTTTGTCACAAACTTGTTTTAAAATTAATAGAAAATTCCAAATGACATACAGGTAAGCCTAAACAACTACATTTAAAAGAATAATCACCTATTGACAAAATCTTTGTTTATCTTGACAAAGGTTGATTAAAATTACTTGTGTGTCACTAGCATAAAACATTGTGTTAGACTGACTGGTCTGTATGAGGGGTACAAAGTGTAAAGTTAAAAAAGACAGATGCAATAAGAATAATTGCATACAAAACACCTAGCAGTGCTATTAAAAATACTTGAAGTGAATACACAAATAAGAAAATTTGTTAGATTAACGAAATCATAATTTTCAAACGTGCACATTTCCTGCACCATAACTGAGTAAATAAGATCTAGTATACATAACTGACAGTATTTTAACAAATAGATAACGTTTTAATATCCTTAAACCATAAATATCAACTGAAGCAAAACTGGTAACACAAAAATCTAAATTCAGGAACAAAAAGAATAATCCATCAAATTACTGCTCATGTACAATATAAATTTTATATTTATTTTCAATATAAGTGTTTTAAACAATCTTTGCTCCTTAATATTCAACTTCAGAAATATTTCTTTATGTAATATATAAAATAAAAAACCTGAAAGAACCATTGGTTCGTATAACACAACATAAAGTGTATATAGTGTAACATTTAATCCTGCATGCTAATAACTTAATATAAGCATGCTAAATATTGTTATTTCAATTTTATTAACAGTAGCGGTCAATAAAAATATAATAATATAATCCGGCATTTCTTGAATTAACCTGTGAATATGACAAAGAAAATATTTATATTATTTGTCATGCCCCCCAGTGGCTCAGCGGTATGTCTGCGGACTTACACGCTAAAATCCGGGTTTCGATACCCGTGGTGGGCAGAGCACAGATAGCCCATTGTGTAGGCTTGTGCTTAATTCACACACAAACAAACAATTATTTGTCATTTTTATGTCATTCCAAATTAAACTCAACAGATTATTGCAGGAACTCTTGATTTGAAGTTACGGTGTTTATTGACTTTTATTCAAACTGCAGGGTGGTCGCTAGAAAATTTGTCAAACAGCTATTTATTTTTACAAAGAATAACTTTTACAAAGTATTTTAAAGGCATATGTTATATTACACTCATAGATGCTCAAAATTATTAAAATCATTCATTTTATTCATGATGTAAAGAAATCAAAATAGAAATGAGTAAGCACGCATTTTATTCATGATCTCATCTGACCCTCAAATTTTCCGCTTTTCTAGCGACCACCCTGTATTTAAGGGTTGTTTTGTCATGCAGTTTCTTGATTTTAAGGCATAGTATTTACTGGCTCTCACTCAGGTTATTTAACAGTTACTGTATTATGAAATCCCCTGATTTTATTGTACAGTGCTCAGAGATGTTAATTCAAACTATTTGATGATTTTTTATTTAATCTGTAGATTTTAATGTGCAATGGTTTCTAACTTTGATTTAACGGTTATTTTGTATGTAAATCATTGACTTTAATGTGCAGTACTTTATTACTTTTATTTAATGATTTTAATAGTTAATTTGTTATTCAATCCATAGATTATCATACACAGTGTTCACTGACTTTTATTTAATGGTTATTGTGTTTTTGTTATTCAATACATAGATTATCATACACAGTGTTTACTGACTTTTATTTAATGGTTATTTTGTTTTTGTTATTCAATACATAGATTATCATACACAGTGTTTACTGACTTTTATTTAATGGTTATTTTGTTATGTAAAGAAATGGGGTTTTGGATACTTGTAAAAAATAAATCTATAAAAAAATATAAAAATCTTAAGAACATTAAAGAAGCGAATCAGTCAAGCATATTAAAACTTTTGAAAATATCATATTTCGTCAGGATTTAAATCACCGTCCATGTTGAAATTAAGATCACTGGCTTCACTTCTTCTTAGCGTCCTTTCTAGGTTTATAATTATTATAGTAACAGAATTCCACTATGACTATGATAATAGCAATAGCCACTCCCGTTCCAATAATAATGAAAACACCACCTGTAAATAAATAAATTAATAAACAACGAATATTTTAAACGTAATATTTTATAAAATAAATAGAAACTTTTCGTAGAGATTTTTTCTAAATTTTGAGAAATAAATTAAAATAGTTTTAAAATATCGAATGCTCGACAAGTATTGGAAAATAAATTGTATAAGTTTAGCACGCTGCTTTGTAGTACAGTATTATAAGATACGATATTATTGTGAGATCAATTCATTTAATGTGTAAATTAAAACCATGTGAAAACCTTAATGTTAAAAAACTGAAATGTGAAACAAGAGTCACATTGTAACTTTACAGAAAGTACGTATATTAATCAAATGCAAAAACGTCTATTCTAACTATACTCAAGTTTGATAATTGAAATGTATGAAATTTCCCATCACTCATTCCAACTAACGTAAGGTTGATTAAAATTACTTATCCAAAAACGTGTGTCACTAGCTTAAAACATTGTGTTAAACTGACTGGTCTGTATGAGTGCTACAAACTAAGTAGTTGTTTGTTTGTTTTGGATTTTGCGCAAAGCTACACGAGGGCCCTCTGCGCTAGTCTTTTAGCAGTGAAGGACTAGAGGGAAGGTAGCTAGTCATCACCACCCACCGCCAACTCTTGGGCTACTCTTTTACCAATGAATAGTGGGATTGACCCAGAATTTTAACGCCCCAACGGCTGAAAGGGTGAGCATGTTTGTTTGAAGAAGGTTGTGTGTTATACGCTATCAACTTTCAAATAACAAGTTAGAAAATATTCATGTTTTATACAATTTCTAGTTAAATATTGCGTAAGTCAGAAATTGAGGAATACAGATTAATATCAACATTGTGGAAACATGAAATTCGATAAGAAAGAAAAACGTTTGTTTAAAGACGGCTGTAGATTACCCAAATCGTTGGTTATTTTCTTTCTTAGTCGTTCTTTACTGTTTAAAATGTTATTGGAACACGTATAAGCCCACGAATCAAAAGGTCCCCCGATTTCAGGGCTGTTCTTGGTGAAATGTTTACCTACAGTCATGTTTTAGTTATGCTAATTGGTATGGTTTAGATATTATGTTGCTTGATTACAGGGTTGACGACATTTTGTACAATGTATAAACTACTGTACAATAAATTATGTATTTGGTATCGCATGTATAAGACTGTCTTATGTTGGAAGCTGTTTTTTTTTCCTTTTGTATATGTGGACATGTGACACATCTGTTTCCTTTACATCTTTTAGTGTGTATCTGTATTTTCTTATAGCAAAACCACATCGGGCTATCTGCTAACCCCACCGAGAACCCCTGATTTTAGCGTTGTAATTCCATAGACTTACAACTGTACTAGTGGGGAGCACATCTTTTAGTCTCCAAAGCATCGTGATTTTGTTTAAAGTTACCGCACACCAAGATTTATTTTAGGTTCGAGTCTTGCATGTAGGCAATAATAGGCGTGAATCTGATGGATTTCAGACATAGTATAGCGTCTTTTACAGAAAAAGTGTTCATGACTTTTGTATTTGATTTGTATTAATTTATCGTTATTACGCAGTTTACTTAATCGTGCAAATTGTGAGTAGTGTGAGTGTGGTTGTGATGTTTTGTTACTGAAAGTTTCAAAATGTGTGTGTAAATTTGTGTCTTTATGATGTAGCTGTCCTCCTCCCAGTGACACAACAGTATGCCTGGCGACTCATACCGCTAGAAACAGATAGTCCATTCTGTAACTTTGTGTTTAATTCTGAACAAATAGTTCTCTATAATGTACGCTCGCGGTCAGATGGTTGTCTTATATAAACATGTTAATATCATGAAAAGGCAGTGTTGTGTCCGATATTTCCCTTGTGAGTTCTTAGAAAGGATGAAGCTAGTTTTAGCCTATTCTAGATCTGATTGTAGCATGGTGTACTCCATAGTAGTTTGGTAATATAACGACTATACCTCGTATGTATTGATCCACTGTTCGATTTGAGAGTATCCAATAAAGATACTTGCAAAAGTGGTGCCAATTTTTGTACTCGCAGCAGTCCCACAGGTCTGCTTACAGCAGATACCATAAACAGTAGAGATGTTATTTGAATCAGTAGCTATCACATAGATCTGTTTATGATAGCTACCATTAACAGTGAAGATCTGTTAATGATAATTAATATTAAAAATAGAAGTGTGTGTGTTGGAGAGTCAAGTATAGGCCTTTGGTCTAAAAATGTTTCTGCGCAGTTAAACCTTCATCGCGTGGGATAGATGTGTACGAGGATATTATATCCACGGTGTTCCTTTCCAGTTAAATGTGTGTTCTTGTAAGTATCTTGTTACACTAAAAAAGTTTCACCAGTCTTTGACATGAGTAATATATTTTGTATGTTAGTAAATTTGCGACGGTTTAAAGGAATAGGTTTAACATTTTTTGATTTGTCATTAAGTAACAGTTATTCTTCAAATTGTACTTATCTGTCAGATAAAACCAGTGAGCAACTGTATAACTTAAAGTTAATAAGGAACACGAGTAAACTTCATTATTCCCAAATAATTTAAAGATTTCACTTCGATAATTCATACTTAATCATGAAATATATGAAAACAAATGTTGTACAATAAGGATATTTCTGTCATTTTATATAAATTATATCATTTAAATTCATATCTTTTGTCGAGTGAATAAACTCACCAACGTTAGTTATATCAATACCATCAACTTGTGCTTCGCTACTGCTACACCTCACTTTTTCAGGGTTTTTGTCCCACCAGATTTCATTGAGTCTTTCCAGTGAACGTTCGTTAAGAAGCTTCAAGAGCCTTCACCAACAACAAACCAATTGTAATTATGAAAAAGTTTAGTATTTTAAATACTTATAAATATGTGCTGCGTAGATTACCGAGTTTTATTATATATTTTAGACATAATACGGAAATTTGTGTGACCAAAAATGCGTTAGAAAATGTAACAATTGAAGAAGTAAAAAATGCCTACTGAGTCCGGCCAATAAGTTACATTTTAAGACGAAACTCACGATAAAATGTATAGAGTGAAAGTTTATTTTCCTCTTTTATTCCTTAAGCTTTGTGATTAAACTGATCTGTACATTAATAAGTTATAGTAAAAACCGAAACAAAGCAATTACAGAATAATCGAAATTTGTAAAATTATAACAGTGACAAAGTAAAACTACTATTATAAAATAATCTTTATCTACCCTCAGAACATAGCCATAAAACACAGTCATTTTATCCAAAATTCAAATAATTGGTGTTTCTGGTTATGACGAATAAACACACACATGTATAACAGTAATCTTGATTTAACTGTTACACTTGAAGTGAATCACTGTGCTTTGTATTTTTCACAAATCATAGTTAAACATCAAAACAGATGTCCAGATATTTTATTTAGGTCGAAAACCGGTAAATCGTAGCAACCTATTGCAGATACGCTGCAGTTCTTCAAAAATATCTTTAGCAGGAAGTGAAATCAATCATAAACCATCGGATAAAATGCTCGAACGCTTGACCAGTAAAGGACGTCTTCCTAAACACTAAGATATTCGCATCAAAATATCAGACTACACAAAGTGAGAAACAAGGTTCATAATGTCGCTAGACACTTATATGAGATGTATTTTACTTGTTGTAAATACACTCTTCGTAAGCTTGATTTTCGTGCCATACAATAAGGAAGATGTATTCTAGTCACAACAAGGCTGTACACACAGTATGGAATAGACTTTGCGAAGCCAGTATTTATATCATACACCCAGTATGATACATTTCAGTCACAGCAAGAACGTATATATAATAAAGAATAAGTTTCAGAAGGCCGATTGGTACGTTACACACCCAGTAAGACACATTACAATCTCAAACCTGCCCTTTAAGACGAATATCTGAGAATTTTTTGTACTGTATCAACATTATAATTTTAAGAACACAACAACGATGGTTAGAAATTAACTAAATAGGTGAGGGATATTATGATTTAACAATAACTGTTTTGTCTTATCTTAATTAATTCTAAAGGCTTGTGAATGTAACTAAAGTAAAATATCTATTTTACCCAATAGCAGGACATGGCTAGCTGGGATACTACAGGTATGGTACTGGTCTATGTTTTATTTATATCATCAACTTTGAAGAACAATCGTTATGGTGTGAACGAGGTTAAATAAGTGATTTATTTATTTTTAATATTTAAGTCGTTTGTAAATCAGATGTTTATGGTAAGGATTAACGACATGTTATTATTGATTTTTTTATTTAAAATACATTTTAATTTTCTAATATTATTATTTTATTTTTATTACGTCATTATAAATCCCAGTTCTTCTAAATTATTCTGTGCACTATAAGTTACCATCAAAGAGTCATAACTGCTTGAGAAACTAATCAAATATAAATAAATGTTCTGTTATTTATGTTTTGAGATTAATAAAACTGCATCATTCTTACGCAGTCGACAGTTGGTCTTTCAGATATGAACCTTTCTGAACAGCGAAAGCTACAGGTTTCCGACTGAACTCATTTCCCACAGCAATTAAGTCGCAGTCTTTCAGAGTGGCATATTTAACCTGAATGGCGTCAGCTAGGAAAAGGACAAACGAGAACCACTTATGTTAATTTCAGGTTACTGTTTTTTTTTATCTTTCTATAATTTATATTTGCTTGTGCACATAATTTCCAATGCTACACAGTTTTTCGTAACACTAAATAATTCAGATTAATATTAAATATTTAATATTAATAAAGTTGATATTAAATGATACAGTTATAGCAGATTTTAAGAAGCAATTGCCTAATACGATAAATGTAAAAATAAAATGCACAAGAGTTTAAATAAGAAATTTACTTTAAAATTATTAAACGATTTTTTATGAACAATTTAAAATAAACAATACTTTTCTTCCAACAGGAGAATTAATTTCAAAATTTCGCGCAGAACTACTCTAGGGCAATCCATATTTTCGAACTCAAACAAGAGAGAAGTCACTTAGATAGCCCTTTGCGTAGCTTTGTGCTACATGCAAACAAACAAACCACCACTACCATATAGAATGACTGCCAGGAGAAACTGTAACTTCTACTTAATGGACAAAAAAAATTACTGAAATAATTGTTAAAGTGTTAAACCAGTTTAAATACGACTGTAAATTAAATAATCGATGTCCATATCCCACATCACTTGGTTGAATACTATAAAAAGTATGTATTTCGGTTTGTAGTGACTTACCTATGAAAGCAAACCCACTAGGATGAGAATTATCCAGATTCAAAACACTTTTTACACCGTCTTCAAAAGAATGTGGAATTGTTGTTTTGTATATGCTCGCCAGAAGTTTCGTGTACTTATTCCCTAACGGATAATCGAACACCGACAGTTTAGTCTTCGTTGTGACTTTATTTCCGAACTTTGTAGGTTCGATAGACATATTTTTCCACTTCCTACGTAAAAAAAAAATGAATGTTTGTACAGAACTAAACATATTGTGAAAATAACAAATGTTTTAGTTCACATATTCAGTACTTGTATATTTTATTGTTATTTATTATATACGTTTTTAGATTTTGAATGTCGAGTGCAGTAGATTACATTATTTTAATCATAAAGTGAAATATTTTGTGTAACTTGTTATACTAATGACTTACCTAATGCCAATTTGTAAAACTATGTCAATTTGTTATACTAATGACTTACCTAATGCCAATTCGTAAAACTATGTTAACTTGTTATACTAATGACCTACCTAATGCCAATTTGTAAAACTATGTTAATTTGTTATACTAATGACCTACCTAATGCCAATTTGTAAAACTATGTTAATTTGTTATACTAATGACTTACCTAATGCCAATTTGTAAAACTATGTTAAGGTTTGTTTTGACATATTAGATTTAAATCTGTAATAGCTGTAATTAATATTT
This sequence comes from Carcinoscorpius rotundicauda, assembly GCA_011833715.1. Taxonomy (NCBI): domain Eukaryota; kingdom Metazoa; phylum Arthropoda; class Merostomata; order Xiphosura; family Limulidae; genus Carcinoscorpius; species Carcinoscorpius rotundicauda. Next base: position 109,293,268 of record CM022394.1, on the reverse strand, counting down.
AAATGTAATGTAATATCTGTAATTTGATAAACTGAATTTATTAATGATTAAATAATGTTATATATATGTATATCACTGATTAAATATGAACTCCTAAAGTACGAACTGGAGAAAGTTCCAAATGGTTACTTTTTCAAAAATGGTATGCTCATGAGAAAATGGAGACCACCAAATGTACCAGCTTCAGAGGATTGGACTGTGGCTTATCAAATTGTTGTTCCAAAAGCTTATCATTCTGAAATATTGAAAGTTACCTATGAACTTCCCATAGAAGGTCACCTAGGTGTCAACAAGATGTGAAACAAAATTATGAAACATTTCTTTTGGCCAAATATTGGGCAAGATGTTCCCAGTTTAGTAAAAACAACTGTGATAAATATCATCTGATTACAAACCTAACCAGAAAATTGCTGTTGTTCTTTAAAACCTATTTCGGCTTTCGAAAAACCCTTCACTTGTGTGATTGATGATTGTGTTAAACCAAAAACATAACATTTGTGTTTAAGCACTTTCACGTGCTGTGTATTATGAGTATAAGGCTATTTGTATTGATTGTGTTAAGTGTTGTCATGATCATTAAAATTGTACAATTCTTTGACAATGTATTGTTATCAACGTATATACAAATATATGTAATATCTTAGTTAAAATTGTTTGAAGCTAAATTTTAATTCTTTGAGAAGGGAGGTAGGTGTAACGGATTTGAGATCGTATCACATAACGTACGTAATATAATACATCGGAAATTCATTCGAGATAAATTATAATACAGAATCACGTACAAAATCAACAATCCCGGCATGGTCAGGTGATTAAGGGTCGCGGGTTCGAATCCCTGTTACACCAAACATATTCGCCCCGTCAGCCGTAAGGGCGTTATAATGTAATAGTTAATCCGACTATTCGTCAGTAGAAGAGTAGCCCAACAGTTGGCGGTGGGTGGTGATGTCTAGCAGCCTTCTCTCTAGTCTAACACTATTCAATTAAGGACGGCTAGCGCAGATAACCTTCGTGTAGTTTTGCGGAAATTCAAAAACAAACAAACAATCTTTGTTAAATATTCTTGTCTTCATTGATGAAATAATCTCTATCTCTGAAGAAGAAGAACGGAACATGATAATACTTTGAGTAAAACGTGTAATTATAACAGCTGTAGAAAAGCTGTGTATTTAAATATATATGTTTGTTCGTGGAAGTCATTTAAACAACAATTGTACATGTAAGAAGTTGTAAACACCTCTCTGCGGTTCGCCACTATGTCATCAATTGAAATCAACAATTGTCAAAATATTTATAAAAAAAGAAGATAAAAACGTAGCCAACAACAAAAAGTACAATTAAATTAAAACATAATATTATGTAGTTTTACAGTTTAATGTGAAATATTTCCTTTGTATTGTTTTATTACAGCAGAAGTAGGGTATTCATTCAAGCATTAACTGTTTATGTGTTGAATACCACATTCTCAGATAAAGCTGTTCGAATGAATGCCAACCAAAGCAGTTTTTACTAAATACCCTAATAATGAAAAATTTAATAGAAATGGTATAACAAGTTGAATATTGGTTTCTTTTTGTTTAAGGAAACATCCATAATATATAGTAACGTACTGATAAAATATCTCTTCAATGTAGGCCATACGTTCAAAATAAATCATAGCATCACTGTTTGCTTCCGGTGCGTATTTCACCTTGTACTGATTCACCAAATCCTCGAGAGAGGAAATGGTACTCTCCATTCGAGAAACTGTCATTGAGGCAGCGAGATTGGCAGTGAAAGACACGATAGCAATGAAACCGAACGCCCACCAGGTGGCGGCCACAAGTTTTCCAGAAATGTTACGTGGAGCTTCTCCACCTCCTAGAAAATATCATAACAAGTTTGAACATCATGCTGAAAAAAATATTTACGAATAAAAAATTACCCTACAAGTAACTTATATTGGTACTTCTACATGTGATTCCATTTCCGCGCAAAGGTGCTGGAGGGCTATCTGCTGTAATCATTCCTAAACTTAGTAGGGGGAAGGAATCTAGTTAACATACCTACTGCCAATTCCTGAGCTACTCTTTAAACAATAAATTGGGGAATTTGACCTTTAACTTATAACGCCCCCACGGCTGAAAGGGTAAGCATGTTCGGTGACAAACCCGCGTCCCACAGATTACGAGTCACGTTTCTTTAACATTAGCTCTCAGACTTTTATATAACAACCTGTTGTTATAACGTATTGCGAGAAATAAAAACACTTAAATTAATTACCTGTTTCAAATTATCATTTTTAACCTAAGGAATTGAATCAAACCTGGTAAAAGCAACGGATTTTCAATCAGCATTGTTAAATATATTTTAGATGAAGTGATATCGAAAAATAATTAAAGAGTTGTACGGAAGAAACTTTTGTAAAATATAAAAACATATGAACAAAAACAAGCAGAATCCTCAACAGTATTTTAAACAAGATTAGAGTAAATTAATCTCTAAGACCTTTTTTCCTCTTCGTTTTATTAGGTACATTTATGGGCACAAATATTTAGTGTGAGGTGAGCATATACCCGATTTGATTTTATTACTCATAAGCCTTTACCAACCTACCCTCAAATTGAAATTATTTAACGCAGGTTTAGAGTAACTTAATGTATAAGAACTTGGACGTAGTGAAATACATCAATTGAAAGGGTTTGACCTCATAAGTCCAAAACTGTAATTAGATATCAAATCGGTCCAGAGATGTCGGGTGTGTAACCTAAAAGTGTGTCCCCCCGGTAAGTCTACAGATTTACAACACTAAACTCAGGGGTTCGATTCCCTTCGGTGGGCTCAGCAGATAGCCCGTTGTGGCTTTGCTATAAGAAAACACACTCACCTAAAAATGTGTACTTAAAAAACTCGGGTCTACTCTACCATCCACGACTAAAATATTTTGATAGCTTATACATAAAAAAGAAAAATTAAATAATTTATCTGTCTCACCATAAAACATCGAGTATCTAAAATGTTATATAAAATAACTTTTGGATGGCTGTATGTAAATAATCACATTTATTATGTGATATACCAATAGAAATGATATATCAGTTATAGGTATTCGAAAAACCACAGAAACTTGTTACATTATCCAGATTTTAACTAAATCGAGAAACCGAGGTCGTACAGACAATATAAAACTAAGAATACTGACATGGTCAAAAGTTATATGAAGCATATACATGGTTGTAGGCGTACTGCTGTTACTTGCTGTACGTTATAAATTTCAATTGACAAACAATTCAGTAAGCTGTGGTGATTAATTAACGCCTACAAATGAACTGGAAAAACAAAAAAGGGTGTAAAGTCATCCACACAATATACCTTGGGGGGTGAGTGAGATCATGCAAAACCACATACATTCGTCCATGCTGAAATCTCTCCTCTCTCTGTCTGTTCCATACTTTTGTTTGTTGTTCCGATAGCTAAACGGACTGATCAGATGATACACAAACAGGAGTAGACTGAAAAAGTTGTTTTTTTTTAGGATTTAAAAGTATTTGATAGTAATGGTGATGTATTATCAACACTACAGAGTTTTCATTACATAGGAAACATATGAATATACATATATATACACAGTTTCTTCCATACTGTTTGTATTATATAAACATTTATTGTCTCATATTTTTCTACAGTAAGTATATATTTTAAATCATGTATTTTTGGTTCTATATTAAAATAATCCATGTTTCAATCTTTTCTGTGTCTTATGCAAGACCTTCATTGAGAAATTATTTAATTTGTTTAGTTACCTTTGGTTTTTATTGTACCACCAGTTCACTGGACCGGTGAAATAAAATGTAACAAACGATAGGAAATTGTGCTTCTATCTTCTTCTGAACATTATAAATATTAAAAGTGAGATAAATTTACATAAAGACACGACATACTGTTTTCGAGTATTTTATCAATATGAAGTAAGATGGGGTTACATCCTGTATCAAGTTTGGTGTTCATTGATCAGGAAATATGGAAAAATAATGACATAATGACGTTTATTTAAATAAGGTATATTTAACAAAGTAAAAATATCACATTAATTAGAGTTCAAAACAAATGTAAAAGCTTTAAAATATTTCTGAATAGAAAAAAACAAATATCGAATAACTTGTGAAAGAAAAAAAACCCAGAAGAATAGAGGTATTAATAGTTGGTATACAATTTTTTCATATTTGTATGATGAACAGAGGTTTCGATTAGTTGTTTTGTAATATTTTGCCATAGCTTAGAATACGTATCAGTATGACACAAAAAAAATAGTTTTCAATCTTAAAGAGGCAAATAAAGAATTCAACTTGTGATAAGAAAGTACGGGTAACTGGGTAATTCAACGTTGTCAAACTGTAGTTAGAAAATACGGGTAACTGGGCAATTTAATGTTGTCAAACTGTAGTTAGGAAGTACGGGTAACTGGGTAATTCAACGCTGTCAAATTGTAGTTAGGAAGTACGGGTAATTGAGTAATTCAACGCTGTCAAATTGTAGTTAGGAAATACGGGTAACTGAGTAATTCAACGCTGTCAAACTGTAGTTAGGAAGTACGGGTAACTGAGTAATTCAACGCTGTCAAACTGTAGTTAGGAAGTACGGGTAACTGAGTAATTCAACACTGTCAAACTGTAGTTACAAATATTATCTCTCGTGTCGATGCATGTATGCGCGCACGTAAATTGTTTGTTTGTTTAGTGTATGTTTTCTTATAGCAAAGACACATTGGGCTATCTGCTGAGCCCACCGAGGGGAATCGAACCCCTGATTGTAGCGTTGTAAATCCGGATACATACCGCTGTACTTGCAGGAGGCATTGTTTGTTTAGAATTGAGCACAAAGCTACACAACGGGCTATCTGTGCTCTGCCCACCACGTGTCGAAACCTCGATTATTAGCGGTGTGAGTCCACAGGCATGTTGCTGTGCCATTAGGGGGCTACGTAAAGTGTTAAACAACACATCACGTGTTTTCTTTATTCATAAAGATCCTCAGTGATAATTTAATATTCAAGTTTCCATTTATTACGTTCGATGGCTATTTGTAATTGCGAAATGGATGTCACATGAGACCCATTTAAGAAATGTGTTAAAATGATTCTAAACTGAAAAGAAAATTGATGTGGAGTCACATTTAATTAAAATATTACAAATAGCGTTCTTACAAAAAATAGTTGAGGCATAAAAAAAAACTACTCAAATTATCTCTTGATAGTTTTACACAATTCCAAGTTAAAATTGGAAAATGAGAAATAACCGTAGCAGACTATAAATAACATAATAATAAATGATGTAGCTCACCAAGAGAATACATAACAGCAGATAATAAGAATCCACACATTTAGCTCCAGAACAGACAAAAATTTAAACAAAGAATTTGGAACTTTCGGTAGTTTCATGAGTATTTGATAACCAACCATGTCATAGATAGGCACTGTAAAATCAGCCGCTTCCAACCGTTCTCTTGTTACTGGGATTGCTCCTGCGGCGATATGTGCTCTCTAGAACAGTGATGGAGAAAAGGTTTGTTTAAAAATCAAAATCAAAATAATTAATTAACATTTTATTATAATAACTATTCAACAGCTAGAAGAATAATTCTAACGATCTCACTAATGTATCTCAAGACGGCCGGTATGGGTATCGCAACTTTTATTAAAATAGAGAACAACGTGTCGACCTTCTATCTGTGCTAGCCGTCCCTAGTTTAGCAGTGTAAGACTAGAGGGAAGACAACTAGTCATCACCACCCACCGCCAACTCTTGGGCTACTTCTTTACCAAAGAATAGCAGGATTAGTCGCACATTATAACGCCCCAGGGGTGAAAGGGCGAGCATGTATTATAGACGGGGATTTGAACCCGCGACCCTCAGATTACGAGTCGAACGCCTTAACCAACCTGGCCATGCCGGGCGCCATCTTAGATCATCTTTTACATATTTTACCTCAAGTGGGTTTCTCGTCATCACGATTTCACTAATGTTCAGACTAGGAGGGAAGGACAAATTACTGTGTGTTTGAAGGTAAGCACGAAGTTACACAATGAGCTATCTGCGCTTTTCTCACCACGGTATCGAAACCTGATTTCTAGCGTTATACGTCCGCAGACATGCCGCTGTGCCACTGGGGGTGGGACATATTATAGTTTATAACATATTCTCCACACTTGAAATTATCGGTAAACAAATTATTAAGAGTTCTTCTCGGAATCGAGTACGGTGCGTACAAGTTACCTTGTTCTGAACTTCACACGTTTAGTTTGAAAAAAGAATAACCAAAGATCTGGCACATCTTCAAAAGTATAATTTTAGTTGCAACATCGCGGCTCATACACCGGCTCTGAATTTGTTTTAGTTTTTAAATACAAACTAGCTCACAGTTCCGTCATCTCTTGACATATTTGAGATCTAATTATATTTTTCTACTCATGAGGTAAATCACTTTCGACTGATGTATTTTACAGTGTTCAAGGTCCCATAGACTAATTTATTCTAATCCTGCCTAAAAGAATTTCAATTTGAAGGAAGACTGTTAGAGATCCTCATGAATAATAAATCTGAATGGGTTATTCGCGCGACCCACATTTGGTATTGCTCGCGCACAAAAATATAGCTAATAAAAAACAAACAAATGTTACGTAGATTCATTACTGTAATATTGTATAAAAGAATTTCATGTGCCTCTTGTTTCCTTTCACAGTAACCCAACATCTGTTTATTAAGGAAAACAATCTAATTTTCATCATGGATCTGAACACTCAAAACATTAAACGAGTCCAAACTGAATCCAGTATCCGTTATGTTATGAAACTAAATGCCAAATAAACACGATTTAAAAATTTTAACATAGACTCACAAATTATGGATGATTATGAATAAATAAATTAATTAATCCTATTTTGTTGTTGTTTAAAGTGCAATATTTCTAAGAATATATGATGGTATAAGTACTTAAAAGGCAACTAAAATATTTATAATATCAAAAAATCATTCAGATACATCAAATTATTTCAAAATGATCAACACTTTCTTCGTATAAAGAACATTCATTGTAATTCATGAAGTTATAGATTTTCTAATTAACGACATATACTTAAAACTACAAAACTTGTTACAAGAAAGTCTCGAAACACAAGTGGATTTCTGAATAAAATTAAATCTGGCTGTTTTCAATTTTGAACTACATAAAACCGAGAAAAAATCTTCAAGCTAACAGATGAACTTCAAAATACAAACTTTGCATTCAGATTTGGTAATATTAAAATGAGGAAGCCTACCTCAAATAAAATAAATACAATTTGTTTGAAGTAGGTAGTAATCTAATTTTATCGTGGTCATATCAGTATAATGAAATCATTGGAAGGGAAAATACTGGATGAACAGTTTGTGTACACTGTTCGTTTAATCTTGAAGCTCACCAGCACAGCCTAGTCTCGTATCGACAAACAACTGCTGCTTTCTTAGTCTCATCCCATTTAACTGTTTATTTACTAATTTTCACGATTATACTTTATCATGATTTCAGTAAATCAAGTTATTCCGTCGAACATTTTTATATGGTTATTATATATATAGATTTATCAATTATACGAAATAACTTTAATAATAATTCATTGAATACTTTTAATTATTTTGATGATGAAATATCTTGTTCATACAATTATAGCTCCCAAACCTTATAGCACACTGTCTGTAGCTGGTTAACAATATATAACCGTCTCTCGGCGCGTCCCTTTTATTTATCAATCAGGAGAGATCCTAAAACGTTCAACAATGTTGAAACACACAAGTGGTTTCGTAAAACAAATGTTGATTTTTATTTTCAAGAATCTCCTATAAAATTTAGAACAGACGCGCCTTACGTAATACACATAAAATAATGTACGTCAGATGCATCAAACTGAAATACAAGTAGGTATTAAAATAAATATATAACAGTAAATTACATAGCACGTGAAAGTGCGTCAGCAGAGATGTTATCAACCCTTTTGATTTGAATTATCTTCAAATCATATTCTCATGATGCTAAACTCCGAGTTAACAGTTTTCTGTTATTTCCCTTCATCAGGTTAAAAAATTTCAATGTGTCGTGATCATTGTATATGACAATATGTTGTTGGTATGCAGATACATATACATTGAAATGTTTTAAAGCTAACACTACAATCAATGTTTCTTTTTCCATACTAGAATAGTTCTTTTGGTGACAAACATTTTTTAGAAAAATAACAAACAGATGTTCAATACCTCTGTTGTCATCAGCATCACAATCGTTGACATCAACAGCTAACACGAAAGGCTTATCTAGATCTGGTTCCATCAATACAGGGTAAGTGCACAATAAAGGTTTGATCTTTTCAAAAGAAGATTGGCATGTGTCAGATCAGTTGAACTTTTGATTTTTCTCGAATGGGTTTGTTAATGGTACAGGGATGTCAGAAAAAAATTAAAAATCTTTCTATAATAACCAGCTGTTCTCAAAAACTCATTAAGCCTTATTTGTTTGTACTCAACTTTAGCTTGAATTGGAGCAACGTGAACGTGACGTACCACATAACCTAAGTAGACAACTTTGGCCTTACAAAGTCACTTTTTGCCAAAGTTACAGTGAGATTGGCTTTCTTAAACCTCTCGAAAACATAATACATCGCGCAATACACATAAGTGTTTTCACCCACGCATTACTGTGAATTACAATATCATCAATATAAATTACAACAGATTGTTGAAAGGTTTCCTGAGAATTTTTCATCCCATATGATATTGCATTGTACTCGTATGATCCATCAGGCTTAACAATGGTAGAAATGTATTTTGTCTTGTTAGTCTGGACCAAAACATGGAAAAGTTATCCAGTAAATGAATTATTTTCTGGTCATCCTGCCCCCCAGTGGCTCAGCGGTATGTCTGGGGACTTACACGCTAAAATCCGGGTTTCGATACCCGTGGTGGGTAGAGCACAGATAACCCATTGTGTAGCTTTGTGCTTAATTCAAAACAAAACAAAACTGGCCATCCTCCAACCATTGTTCCTTCAGCAACTTTAAAGGGCCATGTACTGAATAGCCAAACACCAACTCAAACAAGCTAAATCCTAACGATTTCTGAGCTCACGAACAGCAAATAATAAATTACTTCTTTCATCCCAAACTTTCTCATTATCGAGATAGTAAATTCGAATCATGTTTCCCAAGAGCACCTTGCGATTCTGGATGGTTTGCACTAGTTTTAATCTGTTTAGCACCAAGCTGGTACACAACCTGTTGAAATAACCCAGACATAAAATCTGATCACTGATCAGACTTAATTTCTTTAGGCAAACCTGAAGACATTAATCAAAGCCTTAGATATTTTTTGGCTGAATTGTTTTTTTAAGGGAATGCCTCAGGGATTCGAGAGAATACAAGCATAGTAATCAACAAATACTGGTCCCTTGATCGAAATTTTTGTAAAGGCCCAATATAGTCAATAATCACCCGACTGAAGGGTTCTTTGAAAGCTGGGATAGGTTTCAAAGGAGTACCAAAAACTTTCTGACTAGGTTTATCGACCAACTGACAGGTATAACAAGTTTTACAAAACCGGAAACATGTTATTTAATTGTTGGCCAAAAGAAATGTCTCATAACTTTGTCACACGTCTTTTCGAGTACTAAATTACTTCCTATGAGATTTTCATAGACCACTTTTAATATATCAGAATGATATGCAATTGGAACATCAATTTGATAAATTACAGCCCAGTCTCTTGAAGCTGGTGGATTTGGTGGTCTCCATTTTCTCATTATCACACCATTTTTGAAAAAAATAACGATTTTAAACTTTTCCCTGTCCATGTTTTTGGAGTGCATGTTTAAATAGTAAAGAGATCTGTGAATCATTTCCTTGCTGGGCCTAGTATGGCGGCCAGGTGCTTAAGGCACTCGAATCGTAATCCGAGGGTCGCGGGTTCAAATCTACGTCACACAATACATCTCGCCATTTAAGTCGTGGGGAGGCGTTATAATGTGGCGGTCAATCTCAGTATTCGTTGGTAAAAGAGTAGCCCAAGAGTAGTCATACAAAAATTATTCACAAGATTAAATAAATGTCTGTAACAAATCTACAAAGTCATCCTCTGAACACGTGTCTATTGTTTCTTTTTTACTTAATTTCTTAGCCTGAGCTCAGGTCACAGCAAACTTCTGGATTTTCCTTTAGAAACGCCAATCTTAGGTGAAGCAGTTATCAGCTGACTAATTATCTTGGGTGTGGCAAAAACTCTTCTCCCAGCCAAATCATTTCCCAACATGAATGGCACACCCTGAACTGACAGAGTAGGTCTTACTCTAACCACAACTGGTCTCAAAACAAGGTCTAATATTAAATAAATCTTAAGAAAAGGAACATAAACAAAGTCACCCGCAGTACCCCGAGCAAAAAGAGCCTGCCTGTGGCAGAACTAAAATTTAAAGGCAATATATCTTTAAACACCAATGACTGAGTCGCCCCAGTCTCACATAAAATACACAGAACTAACAGACTCAATAGATCTAATTTTTTCCATAACTACATCAGCCTTTTTACCAGCGGCTAAATCAACAACATTGAGTGATCTGGTTAAACTACGTCCAAATGTGTACATGAATACACTGGATGTTGCCTCATCTTCTTTTTTCTTCTTCAAACTACAATATTCGGACATAACATAAACAAATGTTTTACAGAAATAGCAGACAGGCATTGATGATTTTGATTAAGTTTTATCCTGACTTTGAAGATTTCGTGAAGTGAACAGGTACAGTTTTTGTTGAGATGACAGGAATTTTTCTTTTATAAAAAGTGGTTTTGTGTGTTCAAGTGTGATCTCGGAAAGGGCAGCTGCTTCAACTTTCTCTTATTATTACTACGTTTTTAAGCCGTCAAGTGTACAGGATTTAAATTTTTCAATTATTCGTAATCGTCCTAATTTGTCAGAACTATTGCCAATATGCATAGAATTACATCATTGATCAAAAGAAACTTCTTTTTTCGTGGACGAATTCCTTATAAGGTTGAGACGTTTGGCTATGTCTTTCGTACTAATTCGTATGCTTTGAGAATAACTGCTTTAACTTTTTATAATTCGTGCAATCTTTTAGAGAGAGAGCAACATAAGTATTCTGGACTTTACAAGTTATAACACTCCGTAATAATAATGACTATTTTCAATGGACCATTCTATAGTTTGGGTAACTTTTTTCAAAAAGTTAAAAATATTTATAAACTTCATTCCCATTAAATGGTGGAGCTACATCTATTGCGTTTTGTCTTCGTTGGTCAAAGTTGAGTCCAATTTCCATTTCCTTCAGCCTAATTTCCTTTTTGGTTTCAATAGACGTTTACTTTCTCTTTCTGCTTCGATATGGGTTTCCTCTTTTTATGCTTTAGTGCAGACTTGTTCCAGTTTCATTTGTTTGAGATTTAATTGAATTGCAAACTTATCTTTGTCACTCAACTCTGGCTAGTGGAGGCACTTAAGTATTCCTCTAATGCTTCCTCAGACAATAAATCATCATCGACTAGTATTTCAACAGAAGACGTTTTTAGTTAATTTTTCCCATTGATTTTTTAACCTCTAATTCTAAGATTTTGGCAAGTTGAAGGAATTCAGTTTTGTTATATTTTTCTAATTGTTCGAGGGAGAGAGGTAAAAAACCTTGATAATCAGATATGATCAAATCTTGTTAGCACTGAGAAATGTTTGTTTTTGAAATTTCGCACAAAGCTACTCGAGGGCTATCTGTGCTAGCCGTCCCTAATTTAGCAGTGTAAGACCAGAGGGAAGGCAGCTAGTCATCACCACCCACCGCCAACTCTTAGGCTACTATTTTGCCAACAAATAGTGGGATTGACCATCACATTGTAACGCCCCCACGGCTGAAAAGGTGAGTATCATTGGTGTGACGGGGGCACGAACCCGCGACCCTCGGACAACGAGTCGCACGCCTTACGCGCTTGGCTGTGCCAGGCCTCTGTTTCTTTGTTTGAACAAGTATACAAACCCTATTATAAAAAAATTCAGCCTGCACGCAATGATGCCTTTTATTACAGAACCACAGACATGAGTAAATGATGTATTTGTGAAATGTACAGGTGTCTTGTTTTCCTCAGTTCTGTAATTATGGAGTTTCACCAAGTCCTGACAGTTTCAGTTACTAATTATATATATATATATATACTTTTATGTATTAAGGGTTGGGTATGCTTGTGCATCCACTTCTGTGCTGGTAAGCATAACTGCAACAAAAAGTAATAATGAGACAGCTGAGAACATTTGTTACGCCCCCACGGTTGGGAGGGCGAGCATGTTTAGCGCGACGCGGGCGCGAACCCGCAACCCTCGGATTACGAGTCACACACCTTACGCGCTTGGCCATCACAGGCCGGCACTGAGAAATATAAACTGAATTAAGATTTGACTTTTAATTTAGAATTAATTTTATCTCTGGTTCAGATCTCCCAATTTATTATGCCAAGTATAATAATTTACTAAATGTTAATATATATTAAATTTATCATATTTGCCAACAAGATCGATACACACAGCTTCTTTCTTAATACAAATATATTTTAATATACAAACAACAATACAATTTATAACAATGGTTGTTACAAATAGTTATTGTAAATAATGATAAAGAAACTTTCAGACAACACTGATTCTCATATCTAGATCCACGACGAGCAAGTGAATTCCAAGTTGATATTGTCATACCTTTCTTATGCTAGCTAGTTTGGTTATCCTAACACTGCTTATAAGATGACTTTTACCAAAGGAGATATTTAATGTTCTTGTATAAACACCAATGTCCAAAATTGATTCACTGAAGTTGAATTGATTGTGATGTTCGAAATCTATAAATCTTCCGGGTCAATTCTGTAGTTTTTGGATTAATAAGCGTTAATCACAGTTACAGTTTCTGAGACTTATAGCACACTGACCTCAGCTGACTAATAACACATAACTATGCCATAGCGCGTAGGTTTCATATACCAATCAGATGAGATTCTAGGACGTTCAACAATATTCCAACGCCATAGCGTTTACGTAAAACAAATGTTGTTGATTCTTATTCGCAAGAATCTTATACAAATTTAAAGAGCAGATGGGATTTTCACAATTCACATCCAACAATATACGTCACAAGCATCAAACTGAAACTCACTCAGGTAATGAAATAAACGTTTAACGGTAAATACGTTACAGTAAATGTATCTATATATGTAATATGATAAAAATAAAACAAGTTTAACTGTTGGGTTATCATTTAAGCAAGGGAGAGTTTGTTTAATAAAAACGATTATTTAATGAGAAGTTCCAACTCTGTGCTGGCTATCACCAAACCTTTCGTACCTGGTAATGAGGTTTAGCACCCAGTACTTTGATTGTGCGTATTATGGAGTGAGAAATAGTGACCAGTTCTGTAAAAAACTCACACTTGCTTATGGTTTTTAGTTTTGCCTATTTAGTAAATTTGCAGCTACCATACGTGAATAGGATTTTTTTTTTAATTTCGCGCAAAGCTACATGAGGGCTATCTGCGCTAGCCGTCCCTAATTTAGCAGTGTAAGATTAGAGAGAAGGTAGTTAGTCACCGTCACCCACCGACAACTCTTGGGCTACTCTCTTACCAACGAAAAGTGGGACTGACCGTCACATTATAACGTCCTCATGGCTAAGAGGGCGATCATGTTTGGTGCGACGGAGATTCCAACCCACGACCCTCAGATTACGAGTCGAATGCCTTAATCGTGCATAGAAAAATGCTTTATTGATAGGATTATTTAAATACAATTCTAAGTAGAATCTTCATATAGTATTTATATATTTGAGGACCAATTTTTAAGAGTTACGTCATAAATTTCCTCTACATTTAGATAGAGTGATCGTTTTTGCATTTCTAATGGGACTCAGTATTTCATTCAAAATCACGGTGTCAAGAAGAGGTCAAGGATAACTACATTCTTTAAATAAATTTTATTTTATTTGGTTGTGTAGAGAAAGAAATAAAAACAAATATCGTTAGCTCTAGGATGTAAACAAGTAATATGGTTACAAATGTAGTTAGAGGAAGAAAACCTGTTGAAGCGCATTCAACTGTCAATTAAAGTTTCTTTTTTGTTTATTTTTACGGTATATATGCGAATGTAGAAAAAACGTTACCCTCACGACTGACGGGGTTACCTGAGAAAACAAACTACGGTTGTTCTAGGTCTCAAAAGAAGAATTGATGTTGGAGCGTTAAGAGCTAAAATATTCTGGAACTTTAAGTGAATGTCCTTAGAACGAAATTCAAAAGTATCATTGACATACCTGCTATAGTAGATCAGTATGAATATAAAGCTGTCAAGTCACTATCGTTCATAGTGACAGAGATAGACATGAGATAAGGTCGGGCTGTCGAATTATCTAATAGCAGCGCCATCTGTCCAAGAAAAAACGATCATTTGGTTGTTTGAAAGCAAAGACACGTTGAATTATCTGCTGTGCCCATTGCGAGTAAAATGTATCCCGGATTTTAGCGTCCGTAAAGTTACCGCTGACCCACCGAGAGACAAACACAAGAGAGAAATGATGAAACATTGTTTGGGAATATCAAAACCATTCAGCCGCTGTATCTTAATTTCGGTCCGGCATGGCCATGTGGGTTGAGGCTCGTAATGTGATGGTCGCGGGTTCGAATCCCGGTCGCACCAAATATGCTCACTCTTTCAGGCGTGAGCGCGTTATAATGTGACGGTCAATCCCACTATTCGTTGATAAAAGAGTAGCCTAAGAGTTGGAGGTGGGTGGTGATGACTAGTTGCTTTCCCTCTAGTCTTACACTGCTAAATTAGGGACGACTAGCGCAGATAGCCTTCGTGTAGTTTTGCTCGAAATTCAAAACAAACGAATTAAAAGGCTAATATTTTCAAATTTTCGAGGAAAATAAATAAAGAAAACATAGCATTGTGGCTACTTGACACCGTGACCTCATAGACATTGTCCTCCAAACATAAATCCAATCACAGCGGCACTGCATTGTCAAACGGTAAGAAATCGAAATGTATAGATGCTAAGAATATTGTTCATGGTATCACACCAGTACGTTTTCTTATGAAGCGTATTTACCTTCTGTAGAACATCTTTCATTACCTTCAAGACGTTCCTTACAGTTCCTACTATAAATGAAAGACGTATATACTGTTACTTTATTACATTTATCATAATCATAAAAGTCAAATGTCGGTCAGTCAGTCAATAGGTTTCGCTTAATTTTTTCGGATTTCGTGAAATAAGAGTCCAATTCCACTTCCACCCTATAATATTTCCTTTTTTCATTGAGAGTTTCCGTTTTAGTTGAATTCAATCGCTAACATAAGAGTAAATAGCTCCTAAATTTCAGGGTTTTTTTTCCCTGCTGGAGTTTTTATACCAAGGATTTATTTTGCACCGAGTGAAATGAATTCCTTTCAAATACATTTTTACTTCAAGTGGGTTTCTGATCATCACGAATAATTTATTGTTTGTCATAAACAGAAGTTTTGAATAATGATTAATCATTTACAATAATTGCGGTCTTAAGAGAATTACTGCAATACCGCAGTTGATATAACAAGATAAGAACTGAGGTCAATTAATGCTGAGAAGAGTTGTTTGTTATTAACCACAAGGAGTATCGAAACCTGGTTTCTAGTGGTACAAGCCGCTGTGCTACTGGGGCCACTGGGAAGAGACACTCTTTAGGTGAAGGACATATTGCTCAGGATAGGCTTTAGTTTCCTGAAGCTAGAAGACCTTTTTCTTTTTTCCTTATTATGTCTGTTTTCTAGAGGTAAAGTTGCAAATCCATATCGGAGAGTTCAAATTTAGGCTTTGATTTCTCGTCATTTTTCACAGACTTTTATACTATTTATTCATAAAACCTCTACTATTTATTCCCAAAAATATTTACAAGTTGTGATTTTAGTCTTTGCAACATGTTTATAATACCAAGCGCGGAATTTTAAAATTATTTAGTGTAGGTAAGGAGTTAATTAATTAGAGTTAACAAACAAGCTTCGTTTACCAAATATATAAACTTCTATCACATGTTGCTATTCATAATTATTTTAAGATAACATTAAGAAGTAGATAATGCATTATTTTTACAGTAAGAAAGTTCTTTCTACACTCGCACTTGAAAATAATCCGCTGATTGGAATCAATTTACATTTATTTACAGTGGTCGTTTTAATAAAAAGTCGTATTTTTTGTCAAACTATATGTTTAACTATATATTCATATGCATTACAGTTTTCTTCTCTGTTTCCTATAGATAGAAACTATTCACATTAACTATGTCTTTAAATTGGGTTACTGGTATAATGAATTGTATATTTGAAATGTCAAAATATAAAAATAAGCATAAAACACGTTATACTCACATCGTTTTCAAGTTCACCTATAAGTCCACTCCAATTTCCATTAAGCCCTGCATCTTGTGATTTTCTTCCAAAGTCACAATCAACACATTCTTTGATATTGTATTCAAAATTTAATTCTTTTTGAATCAACTTTAGAAGGTCGATTGCATATCCATAAAATTGCGTAGTTCCATTCTTAAATTTTTGTTTCATCACAAAAGGAGGTTGCTTGATAGAAATAAAAATAAATGTTCATTGAATTTGTTTGTGGAATAAAAATACAATTTTTTTTCTGCTCCACATCATTACGGTTCAAAATACAAAGAAAAATTACATATCGCCTTGATAATGATTAATTAATTAATGCTGTCTATATGAAAGAGAACAAAATATCACTTCAATCCTGTTGGAAATGCAGCAGTCAGTTTTAAAACAGCTAGGCATTGATAAAACTGGACAAAGTACACGTCGTGATAAGAACATAACATTTTAAAAGTAAAACAACATTCGTAAAAAGATTTGTACATTTTATTTGCCACATGATAAACTAAATGTGCAGAAAAATTAAACATCTAACATGGATTCTAATCTATGTTTTAACTCACTTTGAAGCCAACCTAGATTTACTTTAAATAAATTAGAGGAAATTCCGCCCTACGGGCGGGTGTTTGTGCTGATAATTTCTGATCGTAATATTCATTCGCCATTGTAAAAATATTTAAAAAGTGTAATTTCCTCAAAAGTGTTTTTCTTGCAAACATCAAACAGGAAAAATATTCGAATTGTGTTCTTTAGTCATATTCAACTCATAGCATCAAAATGATTCAAAGTAGGGAGATAAAAATTGACATGAATTTTACTAATATATACTGTAATATATTTATATATTAAAACTGGTACCCTTTACTGAAAATATAATGTTTTTTTTATAAGAACTCTAGTTTTTAGCACTACATTTACAAATTACATCAACAAAGATATAATCAAACCCTCACGAACAGTTCCACTGAAAATCTTGTTTTTGTGGTGAAGATATTATTTTTATTTAAAATTGTGTTCGATTTTTAAGAAATAGTTGCTGCACTAACCAGAGATATTTTTGTAATTGTCTGAATCTTGAATATCAAAGTGTGGATTTTTATGGATTTGTGACGTCATTTAATGGATGACGCTGGACTTCATCATCACTTCTGGCATTGAAATCTTATATTTCAGTACAACACACGGTAAAATTATATTTATTATTTCTGTCGCATGCGTTGATGTACAGACTGCTGCGCCAGTTCTCCATTATTGTAAGATGCTTTGTGACGTAAAAATCGAACGTTGAATGTGGATGATTATTGCTGCTGGGTCGATTAACCCAAATGATATCCTCTCAAACTGGTATCATCCATTTGGTGACACAGAGGATGTCTCTGTCTGGATCTGCCAATGACCTTTACTGAAGTCGATCTTGGAAAAAAACTTGTCCTCGTCTAGTTTTGCGATGATAGCTTCTGGGTTATCTATAGGTTCAGAGTCGAATTTTCTTATGAGACTCAGAAATCTATGTAGATTTTTCTGCTTCTTCATCTATGACTACCACACCTACAAGATCCAACTGTGCTTTAATAGCTGTACCTGTTTGGTCTCCTTTTCTTTCAAAGTATCAACTCAACAGGTTGGTGTTGTAGATCTTGGTCTTCCAGTTCACTTTCACCTAAAAGTTCATTATATTGACAATTTCCTGTACTTGAAAAAAAGTACCTTCACCTTAAAAGTAAGTTCGTTGTTGTCCGTGGAGAGCCAAACCAAGAACTCCTGTCCGACTTTGAAACATCGATCTGCATACAAACTTTCCTGGGTAAGTTGACTTGTCTTTTCCAGTCGATTTCCAGTGTTATGGTTTAACACGTATTGGTATATTTCTGACTTTTCTTTTCCTGTCTA
Source organism: Carcinoscorpius rotundicauda (assembly GCA_011833715.1). NCBI lineage: Eukaryota > Metazoa > Arthropoda > Merostomata > Xiphosura > Limulidae > Carcinoscorpius > Carcinoscorpius rotundicauda. The sequence continues at coordinate 109,274,913 of CM022394.1, read as the reverse complement.
CAGTTCTTTCAATATTTGCATTGGACCTCGTACTATTTCAAAGGGCGAAAGTCTTGTACTTGCTTGTGAGACTTTTCGATATGCAAATAATACTGCTTGCAGATACCTGTCCCATTCACATGATCTCTCTTGACGAATCTTTATTATGTTCTTCAAGACTCCATTGATTCTTTTACAAATTCCATTGTATCTGAGATCTAAAGAGCTGTCTAGTAGTGCTGAGTCTTCACACCTTTTGCATCAGTTCTGAGATACAATGAGTCCCTTTGTCGCTCAAGACTTCTTTTATAAAGATTACTCTGTAGAACACTTCCAGGAGAGCTTCTGCTACTCTTTCAATCTTTATCTTTAGTAATGTTATGGCTTCTTAGTAATGTGTCACGTAGTCAATTACTATCATCTTATATCCATTGCCCTTCTTAGGTACAGGTGCTAGTAGCCTAATCAAATCCACATGCACGCTGCTAAGGCTCTTCTATCAGAGGCACCCTGGTGGTGTTTTCTCTAGGTGCTGTCCCTTAACAGGTGTCACAATACCTGCAGAATCTGGTCACAAATACGACGTCCCCTACCAATAGAAGCTGCTGGTGATTTTATCTGCCATCTTCTTCAATCCTAGTGTCCTCTCTCAATAAACTCATGAGTCAACTACATCAGTTGAGCCCAATATTCTGTTGGTACTATGGTCTGCTTAACTTTCCAAATAATTCTGTCTAGATAAATTTGATACACCGCTGTCTTACAGTCCTCTATTCATATGTTCTTTTTCCTTTTCTTGTTCCTTACTTTCTCTTGGGCACTGTCCAAAAGTTCCTGTAGTGAAGGTCCCTTCTCCTGTGATTCCTTCAATTTCCATAGACCTACTTCAGGATGCTACTTTTTCAAAACTTGCAGGATACTGATGTCTTGTTTGCTTTTCTTTTCTTGAATGCTTACAGTAATTGCAGGTAGTCCATCAGTCTTCTTTATGTCTGGTTTCTTCAAATTTTTACTACCAGGTATATTGCCAATCACTAAGTTGTAAATGGGTCCAATTTCAAACATGGCCTTAAGGTCTCTAACGTAGTATGGAGTGCTCACTTTTATTCTTAGAATTGTAAACTTTCTCACTGATCCATCAATCAGCACCTTGTCTATCATTTTGTCTTCAGATGATAACGTTCTGTATCCAGCGTCCCATGAAACGTTCATTTTCTTGTCCCTTCAACTACTGGCACATTGTAGTTTGTTTATTACGTGTTCTAATCACCACAGGCACTGTTAAGTCATTTGCTAACTTGAGCTGGGCATCAATTGTATAACCATGATGACAGCACTTCCTTCTTGTGATGAATCTGACAATTTGTCTTGATTTTGTTCACCTCATGGTGACAGTTACTCTTTTCTTGTTTCTATCCAATGCCAATTTTGTAGATAGCTCCAGCTGCATTATGTTCAGACTTCTACTGTTACTTGTTCATAACAGATTTACACGTATTCGCAATGTGCCCATTTTTATAACAGATATATAATATTTTCTCTCTTTCGTCTTTTTACCTCTGTCACCTTGATGACATCTTGATTCTGGTCAGCCACCTCTGGTTTCAACTTTAACTGATTATTCCTGGACTTGAAGTAGCATCCACACAACAGTAGAGATAAAACAGATTACTAGTAACAGACCAAGCATATCTCCTGAAACTAGCATAACAGCCACATTCCTTTAATACAATTATTCTTACCATGTAACTTAATTCTTAAATATTAAACAATTATAAGTTCCCAACTTTGAAAACCTAATATTTGTAGTTTGAAAAACAAATAACATTTCTAACATATAAAAAAGTAATAAAACTTAATAGGATTTTCGGAATTTGAAGCATATTTCCTAATAGAGTATTTTATTTTTTAACAAACTAATTATCATTAGATGCCTAAGTTAAATATTTTTTGGTACAATATAACACTTTAAAACCAATATATTGTATTAGTTATATATTTATACAGCTTGGACCAGAAATCTAAAACCACAATAATGAGGTTATATAAAATCAACACCTTATCACAGACATTCAAACGATTTAAAAAGATAACAAAGCAGATACGTTAATCTTAAAACCTAGAGGAAAGAAAGAATAACATAACAACTTCTCTAACTCTGGTTGATGTTTTAAAAACATTCCAGATAACTAGGTCAAATGGAAATGTTTGGATATTTTCAGATAAAACTTATTTCGGCAAAGCAGGATCGAAAGGAAAGCTGAGAAGTAAATTGTGTCTGGAAACTTAACTGGAACTTAATGTACTTTGTTATAATAAAAGGATTAAGCAATTTTCCTAAAAAAGGAACATAGTATTGATTTATCTCCAAACATGGATTAAAGCACTGTGTGTGTATTTGTGCAGATATCTGGACAACCACTTCTAAATTAGGCACAACTTACATACTTTCAGTATGTTTTTATAAAATAAAAAACAAAGAAACACTTCCCTTGCGTGGACTTCACCACGTAAATAATCATTACTGCATTTGACCACTGTAAAATACAGATATCACCCACTAAGCCAGCAGATGTTGCTGTCTTTGACCCTTGTAACACTTAAACAAAGTACGCTGTCACATCCCTTGGGGCAGTGTAGATATTATCTGCTATAGAGAAAAATGCACAAGGGCAACTTCAATGGTTTTCTAGACATTAAGTTTTTGCCAAGATTATATAAAAAATAACCCAACGAAAAAAGTTAAAAGTTCCTATGTCGCTAAGAGAATGTAGAGAACCTAATATATTTAAAAACCAAAGTGTCGCACGTAAAATGATGCAAGTAAATACAGGGTAGAGGTGTCTGAAGTGTAGGACCTACAAAAGAGGTCTGTAGGTCTGTTATTTTAATACTATTAATGTATACTGGCCTAGATATCTTAGGAATTGTTAAACATTTCACAAGACAATACGACCATTATGGTAACTTCAATGCAAGTTTCATGAGATAGACTTTGTTTATAATTTTCAGTATTCAATTTTTTGTAACTCATTTTATGTTTTTTTAGTTTTCTTTGTTCTTTTAATTTATTAAAGGTATATTATTTTTCACAATTTCCTAAATACGTGTTGGTAGTGAATGGTAGGTTTGAAGTGTGGAAGGTGTTTTAGTTCTTATTCAGTTTCACATGTAAGACTTGCGAAAGAAAGAATTGAATTCAATAGGTGTATTTCTATCATTTTGTTGTAATCAATGTAAACTTTGTAGCTACCTGAAACCCTCTATACGCCAACACACACACATACGAATCATGACCAACATGCAACAAATTTTCAACTAATAAAATAAATTGGTCACCGACATAAATAGCTTTCATGCTAAAACACATCATTAAACACATCTGATATAATATGTCTCAGTTTATAATGTATACTTACAATTGTAACTGTCACGTTGTATACTGTTTGTGCTTTTATCCTTGAAAAGGACTTGACGTCTTTTCCACTCTGAAATATTAGTTTTCCAGGAAGACCGTATTTCCATGTTGCTATCTATAATGTTTGAGATATTATCTATACTGTGTTTTAAACTACTGTTCATAATTACAAATAATTAAATTATTTTTACACTCGTTTAACGATAGAGGATAGGTGAATTTATGCCAAAATTAAAATACATCAACTCAATACATCTTGAAGCTTTATGTCTGCGGGCTTACACTGTTAGCTTTTGTATTGTAAAGCCCCTTGAATAATTAAGACACAGATAAAACTATATTCTAAACTGCTCATTCACCAAGTAATTTTGGCGATTTCCTCTTCCAAGACTTACGCCCGCCTTTAGTACAACGGTAAGTCTACGCGGGTTTATAACGCTAAAATCAGGGCTTCCATTCCCCTTTCTGGGCTCAGCAGATATTCCAATGAGGCGTTGCTATAAGAAAACACTCTCCAAGACTTATATAGCCCATGGTGTAGCTTTGTGCTTAACTACAAACAAACAATTAAGTATTTTGCAGCCGTCGCGTATTATATTGGTATAATATATTCATTCATTGGGCAAGTTCTTATAAATTGTTTGAGGAAATAAATGATAACAATGGTAACAAATTAGTTTGTTCTTTTCTTAACGCTTGTTACAGTCTATTATCATTTTACACAGTTGTAGAACTAAAATGACAAATAACGTTTACATTTTCACGAGAAATTCACCCATTAATGCACCACGGTTACTACACAAATAAAATTACTTGTACAATATCATGACTGATCAATTAAGCAACTGAACATACGCGACAACGAATACTGATATAAATACATCACTTTGATTGATACTTTACTAACTAGAAAAATGACTGATTCAATGTTATACTGAGTCCGGTATTTATAATTTTTCCTTGTTCTAGATGTTTTCAATGTCCTTGAATCATTACATCCTTACAAGCATCACAAAGTATAAAGACTTATTTCTGCAACATTCAGATCCTTTCTACAATAGGCAATCACATATTCTATTTCATGTTCTACTTACAGCTCCCTTTAGCAAACAAACAGCTAGCATTGAAATTTTAGCTTCACGCATTACATCTGTATTGTAAAGTCCCTTGAACAATTATAACACAGATAAAACTGTATCCTAAACCGCTCATTCACCAAGTCATTTTGGCGATTTCCTCTTCCAAGACACTCTATACAGGTGGAGTTAATGAGTATTCTGTCACTTGGGGTACATGATCGAGTAATTTATATGTAGCTCTATCTTTGAGGATTCTATGGAAGTAGGTTCAACAGAAACCCTGGATTTCTCAGCAGATTGACATTCCACTAAAACATCTTTTATGGATTTACGTAGTTAGTTTGGCTAGAATAACCTGTATTTGGATACTCTGTAAACTACATCACTGATTTTTTTCAAAACAACATGTTGTTCTTCTCAACAGGTACTTAATTGATTTAAGTCTTCCCAAATTAATGTCATGTGTGAAATCAATGATATGCCTTAAGCTGTCTGCATATTCTGTTTAAAGTTCTACTGAGCGACTATCCTCTGAATGCGAGTACAGAATAATCAATTCAGGTTAAGCGTTCTCTCAAACTTCAGGGATGAGCGAGTGTGTTGCTTTATGTGTTGCCGTTCAATAGCTCGGAAGCAGCACAACATAAATGGTTAACTGACTGTATCTTTATATCATGGTATCAGAAGGTAGAGGAAGGGGTATTGTCATTGTCTATTTGATCAAAGGCTTTGATGTATTTAGAGTTCTGTCCATAATTCGAGTGAAATTCCAGAGGCATGTCAAATCTTGAAATAAACTCAATAATGAATTTCTTGGATAAGATTATAAACATCATATGTATTTATCTTTTAAAAATGATCCATAGCAACCATGTTACGTTTATTTCCACTGTTACCTTGTGGTAGAGAATCAAGCATATTAATTTCAGTTTCCTTAAGTTAGTTTCAACACAATGCTGCTGTAACTGTCCATGCACCAGTTCTCTACAGATACATAGCACTCTTCCGAAGAGAAACATTTTCTTGCTCTATTTAGTTTCCTCTTAACACCTGAATGCCACAGTGGAAGGCTGTGAAGATGACAGTGTGATTTAGTATGCACATTGTTTTTATTAACTTGTGTCTTACTATATCTGACATACACTTTCTTGTAAAGAGAATGAACACCAGTATGTCTAGTACATTGTTTGTTCCTTGGCCATATGGTGTGTTTGTCATAAGGGTTTTCTGTGCTATTTTTGATCCACTTAAAAATTGGTGTATTTTGCTGACCAGTTTTCAGTTGCGTGTTGAATCACATTATTATTCATCACTTCTGGATACTCCATCTTGTATTATAATCAAATGAGCTTTAGGTTGATCATCTTTTATTTCTTGTATTTCTTTTTCCATAGTATTTACATTCCTCATTTATTGACTTCGGGAAAAGGCATAAGCATTTCTATGGTTCCCATCAGGGTAATATATGATGCTAAAGTTTTTGTCGTGGAGGTTTTGAAGAAATCTTGTTGGCCTTTGGCCTTCTGGATTAAGCAAATCACCAGCCACTTTAATTTTGCTTGATCAGGCCCTAATGTGAAACTCTGTTGATATGGGTAATGGTAGAAATGACTTAGGGTTAAACCAACACTCAATAATTCTTTCTGAGAAGTATAATGATGCCTTTTTTTGCAACTTCAGAGCCTTTATACAATAAGAAATTACATATTTTTCATGTTGTGCTTACTCCATCTGCAAAATCACTATCAGCTGTATCTAGAATGAGTGGTTCTTCAGGAGTTGGGTATGATCATACAGGAATAGTGGTAATTTTTATTTTAATTTAATAAATGATTGTTCATAACTTCTTTGACATCTTACATTGATTATCCAGATTTTACTCAAATGTTATATTTAATTGTGTTCATGTTTCTAATAATGAAGTCATTATTCTTCAGATCCATGAGAGTTCTACCTGTAGTGTGTCACTATATCTGATAAGTCTAGTATGAGTATATCACTTTCTGGTGATTTAATTACTGTTCTCCTTTTTGTCACGAGAAATCAACCTAGTAATCGTCATGTAATGCACAGTTATCTCCGGATTATAGACTTTGAAGCTCACCTGTCTCTCTTCGTTGTCTCCACATAAAGCCAGTCCCAATGTGCACTTTTTCCTTTAAAGTCAATTATCCACACATCATGTGATGTGCAGAAAATTCATAAAGAAAGGGTAGCTTCCAACTGTTTCTTGCTGGGACTTTTTGTCCACTTGCTGTTCACGTCAGTTAATCTTCTTTCACCATTGATGGAGGCAATTTCATACCTTTCTTTACCAAATCAGGTTGAATTATTACATCTACAAGAATCATTATTGATTAACGTACTGCAACAAACCTGTGAAATCACGGACTAGATTTGTTTTAAATAAGGATCTTCTTAACTGATTAGGGGCAGATAGGGTATTCTCAGCTGAACATTTCAACATACGTCGAGCTAATTTCTGACTAGCTCTTTGTATTTCCTTTGCTTTGGTTGGGGTTAAAATTCATCCTTAACAACTATTGATTTTTCACAACTCGGCCATAATGCCCAGATTTTCCACATTCAAAACAGTTCCCTTTTACTTCCATCCTTTTGGAATAGTTGTTATTCTTATTTCCTACACGCTTTTGTCTGCAGTTTATAGCAACATATTCGTTCAACTTACACTTAATACATATATTGTAAACAATCCCAGTCCTTCTAGACAATTATCAGAAGGAGCTGATGTTTCGATACAAATTAATCTAATATTCTTATAACTTCGAGATTTTACTGATTGTTTTTCTGTAATTTTAATGGATTCTTGTTTCATCAGCAACGGCAGAACTTTCTTGGAAATTATATAACTACAGGGTGGTCGCTAGAAAAGCGGAAAATATGTCAAACAGCTATTTATTTTTACAAAGAATAACTTTTACAAAGTTTTTTAAAGGCATATGTTATATTACACTCACAGATGCTCAAAATGCATTTTATGATATTAAAATCATGCATTTTATTCATGATGTAAAGAAATCAAAATAGAAATGAGTAAGCACGCATTTTATTCATAATTTCATCTGACCCTCAAATTTTCCGCTTTTCTAGCGACCACCCTGTACTTTTGTGCGGTCTAATTCTCATGTCCTCTTCTGTTTTAATATTTATAAATTGATCACATATCAGCAAACCCGACCTATATCTTGGAGCATCTGGATTAGAAAATTGTGCTAGTATTTCCAAATCTTTCACAAGTTTGTCCTCAGTCTCTTCTTTTCTCCATAATTAAATCTGTAACTTTGCTCTGGATACTTTCTTCTAGTGTGTCACTGAAAACCTATCACATGAAGTAGCCACTACTGTTTGTTATAACTCTCGTCTGGAAAGTTAATTAATGTCACAAGAGCAGATCTTTTCAAATTAGCAAAGATGATATTGTTATGTTTTGAGAGATTGTTGTCCACGCTTTCACCTGTTAAGTTTGGTAATTATTTCGAATTAAACATTATGTGCTTCTTATGATACCTTACCCACATAGTCTGTTGGTTTTACAATTCAGTAATGTTCAACTGGCCAGCTAAATACTAGAACTTGATTTGGTATTGTCGTGGCTCAGATAGTTCAGTAATATCTGGTAGTAATAAAGGTCATAACACTAGTGGTAATAGATGTAGACCAAATAAATAACCTTATTCCATATTTTGTAACAGATGGCGATATAGGTTGGAACTCTTTTCCACTGCAGAAAAAGGTGTTTTTTGGTGTGTTTGTTTTAATTTCGTGTAAAACTACTTAAGGCCTATCTGTGCTAGCCGTCCCTAATTTAGCAGTGTAAGACTAGAGGAAAGGCGGCTAGTCATCATCACTCACCGCCAACTCTTGGGCTACTTTTTCACCAACGAATAGTGGGATTGACTATACCATTATAATGCCCCCACAGCTTATAGGGTGAGCATGTTTGGGGCGACGGGGATTCGAACCCGCGACAAGAGGTGTGGTACGTTTAATCTTTGTATTTAATAATTCCGGATGTTTTATGTTATTACTGATGCTATTATTTACTTTGTTAACAGCTTTCTTTAGTTTATTAGTGTATTTCTATATTTCTTCAATTTTGTCACTAAAGCCTTTCTGTAATTCAGTTTTGCTATTATAGCTTATTTGTACTTATTCAATCTTATTGTAATCTCGCTGTGTGCATCTCCGATAGCTTCATCAATCTTGTCTTCGCTCAGACTTAATTTTTATTTAAATAGTATGATTTTTTCTTTTAATTCCATTAAATTCCTGTTTTTTATATTTTGTTCCTATTTTAATGTCTTATAACATTCTTCTAATTTTCTATCTTGTTTCTCTAATTTTCGGTTTTGTTCTTCTTGACAATCTCGATTTTTCATTATCGCTATCAAAGCTTGCTTATTCATATGATAACTATTTTGAAATTGAGCCAAATTATATTTTGTTTTCAACAAAGTAATCCCACGTCTGAGATAAGCATTGTAAAGTGTTTTTTGCTGGGCAGGTTTTCTTCTTCAAATTATTTGGTGAAAATAATGCAAAGTACAGTTCATATAATGACAATAAATTATTATTATTTTTTAATATTTGCTACAGCATGCTGTCACTTGTACACAGTTGTAGGATTCAATTCACCAATAACATTCAGACTTTCAACAATTTTTTTCTCACTGATGTAACCATGACTAACATATAGCTAAATTTTCACGTACAATTTCATAACTAATCAATCGACTAAATAAGTATACACGATAACCAATACCGATCTGATTATTTTAATTATATTAGCATTCTACTAAGTGAAAAAAGACTCAATTTTTTGCTGAATCTCATAGTTATAATGTATTTTTTCTAAATATTTTGCAAAGTCTCTTGATCGCTGATTATTAGAATTATCAGCTTTCTCCAGTAAATAAACAAATTACAGCATTGAGCATATTGCTTAAAACAATGTGTTACGTTTTCCATTTGTTTTATAAAGAAAAGGTTTTCAAGTTTCCGAATTGAGATGCATTTTACAAAAAACCCACTTGTTCTCTTTCTCCCAAAACAAAATACCATAGAAACTCATGCCCCATCGATTTCTATATTTAATTATTCAATTCACTTACAGAGTAGAAGATTCACGGGAAGTCACTGGAAATTTCCCGGTAGCTGTACGAAAGATGTCATAAAACTTCTGAGTGTGACATTTGGTAACATGAGCTAATTACACAGAAAACTTACAAACAGAAGGTAAACACAATAAAATGCATTGGTGTGTAGACATTCAACTGTACAAACTGAGTTGGAATAATTAGCAAGGAGAGAGGAACCGCATTTCACAAATAAGTTTATCTAATTAAAATAGCCTAAAGATTTTTTTAAACCAGATGGAAATTCACAAATTATTAGCCTTTCTTAAGCTTAGAATCAGTAGATAATACGACCTTCTGTACCATGGCTTCTGGACTTTTGTTGGTCACAAGAAATGAGTGTTATATAAATATGACAAGATAGATCTAGATGGTAGATACTTTCTAAAAATGCTTTTTTTTTTGCTTAGAAAGTCTGTACGAACATAAATTGTTGTTCCAAACTGAGCCATGAATGACTACATTAAGGCTCAATCTTTTTATCATATATATTTAGGTTGTTTTTAATTCACGTCTCATCACATCAAATTTGAAGGAGTCAAAGTTTAGATGGCTTACTCAGAAAAATGTGCTGATAGCATTTATTCACCCAATCTTAACACGTCTGATTCGTTGTAGCGAAAACGTAATCGCATGACTGAACCAAAACTATAGCACGCAACAAGAAGTATTTTCGTTAGTTAATTTGTTTGTTTGTTTTTGAATTTCGCCCAAAGCTACTCGAGGGATATCTGTGCTAGCCGTCCCTAATTTTGCAGTGTAAGATTAAAGGGAAGGCAGCTAGTCATTACCACCCATCGCCAACTCTTGGACTACTCTTTTACCAACGATTAGTGGGATTGACCGTAACATTATAAAGCGCTCACGCCTGAAAGGACGAGCATGTTTGGCGGGACGGGTCTGTGAACCTGCGACCCTCAGATTAAGAGTCGCACGCCTCAACACGCTTGGCCATGTCGGGCCAAAATGAGAACTTCCCATGCCGGGAAACTCGTTAGTTAGTAGTTAAGTGCAAAGCTAAACAATACGGTTAAATGTATTGTGCTCTCCACGGGTATCGAAACTTAGTACTCATTACTTATGTTGATGGTGAACATATATGCGTTTACTTACTTATTTTGATTCTTTCTAAATATTACCTCTAATATAAAAATCTAGATACTAAATAAAAAAGTGAAATTAATTAATCAATAAATAAACAACCAGGAAGTAAATAAGTGAATAAATAATTTCCAGGCCTAATCATTTAATTTTTTTACACCAATTAACTTTTGACCCTTCGTTTTTTTCTAGATAGATCTATTACGTAGTGTTTTTTTTCATACTATTTGTTTGGGTGTGTGTTTTCTTATAGCAAAGCCACATCTGGCTATCTTTACGTTCATCACGAGAAATCAAATGCTGGATATTAATGTGGTAAATTCCTATACTTATTACTATCCCAAAGACTTTCGACATTAAACAAGGATTATATCACGCTTCTTTTTTTCTTTCTTTTATGCAATTTCCATTACGGCAGTGCAGTGGATTCACGTTATATGAGCAATTTAGCTAAAAATAGTAATGGATGACACCTAGTTACATAAATATGACAACCAATGGCCTCTAGTGTTGTTACTTTATCTATTTATGCTATTATCAAGAAACTGGCAAGGCCTTCGAAATAGTTCATTTCCCCGTTTTCCAAAAGTGTTCAGATTTTAAAATATTACGAAGAATTTGAGTAAACCAACAGAACTTAGTGATATAATTTTGTAGAAACTGTGGCACGTCAAACTTCTTGACAAAGAAGAAAAAGCTTGTATTTTTACATTCTATTTAAACATTAGGTATTATTTTACTTTCTTACATTCTTTGTAGAAAAAAAGAAGCAAAGAATAAAGCCTTCGAACCAACTCGTTTTGAACTATTAAAAATGTATGTTAAGCATTTAAAAAAGTAAATAATATCTTCATCCAAACAGGTATTAGCTCTTTTTGTCTACCAATCTAAAAACCCAACACATGAAGTTACGACTTTACAACAAATCTAAACATATACCAAACAATCATGAAAAGTAGAAGCTAACGAAAGGCAAATATTTCTTTAGATTTTTTAATTATTAGTAATATCGAATATAAGGTTTAACATACATACTGCTTCCTACATTTCTTAAATATAGCTTGATGCGTGGTTCTCAAGGAATTATACATAAAAAACACAAGAATTCGAAATGATATGAACTATCTCAAATATAAGTAACTATTAGATTCTGAAAAATACTTGGTATAGGTAACTCTAATTAAATATGTTATCTCTTCTTTTTCTTGTAGTAATTAACATAATTTTTACGAGTCTTTAAAATAATTAAGAAATATATTTTTCTTTTTTGAGATATATTTTCTAATATTCAAATATATAAGTTGTAAATGTGAAAATTAATTGTGAATTGTCATAAAATCCAGTACAGAAATAAATTAATGAAAATTCAGTATTACCTTCTTGGTATAAACATGTTTTCCAAAATCTGTTATTGTCTTGTTTTCCACAGATAACTGTATTTCTTGATAGTTCTTGCCATTTTGTACAAAAACGAATTTTCCATACGAACCTTCAAACAACATCTAAACAAAGAAATAGTCAATTTAATATTTCTTTCATTAATTTTAAGCAAATTAATGCTTTGAAAATCTGAACAACAGGGCATACCAGATTCTGAAATTTGTGAGGTTAAGTTCCTCTTTCGACTTGTATTGTTTTCTCAAACATTAAACAAGAACCCCAGAAATAAGCTGTTGATATAGGTGAAAATATAGTGTATTTTTCCATAGCTTTTAAAACAACTAATAAATCTTTTGTGTTTGAACACTACAGTCAAAATATTGTATTCTTCAACAAGACCTGCTTCTTCACACGAAACTAAGTTTTGGCAAAATGTTTCTCATAAAATATTTTAATCTTGGTACCCCGCTGGTACAGTGGTAAGTCTACCGATTTCCAACGCTAAAATCGCAGGTTTGATTCCCCTCGGTGGATTCAGCAGATAGCCCGATGTTACTTTATTATTAAAAAAACATACTTTAAGTATAGAAACATTACATATAAAAACAAATTATTCAAGAAAATAAAAATTTTGATGGAAGTTCAAAACTTTGTCTATTTAGTTTCTCTTATTTTATTTCTAATAATCTGTTTAACTGTTTCATAATGTTCCAGTTTAATCTTATTTTATTCTTGAAATGAAGTAAGATATACAAAACTTGAAAAGACAGAATAAAAAAGAAAAAAATTGTAAATACATTAGGTAGCAGAAATAGAAGATGCTAACAGATGCTTGTAAAAGACATACGTAACCGTCTGCGTTAGATTTGGGCTGCTAGTAAGATCGAATTATTCATACTAACAGAAATATCCGTCCTCGAGGCAGGTATAACTGTCAGTTTCTGAGGAAGGTCATTGGGCCTGCGGCCTTTATCAGGAATTGTCTGACAGTTATACAACAATATACTCATATTTGATGTTTAATAGTGTTCACTACCCATGAGAAAAAGGATTTTATCGAAATTTTTGTTTAAAAATAAGCTATCATAACAGCATTACATCATTGAGTAAATTTTATTAAAGTAATTCTTTGGAAATTAGGGTTATTATAGAAAGTGTTTTGCTTTTCTGTTGGACCTATCATGAAATTTTCACTAAAGAAAAACAAATAATTTTTAAGTTTGTTTTTGATTGTTTTATATGTGAAACTTACCACTTTTTATAATTTTTTTGGTTAATTCTTAAACAATATATAAATTATGGTAGTTTTCTTTATTTCGCAGCTATAAGAATATTGCCTAATTATCAAAACTATTAGTCAGTTATGACTAATGATTGTTGCTGTAGTTTCAAAAAGTTTTAAACGCATACAGCGCAAGCTACATAATAATAAGATTTGAATAAACAATAACCTTCATACATGCAATCAAGACTTACAAGTATTTTTTATATTCTTTAATTCCTTAAGTTTGAAGAATTCCCAAATGTAGCTTTTAACACATAATTTTATCGCTTTTTGTGGTACATGCTCAAGTTGAATACATTCTCTCTCGTAGTGTAACTCTAGAATGCTGTAGCTCATAACTCTTATCCCATTTTCTGACAAAAATTACAGCTGTTTACTTTTGGACGTCACGTACTATCTTCCCTGCAAGAAAGTCGATTAATTACCAACCTGCAAATCAACATCTTGAATGGTCCCAAAACACCAAAAGTTAGTGTTATTTGAGTATTTTTCTGCATTCAATCTGATAACAATGAAAATCACAATAATCTGGAAAAAAAACATCTCACTTTGTGGGTATAAGGTAGTATCAGCCTCTACTGCATATGTTAAGGAACAAGGTTTCTAATTTAAGTTTTTGATTATCTTTATACAACAAAGGTTATATAAAAGGTTTTTCAGCACTGGTCTACTGATGATTTTGATGTCTTTGAAAAATGTTATATCACACCATTAGGCCTACTTTTATTCTATACAGTATTATCCAACCAAAATTTTGAATAGACTTAACAGATAATCGTTAGAAGTTTGGAAGATAATAATGTTTATCTTATAGTTCTAAACTATTAACTGCAAAATTAGAGAAAGACAACAGATATAATTAGTTTAGAGTAATATAATGGGGATGTGATAAAAAATCTGGGATTGTGACATTTCCTTCCTTTTAAGATTACATGATAGTAATGAGCATACATTAGCTAAATATTATTATTTATAAGATAAAATAAATTAAAAACGAGTATTTTAGTTACCTTTTAGGCCTAAACCTTAACCAAAATATAACATGTGATTTTTTCACACACCGTACACATACACAATGACATCATCTAGATTGTAGAGATATGCGTAGATCAAGAAAAACTGCTTACCTGTTGCAGGGAATCCAATAACTTGGTATTTTTCCTCTGTGATTTTTGTTCTTCCAGCATTTTATTGTTGCAATCAGTATAGGTCAATTGAAGTGGCCATTTCAGCATTTCTTGTTGCTTAGAAACAACTCTTAGTGCTGCCTCGGTGAGGTCATAGTAGAAAGAGGCCTCCAACTTATTTAACAAAAATTAAATAGTTTAACTTGTTATTGTAAGGAAAATATAACCCAAAAATGATTTGATAAAGTTTAATGTGAGACACTGAAGATAGTTTCATTTTTACACTGCTGGATTTACAGAACAAAGTTTCGTAAGTTTTCAAAAATAAATAAATCAAAATATCATTATGATGAAAGTCAACAGTCAAGTAGAAACAGTTATGAAAAATTGAGATATTACAAAAAGAAGATGCAACATAAACGTGAAACCGTTTTGTTAACAGCAAATATTTCGTACTTGACATAAAAGCTCAACAAAGTAGAACAAAAAAGCCACAATTGAAATTTAGAATCGTTGGATTTCCCAAAATAATTGCAAAAATACAGAGGAATAGTCGAAAATATAGTTCTTGCCTTAAACTGCAGTCTATTTTTAAAAGGAAATATTATTTGATATGTGTCAAAGTGTATTTAGTTTGAATGAATAAATGAATTTATAAAATGGAAAACTAATAATTTTAATTTAGGCTTTGTCTATAGAATGGAGTAATTTGTAAAATAAATTAATCACAAGGATAATAAATATAACTTTGATCACCCAAAATATAATTTGACAAATATATTTGTTAAACCAACAACCACTCGCCACATAATTCACTGTACAAAAGATTTTGAAACTTTTAAATTAGTTGGATTGAACAACACCTATCATCAAATTTATTGTTGTTCCATTACCATAGACATTTAATTTAAGTATTAAAAAAGAAATATAACCAGATTCTTTAAAAAAGGAAAAAAGTGAATGTTTAAAAAGGAAGATAAATTAATAATTATACGTCAATAACTATATCAAGAATGTTTTCAAAAAAATATTAAAAAATCAATTCAGTAGATTGAGCTCTTGTTCATAAATGTAATTTCTCTGGCTACCAATATGGCTTTCATATGGATAAGTTGATAAGAGAAGCTATTCAAGTTTCATGTGAAAGTATTATTAATAAAATGGAGAAAATTTAACATATTTGACACTGATTTTCGACTTACATAAAGTGTTTAACTGTGTAAGTCATAAGTTATGTTAAAAATATAAACTTTCCAAATACGAAATAAAATATATAATTGCTTGAATAATTATTTAAAAAACAAAATGTCAATAATTAATATTGATAATAAATATTCTGGTCAATTAATTAATGCAAGAAGTGTTCCTCAGGGCTGTTTTGTTACATGTTAATGATATATTTAATTGATTATCTCAAATAAAGTATAGATTATTTGTAATTGATAAATAAGAATTCATGGTATTTAATTGAAATTTTAATTTTTCGTTACATAGGCTAAATAACTGGCTTAATGAAAGTGATTTTTTGCAAATCTTGATTAGACTAAATTTATACTTTTTCATGATGTAAATAAAATTAGAAATAAAAAGGAAGTATATTTATATTTAAATATACGAATAGAGAATTGTTTTAAAAATGTCTGTTACAACTGTTTTAAGTATTATAACATCTGGACATATCAGAAATATTAGGAAAATAGCTACAAGATATAATAAATAAATAGAAAAATTAGTCAATAGAAGATGTTTGATAATTTTCTATTATAGTGTCATTTATACACATTAAATATATGCAAACACTCGTTAGGGAGATTCATCAGAATATAATGCAAGCTTAAAAGCAAAAACAACAGCTGAGATATGCTAGAATAAAAAGCTTTCTCGTATCAAATTACGGAAAATGTTGTACGATTTGGTGATGGAGTGCTGTTAAATAGTTATCTTCTCTCTTATCTGTCGGCTCAAAATTAGAAACAGCTAGCTTGAACAGTTTTGTTTCATTTTCTGATAAAAAAAAACCATTCAAATTATCTGTTTCTAATCTTGAGCTGACACACTAGAGAGAAGGTAACTAGTTAACAGCACTCCATCACCAGTTCTTGTTCAACTATTGTCTGACCGAATAGTGGAAGTTCACATTCATTCTTAAGACTCCCCCAAGTCCCCGAAGTGCGGAGCACTTTTTTCTTAATGTAATGAGAACATTTGTCTCTTAAACTGATAGTCCATCTGTTACGTTTTTTTTTAATGTTGACTGAACGTAACAGAAAGACACAGATAACAGCTTATATAATTTATTACAATAAACTATTATATATGTAACAGATATAACATAAATTATATAATAACAGTGACAGATATTCAGTTTCAACCTTTAAAATTAATTACAATACAAAATGGTACTGGCCTGTGTTTAATAATATGATCTAGAATGAAAGTCCAAAAGTCCAGATCAGAAATCCAAAATTCCGGTCTAGAGTGTGATTTGGGTCCCACGAAGAAATTCCGAAGTTTGAATGGAGAAGTCCAGAAACAATTCACAGTCCAATAAATTTGACGAGGTTCTTTTCACGATGTTGACTTTCAGTATAACCAGTAATTCAAATGAATCGTAACGAATGACGAAATAAAATCACAGCTTCTGTAGATCTAACTCTAGTCACAAATCTAAGTTGAATAAACGCACAGCAAACGTTTAAAATTTCTCAAACGTAGACAACCTCTTGATTCGAATAAAACTAATAACTGACTCTTCTTTTCTCCTCGCGTCGCTGTCTGTTTTTATACTAGTATGCCTCTTGTGTTCTCCAACAATCGCGTAACTTCCACAGAATTCCAGAGTAATCTGCACATGTCTGTTTTTGCACGAGACTTGTCGTCTAAACATCAGTCAGCCATACATTTTATTTACAAACATATGATTGATCTACCTAATTCTAGACATTTCTACATGAATAACATATTTTATTGGTTCAAATTCCAAAACAATAATATAAACAACAACATGGCATTTCAAACGCTTTATACATAACACCAGCTCGCCAACCTTTGGACCACCCTCAGCCTTAAACTTACCGTGTTTTCAATTGTCTTAGAGACAGTTCTTGTGTTTGTTGTACGTGCTAATTCAGGGCTTATCATCACAAATTTGATATCTTGGTGAAAAATTATAGGATGTTCAGATTCCTTTTCCTGTGATGAGAGAATAATTTATTTTTCGGTTAATTATTGAAATTTATTTCTAAAAATGCCTTATGACCAGTGTAAAACTATTGTAACAATCTGAAACATATATATAGAGAAATAAATATCACTAATGTAAAATAATCCTTAGCTTCTCAGAAGCCTATCTGATCAGCAGGCCTAATATTCCTGGCAAAAAACACACGTTTCACTGTATATTTATTTCCCATATTCCTCCTTACTTACCTATTATTTATTTTAAATCAGAAGTGTGCAAAAAATGTTATTAGAAAATATTATTGTGTATTTTACAACTCACAGCACAAGTTGCCTTTCAGTCGTTATCAAAACCTTTTAGTTGGGCTGTGACAATCAGAAGACTAAAACATTACTTACATTCAATAGAAAATTAAAAATTTCAATGCTTCTGTATTACTGGCAAAGAACTGGAAACCTATATGTCTTATATTAGTGACAAAGATAGCATTTTACTGCAGAAGTCCCTCGTTTTGTATTAGATCACGTGATATTTTATGTATACATCATCTTATTAGAGCACTGGAAACTTGTTGAGCATAAACAGTTAATACTTAAAATTATGGCTTTAAATATATATCAAACAAAATTATAGTTCTGTTGCTAAAATAGAAAAAATGAAACAAAATTATTGCAGTCTTTCTTTTTTTAAATAGTTTACTCATTATGCATAAAGTATTAATTTTTCTTGTTCTTCTCCAAAATTAAAAATGGCAAATGTTTTGCTTTATGCTGAACATTGTGTACCTGTAGAATATGTCTAGTAAAATTTTATTTAGCATCTTTGTGTATTTGCGATTCGAATTTCACCTAAAGTTTTCCATTGTGATATTTACAGCCTTGGAGCAGTCATTAAGTCCCTATAACTGGAGGTTTGAAGGATAGTGCATTACAGAATACATATATGTATTTTTCTCCAATCTCTATTTATGTTACTTAGATAGGAAGAGTTTAATTATTGAAGCTGCATAATAACAATCTTTATTTACAAATAACAACTGAAAACAAAACATTAAAATAAAGACAAATGTTATAACTGTTTTGGTTTGTCAAGAAAGAGAAAAGGATAAGCAAAATTTTCGTGAGCTTCTCTCCCTTACCAGTTCAGTTGATTTTGATTGATTTAGTGTTTTATGGCACAAAGCAACGAGGCTATCTGCGCCATTTCAGTGTGTATCCCTTCTGTTAGTCAAACTAGAATTATGTAGTACTTAAGTTAAGCTCAAAATAGAACAATGTTTTATATTGTGAAGAAAGATAAAATTTTCTTCTGAAATAATGTTATCATAAAAGTTTTACAAAATCTCTAAAAAACAGTTGAATGGGAAATTTTATAAAAAAGTTCCCTGTTCAGTGAAAGTCAAAAGCAAAGTTACAGTTCAAGTTCAAGTTTAAAAGATCAGATAAAGCTTGGAAAAATATATTATTTATTTGCAAAGTAGGTCCTCACTGTTAATTCAAAATGTACAATAACAACTTAAGCAAGAATTGAACATAAAAGGTATTCTGCACTTGAAATCGATCCATTTGTACTCGAGTGCTGACATAAGCAAAACTACCCAATCTGCTGACAAGAAAGACATATTTTTATTCCTAGATATCACATGCTATCTTCCCTGCAAGATAAAGATATCTTTACTTAAGATTATCCATATTCAAAATGAACTGAAAAAATACAGATAATAAAAAAAGGATTCCAGGTTTCCTCTACATGAAATGACACAGCTTTGATGTTGTCCTTTCATGTTAAAAAGTCACTTACCATAGTGATAAAAATCCAGGCATATTCACTATCATGTAAGCTATTATTTTGAGCCTAGAATAAAAAAAATAATAATCAAAAGTGGTTGAAAATATAGTTCCTAAAAAAATACAAACCACATGTGAAGGATACTTGTGGCTTAATCAAGTTTTCTAAGAGGTACTGATTCTACAAGCTTTATTAATTCTACTTTCTATTTAGGATTAAAATATAAACATATTCCATTAGCAGTTACATTTTATCAAAAGACTAATATATATGTAAATTTACAACATTATAAACAAAACTTAACAAGTTAGATCAAAATAGTAAACAAACCATTCAGTTAATCTAAAATTCGTGCTCCAAAATTGTAGAAATAGCATTAAACATAAAAAATTACAAGTTCACGTGTTTCTTCAGTTATACAATTTATTTCAATTTTGTCTAAAATTTATTGGTAAAAATATAAGAAGTTAAACCAAAGATTAACAAATTATTATTAACATGAAATATTTTGAAATGCACATCAAAATCTGTACCAACTAATAAAAGTTAATATTTTTCTCACACAGAAAACGTTTTTCTCATACGTATAAACTCCCTCACCCCAATGTATCTTAATCCTCTATCTACCTTCTAAGAATTGCTAAAATTTTCACACTCAGTGCACCACTCATATACCCCATCACTTTCACACAGTTTTTGAACGTGTACATATCACGTGACTACTCAATCAATGGTATTGCTCCACCTATATTGACACAGCTTCCTCCTTCTGCTAATCCTGCTTTTCAAAAATTGCTAGATTTAAAAAGTAGAACACTAGCAATGGGGAAGAAGAGTGGAAAGTATAAAATGGTATGTTCGATAATGCACTGTTAGTGTTTGAAACTGAAAGACGTTTCTTAAGTAACAGTACAACAGACAGAAACACTGGATATTAGTTCTTCTTTTCAGGGGTACGTTTGACATCTAGTTTTAAAAAAATATGAAGTTACAATTTAAGAACTTATAGTCAATTTCTGAAGTAATAGAAAACCACAATTATGGCCCAACCGTGGGGGCGTTATAATGTGACGTCAATCCCACTATTTGTTGGTAAAAGAGTTGACGGTGGGTGGTGATGACTAGCTGCCTTCTTTCTAGTCTTACACTGCTAAATTAGGGACGGCTAGCATAGATAACCCTGTAGTAGCTTTGTGCGAAATTCAAAAACAAACAAACCACAAATGTGGAGAAAAGTAAAGTCAGAATCAGAAGCTTAAACGTTATAGGAAATGAATGTTACCTAAAGGAAAGCATGTAATATGTTATAACATGAAAAACTAAAAACTTCATCATTTATAGCTTTGGAGAAAAAATATGTGTCAACAGTATTTCTTGGAAAGAAAGAACTGGAAGAGAGGTATAACAATATTTGAAATTTTACATTAAACAGTAATAAAGTAATTTTTATATGTGTTGATTAATCTCGTATTATTCAGTTAACTGAAATGCTCGTGTTCACATCTTGCGAAACAATAGTAATTCAAGAAGTTTCACATTTTTCATGTGGTGGTTTTATCAAAGGCCTAACGTTGTGTAGTGGTTAGGGCATTTGTGTCGCAAGCTCGTCCTATCACCGAATATTCTTGTCCTTTCAACTAAAACGCTATAAGATGACGGTCAAACAAGAGGTAGTTGTAAGTGATGTCTTCCTTTTAGTCTAACACTTCGAAATTAGGGATGAATAGCACAGATAGCCCTTATGTGTGCCAAATTTACCAAAGAAACAAATTGTTCTTATCAACAAGAGTGACATAACGATTTTATTTCTGGAATGATTCCCAACAATTAATTTAAAATGCCCTATGAACTGCAACTTCTCAGTTTTAATTGTTTAGAACATATTTGTTGTAATGCTGTTTATAACAGTAATTAAAGATTCGTGGATCCTAAGTTCTTAATATTGAATCACTGTTTAACTATAAACATTGTGTTTAGATGTGATAGCACACATACTTATGTAAGTCTCAGGTTTTACACCATCACCACAGGAATTCTATTGACTTTAGTGTGCTTCTGCAGAAGAAACCAATCCAGTAGTTCGATAAAACATTGACTAGTGCCTCACAAACACATAATACAAAACAGAATGGTGTCCAATCTTGTTAAATACAAAGAAAGCCTCGTGCAAATAACATTGTTGGTTTTCAACTGTGGGAAGAAACGGTTTACCAGTGTGTTCAGCTTTGTGGTTGACGTGACTCATTCACTAAGGCGACAATGTTTTTACTTCCCCTAAGTCATTTATTACACCTCTTAAAACACAGTTATGTGGCTTCAGCTGCTTATGGTATTCTTAATTACATTATTAAGGTGTCCGTATATGATAAATTTATCAGAACTGTTGTTGCCAAAGAACGACAGATGTAAATTCCACGTACCTTCAGAACGGTCTGCGTTTTGTTTCTTGGTGAACACTCACTATTTTTTCACTATATGTTAAATTCGCGAATATTGTTTTAAGTCAAAATTGGTGAAAAAGAATTAAATTAGAAAAGTTTCTAAACTCACATTTCTTCGCCACATCTCCTTAGCTTTCTTCACTTAAAAGTTATTACATACACAACCAAAATCATGATTCTTTGCTCTTAATTTTTTGAAATATTAATATTATACTCTCCTGACAGAACTGACGTAGTAAAACGTACAAAATTAAATAATTTAAAAGACAAAAATAGTTGATTTTCTGGTAAATAAATTTTATGTGTTATTCCCCAAATCTTAGCAGCTCACAAATGTAACTTTACATTTATTGAAATCCGAAAAAAAATCCACAGGTTGTTTTTTTATTTCGCCCAAAGTGCCCCCCAGTGGCTCAGCTGTATGTCTGCGGACTTACACGCTAAAATCCGGGTTTCGATACCCGTGGTGGGCAGAGCACAGATAGCCCATTGTGTAGCTTTGTGCTTAATTCCAAACAACAACTCCAAACAACATCGCCCAAAGTTACACGAGAGCTATCCGTGCTAGCCTCCCAATTTAGCAGTTTAAGACTAAAGGGAAGGCAGCTAGTCACCAACACCCACCCTCAACTGTTGAGTTTCTCTTTTTTTAACTAATAGTGAGATTAATCGTGACTTAAAACGCCCCCATGGTTGAAAGGGCGAGTATGTTTGGTGAGACGGGGATTAGAACCCGTCCCCCTCAGATTGGAAGTCGAATACCTTAACTACCTGGCCATGCTTGATTCTTCACCAGTACTCACTTTTGAAACAGACATTGATCAAAAAAATTGTATTTATGCATATTTATTCTGTACTGTGTCACTCACGACTTTTAATGTCTTCATAATTGTTGACAGGCTACCAATAACGAAGAAGTTCGAGATTATAGCATCGTAATGAATTTGAGATATTTGGGTTTTTATTGCTGATTCGGAATCTTCCAACTGCTGAATCACATGACGTGTAGGAATGTTTTCCATAACTGTGCTGTACCTGTGATTCATTACTGAAATAAAGAATATTCAAATATATTTTAATATCGACGTTGTTTAAGTTAAATTTGCATTTAAAAATAAAAATAATTTATACTGCTTAATCTGTATTGCGAAATTCCCGCCTATTCATTAAAGTTGTAGAAATTCTCGTGTGTAAAAATCAACAATATCTTTGTGTACGTAAACATTGGTGTATCGTCTATATTACTGTGCAGACTGAAATTTCTAGAAACTCTCCTACACATATCAATAAAACCAAAGCGACCCACCAAGAGACAGTATATATTACTTGTTTGCTACGTTTGTTGTATTATAAACCTCGAAAGTTATAACTTATTGCTTATTAATGGGGAATTTAAGACATATTGACCATGGAAGTTTACAGATTTCGAACATTACAAACCATTTAACTTCAGCAGATTTGCTTCGGACATTAGTATTTTTACAAAAACATTATACAACTGCATCGGTGAAAAACTCGGCTAAGGAGGCGAGAAAGATACCTAGCTCCCCATTAAGTGAATTGTACACATATCACCTCAAAATTAGTTTGAACATTATAAACTCTCGATAAAATATTATGGTTCAAAACCAGGTAGAAGACCCAATATTTTTTTTGTAAAACTGTTGCTATAAATCATTATTTGTAATAAACGATGCTATAAATTGCATTTTTGTATGCTAAAGTATATTTATATTAAGAAAAATTGTTGTATCAATCTCAGCAAATATCACAAGTTCGATACATATTGAGTTTTAATTAAGATCTAAATTTAAGTTATCATTTAACTCAGTTTCAGATTATTTCAAATTCTAACACGTAACAAAGTGAAAATCTTTAAATTTTCTATTAGCTATGTTAATTAAAAAAGTTAAACAAACTGAGAAATATAAAGCTTAATGTGTAGGAACCAAACGTTGTGAACGTGTTAGCTTATCAAATGAAGAAACTACGAAATAAAGTGGATAAAATATTAATAAATTGTATCAAATTATATTATGATTTCTGACAAAAGTTTCAGGTTTAATAAATCTGTAAGAAATTATCGACCAGTATCTCTTATCATTAGAAGATAAACATGGACTTTATTATTTATCTATAAAGTATTCATCATTCCATTAGAGAGTATGGCTCTACGATTACATGTAACATATTTCAAATGATACAGCTACTTTAAAACCAAACAATACTGTTAACTTTATAATTATCACATTATACTCTCGCACGTTATGTCGAGAAAAGTGTTATGTAAATGTGTAAATATTTTGTAAACGACAACATGTCGTGTTGTGTTTGGATTTTCATTTCTATTATCTATGTTTCCATATTTATATTATTGTTTCGAAGTTTAAACTAATATTTTGTTATTCATTTAGGGTAACATTTAGAATTTTCTTGAATTAAGTAGACCAATCATATGTTTGTAAATGAAGTGCTGGTGACTTCATGTCTGGACGTGTAGTCTCGTGCAAGAACGGACATGCGTGGATTGCTCTGGAGACCTGTAGAATTTTCGCAGTCTTTCGAGGGGTCTAGGTCTACAATATATAAACAGACGAAGATGCGAGAGACAGGAGAGATAGAGTCAGACATCAGTTTTTATTCGAAGAAAAGGAGAGATTCAGTCATCAACTTTTATTCGAAGAAAAGGAGAGATTCAGTCATCAGTTTTTATTCGAAGAAAAGAGAGATTCAGTCATCAGTTTTTATTCGAAGAAAAGAGAGATTCAGTCATCAGTTTTTATTCGAAAAAAAGAGAGATTCATTCATCAGTTTTTATTCAAAGAAGAGAGAGATTCAGACATCAGTTTTTATTCGAAGAAAAGAGAGATTCAGTCATCAGTTTTTATTCGAAGAAAAAAGAGATTCAGTCATCAGTTTTTATTCGAAAAAAAGAGAGATTCATTCATCAGTTTTTATTCAAAGAAGAGAGAGATTCAGACATCAGTTTTTATTCGAAGAAAAAAGAGGAGTCAGACATTAGTTTTATTTCAAAAGAAGAGAGTCAGTTATTTGAGAAAGATTAAGTGTTTGCTGTGATTATTCAACTTGGATTTGTGACTAAAGTTAGATCTTCGGAAGCTGTGATTTTATTTCGTCAATCTCTACGATTCATCTGAATTACTGCTTGTGCTGAGAGTCGGCGAATTTATTGAACTGTGAACCGTTTCTGAACTTCTTCGTGGGACCAAATTCACACCCTAGACTGGATTTGAGACTTTCATTTTAGATCATTATATTAGATACAGGCCAGTACCGTTTTGTATTGTGATTAATTTTGAAGTTTGAAACTAGTATTATTTTGTTTTGTAATTAATTTCGAATGTTGTAACTTAATATCTGTCACTGTTATTATATAATTTATGTTATATCTGTTATATTTGTTAATAGTTTAGTGTAATAAATTATACAAGCTGTTATCTGTGTTTTTTGTTGCGTTTAGTCTACGAAGAACATAAAACATAAAAAATACGTAACAAAAAGGCACTACCAATCAAAACCATAATAACTAAATTTGCTTTGAAACATTATTTAAGACACGATATTCGCTTGCATCATAGTTCACTAACATTGCACCCACACTAGGATCATGGGAAAAGTATTTTTAATCATATAACCTATTCATGGAACATAATTTTAGCTCGTGGATAATTAATACATTTTATTTCGCGAACAAGTAACTTTTTGTCAGCTTGTCAGCTTCGGAACTAGCCGGCCAATTAATGTTTTTTAACTTATTGAAATAACATTCCAGCATCTAATTTAAACCCTGGTTTCAAGAATCTTTTCCAGCAAATTCAAACATAATAAAAAAGTATATACTTGTCCATAAACCTTATGATGGCCGGGTGGGTTAAGGCGTTCGATTCGTAATTTGAGGGTCGCGGGTTCGAATCCCCGTCGCACCAAAAGTGCTCGTCCTTTCCGCCGTGGGGTCGTTATAACATCACGGTCAATCCCAATATTCGTTGGTAAAAGAGTAGCTCAAGAGTTAAAGGTGGGTAGTGATGACTAGCTGCTTTCCCTCTAGTCTTAAACTGCAAAATTAGGGACGACTAGCGCAGATAGCCCTCGAGTAACTTTGCGCGAAATTCATAAACAAACAAACATAAACCTTATATATTGATTTGAAACTATCAAAAGAAATATAATTTTTAGAATCACCTTTATTTAACTGTGAAGAAAAAAAGACTTCATTTTCAGTTGTTGTAAACCAGTATCGCCTGAACTTACTCACAATTTCGTAATTATTTCAAAAAGAAATTTTGATTAGTTGATGCATGCTACTTACGTACAGTGTCGTCGAATAGCACAGCTGCCCTACTCATGTTCACGATACTTGCAATGTCTTTTACTACTGATGTTATCATATCACCTGGTGGAGGAATATGTACTAGAAAATTTTTCTCTTCTTCATTTAGATTTTGCCAACCGTTTAATCCGTTTCTTTTACTGTAAGTCGCACTGATAGTCGGTATCCCCATTTTTCTTGTAATGATCTTTACTGTCGAAGATGGTTTGTTTTCTGGATTCAAAGTGGCATCCATAAGTATCGTCGGATTAGTTTTACCAGATATGATTTGCTCACACACTGAAATATCAGAATTGTATTAAATTTCAATAAATATTCAGTTATAAGACTCCAACTAACGAGCACTAATAACTGGAATTGTGTAAAATATAATTAACAAATATTTTACAAATTCGTCAAAGATATTTCATTACAAAGCACAGTTACAAATAGGATACAATAAATTAAATACTTGAAAGCGCTGTTTTGAAATAATACCAGAAAAACTAAACATACACGATAATCGTTATTTATAAACGAATTCAAAGAAACATTTCTAAGTTCTTGATATGAAGTTATTCCTTTAAAGTGATAAATAAATACATTGACTTTATTCACCTTTTAAAAAATGTTCATAATTAAACAGGCTAAATTTAGCGAGGCCTTCCAGTGTCTTACAGGTAAGTCTAGAAGTTTATAACGCTACAAATACTTACTATAGACATAACACAGATAGGTCATTGGATAGCTTTGTGCTTAACAACAAAGAAGTTTCAATTGTGTGCATAGAAAACTATTAATGAATTGCGACGTTAATTTCAACCATTGGTGGGAAAGTGTCAGTACTTAAACACATTAATCTCACTCTGTCGTGGAAACTGTTCATAATTAAATACACTAACTTCAATTACACTGCACAACAATTTTTGTGAAAAGTTTTTGCTGATTGTGATAGGTACCTGGTGGACATGCACAAATATAGTTTTGGTTTTGCTTCATCACGTAGAAACTCTGAGAAATATACAGTTAACTGTTTACCGGCAATAATGTATTTAATTGTGTTTATGTTTCTAATACGCGATTAAGTTCAACATAATTAAAAGTGTTTTGCTCCTGATTTTCGTTTGTATTCAATGTCTGGTGCATCACGTTGCAGTGTCCAACAGTAGTTAGCAACAGTATTGACGGATTCCAGTTGCCCTAATATCGTTTTTCCATTGTAACAAAACTGAAGATGTTGATGAAACGGTACGTAATGGGCAAATTTGGATGTGATTTTCGTGACCAGCAGTCAAAAATCTATAAGGAACATCCAACAGCGTTCAAGAGGCAAAAACTTTGTTGTGTAGTGTTAGTCGTGAAAAACATATCAACAACTAAACACAATAATCTCAAGCTGTTGTTCATAATTAAATACAATAACTTCAGTTAGTCGTGAAAAAATAACTAAAACGCTAAATTCAACCAGTTGTGGGAAACTGAAAGAAACAACTAGAAACTATATAACTAACTGTCAACAAATATTTACACTGACTTCAACCAGTGTGCTTCCGTAAGTCAAACTATAACATTTAACGAAAAATATTACTAATGTTAATGTTAAAAGTAAAAGTTAATATTATTCTTGAAAAAAGTAAAAGTTTAAAATCTTTATAACGTTCTCTTTATTGTATTGTTATAGAGACGAACTTGGCTTTAAGTACGAAACATAACAACACAAAAAACAATAAAAAACAAAAATACAAAATATTTCACAAACACAAATAAAAAATAAAATAAGGTGTAAAAATACACAACTCACTTAACTCCTTTAAAAGATGACTGTCTGAAATATTACACACTAATACATAGGCATACAAAAAACAAACGAGTTCTCAAAGATGAATATACCATAACAGCAAAGCGTTAAACACTGAACAAATATAAAATTGAAACTCTTAAACAAGGATGATAAATACAATGCCATTCACCACAATATTAAAAACCTTTCTTTAATTCAAGAGCACACAATAAAACTTTTCTGAAACCTAAATATATGTAAGAAAACAACTAAATCAGTAAAAACTGAAAAACCACAAGGAGTTAATTTAACCTTCTTAATAAAATATATACAGATACCATACAAGTCAACATAAAACTTTTAAATCCTGTTATTTGCATCAAACTGTAGGCAGATTATGTACAACTGGAATATTTACAAATGAATTGCCCCGAATTACTTAGTTCGACTAAGTAAATGTTTCCCAGTGGCTCAGCGGTATGGCTGCGGACTTACACGCTAAAATCCGGGTTTCGATACCCGTGGTGGGCAGAGCACAGATAGCCCATTGTGTAGCTTTGTGCTTAATTCAAAACAACAACAACAACTACAAATGAATCTTAAACATAATGAAGTACATGCATCTACAGAGAAGAAACCTTTATCCTAGTGAAACATACTGATGACTAACACACTTCCTTCTTCAACTCTACACTTCTGTAGATAATATATCTGAAGTTGTGTCATAAAACTGCTATCTGCATGCACGCGTGGACCACTAGCTCGAACAGACGCTTAGCACTACTACTTGATGTTTGACTACAATGGCACATCATACATTTTTCCACAGCTTACGTCCCTTGTGATGTTTCTCCAATCTAAGTGGAATATGTTCCTGCACAGTAGAGAGTGCTATTACTAGAGCATCTGAAGCGTTAATCTTAGCACTCACTCATTAATATAACCTCCTTTTGTCTTGTCAAAAATCAGAATATCCAATAAACTGACAGTCTTAACATTTAATTTAGTACGTCATTCGTATTTCTTTATAAATCATGGTCATGCTATGATCTTATCCAGCATGCTACTATTACTTTGGGGTTTTAAAAATCCATCAACTAGTTCTGTTATATAGGGTACAAACTCAAATTGTAAACTCTCTACCATATAAGCAGTGCCAAAAGCGATTTAATATTAACACTTTTGCAAGCACTTGTTTCTCTGTCATACAATATTTGCAATTATATGTTCTACAACGTTTTTGTGCTAGAATGACAAGTTTCCAATTTCAATATTACTGGTGTTGGTGTCTGGTAGGAATTCACAATATTGTTATGAATATATCAAAACTGGGGTTTCTCCAAGATCACCTCATGTTCTTTAGTATTTTACAAACTCAGATATACTGTAGACTTCTCATTTGACCAGAGTTTGAAGCCAATCTTACATTGGTGCTATTTCACCAGGATACACAGCAAGTCCTTCAATGTACATAATAAACACTGCCACAAAACTATGTTCACCAGATAAAATTAACAATGAAATCAACGAAATAATAAGTTCAGTTTCCAATTGTATGAAAGCACATTTTATTGGTCACGTATACATTTCTGTTTTAAGAGTACCACTTGTTGACTTTCGGTATAATCCGTAATTCGACTGAATTATAAAGATTGACGGAATAAAAATTTCACCGCTTTAGTCGATCTAGCTCTATTCACAAATCCAATTTGAATAATCACACGGCAAACGTTTAAACTTTCTCAAACGAAACCAACTTCTTGACCCGAGTAAAAAACGGATGACTCACTTCCCTCGCATCACCGTCTGTTTATATACTAATCGCGTTACTTCCCAGAATTCCAGAGTACAGACACCAGGCCAAAACAAGTGATCGATCTGCCTAGTTCGAGAAATTTCTACGTATATACATAACACTCTGTACAGACACCAGGCCAATACAAATGATCGATCTCTCTAGTTCTAGAAATTTCTACATGAATAATTCTAAATGTTATTTTAAATGAATAACAACATATTTTATTGGTTTAAACTTCGAAACAATAATATAAATATGGAAATATAAATAATAAATATGGGAATTTAAACACGACATGACATGGTTGTCGTTTACATAACATTTACATAACACTCTCGACATGGTTGTCGTTTACATAACACAGACTTCAACATGAATTATACACTAAGATTTCATCCTCACAGATCAGGCATTTCTCCTAGTAGAGCTCCTTCAGGCAAGCTTAATTAACCACATGGTGCAAAACTCGTACAATTTATCGCTCGTGTTGAAAACGGGCCGTAGGTCTTCATCCACTTGACAGTATCCGATGCCAATTTTAAAATATTGAATCTATGAGTCCATTTCAGTATATCCAGGCGCTCCTTTATTTGTAGCAACGGAAAAGATGTCAACACAACTAATCTTGTTCAGCCATCTAAAATCAATGTAAACCTTGGGCATACCTTCAATTTTCCTATAGTCACTACTGAAAATGATCAAACACTCTTTAAAGGCTGTACATCCAATGTACTAGTTACTTATGTAGTGGTAAAGGAATTGCTGCACAGACGTTTTGTAACCAGACACATCTCACCTGTATCTATGTGATGCTGCATGAATGTTGTTTCTGTCTCATAAACACGTCGACATATTCCAACAAGTCACTAAGTTTCTGCCACAACATTAAGTCTAAATTTTCTGCACAATCCTCAATTATTGATCTTAGATGTACTGATATTTTGTATTTTCAAGACGGCTGGTATGGGAATTAACACTTTAATTAAAATAAAATACAGAACAAAGTTTCGAAATTCTTAGATTCTCTTCAGGCTAACAAAGAGAGTTTACAACTGACCGTTGCGAGGCACATGTCTTAAGAATTAGTGTGTAAACGGGTATGGGATTGTATGGGACGTTGTAGTTAGATGTTTAGTTATTAATAAGTATAGATATAAAGGTGTTCCTTTATATTGATTTAATTTTGGTTTGAGTTGTTGTATAGGTAGGTCTTCTTTGATTTTGAGTTTGTTTATATTTGTTTCTCTACATACTATTTGGGTGTTTCCTATGGTTATGTTGTGTTTATTTGAGTTGCAGTGTTCGAAAATGTGTGAAGGTGACTTTTTATGTTCTTTGAATCTAGTTTCCATTTTTCTCCTTGTTACTTCAATATAGGAGTCGTGGCAGTTATCACATTGTATTTTATAAATAATGTTGGTGTGGTGTTTGTCAGTGTAGTTTTTACATAGTATGGACCTCAGTTTTGTGCCTGGTTTATGAATACATTTGGTATTAACTGGAATGTCATATTTTGTTATTAGTTTTTATCCAAATTTTGGTTGTTGTTTCGCTGATATCCGGAATATATGATATGCAGCAGTAAGGTTTTGTAGTTTGTTGTATCTTGGGATTTATTATTGCTTGTTGTTGATCTAGGTGTGTTTAATTATTTCAACGGTTTTTGGAGGAAATGCGTTGATATTAATGAAGTGTTGTCTTATTTCGTTGATGTCATTGTTAATTTTATCTGGTGGACATAGTTTTGTGGCAGTGTTTATTTAGTTTCTTAATGTATTGAGTTTTTGTTTTGTTTCATGTGCTCAGTCCAAGGGAATGAATAGTCCAGTATGGGTGATTTTTCCGTGGATTTTTGTTTTGAATTATGTATCAGTTCTAGTGATTTTGAGGTTAAAAACTGATATTTGGTTAGTTTTTTTCGTTTACAGATGAACTTAATGTTAGGATGTATGGAGTTAACATGGTTGAAAACTAAGTGTGTGTTCTGTAGATGTTAATCCAGCATTTGTATCATCAACATGTCGGTACCAGTATAGTGGTATTGATACTTGTGTATTTGCTTTTGGAATGAATGCAACTGATACAATTCTGACACTAACATTATCGGTTCATTGCTTTCACTTCACTTACTCTGTTCATGATCATCCTAGTGTGCAGCTAATAATAACTGTAGAATAACATAGGTATCCTCTACCTTGAACTAATATTGTTTGCTTTCTGGAGAGTAAGTAGACTATTTTGTGCATGACTCTATAACACAATTATATGGCATGATACACTAGACTTTGTCCATTTCAAAAATGGAACAAGAGTTGTGTACACTCATCCAATCCACTTTCGTGGGGTTAAACTGGACAACATTAGATATCTCTATCACTGACCATTGTTCACTGGTTCTGAATGAAAAACTGCGCGATAAGCTCTGTATTATATCCAATGATACCAATACGCAAACCAAGTTCAAAGAGAATACTACTGTTATTCTGTAAGCACAACCGGAGTATGACCTCTCCACTCTTCTCTAGTTTATTTATATTTGCCAGTGTGTGTTGACTGTCCCGAGTGGTAGTTTTTTTCCGAGTGCTTAATACAAAGCGAAGTATACCTCTGTTCTGGCCACTCCAGTATCACCCAGAAAACCTAGACACATACAAGGATTCTTCCTGCCCTGATAGAGCTGGGACGGTCACCACACCCTTTGGTGCAAATTGTTTGCTGCACGTCTTCAAGTTTTGATACATTATAAAATTGTTTCAAGCAAAAAAGATATGCAGGTGAAAACCTGTTTTAAGGCAGCTGTGTTGCTGTAAATTTTTCAATACATAATTAACACCTTATACTGAGGTACATGTTGGATAGGTCACTAAACACTGAAGTTTAACTGGGTTAATAGCAACACGAGTTTTAATGTAAACACCTTCGCTAACGTGTTAGAAGTGTAAATATTTGTATTCAATAAGACGGAACATACTCACAGAAAATAGAGAATTATTAATAGTATTTGCTGAACTCAGTGGCTTTAGTTAACTACATATAATAAAACAAAGATTTGAAAACCATGAATGAAAAAACTAAAAGTTATAGGAGACAATCAGCTGTAGCGTAAATTAGAAATAAATTGCGCGATGTAAATATATCTTACTATATATGTAAACTACATATTAATATCAATACATTACAAAATGGTTGGTACAAAGGAGGATGGTTTTACAATCAGAAATTCTTGGAACGAGGGAAGATGTATTATATAGGAATATTATATTTTGAATAAAAAATTTATGACTGTGCGGAAATATGAATTTTAACTGGAAACTGTTAATTTAAATGGTCATTATTAGATGAATTCTAGCTGCTGTTATAAGAATTTTTACAACATAAAATTTGTACTCCTTGTTCTCAACAATATTGTTTTCTTCGCTAAATATGACAATCTTATTTACATGAATTAATTACACATAATTGAATTTGAAGTGAATCAACAACTGAAATAACTTACCTGGCTTTCGCATAAATTGAAAACCGAACAAATATTATTCATTGTTTAGCCTGAAGAACATACACTTTGGAATTATAAACAAAAGAAACTCAAAATAATAGAGGTCAGAAAATTTAGAAGATCATATTTTATCATACTTGTTGCTGAGCTGATTTTCCAGAAATGAAAAATACGACGAATTTGCCTCTTGTTTATCGAACAGATGTTTTAAATAATTAGATAAGAAGCTTTAATGCTGCAAACCTTATCTATCACATCACTGAATTAAGAGGGATGATGCATATCTTATAAGGTGCAAGCCAGTTTTGCTTTTGTTTAGTGTACAAAACGCATCAAACATAAACCTCTCTCTTCATCTAGTCAATGAATAGCGACATGTAATTTTCCTTAGTGATAAATCTGCCTACTTTTGTTTTGTTGGACCAGTAGATGTGTCAGTTAATCAGTCGTACCTTCTTTTTCTGTGGTTGACTGGTTAACAACGATTTCCACGATGTTATCCACCCAGGTGTCGGCAAAAGTTCGGTTTACATAATCTACAGCGTTTTGCATAATATGTCGTGGAAAATCATATGTGTCTTCAGTCACCAACACTAAAGAAAAATTATAATTAGTTGAAGAAGAGCATAATATTAATTCGGATGTGTTTTAAACGTCGAATGTAGAGATACATTGTAAGATGTTAACGTGTGTCTGATGCGAGAATAAAAAAGCAAAATTCGAATTATTTACTGAGTGAATCATGAAGAGTGTCTAAAAGTTACATGAGAGTAAACAGTGCATCAGTGATCGAATTAAAAGAAAGGCCATACTTGTGAAAACTAGTTTAACATTAGATTTACCTATGAACTCCAGTGATTTGTGAAATACTTTCTGTTTAATTATGTTAGTTTTGATCAAAATCTCCCTTTACATACTTGCTTGCCAAACATTATTCTTTGCCTTTCAGTCATGCCTTGAATTCACAGTAAAGAATTACATGAAAGGTTAATTTGGGTCAACTCTCGTTTTCTTATTTTTTAATGTTATATAATCCGTTTCGGAACGATTGGACTGAATTATTTGTTTGTTTATAAGCCTTAACAAATATACCAATATAATCATATTTAGGAATTTTATACTAAATTATTAGTCTCCAGGTGGGTTAGCGGAGAGTATACCGGCTTACAACTCTAAAATCCGATGTTTATTTCCCGCTGTGGTCAAAACAGATAACTTAATGTGGTTTTGCTCGAAAATAAACAATAACAACTAAAGTATTAACACGTTTGTTTGACCTGTTTTTATAGTATCGAAAAGACAGCAGCTAATAGTTGTTTTCTATAATATCTAGTTTACATGTCAGATAGTGAATTAGTAAGCCTAGTTAACTGTTAATCAGGGCGCCATGTTTGAGGCTTATAGAAAGCTATGGCGTCTATGAAAAAATTGTGGCAAAACGACAGCTGATACTATGCCGTAAATCAAGTACTTCTTGCCAATGGAAGCTACGATCACTTCATAATTAGCTAAATAATGCATACGACACAAATAGTTACCGACCATTTGTTATCCCGTGGCCGGTAGCTTGAAATTAGGAACGCTGTCAGGTTATCTGAAATTTTAAAGACAAACGATTTGCGACAAAACTCCATAATTGGAACGAGGAGAACTTGTGTTTGACTGTTGTTAAAAGTTGTTCTAGCTTACAACCACCACCATGACCAAATGCGTGTTTTAAAACTATTTATCAAAATGCCTGTATGTCCATTACATCGTTTGTTACAGGATCCCTAATAACTTATATTATACGCAAATATGTAAAAAAAGCATCATTAATATTGCAGCTAATCACACTTATTTCTTTTGTCCTTAATAAGGCGATAATACGAAAGTTAAACTGGCGAATGACTCGACACAAGAAGTAGACAGAAGATTCTGGTATTTTTGAGTGGTTCGAGGGAATAGTGAATCAAAGATATAATCTTACTGGATGAATCATTAAAAAAGTGGATACAAGAGGATGTTTAAAACTAGATGCTGAATTATGTAAGACACTTAAATGAAACTGTTAAGGCTAATGATTGGACCATAAGGATTAGAGTATTAAATATAACTCAAATAAGTGAATAGTGTTTTAATTAATTGCGTGTAAATATTGTGATGAAACTAGTAAAATTAGTGAGTGGATAATGAATATTGATTTACGAATAGCACAACTAACGTAGCAAAAGGAGACAAAAGAACTATTAGAGGAAGTAGATTGAGGTAAATAAGCTGTAGGAAGAAAGATTAAACAACCTCAAAATTGAAGAGTTTGGAAATAAACTTACAAAATACACGATTTTATGACCCAGTCTTCCTTAACAAAATTAAAAATGAGATAAAGCGAAAGAATTGAAAAAAAAACTGATAAAGTATTGTGCATTGTTCAGTTCATTATATAATTTGCTCAGAAATAGATTTGTTATTATAAATACAGTAATGAGTGTTTAATATTGTATGAGGTTTAACTTTGGTTTTATTAATTCAGAATTAATAGATTAAATAAAAACATAGTTTAATATTAAGCAAAATATTTAAATCATTCATTTTTGTCTTCGGGGTAATTCTACGGTATATCCACTGAATAAAACGTTACAAGTAATTAACATTTTAATAATTATCGTAGCTATATTTCATAAGGTCTAGTTCATTGGGATATCTCTTGTCCACTTTGTCTTTGAGTGCTTCCACATATTTGTTATCATGTATTTGTTAATCAAATACTTCATAAGTCCAAACACATTCAAATCATTATAAATTTGGTTTGGGGCTATTTTTTTAAAGTCGGTGTAACACTGAGATTAAAAAAGTAAGTTTTTTTGTATTAGTTGGTTAACCTTCAACATATATATACTTTTGTGAATATAACGCCATTCTACGCACACACAGCCAATTTCCTGAAACTTTAACAAAAACAAACTAGTATGTCCACTACATTCACATACCTAAAAACATTTAGGTGTTGACTTTTGAAGTTCTATCCATATGTACATTTTTCTCATGGGTTCGCATGATTTTGTGTTAATTTGATTAAAATACTTAAAAACTAAAACAAAGAGTATTGCACTATTAATGTTTAAAGTATATACTGAAAATGCAGCCGATGTTGCTAGTGTTTGTTTTACTGATATGTCTTTTAAAACTTTAATATTAAATAACAGGTTGACAAAATTGAGAGAAATAAACGAGCAATATACGTTTTAATTAAATGCATACTTAAATAAACCAAAAAGACAAAAGTCTTTAAGTGTAAAACTGATATTATGCCAACATTTTAGTCACTTAGTCGGCACTTTATTGTTTCACTTAATCGTTGTTGTTTTGAATTAAGCACAAAGCTACACAATGTACTATCTGTGCTCTGGCCACCACGGGTACTGAAACCCGGTTTTTAGCGTTGTAAGTCCGCAGACATACCGCTGAGCCACTGGGAAACATTTACTTAGTCAAACTTTTGAATATTTTCAGAGCTTAGTAATATAGATTAATAGAGTAAAATATAGGAAAATTTAGGAAAGTAAAATCAGTCGACATTGCTAGCGAAAATATTTGTTTCTTTATTATGTAATAGAGAAAAGCATATTCTTACGTTAAGAAATTGGTATATTGAAGCATACCAGTATAAAATACTCGCGGTCCGCTTTAAAGTTCAAATGCCGAGGTAAGCCAGGTTCATCCTGATCGTGATCTGGGAGGGGCTGGTTCTACGTGGTAGATAGCTTCCTCCCTTCGGCCCTGTTTAAGTCGAAACGTATAGAAAGGTTCTGTACTTATCGTGTTTCTCCGATAATAAGACAGGGCTTATATTAATTTTCACTCCAAAATATGACACTAAGGCTTATTTTCGGGGGATGTCCAATTTTGATATATTAAAAAAAATATTAAACTATTAAACTACCATTTAAAATAAACTATTATTAAACTATTAAACTAACTGATTAATACTTAAACAAACTAATTAACTAACTGTTAAACTAATTAATAAATTATTATTTTTTATTTCTTTCCTCTTCCTGCCACTCTTAACTAGGGCTTATTTTAAGGGTAGGGCTTATATTAAAACTATCCCCAAAAATCACACTAGGTCTTATTTTCGGAGAAACACGGTATGTCAAGTTACTATCATAATTACATTATTCCTATCCATTTATATTCAACTTTGAGCATTTAGACTGGCACACGGTTTGCTTTATTTGGATTGTAGAACATTAAATAATAGTCCAAAATATTTCAATACTTGTTTATTGGCTAATATGGTCATTGCATACTTAACATTAATATCCTAATAATATAGGATAATAATACACCACACAAATTATGTGGTTAAGTAGGTCTAGCAGTAGGTAACTAATTGCTTTACTTAATACATATTTATGGGAGAAGGGAAGTTGGTCTCTTTTCTATCGTGTATGGTATAGGGATGTCGTGGTCATACTAGTTTGTTTTTGTTTACGCTTTGCAGGAAGTAGATGATAGATCTATTAAGCCTATCCTAGATTGAATGTATGTACGTAGAGTGGATGAATATTAATGAAATTGTGTAGCAAAACTCAACTTATTGTGAGTGGAGCTTTATATGTTGTAGTGAGAATTGAATTTTGTGTACTTTGTAGCTTTTGTTTAGTTACGTCTCGTGTAACGTTAAACCAAGCTGGGCAAGGCATATTACATTACCGACTGTGTGTACAGTTTGTAGATCTTTAATATGTTTCTCGGTGACGTGCCCATATTTGTTACAGACAGAATCCTGACATCGCTCACCATATTGCAGATTTTGTTTATATGTTTTCTCCACATTAGTTTCAAGTCATAAGTAAAGACTAAAATAAATTGTAGATGTAACAGAAAGGAAAGGAGTAAAAATTAATATCAAAGTATTGTGTAATCCACGTCAAGCTAAGAGTAATTTTGAAACTGAACAAACAAATACACAACTTTTTTTCCTGTTGAAACATAAAATACCTTCTTTTAAAACATCTTTGGTAGTACACAAATATTTGTCCTTATTGCAAGCAAGCCTATATTGGGTCAATGACTCAAATCTTAGCTACTAGAATCAAGAAGCACGCACATAACAGCCTCTTCAATAACTCTGGAATTTAGAACCGCCTACGGAAAGACTATAGTGGAAAAACCAAACAGTGAACATTTTAAAATAAGAGACTCAGCGAAATATTAATGGACGTTAATAAAAAGGAAGCACTCCTAATTTGTAATATACAACCTAAACTGAACAATCAGCTAGATACCACACTGCATATCAAACTATGATCAACTCAACGTGACTGAGATAGGCAACATGTGAAAATTTCTTTCAATAAACAAATGTCAGAATCTACTTAACTGGAAAAAAAAAACTCTTATGTGATTTACGAATAAACACAATCTAAGTAATAGTTGTCTATATCTGGGTCATTATGTGTTATAAACATAATTTAGATGGTAATTATCCATATCAGGAAGACAGGATCATTATATGATTTAAACATAATTTAGGCGATGGTTGTCAATGTCAGGTTATTTTATGTTTTAAATATGTATTGTAATAGGTCTTTAAATGTTTCATCTTTCTGAATGTTTGTTTTGGCCTTTTCGTGTTTAAAATATCTTAGCAATTGTATAATGTACAATGTTTAAAAAACAATAAACTTACAATTACTTTAAAATAGCGATTATTTAATACACAATTCTAAAGATAAGACAGTTTCAGTCTCAAAAGTACAATAAATCTCCAATAATTTACTACGAAAGATTAAAATCAGTAAAAACCGCGATGAGACTGCGAAATATTTACACAATTACCACAATGCTAACTTACATATTAAAAATTTTCATGCCATCTACTGACAACATTTCCATCAGGTACACCATTCTTATTTAATAATTGGATTTATTTTTTTTTATATTTAATTATCTCAATAGATTCACGTATACTCTTATTAACAAAGTTTCCAAATTGTGCTAAAATAATTGTTCCCCCCATTGAATTGTGTATTTTTAATGTTGCTTTTATGTTAATTAATTTTGAATTTTAAACTACTTCTAGTTTGTATTATGTAAGTTATTTACATCCACGTGACATTTTATATAAAGCAAATTCTTCCATTAAATCAATTTTATCTTTAACTACATTAAGAACTTGGTTAACTTTTTTATCGGTTTGTATATTGGGAAAATATTCATTCGTTTTTCTTTTTTTCATTATTTTGCAAAATAAGCTTGGTATAAATTATAGTAATATTCTTTTTCTACTTTTTTCAGCAAATTGTTTTATATTAATATTGTTATCTCTGTTTTTAGTTTCTTAACAGTTCTATCAACAATATCAGGATTGAAACCTTTTTCTACAGATATGTGTTTAATTAACTCATTGTTAATATCATCTTGTTCACAGCAAAATTTTAGTATCCTATCCATAGTTTTGTTGAGATTTAGTGTGACAAGATTTTTTGACGTGATGGAATGATTACAGTAAAAAGTTTCCAATAAATGGTAGTTTCCAATTCATCCTTATTTTTACTCTCTAAGACATCCAAGAATACTGAATCTCATAATTAAATCTTGTAGAATTATCAATGCTATTAAGGTAATTATTAAAACTAACTGTTTCGCCACCGAATCAAAAATGTGTCATCCACATTCATTAGCCACACTTCAGGTTTTATCCACTTTTTCTAGCACTTCACTTTCAAAACTGTCCATAAATAAATTATATAATAATGGAGATAAAGGAGGCCCCATTGCTAAAGCTTTATTCTGTTTATAAACTTTGTTATTAATTTGAAAAAAGAGAGTTTATAACATTGCTTCTACCAAGCTGATCATATACATTATTTCTAAATCGGAGTTATTGTTTTCTTTCAATTTTGTCTCAAAACATGCTATAGCTTTATCACAGTTACTTTTGTAAATATTAACACAACATCAAACGATACCAAAATATCTATTTCATCTAAAATTATATGCTCAGTTCTTTTCCAAAGTTCAAAGGTAGTCTTAATGGTATATTTGTTTTTATCCCTTTAAAATGATAATTTTAAGATAGAAATTTTGCTACATTATAAATTGAACTCTTAATATTTGGTACAATAGGTCTGAAACTGTTACCTATTTTGTAAACTTTAGATAAGACATATCATCTAAATATAGGTAAATTAGAGTTAAAATTTCCTTTTCATTAGGCGTTAGAGTTTCAGAACCCTTATTTTTTTCATTAACTATAGTATGAACTTTATTTGTTGGATTAAATTTAATATTCTCATATGAATCTTCTTTAAAAGTTTCTTCGACTTTAGAAACGTAATCATTTTTGTTAAGAATTACAATTTGTCCACCTTTATTGGCCTTGCAAATGACATCTTGTATCTTTAAACTTTGCAAACTTTTATTTCATGACGACGGATGTATCTTTTAAGATGTTTCTAAAAGTATTTTAGTCATCCTGTTTATTTACTTCAGTACATAACTAGTCCCAGTTCTCTTGGTTTAACTGTTTGATTTCATTTCTTGTTTATTTCTGAGTGTGTTGAAGTTTTTTATGTTTGCGTTTCTTATGTTTATGTAGAGTCCACCTGACACGTGTGGCACTGTTGGTGGCACAGATCACAGACCAACAATGTTACAAACACACAACATGAACTGATATAGGATAAAAAACAAACTTGTTAAAACAGTAAATATTAAATACAAAAACATTTTTATGCAGTACTTATGATCATATTTTATTTATTCGTTATTACACTATTAAATTTAATAACTTGAGATGCTTCTATTTTTTAAACAACCTTTATCGTGATCTTGCTTCCTTTTCTGTAGCATATATATATATATATATATATTATCATCCTTAAACAAAAAGAAATGCACATGTAAATCTTTGCTTTATTAACTAGCTACTGAATATAACGTTTGTTTAATTTCGTATAATCCATATTTGAATATTTGTCAGAAACAATACTGTATTTCATCTAAAATAATAGATATTATATGGTGGTAAGAGTACATTTTAAAAACTTATTTTAGTTATACAATTTATAAAGAGACGTTTACAATTAAGTATAAACTAAGCCAATACATTTGTTATGATACATGACTTTTGTAATTGTTTACATAATCCCCCAAAAATAGTTGTATTGCTCACCAATATCGATTGATGCTTCTGTTATGGTAATAGCAACACCTACTAGAACCACTAGAAACAGTAGTCTGATGCATGTTGGGCTTGCCAAAGTTGTCTGCATAATCTGTGAAACAAGACAAGAATAAATGTAACAAGTATGAAAAAATGTATTTGTTTATGGAGCTTGATTCTTCAGTTGTCAGCTTTTAACCCTCGTAGCAAATAATCAACTCTTAATTGGCTGTAAAACCACTAACCACTCAATAACTTGCATGACTTGAAAAATAGAATTAAGCTCGGTTGTTTTAACTAAGGTTCCTTGAGACACTATTTTGTGTGCTTTACACATCATAGTACACTGACCAGCCTCCATTGAAATACAGGAGTTGGTTGAAAAGAAGCTACCTTGAGACATCATCCTCTTGGTTTTAAAGAAAATTTATGAATGAGAACTTCATTTATTTGATTTTTATAAGGATAAGAAAGAGTAAGTTTTGAGTCGGAAAAATTAACACTTTCATATCACGTGGAAGAAGAGTTCATAGAAAGTAAAAACATTAAGAGGTTATATCTCAGGTAAGAGGATTATGCTCTTCTCACGCTACCCCACTAGACACGCCTCTACAAATCAGAGAATAGTTTGATTAATTCTTCATAGGAAAATATGTAATACATTTGGGAAATTATTAAGTATAACCAGTCTGTGTCAAGTGAGAAGTTGTGGTGTCTAGTGCATAATGTTTTTAGCTCTTTTTTGATAAACGAAAATGAAACAGCGAAATAGGTAAAATGGGAAAACGAGTAGATGTGGTCTACCATCAATCAGTAAACACACGCACCTAATGGAATAAGGTTGCGGGGTTTAAGACAATATAAGACATTTTTATTTAGATACCAGAAAAAATGTTTAAAACACTTCATCTAATATTGCTCAATGGTTCTAATGTAAATGCTCATACTTTCCATAGACTACCACCAGACGTCTATGACATCTAATGTGATAATTTATAGAATTTGATTACCACCATATTGTTTTAATACATATTAGTGTAATAAATATATATATATTTAGTACTATGTTGTAGTAGCGTTAACCTTTTAATTTCGATAAAAGTCGAAACACACATATATACATAAAACAAACTTTAAAACATTATACATTTTTATTCTCCCCTTTTTTTACATTATGTCATTCAATTTGAACGATGAAAGTTTATTGTCAGTTTGTTTGTTTTGAATTTCGCGCAAAGCTACACAAGAGCTATATGCGGAAGCTTGTTTGTTTGTTTGTTTTTGTATTAAGCACAAAGCTACACAATGGGCTATCTGTGCTCTGCCCACCACGGGTATCGAAACTCGGATTTTAGCGTGCAGGTCCACAGTCATACCGCTGAGCCACTGGGGGGCCTGCGCTAGCTATCCCTAATTTAGCAGTGTAAGACTAGATGGAAGACAGCTAGTCATCACTACCCATCACCATCTCTTAGGCTACTCTTTTACTAACGAATAGTGAGATTGACCGTTACTTTATAATGCCCTCACGGCTGAAAGGGCAAGCATGTTTGGCGCGACGGGGATATTTATTGTCAGAATAAAATTATCAGATTATTTTCATTTAATCAAGCCGGTTCAAAAGTGAGATATTTATAAAATAGTAAATGTTTTGGAAATTTTTCTTTAAAAATTCAGCATAAAATATATTGTTTTGAAAATAAAATAATTAAGTAACAACATTATCAAAGTTATTTCTGGAAATGTCCTGATGAAAGAGTAGTTTTTTTAACTCAATCTCTCAAAACAGTTAGATACATAAGAAATACACGAAGCGTTAAATCTGAATGATGCTTTAGTAGTTGCTTTTTTGACGAAAAATACAGAACATGTTCTTTTTAGTGATGAATTAGGAACATTTAACAACTTTATCAAAGCAAAAACTATTGTTAGCAAAAATAATAATTTTATGAACAATTAAATTTAACTTGGTGAACAAGAATCTGTCTGTAAGCGAAATCTATTAATTTATTTTCTCTCTCTACCATATGCCATTAGGAGGTTTTGTTCATCTTTGCTTTAGAACTTAAAAAAATAAACTTTCTCTTTGTGACAGCTAGTATTAGGATTTATCT
Organism: Carcinoscorpius rotundicauda; assembly: GCA_011833715.1. Taxonomy (NCBI): domain Eukaryota; kingdom Metazoa; phylum Arthropoda; class Merostomata; order Xiphosura; family Limulidae; genus Carcinoscorpius; species Carcinoscorpius rotundicauda. The sequence goes on along the minus strand of CM022394.1, from coordinate 109,231,305 downwards.
GGAACAGTGGTTCCTAACCAGGGGTGCGAGATAACATTTCAGTTTTTTTTTGTTTATATTAAGGGTACTATCCTATATATTCAAAAATTACGTTCGACTTTTATTTCTTATTTTTCTTGTTACAGGCGTAGCTTTCTACCTTGTTACGATAAACTGTCGTTTCTACCATCATCGGCGCAGACCGAAATCTTAACGTACAACTGTAAACAAACAACACACGAAACGTAACCGTGACCTAAATTCTCGACACAATTAATTAGGTTACGTTCGTGAACGCCGCCTTAAAGTGTCTATTATTTATTTATGTAATGTATTCACGTTATCGTGACTCGACAAACTTCCAGAAGTATCAAAAATTAGTTAATGACGTCATGTGACGTATATTCGAGAATGTTCTAGAAAATTTCGCAGAGTATATAAACCCATGCGTGATGCTATGGTAGTCAGTGCATTGTTGATTCTGTGTTCGTGCAAAAGAAAACTTTATTATGGCAAAAAAAGGAAATAAAATAATTATGTGAAGTTTAGTTTCACTTGCATCGGAACAACTGAGGATCTGCAAAAACCCCAGTGCATGCTTTGTGACGCTGTCCTTTCAAACGCAAATTTGAAGCCATCCAAGCTACAAAAACACCTCAACAACCGGCATTGTGGAGCAGCTGTTGCAGGCCAAAATGTTGAATCGTTGAAAGGTAGAAGGGCCCGCTTTGATTCTCGAGCAATCCTTTCAAAATTAGGTTTTATATCTGCTGACAAACCACTGCTGATGGCTTTATACCACGTGGCGTATAAAGTAGCCAAATCAAAGAAACCCCATACAATTGCAGAGAGGTGATAAAACCGTGTGCATTAAAAATGGCAGCAATTGTTCTGGGAATAGAAGTCTCAAACAAACTTAAATTAGTGCCGTTATCAAATGATGCTATTCAACACGGAATTAGTGATTTGAGTTCGGACATTTTGGACAAAGTTATCGCAGATATCAGGTCTAGTCCCTTGAAAATCTCTTTCCAATTGAACGAAACAAATGATGTTGCAAATTGCAGTTAACTCATCACACTAGTGAGGTATGTCCAAAATGGTGCTATAATGGAAGATTTCCTGTTCTGTAAAGATGTGAAAACAACCACAAAAGGGAAAGATGTCTTCCAGTGTGTGAAGGACTTCTTTGCGAAATATGATTTAGATATCCAAATTATTGGTTCTGTGTGTACCGATGGTGCCTCTGCGATGCTAGGAAATAAATCAAGATTTTTTACACTTATGAAACAAAAGATTCCGCACTTGCAAGGTACTCACTGTTTTCTTCATCGATATGCTTTGGCATCAAAAACATTGCCTTCAAAGTTGAAAAAGGTCCTGGACACTTCTGTGAAGACCCATCAAATGGATTAGGGGTCGTGCTCTGAACCACCGCCTCTTCAAGTCGCTTTGTGAAAATTTTTGAAGTGAACATTTAATTTTGCTTTATCACCCAGAAGTCCGCTGGGTGTCACATGGGAGAGCTTTAACACCCTTCTTTGAACTGCGAGAAAAATTCAAAACTTTTCTGAAGGAATGTGACTAAGATCTGCCCGGAGAAATAGAATCACAAACATTCAACCAAATTTTAGCCTATTGGAGTGACATTTTTGCTCGTATGAATGACCCGAGTGTATCTTTTCAAGGGAAAAACATAAAAAATATTAAAATGTTGCGAAAAGTTAAATTATTTCAAAGAAAAGTTACATCTTTGGTGTCGACGAGTTAAAAGAGGGAATCTTTCAAATTCTCCGTCATTCGAAGAAATAGTAGGTGAGGATGAGTCGCTAATTCCATATGTGTGTGAATAAATTGTTGATCATTTGAATATACTATCAAAGTCATTTGATGGATATTTTGGAGGAGAACTGGAAACTTATTTATTGTACAAGTAGCTGTAGTGTAGCTAATATTTTATACATAATTCACAAAAAAGTATCGTGCCTGTCGTACTGAAATACTAAAGTACCAAAATAAATTAAACTAAATTAAAACCATATAATTATAACGCAAAAGATAAGTAAGAATGACTAACTGACACAATCTATAATTGTTTTTCTTTTTTAATCAAGGTCTCCGTCGATGGAGCGCCGTCGATGATGGGTCGTAATGATGGATTACGGGGCCTCATACAAGCTGTGAATCCAGAAATTTCTGTAGATCATTGCATCATTCATCGGTACTCTCTTGGATCAAAAAGCCTGCCTGGTAATCTGAAATTAGTGTTTGAAGATGTGTTGAAAATCGTCAATTTCATCAAGTCCACGGATGTGAATTCGCGCATATTCAGGGAGCTGTGCAAGGAAATGGGAGAGCAGTATCAAGTTTTGCTCTACCACACCGATGTTCGCTGGTTGTCACGAGGCAAGGTTGTACGTCGAGTCATTGAGCTCCGAACGGCTCTTCAGGAATTTCTGAAACAAGAAGAATCTCCTTTTGCTACCAAGTTCACTGATAAGGAGTGGCTTGCTCGATTCTGTTACTTGGCTGACATATTTGCGGAGCTAAACAATGATAATCTGCAACGCCGGGGCGAAAGCACCACTGTCATTGATGCCCATCACACTGTGACTGCATTTCTGGGAAAACTGAGACTCTGGATTCGACGCTTGGAGAAAAGAGTGATCGCTCAGTTTCCCACCCTAGACCAGTTTCTTGAGGAGAATAGTTATGATACTGGATCACTTTTACAGACCATCAACAAAGAGATGAGCGACCATTTGAAGGGGCTTGAAACAAGCATGCAGCACTAATTTTCAGAGAGTGAACTAAAAACAGCCAGTCTTCAGTGGATCATTCATCCCTTTTCTGCACCTGATGAGGCCATTCTTGATGATGATTTCCCTGCAAAGGAGGAGTGGATCACAATACGAGCAAATGAAGCCTTGAAAGTCAAATTCCAAAACCAAAATGCAGATTCCTTTTGGATTTCACAACTAGCTGACTCGCCAACTCTGTCCAAGAGAGCCTTGAAGTTGTTGGTATCATTCTCAACAACGTATCTGTGCGAGAAGGGGTTCTCAACCGTGCTGGGGATGAGAACAAAAAAGAGGACTCGCTTGAATGTTGCAAACGATGCCAGGCTGGCACTTTCAACCACAAAGCCAAGAATTCCTAAACTAGCTTCAAGTATGCAACTCCATCCATCCCACTGATGTTCTTGACATCTTGGCAATATTCATTAGAAATGCACAATGATCAAATAATTAATTAAAAGTGTAATTCAGTGTAAATAAATTATATAAATAAATTGTAAATAAATAAAGTGCAATGTATCTCTAGTTTAATTTAGCCATATATATCAATGTTGAAAACATTTTGTGAAAGGGGTAACATGCTTAATGTGGCATGTTAAATTGGGTAACAAGCTGAAAATGTTTGGGAACCACTGCCTTAGACTATAATCCAAGTTGCATACTCCATTAAACACATGAGTTGGTTGATGTTTTGTATTCTTCAAGAAATAAAATAACAACCTGAACTTAAACCAAGACTGTTGGATCATGCATAGATAAATTACTTTGTTGTCCTGTGTGACCTGCAACGAATTTAAATTACTGTGTATATTCTGCTCTGACGAATGGAAATAAACAGTTCAAAAGAGCTTGGTTATATTGATATGACCTTTGTGTAGATTTCATTTATAAAACTGTATGATGCATTTTAAAAAAATATTAATTTGTGGTTTATTTTCAGTCATAGTTTCTCACTATTATTAATATAGTTTTATTCCGTTGAAACTGTAGTCACATGACCTGCTCCAAAATATAAATGATTAGCTTAAAGTTCGCCAGTTTTTCTGAGTGTGACTCAAGTAGAATAGTTAAATCAATGATAACCAGTTTATCTTTAGATAAGAATAAAGTAAATAACCCTAACTAACGGATTTGATGCTTCTCCAAATTTAATTTTAAAAAATACATAAATAAATCATATTAATAATAAATTATTTCTTTTCAATAAAAATCATAAATCTAATTCTAATTTGTAATACACACACACACACACACACACACACATATATATATATATATACAGGGTGGTCGCTAGAAAAGCGGAAAATTTGTCAAACAGCTATTTATTTTTACAAAGAATAACTTTTACAAAGTTTTTTAAAGGCATATGTTATATTACACTCATAAATGCTCAAAATTATTAAAATCATGCATTTTATTCATGATGTAAAGAAATCAAAATAGAAATGAGTAAGCACGCATTTTATTCATGATCTCATCTGACCCTCAAATTTTCCGCTTTTCTAGCGACCACCCTGTATATACATGTACACATAATATCTTAGTCAAAAATTGTTTAATTTTCTAAATAGGAAGATGTAACAAATTTACTGTTATATATTCATTTTAATATCTACATTTGTTTCAGTTTAATATATATTTAGAAATACATAAAACTTGTGTTGTTAAATCATTACCTATTCACTAAATTTGTAGCAAATTATTGAGCGTAAGAATCAGCAGTTTGCTATGTGTGTATGTAAAATGCTAGTGACTGCCAGAATTGTTGCCAATTGAACATTCGAGAACTTTCCCCTCAAAGTTTACAGCTACAACAGAAAGTGTTCGTACCCCTGGTCTCGCGTAGTTTTCTGCTCATAAATTAAAAAAAGTATCACGATTAGGCTAATAGACGTAGAGCATTTTATAAATATTATATTAACACACATCTACATAACTTTTTATGTAAATTAAACGACAAATAAACTGTTTATAAACAAATAACCCAAATTAGGAGGAGCAGAAAGTGTTCGTACAAAACAGAACGTGTGAAAAACTGATATTCCCGAAAAATTTGTTTAGTTTGGTGAATAAACTACATTATACCATTCCAGAACTTGACACTTGGTTCATAGTTATTGGAATTTAGCCAGCAAAAAATGTACTTCCGGCAATTTAGTGCCATCTCCTTCATTATCTGCTTGGTCATCATGGCGAACAGGAAACAACTGTACAGTGATTTAAAAAACTAAATTATTGTAAAATACAAGTCTCATGACTCTCTTTCCAGTATTCCTACACAACTTAATGTGCCGAAATCTACTGTTCAAAGCATAATTGCCAAGTTTAAGCTTAAAAGGTCAACTGCTAACCTCCTCGTTCGGTACGCTCCACCAATATTCCAGATAGAACCAAGAGGAAGGTTCTCAGAGAAGTTAGTAGGAAACCTCGTTTAACACGTAATGACATACAGAAACTGGTAAGGAAAACTGGGATTGAAGTAAGCACCTCTACAATTACGAACATGTTACGGTCTTCTGGGTTCAAAGCATGCCGTCCTCGTAAAACTCCATATTTAAAGCCTGTTAATTTAGAAGCACAATTGAGGTATGCATGAAAGCATGTAGATAAACCCTTTACTTATTGGAAGAGTATTATTTACTCATACGAGACTAAAATCGAGCTTTTCGCCCATAATGATGTTCGCTATATTTTCCGTATGATAGGAGAACGGAATATTCCAAAGAACACCGTCTCTACAGTTAAACACGGAGGTGGGTCGATCATGCTATGGGTTCTTTTAGCTCTTCTGGTGTAGGCAGCCTTCACCGCATCAAGGGAATCATGAAAAAAGAATAATACGTTGATATATTAGGCAATTACATCAAGAATGATGCTCGGAACTTGCGGCTTGGGCATCGTTGGATTTCCAGCATGACAATAACTTTAAGCACACATCAAAATATGTGCAATCCTGGATGCAGAGGAACCATACGAGCGTTCTGGAGTGGCCATCGCAGTCACCAGATCGCAACCCAATTGTAAAAGTTTGACATGTGTTGAAGACCAAGGTTCATCAGCGTCATCCGAAAAACTTGCAAGAGTTGGAGGCCTTTTGTGAAAAAGAATGGAAGAAAATACCAGTCGAGTACTGCCAAACGATCATGGAAGACTAAAAGGAGAGATTGCACCAGGTAATTTACCTGAAAAGCTACACAACTGACCATTAAAGTAGATGCACGAATACTTCTGCCCCTCCTATGTTTGGTTATTTGTTTATAAACAATATATTTGTCGTTCAATTTACATAAAAATTTATGTAGATATGTGTTATTATAATATTTATATCATACTATACTTTCATTATCCTACTCGTGATATATTTTAAGTTATGAGCAAACAACTACTCACGACGCAAGGGTACGAACACTTTCTGTCATAACTGTACCTATCAAGTCTTCTTGTGTTCAAGCAGATCATTTCCACATGATACCTGCCAATTCTCCTCGTGTTCAATCAGTTCCTTTTCACAACATAACTGTCAAGCCTCTCGGGTGATAGTAAATCTTCCAGACCTTTAGACAATTAAATAGACATATTCTTCGTCTAATATGCAAATATATTTCAATATGTCATATAATACATACTGGTATTCAACAATTATCCTTTATTCAATTAAGGTGTGGCGCTGTTCCGGCGGCTGAGCTCTGGATTTTTAAGGTGGTGAACTGTGTTTCAATTGGATCAAAAAAGTAGTTACTTTGCAGAGTCCTGTAATGTAACTCTTCAATAAATTGTAATGACATATGACATTTCAAGACACTCCACATTAACTACTTTGCAACAAGAGGATCAGATTTTTTTTCATCTATTTTTTCATAGCGCACAAGAATGGCGATGATTAAGGTGATAAGATTTTGTTTGTTAGCATATGCCTTAAACAACTCTCTGTATCATATGAATGGATTGTCTAATAAATTAATTTGTAAAATGTTTGGTGAGTTATTTGTGCCTTTTCTAAAGTATGAATTGAATATTTCTGATAATATAGATTATTGTATGATACAACTTATTCAAATTGTGTTAAAATTGACTTGTACGTAATGTGGATTTTACAAGCTATCGATGAAATAGACTAACAGTCTCAACTCATATTGAAATTAAATGAAACAACTGCCAGAAACACTTTCACTACGGTAATATCTTAGAAACAGCATAGTTTGTAATCCATAAAAAGTTATATATAAATTGTATCTTGTCCGATTGTGACCGAATCATTTAGAAGTGTTGTCCTCACATGGTTGAAAAATGTTAGCAAAGTATTACTGAGACAGACTCATTTTTCAAGCTCATACTGTATAATCGGTCATTGTGTTTGCTGAAATAACTGTTATGAATTTCAAACTAAATTCGGACAGAACAAATTTGATGGATTACTGCATTATCGTCTTCCCTCTAATCTAACATTGGTAAATTAAGGACGGCTAGTGCAGACAACTCTTGTGTAGCTTTGCGCGAAATTCAAAAACAAACTAACTTACTGTAGCAAACCTACAATATAAAACTGTCTATTGGCGCATAGATTTATGTCTTGGTATGAGATTTCTTGAACACCAACAAATTTTACAGGTATATTTTGGAAGGAGATTACTTTACTGTAGTTCACATGAATATAGTTGGTTACAAGGAGATTACTTTACTGTAGTTCCACATGAATATAGTTGGTTACAAGGAGATTACTTTACTGTAGTTCCACATGAAAATAGTTGGTTACAAGGAGATTACTTTACTGTAGTTCCACATGAAAATAGTTGGTTACAAGGAGATTACTTTACTATAGTTCCACATGAAAATAGTTGGTTACAAGGAGATTACTTTCCTGTTGTTCCACATGAAAATAATTGGTTACAAGGAGATTACTTTACTGTAGTTCCACATGAAAATAGTTGGTTACAAGGAGATTACTTTACTGTAGTTCCATATGAAAATAGTTGGTTACTTCAACTGAATTCCCTTTCTTTCCTAACTATAACCTCCAGTTTTAAGATGAGAGTGTTTCTCTAAACTTAGTTTAAGTGTGATTTTGGAGTTTATTGTCATGCAAGACTGGGGAATAATTTCCCCAATTAATTTGTTATTTGACTGTACATCATTTGAAAATTTAGCTGTATAAATATTTCTCTTTCACAATTTCATTTCACTATTGAATAATCGGAAATCCGTCGCAAACCAGTTACATTGCTACTAAACATATCGCCATAGCATTATGGTTTGTAACTGTGGCAATACGCTCATTAAATCACATATGCAACTCGTCCTTATAAAGCGAGAAAGTAGGTAAACATGTTGTTTAAATCAGCTTTCTTTTTTAATGTACAAACAGCTATCTCACTCCATAGGCTGGAAAGATCTTCCATGTCTTGGTGAAAAGGGCGTAGTCTGTGGGCATCGGCCTAGAATCCCTTCACCAAACATGCTCGTTCTTTCAGCTGTCTGGTCAATGCAACGCATGATCAGTCCAGTGTTTCGTTGTTAAAGAGAAGACCAAGAGCTGGCATTGGGTAATGATAACGAGCTGACTTTCCTCTAGTCTATCACTTCTAAATTATGAACCTATGAGGCAAATATCTCTCAAGTAACCTTTGCGCTAAATATCTGGGTAGTTGTTCGCTGTTTATTATTAAATGATATATTTATTATATATTTTAAAAATAAAATCACATTCTATCTTTAACGTTTCATATGCCATTTCGTCACATAATAAGCCTTCTCTGCCGATATGTGCTTTACACACTATCAGAGACCCGTAAAATATTTGCGATTAAATTAGTATCTTTATTGCAACAGGATTCCTCGAACATAAAAAAATAAATATACTTGCAGATATTAAATTCTGTAAGCTCACTTGTCTTAGCCCTAATATTAGCTAAGTCTTTGTTGAGTACGGCCCACATCTGATGAAGAAATAAATTAACATTGCAACTTGTGTAAATTTTTGCCTTAGTTTAGTGACGATTAAACTTTGACGTACTTAATTACATCAATAATTAAAGCCATAATGTTATTCTACAACATAAAAACTTTTATAAGCTCTAAATATGTTATTGTATAAAATGTTTGTTACAGTATATTTATATCCGTTGAAACTAAGGCCCGGCATGGCCAATTGTGTTAAGGCGTTCGACTCGTAATCCGAGGGTCGCGGTTTGGGATCCTGGTCGCACCAAACATCTTCGCCCTTTCAGCCGTGGCGGCATTATAATGTGACGGTCAATCCCACTATTCGTGGGTAAAAGAGTAGCTCAAGAGTTGACGATGGGTGGTGATGACTAGCTGCCTTCCCTCTAGTCTTACACTGCTAAATTAGGGACGGCTAGCACAGATAGCCCTCGAGTAGCTTTGTGCGAAATTTCAAAAACAAACAAAGAAAACAAGAATTTTTGAGCATCTTGGTTTCATGTTGCGTTATTTTAAAACAGTATATTTTGATTCTTTCACAACCAACACACACAAACACATTTTGGAGAATTTATCTGCAATGTCGGCTGAAGTTTACTTGGTGCTGGCTAGATCGGTTAGTGTACTGGACTGTGGATCCGAGGTATTTGCCCTGTACTTTGAAGGCCCGTCATGGCCAGGTGGGTTGAAGTGTTCGACATAACATTAGACCTTCTTAAAAACTTTTATAAGCTTTAAATATATTATCGTATAAAATGTTTGTCACAGCATATTTATATGCGTTAAAATGACAGCCCGGCATGGCCAATTGTGTTAAGGCGTTCGACTCGTAATCTGAGGGTTGCGGGTTCGAATTCCCGTCACACCAAACATGCTCAACCTTTCAGTCGTGGGGGCGTAACAAAGTTGCTGCCAATGCCACTATTCGTTGGTAAAAGAGTATCCCAAGAGTTGGCGGTGTGTGGTGATGACTAGCTGCCTTCCCTCTAGTCTTGCACTGCTAAATTAGGGACGGTTATCACAGATAGCCCTCGAGTAGCTTTGTGCGATATTAAAAAACAAAACAAACAAAAAACTGCTTTGAAGCTGTAGATATATTACAAAAGCGACATAAAATTTCCACTGTTTAACTAAAAGTAGTTTACTAATTACTTATGGATAGTTTTGGCTTGATATCTAACCTCTCGTCTATCACTTCCAAATTAGGGATAGCCATCATGTGGCTTTGGGTGAGATTCCACAAACAGCTGTTTTGCATACATCTATTCAAAACAATTTTTTATTCTCTGTGTGATCCAATAAAATTATTTTCCACTTGGTTTATGTATATATTTAAGGTTTTTTTTCTTTTCTTTATTATTTTACCAGTTGTGTTGATTTTTGTCTTTATACCTTTAAGTGTCTATTCCCTTCACATAAATACATCTGGAACCGTTTCTCTCATTTCTTTAAGTGCATTACTTTGTTTTATAAAAATAACTTTATATTTTCATTTCTATAAGACTTGATTTATGTACTGATCATTGGCTGCATAATTTATTTTACATTTTAGGCGCAAATGCTGAAAATCTTTCCATTTATAATAGTCTGTTTTTAAACTATTTTTTCTATACTGATAATTCAAATAAAAATCGTAGTATAAGGAAAAATATGACGATTCATTATTTTCTACGACACATAGGTTGTTTATCAATGTCATGAGCTATACTGTACAGTCCTTTAGTAATTTATATTTTAAAACATAAGTTTCTTTTAATTGTGTCCTTCTACCCATTAAAGATATATATATATTATTGTTTTAGCAAAATTCTAACATTTTTATTACTTCATCTTGAGATTTTTCTAATCTTATAAAAAAGAATCTATAATTAAGTTCAGTGATAAGTCTGAAGGCTTATTGCACAAAAAATCAGATTTCGAAACACGCGGTAGGAAGAGCACAGATAGCCCAATCTAAAGATGTATACTTAACAGGAAACAAATATAATTTGTATTATATGAAATTTGTTTCAAACGTTCAAAATCTTTGTCTGTTTTTGTTGCAGCATTCAAATCTCCTGGAATTATAACATTGGTGAGTTGGATTTAGCTCTTGTCTCAGTTACCAATATTTAATGTTTGAATGTAATCCTATCTCTTATTCATATCATAATACGCAAATAAAGAAATCATTTTAAAAAGCGGATGTAAATGTATGAATGGCTAATATCAGTCCTTCAAAAAACAATACAAAAATGATAGAAGAGATGGAATTTCCATCTTTCTTACTTAATAGACAGGCACATAGTGTTGTAGAATGTTAACAGAAAAATAAAAGGATATATTAATCTCAACTGTGATGGAATACCTATATATAATTTGTTATTTTAACTCAAAAACAAATTAAATAAAAACGCTGCATCAACTAAAATGACCCCAGTACTATAAAATGTACCCTTGGTGTTGGAGGTGATTGTGGCAGTAGGACCCACATAATGGTGGGGATACACCATCTATTAGTTTTAACCTCTATTCGCCAATAGCAAATGTCTCACATCGCCTATTCTAAATATTTTTTATCCTATTACTTTCAGAAATTCGTTTTGTAAAATAAAAAATACAATTTATCTATTAACACGTATTAAATGTAATATGGAATATGTGTGCCAAACTTCAAATCCATTGCATATGCGTATAAATTTAAATAGATCTCAAATTAAAAACAATTTAATGAATTATATAGAATTAAAACTTTTTCAGAATTCACCATTTATCTCTGTTAAGATAACTATATCAGAAGACACCCATAGAATTCAAAGAGAAAACTTCTACATTTTGAAACTAAGAACATTATATCCTTATGGATTTAACAAAGATTTTAATAATTCTACTGCTTTGAATTTGAGTAATGATTATTGTATTGCTAAAGTTTTCTTTACAGATAACTTTTTAATAAAAGTAGGAAACTAAAGATGAAGGAAAAATAAACCAAAATGGGTTACTTTTTCAGAATTTTGTAATTATTTGTATAATAGTTTTTATAGTGGTATTAGTGTATATAAACTATATTTAAAAAGATTTATGAACTTAATCTTCTCAAAATAAAAGCATTAATTAATGTAATAATACATTTTACTGTCGAAATGATCATGCAAAACACTTTCTTGTAGACATTATAAAATATTGATCAAAGTTCATGATTCATAAATTTTGAAAAATAAAAACGACACTTCAAGCCTTCATATTTGGTAATTAATTTTAGACATAAAATATTCAATGATTTGTAGATTTTTAAAATTATTCATTAATCTATAAAAATAATATTGTTTCTTGTAAAAATTTAAGGCCTACCGCCAGTTATAAATACGAAGTTCCAATTGATCTATTACTGTATAATTATAGATGATTTTTTAACTAATCTAAATGTAGATGAAGTTAATAACTTACATTTTTAGTGTGAAAATAGTTTATTTATTGGTACTTTTCATGAGCATGTTGTTACTGGTAAGTTGGATATTATAAAAGATAAAATATTACGTGAAATACTCAAAAGAGGATCAAAATACAGAATACCCACAAAATATAATAAGAATAGTATTCTAAAATCTATTGAAAATAATGCGAATGAATATATTTCAAAACTTAACTATATTGCAGCTTATTCATCTAGATGGTTTCTGGAATAGAAGTGATATGTACAAAAAAAATAAAAATAAAGTTATCCCATATAAAATTAAAGAAATACCACACATATTTATCATTTCGTCAGTTTAAAAAAATTTCAAGAACTACAACAATAATATGTTATAGTTTCCATTGATAAAGCTCACTGTAGCATGGTGTAATTTGCAAAAAAGTTTTATGTATTAATTATAATAAAAGAAATCAAGTACATAAACATTTACACTTGTTATCCAATCCAAAGGCCCCCAGTGGCTCAGCGGTATGTTTGCGGACTTCCACGCTAAAATCCGGGTTTCGATACCCGTGGTGGGCAGAGCACAGATAGCCCATTGTGTAGCTTTGTGCTTAATTCAAAAACAACCAACCAACCCAATCTAAAGATAAAGTAATTAATAATTTCGTTAAATCTCATAAACAAAATTATTTAGATTTACCGTTTCTTTATGCTATTCCCAAACTACATCTCCAATTAAATTTAGATTTATTTCCAATTCAATAACAATAATTATCAAACAACACGCTATATTATTAAATAAATTAATCAGTATTTTACTTGATAAAATAAAAAAATGTAAGTGTTAATAATAAAAATATACCTTTTTGGATAATAAAAAATAATAAACCTATTTTGAAATATCTATAAAGATTTAAACAAATAAATAATATCAATATATTTGATTTTACCACATGGCTCACCACAATTTCGTTAAAAAATTTTAAGTTTTGATTTAAATTTATTAATAGAACAGTTTTGTTATGCTTTTATAGAACTGAAAAAGAAAATTTAGTTACAAAAATATAAAATATATATATTAAGTTTCTGTATTTATTTTTCAATAAACATGTTTCTAAACAAGTAATAGGAGTTCCAATGACTAATTTATGTTTTCTACTATTATGAAAATACATTTATTCAAAACTACACGGCCTGGCATGGCCGAGCGCGTTAAGGCGTGCTCTCGTAATCCGAGGGTCGCGGGTTCGCGTCCGCGTCGCGCTAAACATGCTCGCCCTCCTAGCCGTGGGGGTGTATAATGTGACAGTCAATCCCACTATTCGTTGGTAAAAGAGCAGCCCAATAGTTGGCGGTGGGTGGTGATGACTAGCTGCCTTCCCTCTAGTCTTACACTGCTAAATTAGGGACGGCTAGCACAGATAGCCCTCGAGTAGCTTTGTGCGAAATTCCAAAACAAACAAACAAAACTACACAAATCCAAATATTTTTACCTTAAGTTACAGATATATAAATGATCTAATCAGTACAAATAATCCTGAAATGTTATTAATACTATTTATCCAACAGAATTAGAAAAAGGAAATACTTCACTGTCTGATACAGAAGTATATTATTTACATTTAGAAATTAGAATAATTGATAAGAATATCAATGTAAATATTTTTGATAAAAGGAAATATTTTTACTTTTCCAATTTCTTGTTTACCCTCTTTTAATAGCAATGTACCATATGCTTCTGTTATAAGCATTATAACTTCTCAGTTATTTAGATATTGTAAAATTTGTAATAAATTACAACATTTTATAAGTAATGTTGAAATACTGATATAAAAATTAATAGTTAATGGATTTAATAAAGAAACTTTAAATTAACTTATTGCATTACTCTTTAGAAAATACGAGAAAGTATTAAATAAATAAAGAAATAAAAATTAGAGTAATTTTACTAAAAATTTCTAATGACTATTTTCAGTTAAAAATGACATCGTTTAACAGTTTGGCACTATTTTATGTGGATGTACACTTCACCGCATATAAAGTCTTGTTTAGAGCATGAGAGTTACAGCACACTTGATGAATGGGTGGTTATTGGGAGCTATACCAGTTTGGACAGCTGGAGGGGACACTTCATGCTAGTATAGTTCTTTTGCTGTGCTATCAATTAGTGCTATTCCACCATACTGGGGGCTGGAATGCTAACATCAAGAGGTAAGTTTGTATCTTATCTACCCCAAATGGTAGTTCCTTATTTCTTTATTTTTTATTTCAATTAATTCTTTACTTGAGAGAGCAGTCACCTTCCCATAATTGTCTGCAGACAGTGAAGGGTGATATAAATGAGAGACAGTGGTGGGCTTGAGCACCCGCACCTGGCTCTCCAAATTTATATTTCTAATTCTATATCTACTGTTATTCTTTATTTGCTATCTGAGACTAACAAATGGAGGACAAAACTGATAAACTGTGTATCCCCACCGCTATGTAGGTCCTATTTCCGTAGTCACATCCAAAACTTAGGGTACATTTTATAATCCCGTATTGTAGCTTGTACCCTTAGATCTTTTAAGTTGATGCAGCGTTTTTTGTTTAATTTGTTTTTGTTTTGCTTGTTTTTAAGTTGAAATAACAAATTATATAATTAGTCAGAGGTTTGTATTTGCTGTTTTTAATGCAGCCCTTTCTTAAGATTTTACTTATTTAACTTCATTAAAACGTAGTTACTTGCATTAAGATATATATATATATATATATATAATGTTTTAATTCTTACTTGCCCCATTATATCGTATACCCCAGTGGTAGAATAGTATGTATGAGGACTCGCACCGTTAAAGATGGGTTTTCGATACCCGTGGTGAGCGGAACACAGATAGCCATTTGGGTAGCTTTCTGTTTTATTCCAAATAAACCAATTATGTGGAGGCGATGTTACCCTATATTTAATTCGTTTTTGAAAAGTTTTCTTCACTTATTTTTTATTGCAATGTTTCAATACACTTAAGAAGGCTAAATATAACTAAGTTCCATATACAATGAGGTTCAAACTCTAATTTGCATCGTTTATCTGTTACTGGTTGGTAATTGCCGTTTAACCCTCTAAATAAGCTTTTCAAAGGAGCACCACAATTCTGTAAACAAAAATCAAACAACTACTATTTAGAAGTAATGATATTGTTTACACTAGAACTATGATTTTTAAAGCACTAATAATTAATCATACTTAAAAACAGGTGCCCTTTTATAAACTGTCATATCAGAGAAATTTGTTGGAACCATTGTTTTGGTTTTTAAGTTATCTGTATAAATATAACAAAATATCATTGTCTGTTGTATGTTTACGTAACTGCCTCGCAGGGTGCGGATTGATTTTTGTCAAAATTAGTTTCGAGGTTTATTATGTTTATACAGGAATACATATAAATTTTCAAATTTGCCTTTTGCGGTCTTTATGACCGTTTTTTCGTCTTTTGCCACTTCTTCACTGCTTATTGATAGATCTTCACCAAATTTGACCATTTTACACTTTGTGTTTTTCAGTTTTTATTGGCGTATTTTTCCAGCTATATATAAGGAAAGTAACTTTTCATGTCCTAAGATACTCTTTCATTAAGGACTAGCTGGAGTGCTCGTTCCCTGGATGGAATTTATGTAAATTCATGATTAATGAAAAGGTATCATAGGACATGAAAATAGAAACAATATCTATGTCGTCACTGTTATAAAAATAAACACTGTATAGTATTGCAAAGTTCTGATGACCTGTTAAGGAGATATTGAAAATACTATTTTGATTAGCAATCCAAGCCATCTCTATATGGGCAGCCTACCTGATACATGTTTGTGTGTGCGGATTTTCACGAGACACAAACTAAGTCAGTGTTTACAAATTATGCATAATTTATAACAATCGTTGTCTAATTATTTTTATAAACAATTGCTTATCTGATTAGTGCACTTTCCAGTACATTATCATGTCCTAAGATACTCTTTCATTAAGGACTAGCTGGAGCGCTCGTTCCCATTATCATGGTCCAATACAACACTGGTTGGTTACTGTAGATAAGATTTTTGAAACTTCAGTTCATGTTCACAATTTATTTCTGTTCTATTTACTACCTGATCTGACCTTATAAAGGAAGCTTTGCGAATAAATTCAATTATTCTATGAGAGATGAACCACTCTGTATATAGATCTAGCTGTATACTTTTAAACTTATGTATAATCAACTCAGAGTGGCACGAAAAGCCTTAAATCTCTTAGTCATTGACCAATTATGGTTAAACCTGACATTTTCTAGAATCCGCGGTTTTTATTACGATAAAAGACTTTTCGTTATGAACCACAATTCTAAACATCTAACAAGTAAAAGTTTTATTTCTTTAGATAACATATGTATATGTACAGAGGTCTTGCTTGAAACATTAGTTTTCAGTAATTATATCGAGATGTTAGAAGTAGAAACACTGATTCAGGTAGATTAATTTATACATCATGAGAATTTTGTTCTAGGTATTCTTGTTACTTCGGTAGTACACGTTCCTGATGTTGAATTTTAATAGTAGTAAGATCTTCTAAAATTATGCTAATTACCTGAATTTGAATTCTGTCTTAAGTAGCGTAGATCACGAAAGTTGGATTCAAACTAAATATCTTCTCTTGGGTTGAATTGTTGAGTTTCACTTCTTTTACGTATATACTAAGCCTGAATACATTGAATTCTCTAGAATGAAAAACTTTGCCCTAACTTATGTTTTAGTTAGTTACGTGAAATATTTACTCTTATTGTGAATGCAGTTCTGAATACTGAAAGTTTGATTACATAGTGGCAAACAATGACTCTAAGCATATATCTCAGCGTGAGAAAATAAACTATATACACTGCAGTGGATAATTTCATATTGATTTAAGCCAACTGCTGAGATATGACCGAAATTAGAAGATAATATGTACCATAAGAATAGTGTTTTCTGTAAAATTATATGACGCATGTACGAAACATAGTAATAAATGTTGTTTTTCATGTTAAGCTCAGTCATCTGGTTCGTTTTCATAGCTTAATAATTCAAAATCAATATTATTTAATGTTACACTTGTCTCATCTGAATTTAATTGCAAAATTCTTGAATTTACCACCTAAATGTTCTCACTTGTTTAATTTATTCAAACAACTTCTTACAATGTGCATGTAAAAAGTCTTATTTATTTAATACCAAGTGATAAAAGTTCAGACTGGTAACAAAAATACCTAAAACAAGCACGAATAGAGTATTTTTCTCGATGTTTTCAAGTAGAATACCTAATTTGTTGTCCTATTATTTACTGAGCATTGAATGAATTACATTTTCTAATGAACAACCAAGTTTATTCACAAATGGAAGTTTAAGAGAAAATGATTAACTATGCCATTTATCTTGTACGCCTAGTGTCTTTTATCCGTTACTCGTTGAAATTTTGAACGTGGTTTGTCACTTCGTGTGAAAAATAAAAGAAAGATAAAATAAAAATGTTTTCTTTCCACTTTAATTTGGTTTTTTTCCCAACAATAATCTAAAGCACTTATGAAGGTTATAATCTATAAGTAGAGTTTACATATACGTTTAAATTTCCCTAAGTTGTTCTTAAACATTATTCTACTTTATATGTGTTGATAATATTAATAGTTTCAAGGCTATGGGTACGAGGTCGCTTTGAAGGAAATAGGAATTGTAATTTTTAATCTCACGTGCACCCGGGTTAAATGACCAGAAACTCCAACGGTTAAAGGTACAGCCATATTATGATTTTGACTTACTGACGAGGCAGATAGAAGACAGACAGTTGCAAGAAATCTGTCTGACCGTTTGTAATAACGAGGTATCTTCCTGCTTTTACAACGCGATCATATCTAAAAGTGTAGAACTTGTGCTGTAGCACTATCCCTTGCTAACCACTTGGACATACCTAGACACATTTTAGAACAAGAAATATTTTGTTATTATTTCCGTTTTATGGGAATCATTCTTCCATATCATTACAGAATGTAGATTCCTACACAACTGTAATGCTTCAGTGATACCTATTGACAATTGAATGAACTAGGGTGAGAATACTTATTATTCTTTACAATTCTCATGTACTTGTATCAAGGGTATGTCATAATGGTTCTGTTTGAATAAACATACTGATCAAATTTGAGTTTTAAATAAATGTCACGGTACCCCATGCAGTGTCTTAACTATATAGAAAGAAGCTAGCATATGGCAACGGCATGTACTATAAGAAATTAATTTAATAGCACTCCACAAATAAACCTTGATAGAAACAGGGTTTAACACCGTATATAAAGTTTTGTTCACATGCCACGGCCTACAGATCGTAGAGAATTCACAGTAGAACAGTGAGTTCGTATGAAAGCTTCTCGTGATGTTGGTTGAACTCTCCAATAAAGTGATGCAGATTTGAAAAAAAAAAAGAGATCCCCAAACACTATAAGGTACACTATATCCATGAGACTGATAAATTTGAAAATAAGAAAGGAAGAGACCGAAATTTGATAAAGAGTACAAAAATTGGACTGTTGATGATTGAAAAAGGGTGTTATGGACAGATGTTCCTGACTTTGAAATATCTTATTCAAAGCGTAGGTTGTATTTCCTCCTAAAGAAAGGTAAAAGATACTTACCATGACGTTTGGGAGAAGTTTATGTCATGAAAGTGTTTGTATATTGAGATGAGAAAAGATATTTGCAAAATAGATGGAATTAGTGGACCAAAACGAGTACTATAAGATATTGATCAGTCATGGTATGCCCAGTGGTTTGTGTATTATTGGTAAATGATTCTACTATCAAAAAATAATGACCCCAAAACTCATCCAACCTATACAGAAATCACTTAACTAAGAAAGAAATAACTGAAGTCATTCAAATGATCCAATGTCTCCCACAAAGCACCAATTTCATCCAAAATAAGCATATCTGTGATATGATAAATCAAGAACTTGACAAATCAAAACTTAGTTCTAAAGGAATTTCATGAGAGTGTATTAGAAACATGTGAAGTAAAATCCCAAAGTACAATGTGATTAAATATGTTGCAACAATGCCTGAAAGACTGTCTGCAGTTATTAAAGTAAAAGGGGGCACAAAAACATTAATTGCTTGAACTACCACAGAGTATCTGTAATAAATGTGAAGATGAAAAAAAAAGAATTTTGACGTTTCACCTGTGATTTACCCTCCTTTGTTGTTTGAAAGTAGCTTGAGATCTAGTTTTTGATTTTGAATTAACACTTTTGTATTATAGTAACTGCTTTATTATGATGTATGGATAAATCTGGAAACAACTTTCACAAAAACCAACCTGAAAATTAACGTCAAGAAAATATAAAACCCATTTTATGCAGATCTTATGTTGCACTTACTTTGTTCAAGTTTTATTGCACCTTGAGTTTCAAACACAAATTTGAAATTGAACTGCAGAAAGTGAGTCATAAGATGTTTTGATTGATGTTTTAGGCTCAAAAATATACAAAAAGGGAAAACAAAATAAACGAAGATTTCATTACATTTGCCAGTTGTTCAAAGGACTGTAAAATAAGCAATGTAAAAATTCATGTTAAGGTTATGGTTACGAAATATATCTGAGTTCGTCTAACTTCATATTTAATCCTTTAAGGATAGAATGAGTCACTCCGTATTGTTATGGTTTACCGTATGAAATTATGTAGTTAACAAATAATGAAGCTACCGGTCGTGCAAAACGTTTAAGTTACCTATTTCTATGCGTTATATTTTTTTATCTTTATAAAATATTTCTCATGTATCACTACAAGATAACATCTTTTTTTCTTTTTTGCAGGGAAATGTTCTTTAATTTTTAATATTTTTTTTTATTTTGGCATAGATTTCTGCGTTTTGTTGTTAAAATATACATCAGAGAAAATCATTGAAGACAATATTAAGTGGCATACATTCTTTACAATAGACTCGGTATCGTAAACACAGTTTATTATCAGCTTCTCCACGTGCTCTAGTTCTCACGTCACACCCAACTAAACTGGTAATTATGCCTGAAAACGGGACTTTTATGGATTTTAAGATCAATTCCTGCTTTCTCTTGTCGTTGACAATGGATGAAACATAATTACACATTTCTTGTACAGACAGAGATTTAGAAAATTTTAAAATGAATATAATAGAATCCTCTTTGAAAACACAATCCCCAGAGCGTCTGTAACACTACAAACTAAACACCAGTCTTCCCACATAATTATATTTGTTTTTCTTTGTTTATTTTTTATCAAATCAGCCGCTTTGTAAAATCTTCAGAACAAATCGTTCGTCATCTTTATTTGGCAATGACAAGTAATACTGTAAGGTATATTGTTGGTAGAATCTAGTACAAGTTTTTACACAACAACGACAAGTATAAATACCCGATATCCTACACGTTTCTTCGTTTTCATTGTAATCTATTACAGAATTAAGTTAAACAACTGTGTAGAATATTTCGAGTTTTGTCTTCAATAAATATTCAATTACTTTCATATTTTTTCCACTTAGTGAAAGACTAACTAGAGATTGGAGAAAACTCCTCCAGTGTACAAACTGTGACACTATTTTAGAATAAATAAAGTGGAACATTTTATAAACTTGAAGTACAACAAGTAACCAAGTCTCCCAACAACATCTATCTCATTAAAGATATATTATAAAAATAAAGAAATTGTAAAAACAAACAGGATTTCACACAATTAAAGAAAATTCTGATAAATTTAACAGATGAATCCTTGAAGCAGATCTAAATCTGCCTGCCGCCTGGAAATGTTGAGTATCATTCTGGTAATTATTATTCAACATAATTCAACATCAACACTAACGAATTATATCACTTATAAACCTAGACTTATTAATTTTAAAGGTTTATGGGACGTGGTTCTGGTAGAAATGCAGTATTTTCATAGTTGACATAAAATACTTGATTATATAAAATGGATTTCCTACTTTTTAGCCTTTAGTTTGCCGATTTGATCAATTTTATTTGACCATGTCATTGCAATGAACCTGGTGGTTTTATTATAATATTAAATCGTGTAGAAGGATCACTCCCTAAGACTTACAAAAAACCTATCATTTGGTCGTCATTAGTATCTAACATAACGAGTGTCTTATTATCTTGATTCATCCATCTATGACACACGTTACGATTATCAAATCGGATATGGTTTACCATATTATGCTGAAGGTTAATGGCAATGGAATCATAGACTCAGGGATGTATAAAGTAATTTGTTTCATTTAACTATTCCATTTTGAAAAAAAAAGAAACAACTTTAGCAGTAAAAATCAGCCTCTTTAGTCTCATACGAACTTAGCATTACGTAACATACAAGGAAGATCTTTTATCGAAACTGGAAAATAATGAACAATGAACTTGATTCAGAAGGCAAATGAGTTTGTCAAACAAACCTTTCCACCAAATAGAAGGAAGTGACCTAATGGTCCAGTGTTTGGAATACCTAAAACAAAGAGACAAAGATGTAGAGAAATATATATGCAAAAACGGCTCGTTTGGGTTGAGAAAATTTTACATAGAAGAGCGAACCAAAGAAGATCGAAACGTTGTTCGCTCTTCTATGTAAAACATTTTCTCAACCCAAACGAGCCGTTTTTGCATATATAGATTCCGCCCAGGTTCTTACTGGAAGATTTTACTTTAACATATTTTACATTAGAAATTTCAACATAATTAAAATATTATAGCGTTATTTATTCTCTCCAGTTTACCAAATGGTAATCACATAAGTGATATTGTAAACATACCAATAAAGTTTTCACGAAGCAAATTTGTTTGTTTGTTTAGAATTAAGCACAAAGCTACTCGAGGGCTATCTGTGCTAGCCGTCCCTAATTTAGCAGTGTAAGACTAGAGGGAAGGCAGCTAGTCATCACCACCCACCGCCAACTCTTGAGCTACTCTTTTACCAACGAATAGTGGGATTGACCGTAACATTATAACGCCCCTACGGCTGGGAGGGCGAGCATGTTTGGCGCGACGCGGGCGCGAACCTGCGACCTTCGGATTACTAGTCGCACGCCTTACGCTGTCGGCCATGCCGAGCTACACGAAGCAAATAACATCTCTATCTTGTCTTCTATACACTTGTTTTCCTAGTAAGGAAAACATATACAAGCTTATTATCCAGAGCTGTGACGTCACAATAACAACATCTGTATATTTTGAATATGTTAGAGAGGTAGTTGATTTGTTTAATGTTTATATAAAACATTAAAAGGAGTACAGCGTGTAATTATTTTAACGTTGCATTATTTTTAATTGTAAAGGTGGGTAAAGGCGTTCGACTCGTAATTTGAGAGTCGCAGGTTCGAATTACCATCGCATCAAACATGTTCGCCCTTCCAGCTGTGGGGGCGTTATAATGTGACGGTCAATCCCACTACCCGTTGGTAAAAAAGTAGCCCAAGAACTGGTGGTGGGTGATGATGACTAGTTCCCTTCCCTCTGGTCTTACACTGCCACATCAGGAACGGCTAGCGTAAATAGCTCTTGAATAGCTTTAATAATAGTCCATATTAAGAATGATACGTAACACAAACTACGGCAACCAGTCTCACAGTGTTGACCACTCACATTTCTTTTACACCATAACCCTGTGACTCATTTTAGTCTACCTTATCGGACCTTTAAGAAAACACTTTAATGGACTGTTTGGTTTGTTTTGAATCTTGCGCAAAGTTACACGAGGGTCATTTGCACTAGCCGTCCTTAATGGACTGTACGTACGAGTCATGTCATGACTTGGTAGTAAGAGCACTCCAATCGCAACCTGTGGGTCGCAAAGTAGAGTCCTGCTACTATAATGCCCGCCCTTTCTGCTGTCGAGGGCGTCATAGTGTAATGGTCAATTCCATTTTGCTATGGTAAAGACAGCACAAGAGCTTACAATTCAAAAATTAGGGATAAATAGCTCATATATCCCTCGAGTAAATCTAATAAACAATACTCTACCATACGAACTTGGTCAGAATCTTAAGCAAGAGGTCTTAGAGGACTTGTTTTAGCAAAACCAATACAGTTATAAAACTCACTTGTGCAGTGATAAAATGTTATCACTGAATAGTGTCCCTCAAAAAACGTATTTCATCGCTTCTTACTATGAAGAAACGACGTTAAATCAGTTCCAAAAAAAACCAGAAAGATCGTCAATATTACCTGTGTAGCTCTAAACTAGAGGACAAAAAGTTAAATACGTAATGACTGAATGACTGAAGACAGCATTGTGCTTTGTTCGTCGTTTTGTTTCTTATAAAACGCAGCAGTCGAGTAACATGTCAAGAAAACGTACTTCTAATATTTAAAATATTATTTTCCACAGTTGATATGTCTCTTTGAAGTTAAACACAAAGCAACACCAGGGACTATCTGCACTGCTCTGCTCACTACGGGTATCGAAACCCGGGTACTAGTGTTGTAAGCCCGCAAACATGTCGCTGTGTCACTGGGAGGGGGGGCGTTGATGTGTGCTATAAGAATTGTTTTCGAAAATACCAAATGTTCACCGCTGAATTAGCAGAAAGATTAAAGTTTATTACGCGAAAAAACGGATATCAATGCAGTGGGCAGTGGTATACAGACAACTCAATGTGTAGATATAATCACGCTTATCAGCAAACAAACAGACTCACACACACAGAATTCATTCAAGTATAAATTGAGGTATGAAATTCACGCAGCTAGATCACGTGATTAAATAAATTTTATACTAAATTTGTGATAAGTAGTGACCTTTGCCGGTGCTAAGAAAAATTCAAATTTGATTTTTTAAGAAATCCCCAATATTGAAATATCGTGGTGTTCAGAGTTTGTTCAATATTAAGTAGTATTATGCTGAAAACTGGTCTTATACCGAGAAAATGAGGTTAACTCAGGTCGACTTATTTTAGCTTTGTTCCGGGGCCTCAGAGTCGGGCAGGGTTTGAAATAATTCTGGTTGATAAAAAGATATATACTAGTACATTTGTTATCTTGCTCGTTGGTTGAATTTAGTGCAAGGTACTCCATTACCTCCCCTCTCTCTCTCTCTCTCTCTCTACATATATATATCATTATCTTTTTCATCCACTATCAAACGTGAAACAAATAATTCGTCTAAAACGAGAATGCCCCATATAATATGCATCTCCTTTGTTCAGGTGACGTCAACTTGTCTAGTCACGTGACTGGGTGTACAAATTGATGTTCGACTTTTAACACTATAGCTTTTCTTGAAAATACTCTCTACCCCACCTATCATTACAGCGATATCTGGCGTTGCATGTAGGCTTAATGAGTGTTGTAATAAGTCATTCATTCCTTTCCTTCCAATCATCCACTGCTCATAGCACGTTGTGATATTCATAGGCACAGGCCAGTATTGTCAAAGGGTTAACAAAGTGCATTTCTTTTATCCTGAAATTCTTCCGTTGGACACTTGAAATGTCCAAATAAACATGTTTCAAACAAGACAGATCCATATGGCTGTACGTAGGTACAAATATAGATACGACCTCGTTAGGTAAGCAAATGGAGGACACAACATCATTATTAAGTAATTACAACTTAGTTAAGCGAGATGGAGATCGAATCTTTGATATGAGACAAGAGCTATTCGGCCCGGTATGGCCAGGTGGATTAAGACGTGCGACTCGTAATCTAAAAGTTGCGGGTTCGCATCCCCGTCGCGCCAAATATGCTCGCCTTTTCAGCCGTGGGGTCGTTATAATGTGACGGTCAATCCCACTATTCGTTGGTAAAAGAGTAGCCCAAGAGTTGGCGGTGGGTGGTGATGACTAGCTGCCTTCCATCTAGTCTTACACCACTAAATTAGGGACGACTAACGCAGATAGCCCTCGAGTTGCTTTGTGCGAAATTCAATGCAAACACAACAAACGAGAGCTATTCCATCATCACCAAGGTCAACGCAATTTCGTCTTTCCCTTTATGTCCGTACTGATTGGATCATTAAAGTGCAGGCAGGGTGCGCTACATAAAGAAGTAGTTTTGTTACACAAAATGGTCTACGTCTTTAGTACCTTACAATACATTTATAATCTTTCTTTTTCATCTTACGTCAAGTTACTTAGGTTCGGTATCGGTCTCTCATATCGAACTACTATGGTAATCAATTTCACTGTTGTTGTTTCTCTCCACGTGAAAAAATGAGTAAAAAATTTCAATCAAATTTTAAACAATGCGAAAGTGATTATTAGCTAGTCCGCATGTGCGTGATAAGAATATTTGCTGAAGTCAAAGATGTGCGAGGAACATGCCTACCCACTCTGTGATAAAATATCAACACATTTCGTTTGTGTGTAATATCGGTACTTTTGTTACATGACGATGAACATTTTCTGCTGGTTTCTTGATTTTTCTTTTATAGATGTATTTAATATAATGAACAGATTGTCCGAATCTTTTGTAGTTTTTATCAGCCATGCAAGAAACTAAACCCGATTACATGGGAAGGAGGAGATAAGAGAATGTAGTCCTAAACGTCACTAAATAACAATAGAAAAATTAATATTAGTGTTTCACTTTTCTTCAAGATTTGTTTCTACTGTTAACACCGAAACAGTAGCCCGAAACGTCAACAAATAAATATATTTTCTTCGGCAGTATTTCACTGTCTTTATTGAAGAAATTAATTGTAAAAATGACTACAAACGTTAGGCAAGCTTTAAGGCTTACAATTATCTAACAATAACGATATTTAACCCACATAACAGAGTTATTGGTAGTAAAATACGAAATAAACGACTTGATTGTAATATATATACATTTATATAAATAAATATACATAGATTTGTGTAAATACTGAAAGAAAGCAACTTGTAAGTCCTTGTGTTGCTCCGCGCGAAATTCAAGCAAACCAGTAAGCCAGTTGTACAGCTTCAAAATTTCGGACAGACGGAGTCCACATAACTCATTTGATTTGCTAAAGTTAGTACAATAACATTATACAAAGACATAAGTATTATCGTAATGAGATGTTGGAACTTGTACTAAATGTTCGTCTTTATTTTTAGCAATACTATTGAGTAAAAGTCGCTGTCCCCATCCTTCCAAAGTGGAGCGTCAAGTGTGAAGGTTTCTAACGCTGAGAAGTGGGTTTTATAACCGTTGCGGCCACAAAAGGTTGCGTAGCTTTGTACTCAACAATAATCATCCAACCAATTAAAACTTGCTTTTTTATTGGGGGTGAGTGTTTTTATTGTCTGGATTTAGTATTCAATTATTATCACTGCAAATTACATTCTAAATTATTATATTACACACTACTACACTCTCTTTTTCCTATTAAATGCTAAAAATGTTTTTATTTTTATTTTCTCTTTTCTTATTTTCATCTTTCGAAGCTCTACTCAAATAAGTGGTTGAATCTAACAACGTAAAATTCATATTTTTTCTTTATGTTCATTGGAATTTAGATTTTGGCCAGCAGCGTATATTATACACTACTCCATTACTTTTCTTTTGGGAAGAAGGATTTATACTTAAATTATTATCCCCACAAAATACATTCTAAATCATTATATTACACACAACTCCATTCCTTATTTCTCTTTCTGCTGTTGTTACTTCATTACAGTTTATCTTTTCCTCCAACAGGCTTACGAAGTTAAAATGCTAAACAGGAAGCTTGCTGTCATGGAAGCAATTCTGAAAGACATAATAGCCTTGATGAAAGAACAAACTGCGAAGGCCAATAAGGAGGTATTGACCTTAAGAGCACAGTTAAAGGAACAGAATGAGCTTATTTTTAGTCTCCGGTGCGAGAGAAGCTGTTTACTAAAAAATTATGTTCCAGCGTGTTTTTCTTAAGAGGCGAGTTGAGAAAAGAGCAGAAAGAAATTATAGAACAGCTGTGTGAAAAAGACCGTTTGATACAAGAGACGTTGTGTGAATTGAATGACTGGAAGACCCGAAATCCAAGAGATAGCAAGAAAAATTACAGTTAGCACAGAAAGTGTTCGTACACCTGCGTCCCAAGTGGTTTTTTGCTCATAACTTAAAAATTATCACGACTAGGCTAACAGAAGTATCGTATATTATAAATATTATACTAACACATATCTACACATTTTTATGTAATTTAAACGAAAATAAACAGTTTATAAACAAATAACCAAAATTAGGAGGAGCAGAAAGTGTTCGTACAAAACAGAACGTGGGAAAAAACTGATATTCCCCTCAAAATGTTCTTTAGTTTGGCGAATAAACTACATTTTGCCATTTCAGAACTTGACACGGGGTTCATAATTATTAAAATTTAGCCAACAAAAAATGTACTTCCGGCAATTTGGCGCCGTCTCCGTCATTATCTGCTTGGTCATCATGGCGAACAGGAAACAACTGTCCAGTGATTTAAAAAACCGAATTATTGTAAAATACAAGTCTCGTGTGTGTCTTTTCGGTATTGCTACACAACTTAATGTGCCGAAATGTACTGTTCAAAGCATAATTGCCAGGTTTAAGCTTACAGGATCAACTGCTAACCTCCCTCGTTGCAAACGCCACACTAAAATTCCAGAGAGAACCAAGAGGAAAGTTCTCAGAGAAGCTAGTAGGAAGCCTCGTTTAACACGTAACGACATATGAAACAGGTAAAAGGAAACTGGGGTTGAAGTAAGCACCTCTACACTTAAGAACGTGTTACGCTCTTCTAGGTTCAAAGCATGTCGTCCTCGTAGAACTACAAAAAACTCCTCAAAAAAAGAAACGCTAAAGGGATATTTTTGTTATTTTAAAAAGAAATATATGTAATATCGTTACAAGCTCAAAGTATGTGATGTTCCACGTGTTAAGGCACTGATTGT
Organism: Carcinoscorpius rotundicauda; assembly: GCA_011833715.1. NCBI lineage: Eukaryota > Metazoa > Arthropoda > Merostomata > Xiphosura > Limulidae > Carcinoscorpius > Carcinoscorpius rotundicauda. Next base: position 109,203,333 of record CM022394.1, on the reverse strand, counting down.
TAGACCAAAATGACAATAAATGTCGTGCACTTTGAAAACAGAGAAAAACATCGGATTTTTCGCCAAAACGTATTCGTGTCCAATAAATTTGTTTGAGAGATCTGCATGTTATGCAAGTGCAAAATCCCTATAAAAGTGACGGGTTCTCGGTTTCCATAGCTCAGTGTTAAGCACCAACACGCATTACAGTTACGCCAAGACTGACTGAAGCACAATGCAACAAACCCATTGGTCGCTTGAAAGCAGGCGAATCTCGATCAGATGTTGCCAGAGCTGTGAATGTCCACCCAAGCACTATCATAAGGCTATGGAATCGTCACCAACAACATGGATCAACTTGTGACTGTCCATGATCTGGCAGACCTCGTGTGACCACGCCCGCACAAATCGCTACATCTGATTACGTCATTCGGGATAGGACCACCACTGCGACGTCTACTGTCTCAACTATACCAGGGATGAGTAGGATTTCCGATCAGACCGTACGCAACCGTTTACGAGCTTCTTTGGCCTTATGTGCAACCCATCATAGTGAACGTCAACGACGTTTTTCAACATGACAATGCTCGTCCTTACACAGCCAGACTCACCACTGTCTTCTTGAGACACCACAACATCAACGTTCTTCCCTGGTCCTCCAGATCACCAGATTTAAACCCAATCGAACATCTTTGGGACGAATTGGACTGACGTCTGCGACGGCGGCAACCTCAACTTGCAGCAGCTTTGCAGGATGAATGGACAGTCATTTCACAGAATGTGATTCGTTATTTCATCGCTTCCATGGGCAAGAGATGCCAAGAAGTTATTGATGTTCACAGGGAGCATACTCGTTATTAACGTTGAGTGACGTTAAACTTCAAATAGTGAGCGTGGACTTCACCTTTGCAGACTTTGAACGTTAAGCAGTGAATGTGCAAAGTTTCACACATGTCATACAAAACTACCCGAAATAAACTTGTTAACAATCTATCTCAAATTTTGCCTTTTGAGCTTTTCTTTTTGAAGAGTATATTTAAAGCCTGTTCATTTAGAAGCACGATTAAGGTATGCAAGAAAGTACGTAGATAAGCCCTTTACCTATTGGAAGAGTATTCTTTGATCTGACGAGACTGAAATCGAGATTTACGGCCACAATGATGTTCTCAATATCTTCCGTTGCAATCCTGGTTGCAGAGGAACCATATAAGCGTTCTGGAGTGGCCATCGCAGTCACCCGATCTCCACCCAATTGGAAACGTTTGGCGTGAGTTGAAGACCAGGGTTCATCAGCGTCATCCGAAAAACTTGCAAGAGTCGGAGGCCTTTTGTAAAGAAGAATGGAACAAAATACTAGTCGAGTACTGTCAAACGATCATGGAAGGCTATGAGGAGAGATTGCGCCAAGTAATTCACCTGAAAGGCTACACAACTGACCATTAAAGTAGACGCACAAACACTTTCTGCACCTCCTATATTTGATTATTTGTTTATAAATAGTTTTTTGTCGTTCAATTTACATTAAAAATGTCGATGTGTGTTAGTATAATATTTATAATACAACATACTTTCATTATCCTAATCGTGATAATTTTTGAGTTATGGGGAAAAATACTCACCGTACGAACACTTCCTGTCGTAAAATATATGTGAAAAAACGACTCGTTTGGGTTGCGAAAATTTTTTACGTAGAGGAGCAAACAACGTTTCGACCTTCTTCGGTCTTCATCAGGTTCACAAAACGATGACCCAAGAAAGTCGAAACGTTGTTCGCTCCTCTTCGTAAAATTTTTTTCTCAACTCAAACGAGCCGTTTTCACGTGTATATTTTTCTCGACATCACTGACTTTCTGACGTAACTGTATTTACCTACAAACCTGACTGTTCGGCATTTTCAAGAAGAAATACTGTCAAGAAAAAACGGCTGTAACCCTTTCAAAGAAACCATTGACAGGCTGAATTGCAAAAATAATGAATTTAGTTTAAATAAAAAAACCTTCTGACCATGCATTGTGCACTGACCTTCATCCAGAAAAAAGCTGAATGGAAAGTAAACCTGGTAAAACCTCATCTCGCTGAAAGTACCGAATCATTAGAACATCAGTTTCAAAATAAACGATATAGGCTCGATCCCGGGTAATCACCAGCATTATAAGTTTGTAAAGTTGCCACTGACCCACACAAGACTTGTTTGTAAAATGTTTGAAATTAATATTGTAATATGTTCCCTTATTTAAAAACACACGCACACACAAAAGATAGAACAATTCACTTTGTATAGATCGGATGACATGAAACAACTGAATACATGTGAACAAAATTGTCAAATATACCTTGGCACGACATTAACAAAGACACGTGCACTGCCACCTAACGTTAATAAACTTTAATTAGTCTTCATTTTAGTCATCGGATTTAGTTTCTTAGATCAGAACTTGAGACTTGTAATACGCGCATTATGATGATCCAAAAGTTCATTGACTCATCTTTTGCTTAGCGATGCTAATAAAATAATTATTTGGCATGTTTATTCATAGATTACAGTGTATAACAAATTTCTAAATATGGATTGTATTCGGAATAGATAAATATATTTAGTTTTTCATAAAAAGCGTGAAACGTTTCTACTTTCTAATACCAACATATTATTTTAAACAACATGTTTGTTCATAGATAACACTGCATAACAGGTATTTGGGAGTGTATACTGTAAAATTCAAAGAAAATATCTATTTTAATATCATCGAAAATAAACTAAAGACAATCCAAATAAAATTTAGAATAAAAATAAATTACTGAGTGTGTCTATTATAGTGAGTTGGGAATCTGATTATAAAGAACTTGTAAATTAAACGCTTTAATTATCGACGGAATGGTATATAGGAAATAAACACGAAATCATAATTTAGGGTACGTGATGCTATGACAAAAATGGAACAGAAATGTTATCTTAAAGAAATTTGAGATCATTTTGATGAGGGCCAGACGGTCAAGTGCTCGATCCACATACTGAGGGTCGCGAGTTCGAATCCCCGTCACACCATAATCCCCTTTTCAGCTCTGAGAGCGTTATAATGTATCACTCAATTCCACTTCTCTTTTAAGAAGCCGAAAATTTGGCGGCTGGTGGTGATGACTAGCTGCCTTTCCTCTAGTCTTACAAAGTAGGGACGGATAGCACAGACAGTTCTCGTGTGGCTTTATGCTAAATTTTCGTACAGAAATATTTTCTGAAGTCACTTTTTGTTCTTATACCTTATACTGTTGAACGAGTTACTTTTGAGTTATTTGATTAAACGAAGAATGCAAAGTACAGCCTATTTAATGATACTGATGCTTGTTTTTGATTACTTTAATGACGAGTTGTACAAGTTTACTAACCTGATGTTCGCTGATAGGCCTAAGATCATAGTAAACGGTGTTATTGCTCCAGTTTCATTTACTTGCTAACATCTTTCGTGCACAAGGCGTAAGTACGTGTGCCTGAATACATTCTTAAAATAATAATAAAAAAAACTGAGGCAACTGGGTGACAGCAATAGGCGAACTAATTAATCAAATTCGCTAATTATCAAGAAGGAAGACCACACCTATCATATGATGTGAAAACTCCCTCTGAAAAAACAACAATACAAACGTTAAAGTTTAAACGTCGAAATTTGGCGAAACATTACAAACAAACAGACCGACAAATAACGCACACTACTCGGGATTTTTTCTCCACGGGTTGAAAATCTTTTTTTGTTGTTTGTTTAGAATTAAGCACAAAGCTACTCAATGGGCTATCTGTGCTCTGCCCACCACGGGTATCGAAACCCGGTTTTTAGTGTGCAAGTCTGCAGACACACCACTGTGCCACTGGGGGGGCAGTTGAAAATCAAAAGCGTGTAAAAATAATATTTTGAATCCTTATTTTCTCTTGTTCGAAATGCTTGGTTGGTTTGATGTTTTATGGAACAAAGCAGCTTGGCTATCTTAATCAAACATCCAATAAAAAGGTAAAATTAATAAAATTAAAGAAAATTAAGGTAAAACAAAAAGTTTCAAAAAATATTAATAGCATTAAAACCAATGTTTACATCTAGTCTACAGCGTTAAGAGAAATACTACAGTAATACAAGTTGTAAAGGACTTTCTGTGGCATAATTGTAATTATCATTAATCGTCAGGAAGACTATAAGATAAGTATAAAAACAACCGTCAGTCACCTGAAGTTGGTCTTTTTTGTCCTGGTTTCGAGGTGGTTAACGTTACGGCCATTTTATAATTTCAAATCGAACTAGATGGATTTTGACTCTTAAAAGTGAATCACATAAACCTTAAATTGTTTTAAAATGATTAATGGCTTTTAAGAAACTGAAAACATTACTAAGGTCGGCAGTGTCACCATCATCAATAACAGTCTAACGTTACGGATAAACCTTGGGACAGTTAAGAATCATAACGGCGGCAAGACCGTAAAATGTGGCTTATTATGACCTGAGTGTTACACAGGCAACACATTTGTGCATCAGTCCCAGATAAAAGAAAACGAAGAGTTTAAAAAACTGTGACTAGTGCGTAGTCTAGGTAAAACAACTTTTAGAAAAAAACTGGATAGAAGTAGATGTTAAAGAAAAATGGCCCAGTCGGTTTTGAAAATCGGCGAGAACCGGGTGTGAACCAACGCGAATCCAGTAGAGCACCAAGAGAGTCAGTATAAATAGTACAGTTGGAGTACTGCTTAGCTTCAATATGATTCAGGGCAAGAGAAGTGGCGTACAGTTCATAAGTGAACACAGAAGCTGTAGAGGGGATTCCTCACGCAACCACGAGAAAAGTATGGGCTTTGCAGGCCAAGACCAACAACCTTATGTGACTGCCCCTGTACAACATTAAACTTAAATTTTTTCAGCAGTTTCTGTCATATAACCAACATTTTTAATAACATAACTTTAAACAAATCAACATATGGTTTCAAGTTTTGCTATTTTATATTGTCAGAAAATAGGTTACGGGAAATATTAAAGTATACTTTTATAGCTGATCAACATGACATGAAAGCCATTGCTAGAAAAGACTGCTGGCAAATCACCTTGTCTTTTATACATATTAGATGTTGTTATATAAATGAAACTTCTAACTATGCTCAGTTTATTAGGTTGATATACTCAATATAACAGAGGTTGACTAGCCATGCATCATGCCACATGGGCGCCCTCAAAAGAAATGAATGGGAAATACACGATTGTTAATGCTGGCAGGATAGTATGGGTCCTACCTTTTGTGTTGAACAAAAGTAGCATTATTTTACTTGCGTATTAATGCACAGTTTCCAACCTTGTCAGATAAAGCAGTTAGGTATCTTTTGTCATTTCCTACTAGAATGTGTGCACATGTGAGTTGAGATTATCGGTCCTGGCTAACATCAAAATTAAAAAGGAATCTTATTTTCAATATACAACCTCATCTTAATCTTAAACTAAGCTACATCAAACCTAATATTTCTCTACTGCTGTCTGATTGTAAACAGTTTCATTCTTTTCATTGAGAAACTTATTTTCAGGAATTTCATTTTTAAACAAATTTTATTTAGTATCAGTTATAGCATGAAATCTGAAGTTATTTCAACTTTGTTATAACAATGTCATTTTGAGATGAAAATAGCAATGTTTTGAAATACATGCAGTAACACCTGTTCAAGCCAGAAATTGCATAAGGTGGAAACCTATACAAGCAGGAAATATCAAAATTTTGCAGAGTTATCTTAAGATTTCTTTTATAAAAGGCCCTCTATATGATGAAACTTGTGTAACATGGATGTAAAACTATCTTTCACCTACCTCATCTGTCAACAAGTAAAATTAGAACCTGAGTAAGGCATACAAATATTTTTGATTAAATATTTAATTTTTTATTTGATTAATAATTTCTTTAAATATTTATAAATTATTGTTTAAATAATAATTTGTGTAAATATTAATAAATTATCAGACATTTTGTTTCAGTAAATATTGGTTAAATACATTTGTTCATTTTTTCTGCCATCATTATTCCAAAGGTCACTATTCAAATAAATGACTGACTGTACTTTTGGTTGTATTTTCTGATAGAAAACTAGAGAACCCATGGGTAACAGGTGAAAGTTAAAGTCTGCACAGTTTTAAAAATTTAAGAAAGAATCAATTTCCTGTGAAATGGATAGCGTAAAATAAAGCATGGATGATATGTAAATGTTATGTAAACGACAACAATGTCATGTCGTGTTTAAATTCCCATATCTATTATTTATAATTCCATATTTATATTATTCTTTCGAAGTTTAAATCAGTTTAGTCCACATAAAAAACGTAACAGAAAATTACAGATAGCAGCTTGTATAATTTATTACAATGATCTACTTATATGTGACAGACGCAAGATAAATTATCCAATAGCAACAACAGATATCCAGTTTCAACCTTCAAAACCACTTATAATACAAAAAGGTACTGGCCTGTGTTTAATAATATGATCCAAAATGAGTGTCCAAATCCGAATTCCAAAATTCCAATCTAGGCGGGGAATTTAGTCCCACGGATAAATTTACGAAGTTTGAATGGGTATTTAAAAAAAAAATTCACAGTCCAATTCGTATTGACTTTCGGTATAATCCGTAATTCGACTGAATTATAAAAATTGACGAAATAAAAAAAATTCACCGCTTTAGTTGATCTAGCTCTATTCACAAATTTAATTTGAATAATCACACGGCAAACGTTTAAACTTTCTCAAACAAAACAAACTTCTTGACCCGAGTAGAAACGGATGACTACCTCCTTCGCATCGCCGTCTGTTTATATACTAATCGCGTAACTTCCCAGAATTCCAAAGTACAAACGCCAGCCAATACAAATTATCGATCTATTTAGTTTACAAAATTTCTACATGAATAATTCTAAATGAATTCTAATTAATTCTAAATATTATTTTAAATGAATAACATATTTTTTGGTTTAAACTTCGAAAGAATAATATAAATATGGAATTATATATAATAGATATGGAAATTCAAACACCACATGACATAATTGTCGTTTACATAACATTTACATAACAGATGACAAGTGCTACATTTCAGAAATTTTCGAACAAATTAAACAAGAGAGTGGAACAAGAAAATAGGAATATTCTACTTTTTCTTGATAATACAACTTGTCACCCAAAAGTTCAACTTTCAAACGTTTCTTTAGTCTTTCTATCTCCATGTACAAATTCAGTTCTACAGCCACTGAATAATGGAATTATACAGTTTATAAAATTGAAACACAGAACATTGATCTTTCAGCATATTGTTACAAGTATGGGTGACTGTAAGGGAGCATCTGAAATGACTAGGAAAATTGACATGTTAGATGCAATTGCATTTTAAAATCATTTAATCAAATACGTAAAAGATGAATGGGTAATAAAGTGCTTTGGAAACTGTGGATTTATTCTTGATAATGGCAGAGATTGTGCAGGAGTTATTTGTTATGATGATTCTAGTGAAACCCAAACTTTGAGAAGATTGATGCAGATGATTCTGTAAATGTGGAAAGTTTTGTGAACAAGAATGTTTTAACAGAAACTAATGAAATTGATTTAAAATCTATAATAAAGTGAAGATGGTAACAGTTAGAGAGAGATTCAGAAGATGAAAAAAATGGAAAAAGATAATGAAATATAAATTCCAACTTCATCGCACATGTTAAGTTATATTAACACTATCAAACTGTATACAAAAATGAATGGGGAAAACGAACTTAATGAAAAAGCTGTAGATTTGAGGTTCTCTTTTACTGCAGGACAAAGCCAATTAAAAAAAAGTGAAACGGTTGAGACTGGACACTGTCTTCAAATAAATTTAAGATATTGTGGGCTCAAGCACCCACATCTCACTCTCCTGATTTCTAATCTTCTTATATAAGACTATCAAATTGGAGGTTAAGGTTGGAAAACTGTATTTCCCCACGCATTATGGTTCCTACTTCATCAGTCACCTCCAAAACCAAGTATACATTTTTTAATCTCACATTGTAGCTTGTATCTCAGAATCCTTTTTTAAAAATATGCAGTGTATTAAATTCAATTTGAAAGTGTTTTGTATATGGCTTGAAAACTTAGGGTAATACTAAATATAGAATGAGATAAAAATCAGTGTATCAAAAGCAATTGTGGCTGTAACCCACAGTCTCTCACATAAAAATTATCATGTATTGTTTATAACCAAAATTTTATAATAGCAAACTTGTGAGAGTGATATGTAAAATTATTCTTAAACCCAATGTTACTCAAAATCGATCTACTAAGTTTAATAGGTATTACCATAACTTACACTGTACAGAATGTAAAATTAAAATTACGGGAGAATTAACTAATATGTAACACTAAGAACACTTGCCCAGAGTTTATCTCTTACAAGGTAACTATCCACATAGTTCACAAGGTTAAGATGTTTCAAATCACACAATATTAACAGTTCAGTAATTAAACCTTCTTTATCGGGTTGCTAGGTTAGATTAATCTTAACAGCAACTTCCAACCAAGTTCCTTTATCTATGGCTTTATATGCACCAGCTGAACCACTAAAACAATTAATGAAATATCATTAGAATCTATAATGTACTTGTTTATAAAGCCATTTCTAGATTCTAGTGATAAAATTATTATGCTTTAAAAAACAAATGAACAATGGAAAATCACCTGTTTAAAATATTTATGCATAGTTTTAATATTGTACATCTCATCATATAAGAAACAATATCATATATAACTAAATGTCTCTCATTATATGAAGACTACCATAAAGTATCAATACAAATTAAACAGTAGGTGAAACTGACACATATAAGCAATGTGACGAGTTAAGAATATTTTCAGCTAATCATTCGTGACTGAATTAATCCATTGAAGTAAATGTATGCTTTTAATTATAAGAATATCAATTACACTATTGATTATCCTGCTCTATAAATCTTGTAAATTTGTGTATGGTCAAATATGCTTCACAATTTCACAAGGTAATGATGTCTTTATACAATGTTATTTTACTCTACAGGAGTTACTAAATGGTCTCTTTTAATCAAAATGTGCAGTTATTCAATTTCAAATTTTAACTTTATGAACTATGTTAGTATTTTTGCTGGAACTTAAATAGTTATTTTTCAACACAAACTTATGTTGATGTAAAATGAAACAGCTGTATTTGTGTGAGATGAATCAAACTGTCTACTTGTTATTTTGCATTTTTTAAATTCCTTGGTAGGTCAAAAAATGGCAAGGTGTTCCTTATATTGAACAATTCTATATTTAAATCACACTTTCAATACATCAGGAATATCATTCTATAGACTGTCTAGGCAGCACATACAATTCCCCTCTTCATCACATATAGTGTAATGATGTTATAAATGTCATTACTTTCTGTACTAAAATGCATTTCCATGCACTACTTACCTTCTCTTATATACATAGCTATTCACATGCAATGCTTCCCTCTATAAGCTAAACTTTTTATATGAATCCCACAAGCCTTGTGCCTCCCCACTATTAAAAATGATTTAATCTAATATGTGTCTCCTGCAATTTATCAGAACAACCCTCAAACAGTAAAACTGCCACATATTTAGGGTTACTCATGTTATTTCCTCTATTTAATTGTACCAAACTAACACTACTAGTTTTGCCAGAAATTGGAAGATTGTGCTTTAAACAAAAAAGAAAAGTGGGATGTATGAAAGAGTGCAAGGACTTATCGAAAATCCAATTTCAGTATCAGAAAATTATAACATTATACCTGTGTTCATATAAATACCTAGAATCCATATTCCATAATCAAAGGGACCAGAGCAACTGAATAAAAGAAGCATCCTTTGAAAGCATAGAAAGAAAACATCTGGAAACACGAGAATAAGATGCAAAGAACTGATGTGAGAGACTGTACCACAACTGAACTATTTGTCCATTGAAGAAAATTATGATACATGTGGATGGAAAACAGTGTCCAAGTGATGTGTGAGAAAACAATGGAACTGCTTCTGGAAGTAAAGTGACTTAGACACAAGATCACACTCAGTAAGCAAACTACATCCAAAATTAATATCACTGGGAACTGACATTTATGCAGGGATAGGGTGAGAAGCATACTGTCAACATTTCAAGTTCAGAAGGTGTAATAACATTGATAACAATGAGTAATTACCATCAAAAGGTAAATAAGGCCCCTGAAAAATTAAATAATAATAACAAATAACTTACCTCGCCAAAGTCACGTGGAAATTTGAAGAGTGGCTTTACATCAAAGAAAATAGCCCAAAGAGAATGAAATGGTGATGCTATGCAAAAAGCGAGAGACAAATGTGCTAGACGTAGACACTTTGTGCAGTTGAAAAATTCTTCCATAGGATGACAAAGATGAAATACGAGAGAATAGGTAAAACATCAAAACATCTTTATGGTTCAAACATATGATAAAGATGACTTATGGAAGGAAAGTGGATCAATAAGTATCCTCACTAGCCACTGTAGTTTTGGTGAGGAAAGAATTATTCAGATGAAGTAGAAATACGTAGGATAATAAAGAGTACATGAAAGAATGCTGGCATGTAAATCAGACCAAAGTTCTCAGGTTAAGAGAAGAAGAAAATAAATCTTAAGGGAAAGGTAAAACAAGGAACAGGTGGAAATTGGTTTAAATGAAAACAGTGTAAGACAATGGAGAACCACATAAACATCTCAGTCCAGAAGAGTAGCCTGCCATTGAGGACAATGATTCTGGATGAAATTTATCAGTTCAAAGTTATTAGGAAAAAAATGAAAGGTGTAGTACAAAGCTACCTGATAATTGGAAACCAAAGAGACAGAAGATACTGGATTAAAATGCCAAGTAAGAAACACAACAATTCCAGAGATGAATGGTATAAAACATTCCATTTATGCTGATACACTTCCATGGATGAAAAGCAAGTGGAACACACCAGAAATGAAACTACACATCACAACAAATCTGATTTACTTACCAAGGACCAAACAAAAAACAAACATGAAGACAGAGGAAAAGAAGACTGATATGATCAATGTTACCAAAAAAAAAAAGAGAGAGAGAGAGGTAGCCGGATAATTAAAAAACACAGATGATTCAGTCATTATATAGCAATCAAAAGAACCTGACATGGAATGGGATGGATGAAATTGAATAATTCAATAAAGAAGGTGAATGGGAAAACCAACATACAGATATTTGTTAACCCAATTCTGACTGAATGTGTTGATTGCCAGGGTGAGTAAGCATGGACCGAAACGGAAGTGGCTTGTGTTTGAAGGATGTTGTAAAGGCATTGATGTGAGAAGCACCATTCTGAAATCAAAACCATGGAAGACAAGAGGATTGAAAGATCATTTCATTTGATAGACTTCGTCTGAATGGGAAAGATGATTTGTGACAATATTGAAACACCTGGAATATAAGATACAATGATATGGATATCTTGCATATCAGTCCAGAAAAAAAGATGCAACATATAAGAACATACGGATCCAGAATGAATGCCACTTTTGTAACTGAAATAAGTATCCACTGTGGAATTTTCAGAATGAATCATGATCAGACAATGTTTGGCCAGATGGAAGAAATGATCCAAAGCCTGATATACAGCTTAATGCTCCAGTTTGATATAATAACACTCCTCAGCTGTAAACCAACACTCTAAAGCCTCCCATTAATCAACCAATGCCCTCCATCTCCAGACATGAGATGAAAATCCAGATGAGGATGAGAAAGTGGAACATCTGTCTAAGTGTGGATTATGACCAATCACTGAAGACCCTAAAGAGGATCCTATGCAAGAGCCCACTAATCGTAAAAAGCCCACTGATGAGCTCACATATGATCTGGAATAAAAGAGATTGTGGCAACCACAGAAAAACACAGCCCCAAAAGCAATAGCACATCAGGAGTTCCAATATGTTTAACCAGCTCACTTGAGTTATTTCCTGGACCAGCTGAAATGTACGACATTCACAACGAAATAGCAGTAACAAGTCATCCATGTCATAATGAGAATGCTTCCAATGAGTTTGGCAATGATGAGAAAAAGCTCAAAATATTCAAATAAAATAAAAACATAGGGCCCAAACTAAGCCTCAACGGGAGTTTTTAAAACTGATAACTTATCCCTTGTTGGAAAAAACCAAAGATATGGTGATGACTTCAGAGCTATAGGAATATGTAAGAAAGCATTCATGACATTATACAACCCCTTCCAAACATGTGGTCAGCTTCCGACCAGTAACCCTTTCTTTGTGAACCTGGCGATGACCGAAGAAGGTCAAAACGTTGTTCGCTCTTCTATTTGAAGTGTTTTCTGGGCCCAGAAGAGCCGTTTTTGCATATAAAAATTCATGACATCTATCTTGATCATCCACATACCTTGAGTTAAAACCCACCTGAGGGTGAGAAACAATTCCATGATGAAATATGGGAGAATGAGAAATTCAGTAAGGTGGAACAAATACATAACAGGTAGCCAGTCTTCAGTTTTCTTAGGGACAGACAACAAACAGCCTAGAATAAAAACTGAGATAATCCATAGGTTTAAAGGCATGTCAAAGATGGGATCCTGTGGCTGAGAGAAGGAAATGGATTCTATGATAAAGGAACTAGAGAAAGAGATTGTATTAAAAGTCTTTCTGATAGAATTCAGATAATCCACTCATCTATAGCAAAAAATTACTAAAGAGGAACAAATTCTCATAATCAAGCTCCACAAAACCAGAATTCACTTGGTAGTCACCGATACTGTTGGCATTGTGCCAATTTACATGAAAGGAAATGAAATACAGAACTCCTGGATGAAAGAACAGGTAAGCACTGAGGAATAATAATAAGAAAATGGAAACAGGTGCTTTGAGGTTTTAACTGTGACAAACAATTTACCAAGGAAGAAATGGTAGAGGATTCCTCATGTGATTTGAGTGTGTCAGGAACATGGTTAATACCTACCACTAAAGAGAGGGAAACAGCATGTAATTTTCTAAGACAAGTCGGTGGGAAAATAACCGAAGAAAAGACGATACTGAGATTCACAAAATCCTGAGAACAAAGAAATCATGTGTGTGAGTAAGTCAAGAGATGACGATGATAAACCTTCAAGATTTTGGTGCATAGCCTTAGATAGATGATGTATTGTAGACCAACACCACAGAATGAAATGAGATTTAGACGAATGTGTGAAAGCTGGGTATAGGTAAAACATTGCAGAAAATCATAGTTTGCCCCAAAATTGACAAAATAAACTACAGCTTCTAAGAACAGATTGGTAGTCCGTGAGACAAAAAGAGATGCTGGCACTCTCACCCAGTTGGGAAGTAAGATGCTCCACAAGATATCTAATATCCAGGGAAGATAGGAAGACTAAATAAGAACTATTATGCAAAAAAGAAAGAGAGGGTTCTATGAAATCAAGTAAATGGGTGACACATCACAAACCTGAAAAATTATGTCTAAACATATTTTATAGGCCGAGCTGATTCTACAGATGGAGCATATGAAACATGGCACAATCTGAATTTATTAAAAGGCTATCAAAATCTTAGTTAAACTAAATAGATTTAACATGTTCTTGAGTAAGTGAGGTAAGTTCAGGAGTACATATTTGACCTATATAGTAACCAATATCTTGGCAGATAATCACAGATAATCCCAACCAGAACTGACCCAATGTGTCACCAACTAAAAAGTGTTTTGTAAGAGATTAACCTTGAAATTTATGGGATATAATATAAAGAAAAAAATGTTTGATATGTAAGATAATAAAACACATGAAAACAATAAAAATTGGATAGAGAATTTAAAGACATAAGCTGCATAATCAAAAATGATTAATGCAAAAGACTGCTTTGGAAGTATAAATATTTAAGTTATAATTAGGAACCATGCTAAAGAAAAATTTCAAACAACTTAAGAAAACCCTGCTAAAAAAGAAATGATAGTTCAGTAGAACTGAATATTAATCATATGAGTAATTTGTATGAGAAACTCATTAAAATCAAGTATTTCCCACCGATGGGTGGTACGAGGCTTGTGATATGCGTAAAACATGTATTGCATATAGGGGGCAGCACTAAATGAGAATAGTTAATCTTGCAAAAGGTTATAATGCAATGTATGGAAGTAAGCCATTGCAATGAATAAAATATGTAAAAATTTGCAATAACTACATTATGCTAATAAGATAAATAAAGTGTAAGTTTTCAGTTCGGGTGAGTATATTCCTCATGCCCAGTAACATGTTTACAACTCTTTTTTTTTTTCTCTTTTACACAAGGAAGAAGCAAAGCATTGACAAAGCTGGAATAAATATGCAAAAATTGTCAAACCATCTTGCTTCTCATTTCAATAGCTAGTATATGAAGTTTTATTAACAATTGTTTGGTATTTCATCAGAATAATAACCAATAACTCAGTTTCCCTTTATATAAAGGTATCTGAAGAAGAAGAAAAAATTGTGATGCAAAATTTACAAAATAATTAGCTTAATATCACATATTCACTCAACTAAAATTTAAATAAAAACAACTAATGAATATGCAACAAAAATTAAACAAAATTCCAACATATAAACATCAAGTAACTTATGAATGGAGTGATAGAGTTAAAGTAAAATAATTCCTGTTAAGTAATTTGTGTTACTTTCCAAAAATGAACTTTTTATCTCTACAATGTTACTACTGAGAACAAATTTACCTTTAAATCATGTTATCATTCTTTTGGAGAAAGCTCTTGAGGTACATGTTACGTTTAAACTTACCCTTGACCAATTTGTTTTATCATGGTATGTTTCTCACAGGGTTCCTTCCCCATTGAAACAATACCTAACTTTTTCATAATTTCCTCACATCATTTTCTTTCTCTTTGATGAAGTATTATAAAACAACAACTAGTACACCACACAAACTTGTGTTTGTCAACAAAAATTACTTATAATGTTTGCTGTATAAAATATTCAACACTGCACTATTAAATTTATGAACAAAGTTAAATCTCTTACTTAGACAAAGGATCAATTTCTCATGTTTTTATTATAAATAACATCTCTTGTATTATTCTTTGTTGTTGATACAACACAAATCCATTTAATAACTATATGAGTTATAAGTCTGCACAAATAATCCTGACATTTGGTTACTGCTTCAGTCATCAACAAATAATTCTACAGATAATCAATGTAAGTGGGTTCAAAGGAAAGAGTTTTGGTTTCTTTATGTTGTGTTATTTAATTGACTAAGGTATTCTCAATAGAAATACCACATTTGATGGTTTAAGTTAAAATATCGCTAATAATTTCTGAAAGAGTAACTGACATAACACAAGAACTATCGATATGAAAAAATACTGCATTGTAGAAGATAAGTTACATAAAGATCTCTCTCCTTCAGGGAAACCTTGGTTACATCTTTTATAGTCAGAACATCTGACAACAGAAAGCACATTGAAAGATGCTAAGTAATCATATCTGTAATTTTCGTAAAATGGTGAATAAATCATACCTCATACAGATACCAATAATTTAGATAAACTTGGCAAAATACGAAGAACAAACAACTGAACTGAATCAATGTAAATATCCAGTAACTGTGAATATTAACACAAAAGATCTGCTTCATTAATCACTTATTCCACATCATGTTTGAAGTGATATTACAGCTGTCTGCACAAATATAAGAGGCTGATGTTTGGAGTAGCATGATTTGGTTAGTCAGAAATACATTACAGTTAACATTACTGCCATGCAACATGTAAAATGTAGATATAACCTTGGGTGGTAGTGTGTTTCCCATCCATCTAGAATGAATAAAAATAATCTGGCTAATATCATACATGTTACAACAAAGTGCAGCAACAACCTGAATCACTACTAACAAGTACATTCTGTTCTTAATAAAAAATTCAACAGGAACTCTTTTGAAAAATGAAAACATTTTCATCAAATATCACTTTGTACGACATTTAATTAGTTTTAGCATTTAATGATGATTAGCGTTAACTGTTCCAGTTTGTAAAGCTTTACACTTAGTAAAAACTATGTGATATTTTGACAATATGAGGTAGTTAATTGCTGTGGTAGGGAAGACAATAGTTTTGATAAAAGTTTACATAAGCTGACCTTTACAATTCAGATAAATAACAAGCAATATAATTTTATTTCAATCAATGTTTCACTTTCAGGGATTTACCAGAGTTAATATATACAAGTATTTGATATTAGAATATTTGTTAAATTATAAAACTGCTTGTAATGTTCTATTTCTCGAGTTTGTCATAACATGTCTCTAACAATGTATAACTTATTATTTATGTTTCCTTATTGTATTAATATTATAGTTGATATAAAACTGTAGAAAATTATGTGTGGTGGTTTTTAATGGAAGAAAAGTAATTGTTGAAGATAGAACCACCACAAAGTTAACTACAGTATGCACACATTTTAATATATGTACGTTTGTTGTTACAATGTTTCAGGTAATGCCCTTTTTCATTTATCTCTTCCTAAATAATAAATTGTAGGATTAAAACACAAAATCAAATGCTGTTTGACAATATAATGAAAAAATGTGCACAACAAAGCTTACTAACATTTGTAACAACAGGAAGTTGTGTGTATATATATGTAAACAGACACACACAACTCCCCGTATTCACACACACACACAGCACTCCCTGTATTTACACGTATGTAAACACATTCACTGCTCCCTGTATTTAAATATATGTAAACACACACACTGCTCCCTGTATTTATATATGTGCATCGATAACTTTTGTTAAAATTTCACTTCCCTTAGTCTTACTACAAACTACTATTTGAGATTTGTTGTAGCTTCAAAATTATAGATAGGAAATTGGTGAACATATGGGTACAAGTGATCATTGTTGTATTAAGTTTGAAAAATTTTTTCCTCAAAGATTTTCCACATTTGCTTTGTGTCTCAGCATAACACAGCTACCCAATTAACAACAGATAATTCTTGTTGGTTTCCTTCAAAATTTGATTTTTAAAATTTGGAATTAAAATATTCTGAATTCTGATTTTAATATCCATGAAAAATACCGATATTCAAGGTAAATATTTTCCTTTCATAAAGAACAGGGTAGCAGCAAGTAAAAACAATGTTGGCTCATAAAGAGTATTGGAAATAAAATTAATGAGAAACAAAATAAATTGAAAATTAAATAATGGAACTTCTCTTATCAACAGGGGTGATGAAAATTGTTCTGGTACTCACAGACCCATTAGTCTTACATTAATTGTAGATCACATTTTGGAGAGTCTGATACAAAAAAACTTCAAAAAGTTATGTAACCAAATTTAGAATTTTATCAGACAGCTAACATGGTTTCACTGATGGAAAACCTTGCCTTGCAAATTCTCCTGACATTCTTTCAAAAGGTTACTATTTGTGTTGATGAGAGTAAGAGTAGATCAGGTTGAAAAGATTGTCACAAATGTAGTTCAACCAAACTAGATTTGTCACAAATGAGGTACCTCATGGTTCAAGTCTTAGGACCTTTGTATTTTTTTATATGCATCCATGACACAGATAAAAGAATGGTCAATAAATAATTAAATGTGCAGATTACATTAAGACAGGGTGTTACTATCTGTGAAGAGAATGCTGCTGATTTACAGAAAAAAATTATTTCATTCAGTGAATTGGGCAAATAAATGGCAGATGGGATTTAATTGTAATAAATGAAAAATAATGCCACTGGGTTATCATTACATGAATAATAATTTGGATGGGTTTAATCTAAACAATAGAGAAAAATGCATCTTGATGTAACAACTGATCAGTCTCAGAAGCTATCCAAGCATTGTGTTATTGCTGGTGGTTGAGCAAATAAAATTTTAGGTTATATCAACAAAGATTTTGTTATGTATATGTGTAAATATTTTGTAAACGACAACATGTCGTATTGTGTTTGAATTTTCATTTGTATTATTCATTTTTCCATATTGATATTATTGTTTCGAAGTTTAAACTAAAATATGTTATTTATTTAGGGTAACATTTTTAGAACTTTCTCGAATTGAGTAGACCAATCACGTGTTTGTAAATGAGTGCTGGTGACTTCCTGTCTAGATGTGTAGTCTCGTGCAAGAACGGATATGCGTGTATAGCTCTGGAGTTGTATGGAAATTGCGAGATTGTTCGAGAAATAGGCCTATCGGTATAAAAAAGACGGTGACGTGAGAGATATAGAGTCATCAGTCATCAGTTTTATTCGAGGGAGAGAGATTCAGTCATTAATTTTATTCGAAGACAAATAGTGAGATTCAGACACCAGTTTCATTTCAAAAGAAGAGTTAGTTATTTGAGAAAGATTAAGTGTTTGCTGTGAATATTCAACTTGGATTTGTGATTGAAATTAGATCTACGGAAGCTGTGATTTTATTTCGTCAATCTCTACGATACATCTTAATTACCGCTTGTGCTGAGAGACGGCGATTTCATTGAACTGTGAACTGTTTCGGAATCTCTTCGTGGGACCAAATTCACACCCTAGACTGGAATTTGAGACTGTAATTTTAGATCATTACATTAGATACAGGCCAGTACCGTTTTGTGTTGTGATTTATTTTGAAGTTTGAAACTAATAATATTTTGTTTTGTAATTAATTTCGAATGTTGTAACTTAATATCTGTCACTATTATTATATACTTTGTTATATCTGTTATATTTGTTAATAGTTTAGTGTTATAAATTATACAAGCTGTTATTTGTGTTTTTCTGTTGCGTTTAATCTACGAACTTAAAACATCAAAAATACGTAACAATTTTCAATATCAGTCTAAAGCAGTTATAATTTCATTGTATGATTCATTGGTTATATCATATTTGAAGTACTGCATTCTCTCTTGGTATCCTTACCTTTGGAAGGGCTTTGAATTTTTAAATATAGCATTAGACAAAATATAACCAGTATGTTTTGCAGAGGTTTTCCGTTGTCCATAGTTTACTGATTCATTCTGAAAGTTGAGGATGTTCAAAAGGAAATTTACAGCTTTCGGTTATCATAAACCAAATAACTCTCATGTAAATGGTGAGTTAAAATGTTTTACTTTATGGTTGCCAAACTTTCTTGAAGATATGTGTGTAATCAAATGGACAGATGAACTGAAATAGAATCATATCGGAACCAACAAAACAAAAACAAAGTTATGTGTTACAATAGAACTTTTTGGAAGTTAGTTTTTCCAATACCATATTATTCTATGTTGTATGGTCTTATTCTCACTCTTAATACCACAGTAAAGCATGTAATACTAACAATAAAGCTGGGTTAGAAACTACATTATCAACAAAAGTTTTATTGTTGCATTAGAAACATATTAAATCTTCTGTAATTAGACTGCAGTTTGAAGCATTAGATATAGAACATAACATATTGGAACAGTACGGAATCTATTAGTCCATCTTGGCTCTTACATCCTCTGATTTAAACTACAAATATTAATGAATAATTTTTTAAAAATCTTAAGGCCAATACTTATCAAACTTTCTATTAAACTCCATTAAATTTCTACTCCACATCATTCAAAGACAACCCACTCCAAAGGTTAACTATCTTGTAAGAAAAAATAAAGTTATCTTAGCTGAAGGTGACCTCAACTCTGCCAGTGTTTATACTTGGGTCCCTTAGTCTTACTATTTTCACTGTTAAGTATGAATAAAGATGATGCATCAACATTATCAATTCCTTTTACAATCTTAAACACTTATATCATATCACATCCCTTCTCTAATTCTTCTTTTTTAATAGAAGGCAGAATGAGATATTTCAGCCACTCCTCATTTGACAACTACTCCATCTCAGACATCTAAGTAACCCAACTAGCAACGGCTAGAACAGATAGCCCTAGAGTAGGTTCGTGCAAAATTAAAAAACAAACAAACAAACTGGCTTCTGTATAGTATGATAATGAAATGTTATGTTTCGTGAACAAACATTACTTGTTTTTCATGTTAATACATTTCATTAAAACAAAAAAGATCATTTGTCTATTTATAGAAACAATTTATTTTGATTTTGAAGTCGAATCTTGAAAATAATGGAATTAAAAAGGGCGAAGAACGACAATTCTTGAAAAAATGGGATAAAAATTTTATATAATATTTCAAAGCCTCATTAATGTTATATGAGTATAAATATACTCCTCAAAAAAAGAAAAGCAAAAAATAAAATCTGAGATATATTGTTAACATGTTTATTCTGGGTAGTTCTGTTTGATATGTGTGAAACTTTGCACATTCACTGCTTAACATCCAAAGTCTGCAAAGGCGAAGTCCACGCTCACTAGTTGAAGTTTAACGTCACTCAACGTCAATAACGAGTATGCCGCCTGTGAGCATCAATAACTTCTTGGCATCTCTTGCCCATGGAAGCGATGAGATAACGAATCACATTCTGTGAAATGACTGTCCATTCATCCTGCAAAGCTGCTGCAAGTTGAGGTTGCCGCCGTCGCAGACGTCAGTCCAATTCGTCCCAAAGATGCTCGATTGGGTTTAAATCTGGTGATCTGGAGGACCAGGGAAGAACGTTGATGTTGTGGTGTCTCAAGAAGACAGTGGTGAGTCTGGCTGTGTAAGGACGAGCATTGTCATGTTGAAAAACGTCGTTGACGTTCACTATGATGGGTTGCACATAAGGCCAAAGAAGCTCGTAAACGGTTGCGTACGGTCTGATCGGAAATCCTACTCATCCCTGGTATAGTTGAGGCAGTAGACGTCGCAGTGGTGGTCCTATCCCGAACGACGTAATCGAATGTAGCGATCTTGTGCGGGCATGGTCGCACGAGGTCTGCCAGATCGTGGACAGTCACAAGTTGATCCATGTTGTTGGTGACGATTCCATAGCCTTATGATAGTGCTTTGGTGGACATTAACAGCTCTGGCAACATCTGATCGAGGTTCGCCTGCTTTCAAGCGACCAATGGCTTTGTTGCATTGTGCTTCAGTCAGTCTTGGCGTAACTGTAATGCGTGTTGGTGCTAACACTGAGCAATGGAAACCGAGAACCCGTCACTTTTATTGGAATTTTGCACTTGCAGAACATGCAGATCTCTCAAACAAATTTATTGGACACGAAAACGTTTTCAAAGTGCACAACTTTTATTATCATTCTAGTCTGATAATCAGTGCCTTAACACGTGTGACATTACATACTCTGAGCTTGTAACGTTATTACATATATTTCTCTTTAAAATAACAAAAATATCCCTTTTGCGTTTCTTTTTTTGAAGAGTGTATAAACGTATTCATTATTTAACATGAAGAGAAACTTATGTCGTCAGTATGATAAACCATACACTTATATTTTCTTCTCTTACCAATGAAGCACAAATTTCGAAAGAGGAAAATTAATTTTATTATAGATAATTATTTTCTAGAATTTTTGTTTCGTTTCTTGTAGAGAACATTATTATAAATATGAAAATACTTTCAGCTAATGCATAAAAGTAAAGGAACAAAGATAGTAAAATATGTTCTTTCACGTGCGTGAAAAAAGTGTGGCTATAAAATTTGAACGTGTGAACAGTTTAACGGCGACCTCATAGATAGACTCATGTGACGTGTAGCATTCATTGTTACATAATAAAGTTGGACACTTTAATACATGATGAATTACTGGGAGCAGACTAGTGTATACCAAACTGCAATTGTTCGCCTGCTATCCGTTATTTATAAAATGTGGTTGTTTTCCAATACAGTATAAAGCAAAGATACAATTCTACATATTTTTGTACCGTGAAATTAGATTACATGAAATAATTTTAAAGGACTTTGAATTAATTCAGAAGGTATTATATTAATCCAAATATATTACTTCACAGTTTAATATATACATATGTCTGAAAGCAATTTTTCGAGATTAGAAATAAGCTGGTTATAACAAAGAGTCGAATTAATTTTTAATTAACTTGTATCTCATTTTACCCTAGTTTCTGGGGATTTTAAATAGTCGTTTAAACTAAAGGGAAGGCTCTTTTGTAGCAAAGCGGTACATGTGCAATCCTGTATGCTAAGAACCGGGTTTCGATATCCGTGATATGTACATCACAGATAGCCCATTGTAGACCTATGGGCTTAGATAAAAATCAAATTAATGGGAAATAACAGCAGTGATATTCGATACATAAAATTCGTCTTTCATAAATTTTGAAATTAACACTAAAGGATCGGGTAAGTGTTTTATAGCCGACTATACGAAAGAACTTATATCAGATTTCAGTGTAGCAAATATGAAGTTTTATAATTTGATTGTCACAGTTTTGTAAATAAAATATAAATGTGACAACGACGCTTTCATAATTACATGCCCCTAGTGGCTCAGAGTTATGTCTGTTGATATGCAATGCTAAAAACCAGGTTTCGATACCCGTGGTGGGAAGAGCACAGACAGCCCATTGTGTAGCTTTGTGCTTAATTGAAAACAACATCATAAATACATAGTGTAGGAAAAACATTATAATGTTACCAGATGTTCTGTTAATAGTTTATAATACTGGATGAAATGAAACAAAACCGAAGAAATTTAAGATAGAAAAAGATCCTGCATAACGTCGAAATACGATGTTTAATTTTAAGTAACAGAATTCTATTACGTAGAAAGTTAAAACATACGAAGGAATGAGGTTCTCTCTAAATTTAGTATTTATCTAATGAGTTTTACGGGTAATTTATCTCAGTTAAATAATAAGTTTTGAAATTGGATACTGTAAGTTATTGTTGCATGTTTACAAATGACAATTCAGTTTTCTCTTCATAACTCGGCTTTATGATAACTGTACTTATATTGAAAAGAAAGGCATTACTGCTCTGATTAACAGTAAAGTGAAAACCTCACCATGTATTTGTTTCTGGCACCAATAAACACGAAAGCAGGAAAATGACAATTTTGAATTTATTACACACGATAATAGTACAAAAAACAAAATACTAAGTACATACAAAAATGTACAATGTTCTAGGTAATTACAAAAATGATAAAATATGAAATAGGAGAAACAAGTAAATGTACAATATATAAAACTAAATAAATGAACATGAGAACTACAAACGTGGAATTTGAAAAACAACAACATCGGAACATAAAAGAATATTACAGGTATGTACAAGCAATTAAATCAACAAACAAGTAAACAAACTGCAAAAAGGAAAGTGGAAAATTACAAATTATGAAAAAAAAACACCAAAACGATATGAAATACAAAGTTTAAAAAAGAATTATAAAACAAAAATTGTCTGGGATTTAACTACCATAAAACAACCGTACAAATGAACCTTTCACGTTTTATAGAATATGTACAATAAAGGGATTAAGTAAACACTTTTATGAAAGTACAACATCTTAACAGTTTAAATAACACAGCTATAACAAAAACTAAATTTAAATCAATTCAACAGAACAGTTCAATGAAAGAACATATAACGACTTATGATGGAGAGTTTAATAAAATATTTACATCTGAAAATATTAAAAAGAACAGTTCTGTGAGATCCTACAATTCAAATTCACCTACAAGAGTTCTGTGAAAGCATGACAATTAATGCTTTAAAAATAAAATATTTAGAAAAGCACTAGACCTAAACTCTTTAAAACTAAATTTCTATGAAAAAACCACACCTCAGCTGTTTGTCTGGAACACATCTAAGAAGGTACTACACCAAAATAATTTTAAAAGAAGACTTCTATAAAAGTACTACATCTTAAAAGGTAAAATCAAACAGTTCTATAAAAGAACACAAAACATTTTATAAAGGTGAGTTCCATAAAAAATTTACATCTAAAAAGTTTCAGTCGAACAGTTCTGTGCATTCGTAAACCTCAAATGTTTACCCAGAGCATTTCGATGAAATAACGATGTCTTAACAATTTAAGAAGAAAATATAAGGTAAAGCAGTAAACCTAAACAGTTTAAAAGGAAAAGTTCTGTGAAATTACTGCAGCTCAACACTCTAAATGAAACAAATCTATCAAAGTATCATACCTAACGGTTTAAAAAGAACTGGCTTACCAAAAAATTACACCTCTACAGAGTAAATAGAACAGTTATATAAAAGAAATACACATATAAAAAATACCACACCACTGCAATTTATAAAGAACAATTCAGAGAAAGTACTACACCTACATACAATAAAAAAAAGACTTGAATAAAATAACTACATCCTAAACAGTTAAAAAGAACAGATCTATCAAAAAATTACATCCCAAGAGTTTAAATAGAACAGTTTTATGAATGTCCTAAAATTCAGAAGTTTGTCTAGAACAGTTTTAAAGAAGCACAAAAATTTTATGGTTTAAATAAAACATTTTCATAAAAGTACTACATATCAACAGTCTATCAGAAACAGTTCCCTACAAATACCATATTTAACGCTTTAAATAAAATAAGGCTGTGAAGAAATTACATCTGAACAGTCTAAATAGAACAATTCCATAAAAGAAATACTCCTAAACGGTCACAAAATGAAATTTCTTAGAAAGTACAACACCTCATCTATTTATTTAATATACTTCTATACAATTAGTACACCCGAATACTTTGAAAAAATGGGTCTTATAAAACCACCATATCAAACATATTTAAATAGAAAGTTCCAAAGAGTTTAAACAAAACATTTCTTTCAAAAACTATATTATGAGAAATTGAACAGATCAGTTCAATAACAGAACACATAACCTTTTAGAAAATAATGTTCTGTCAAGAATTTACATCTCAAGAGTTTCAGTCAAACAGATCTGTGTGTTCGCACAGTTCAAATATTTACCTAGAACATTTCTGTTAAATTAATATGTCTCAACGATTTAAGTAGAATATACATGGTTAAGCACTAACCTAAATAGTTTAAATGGAAAAGTTCTGTGAAAAGACAGGAGCTCAATACTCTAAATGGAACGAATCTATCAAAATATCATTCCTAACGGTTTAAATTGATCTTGCGTACCAAAAAATTAAACCTCTGTCATCTAAAGAGAACACTTATATAAAAGTAATACATGTATGAAAATAACACACCACAGTTGTTTAGGTAAAACATTTCTAAGACAGTACACCACCTGAATGGTATAAAAAGAAGACTTCAAAAAATGCACTACATCTTAAATAGTTAAACAGAACATATTTATCAAAAAATTACACATCAAAAGTTGAAATAGAACAGTTCTATAAATGTTCTAGAGTTCTAATGTTTGTCTTGAACGGTTCTAAATAAGAACAACAACTTGATGGTTTAAATGAAATATTTTTAAAAAAGTACTGTCCCTCAACAGTCTATCAGAAGCAGTTCTATAAAAATACCACATTTAACACTTTAAATAAATTTAGGCTGTGAAAAAATAATTTCTCAACAGTATAAAGAAAACAGTTCCATAAATGAAATATACCTATGAAATAACCACACTTCAAGAAAAGCACTATATCTTAAACACTCAAATAAAACAAATCTATCAAAAAATTACATCCCAGCAGTTTAAATAGAACAGTTCTATGAATGATCTGAAGTTCAAAGGTTTCTCTAGAATGGTTATGAAGAAGTACAACAACTTAATGGTTTTAATAAAACATTTTTATGAAAGTACTTCAACAGTCTATCAGAGGATATTCCCTAAAAATAC
The DNA here is from genome assembly GCA_011833715.1 of Carcinoscorpius rotundicauda. NCBI lineage: Eukaryota > Metazoa > Arthropoda > Merostomata > Xiphosura > Limulidae > Carcinoscorpius > Carcinoscorpius rotundicauda. Next base: position 109,177,669 of record CM022394.1, on the reverse strand, counting down.
CATATTTAACGCTTTAAATAAAATAAGACTGTGAAGAAATTACATCTGAACAATCTAAATAGAACAGTTCCATTAAAAGAAAAACACCTAAACGGTCACAAAATAAAACTTCTTAGATGGTAAAAATCCTCACCTATTTATTTGATATACTTCTATAAAAGTAGTACACCTGAATACTTTGAAAAAATTGGTCTTCTAAAACAACCATATCAAAAATATTTAAATTGAAAGTTCTAAGAAAATACATCCAAAGAGTTTAAAAAAACATTCCTGTCAAAAACTATATTTTAAAAAATTGAACACATCACTTCAAAAAAAAGAACACGTAACGTTTAAAAAAAAATTATATCAGAAATTTATATCTCAAGAGTTTTGGACAAACAATTCTCTTTGTTCCAACAGTTCAAATATTTACATAGAACATTTCTGTGAAAATACGATATCTCAAAGATTATAGGAGAATATACATAGTAAAGCATTACCAAAATAGTTTAAATGCAAAAATTCTAAAAAAAGACAGAAGCTCGACACTCAAAATGGAACTGATCTATCAAAATATAATTCATAATGGTTTCAACCAATCTGGCTTACCAAAAAATTTACAACTCCAAAAAAAAAAAAAACAATTCTAAAAAGTAATACACATTTCAAAATACCACATCACAGCTGTTTAGGAAAAACATTTCTAAGACAGTACTACACCTCAATAATATAAAAAGAAGACTTCAAAAAAAGCACTACATTTTAAATAGTTAAACAGAACATATCTATAAAAAAATTACATCTCAAGAGTTGAAATAGAACAGTTCTATAAATGTTCTAGAGTTCTAATATTTGTCTAGAACGGTTCTAAAGAACAACAACAACTTGATGGTTTAGATGAAACATTTTTATGAAAGTACTATCCCTCAACAGTCTATCAGAAGAAGTTCAAAAAATTACCATATTTAACACTTTAAATACATTTAGACTGTGAAGAAATTAGTTCTCAAGAGTATAAAGAGAACACTTCCATGAACGAAATACACCTATGAAATTACCAGCCTTCAAGAAAAGCACTATATCTTAAACACTTAAATAAAACAGATCTATCAAAAAATTACATCAAAGCAGATTAAAAAGAACATTTCTATGAATGATCTAAAGTTCGAAAGTTTTCTAGAATGGTTATGAAGAAGTACAACAACTTAATGGTTTTCATAAAACATTTTTATGAAAGTACTACACCTCAACACTTTAACAGGAGCAGTTCCATAAAGATACCACAACTAAAGCTTTAAATAAAATTAGGCTGTGAAGAAATTACATCTAAACAGTCTAAATAAAAGAGTTCCATAAAAGAAATACACCAAGACGATTTTAAAAAGAAACTTCTTAGAATGTACAAAACCCCATCTACTTATCTGATATACTTCTATAAAATTACGACAACTGAATACTTTGAAAAAATTGGTCTGATAAAACAACATCAAAAATATTTAAATAGAAAGTTCTAAGAAGGTACATCCAAAGAGTTTCAACAAACATTTTCGATCAAAAACTACATTTTAAGAAACTGAACTGACAGGTTCAATAAAAAAACACATAAACTTTCAGAGAAAAAGAGTTCTCTCAAAAATTTACATCTCAAGAGTTTCAGATAAACAGTTCTACGTTTCATACCGTTCAAATATTTACCTAGAACATTTCTGTGAAAGTACTACGTCTCAACGAGTTAAGTAGAATATACATGGTAAAGCACTAACCTAAATAGTTTAAATGGAAAAGTTCTGTGAAAAGACAGGAGCTCAATTCTCTAAATGTAAGGAATCTATCAAAGTATCATTCCTAACGGTTTAAATTGATCTGGTGTACCAAAAAATTACACCTCTGTCGTCTAAAGAGAACAGTAATATAAAAGTAATACATATATGAAAATAACACACCACAGATGTTCAGGAAACACATTTCTAAGACAGTACTACACCTGAATGGTATAAAAAGAAGACTTCAAAAATGCACTACATCTTAAACAGTTAAACAGAACACATTTATCAAAAAATTACATGTCAAAAGTTAAAATAGAACAGTTCTATAAATGTTCTAGAGTTCTACTGTTTGTCGAGAATGGTTCTAAATAAGAACAACAACTTGATGGTTTAAATGAAATATTTTTATAAAAGTACTGTCCCTCAACAGTCTATCAGAAGCAGTTCTATAAACATACCACATTTTACACTTTAAAGAGATTTAGGCTGTGAAAAAATAAGTTATCAACAGAATAAAAAGAACAGTTCCATCAATTAAATACACCTATGAAATTACCACACTTCAAGAAAAGCATTGTCTTAAACACTTAAATAAAACAGATCTGTCAAAAAATTACATCCCACCAGTTTAAATAGAACAGTTCTATGAATGATCTCAAGTTCAAAGGTTTGTCTAGAATGGTTATGAAGAAGTAGAACTTAATGGTTTTAATAAAACATTTTCATGAAAGTACTACACCTCAACAGTCTATGAGAAGCAGTTGCCTAAAGATACCATATTTAACGCTTTAAATAAAATAAGGCTGTGAAGTAATTGCATCTCAATAGTCTCAATAGAACAGTTCCATGAAAGAAATACACCTAAACGGTCACAAAATGAAAGTTCTTAGTAGGTAAAAAAACCTCATCTATTAATTTGATATACTTCTATAAATTTAGTACAACTGAAGAATTTGAAAAAAATTGGTCTTACAAAACCACCACACCAAAAATATTCACATAGAATATTGTAAGTGAAATACATACAAAGTGTTTAAACAAAACATTTCTTACAAAAACTATATCATGAGAAATTAAACAGATCAGTTCAAAAAAAGAACACATAACCTTTTACAAAAGATTGTTCTATCAAGAATTTATATCTCAAGAGTTTCAGTAAAAAATTTCTGTGTGTTTGTTCAGTTCAAATATTTACCTAAAACATTTCTGTGAAAGTAATATGTCTCAACGATTTAAATAGAATACACATGGTAAAGCACTAACCTCAATAGTTTAAATGGAAAAGTTCTTTGAAAACACAGGTGCTCAACACTCTAAATGGTACGAATACATAAAAATATCATTCCAGATAGTTAAAACAGAACTGGCTCACCAAAAAATTACACATCTACAGTCTCAAGAGAACAGTTTTAAAAACTAATACACATATGAAAATACAACACCACAGCTGTTTCAGAAAAACATTCCTAAGACAGTACTACACCTAAATAGTATAAAAACAAGTTTTCCAGAAAAACACTACATCTTGAACAGTGAAACAGAACAGATCCATCAAAAAATTACATCGCAAGAGTTGAAATAGAACAGTTCTATAAATGTTCTAGAGTTCTAATATTTGTCTAGAACGGTTCTAAAGAACAACAACAACTTGATGGTTTAGATGAAACATTTTATGAAAGTACTATCCCTCAACAGTCTATCAGAAGAAGTTCAAAAAATTACCATATTTAACACTTTAAATACATTTAGACTGTCAAGAAATTAGTTCTCAAGAGTATAAAGAGAACAGTTCCATCAATGAAATACACCTATGAAATTACCACACTTCAAGAAAAGCATTGTCTTAAACACTTACATAAAACAGATCTGTCAAAAAATTACATCCCAGCTGTTTAAATAGAACAGTTCTATGAATGATCTCAAGTTCAAAGGTTTGTCTAGAATGGTTATGAAGAAGTAGAACTTAATGGTTTTAATAAAACATTTTCATGAAAGTACTACACCTCAACAGTCTATCAGAAGCAGTTGCATAAAGATACCATATTTAACGCTTTAAATAAAATAAGGCTGTGAAGTAATTGCATCTCAATAGTCTCAATAGAACAGTTCCATGAAAGAAATACACCTAAACGGTCACAAAATGAAAGTTCTTAGTAGGTAAAAAAACCTCATCTATTAATTTGATATACTTCTATAAATTTAGTACAACTGAAGAATTTGAAAAAAATTGGTCTTACAAAACCACCACACCAAAAATATTCACATAGAATATTGTAAGTGAAATACATACAAAGTGTTTAAACAAAACATTTCTTTCAAAAACTATATCATGAGAAATTAAACAGATCAGTTCAAAAAAAGAACACATAACCTTTTACAAAAGATTGTTCTATCAAGAATTTATATCTCAAGAGTTTCAGTAAAAAATTTCTGTGTGTTTGTTCAGTTCAAATATTTACCTAAAACATTTCTGTGAAAGTAATATGTCTCAACGATTTAAATAGAATACACATGGTAAAGCACTAACCTCAATAGTTTAAATGGAAAAGTTCTTTGAAAACACAGGTGCTCAACACTCTAAATGGTACGAATACATAAAAATATCATTCCAGATAGTTAAAACAGATCTGGCTCACCAAAAAATTACACATCTACAGTCTCAAGAGAACAGTTTTAAAAACTAATACACATATGAAAATACCACACCACAGCTGTTTCGGAAAAACATTCCTAAGACAGTACTACACCTAAATAGTATAAAAACAAGTTTTCCAGAAAAACACTACATCTTGAACAGTGAAACAGAACAGATCCATCAAAAAATTACATCGCAAGAGTTGAAATAGAACAGTTCTATAAATGTTCTAGAGTTCTAATATTTGTCTAGAACGGTTCTAAAGAACAACAACAACTTGATGGTTTAGATGAAACATTTTTATGAAAGTACTATCCCTCAACAGTCTATCAGAAGAAGTTCAAAAAATTACCATATTTAACACTTTAAATACATTTAGACTGTGAAGAAATTAGTTCTCAAGAGTATAAAGAGAACACTTCCATGAACGAAATACACCTATGAAATTACCAGCCTTCAAGAAAAGCACTATATCTTAAACACTTAAATAAAACAGATCTATCAAAAAATTACATCAAAGCAGATTAAAAAGAACATTTCTATGAATGATCTAAAGTTCGAAAGTTTTCTAGAATGGTTATGAAGAAGTACAACAACTTAATGGTTTTCATAAAACATTTTTATGAAAGTACTACACCTCAACAGTTTAACAGGAGCAGTTCCATAAAGATACCACAACTAATGCTTTAAATAAAATTAGGCTGTGAAGAAATTACATCTAAACAGTCTAAATAAAAGAGTTCCATAAAAGAAATACACCAAGACGATTTTAAAAAGAAACTTCTTAGAATGTACAAAACCCCATCTACTTATCTGATATACTTCTATAAAATTACGACAACTGAATACTTTGAAAAAATTGGTCTGAAGAAACAACATCAAAAATTTTAAATAGAAAGTTCTAAGAAGGTACATCCAAAGAGTTTCAACAAAAATTTTCGATCAAAAACTACATTTTCAGAAACTGAACTGACAGGTTCAATAAAAAAACACATAACCTTTCAGATAAAAAAAGTTCTATCAAAAATTTACATCTCAAGAGTTATGAAGAAGTACAACAACTTAATGGTTTTAATAAAACATTTTTATGAAAGTACTACACCTCAACAGTCTATCAGAAAAAATTCCCTAAAAATACCATATTTAACGCTTTAAATAAAATAAGGCTGTGAAGTAATTGCATCTCAATAGTCTCAATAGAACAGTTCCATGAAAGAAATACACCTAAACGGTCACAAAATGAAAGTTCTTAGTAGGTAAAAAAACCTCATCTATTTATTTGATATATTTCTATAAATTTAGTACACCTGAATACTTTGAAAAAATTATTCTTACAAAACCACCACACCAAAAGTATTTACATAGAAAGTTGTAAGTGAAATACATCCAAAGTGTTTGAACAAAACATTTCTTTCAAAAACTATATTATGAGAAATAGAACAGATCAGTTCAATAAAAGAACACATGACCTTTTAAAAAACAATGTTCTATCAACAATTTATATCTCAAGAGTTTCAGTCAAACAGTTCTGTGTTCGTTCAGTTCAAATATTTACCTAAAACATTTCTGTGAAAGTACCATGTCTCAACGATTTAAGTAGAATATACATGATAAAGCACTAACCTAAATAGTTTAAATGGAAAAGTTCTGTGAAAACACAGGAGCTCAACACTCTAAATGAAACGAATGAATAAAAATATCATTCCTGACAGTTAAAACAGATCTGGCTCACCAAAAAATTACACATCTACAGTCTTAAGAGAACAGTTTTAAAAAGTAATACACATATGAAAATACCACACCACAGCTGTTTCGGAAAAACATTCCTAAGACAGTACTACACATAATTAGTATAAAAATAAGTTTTCCAGAAAAACACTACATCTTGAACAGGTAAACAGAACAAATCTATCAAAACATTACATCTCAAAAATGTTCTACACTTCTAATGTTTGTCTAGAACGTTTCTAAAGAACAACAACAACTTCATGATTTACATGAAACATTTTTATGAAAGTACTATCCCTCAACAGTCTATCAGAAGCAGTTCAAAATAAATTACCATATTTAACACTTTAAATACATTTAGACTGTCAAGAAATTAGTTCTCAAAAGTATAAAGAGAACAGTTCCATGAAAGAAATAAACCTTTGAAATTACCACACCTCAAGAAAAGCATTATATCTTAAACACTTAAATAAAACAGATCTATCAAAAAATTACATCAATGCAAATTAAAAAGAACATTTCTATGAATGATCTAAAGTTTGAAAGTTTTCTAGAATAGTTATGAAGAAGTACAACGACTTAATGGTTTTAATAAAACATTTTTATGAAAGTACTACACCTCAACAGTTTAACAGGAGCAGTTCCATAAAGATACCACAATTAATGCTTTAAATAAAATTAGGCTGTGAAGAAATTACATCTAAACAGTCTAAATAAAAGAGTTCCATAAAAGATATACACCAAGACGATTTTAAAACGAAACTTCTTAGAATGTACAAAACCTCATCTATTTATCTGATATACTTCTATAAAATTACGACAACTGAATACTTTAAAAAAATTGGTCTGATAAAACAACATCAAAAATATTTAAATAGAAAGTTCTAAGAAGGTACATCCAAAGAGTTTCAACAAACATTTTCGATCAAAAACTACATTTTAAGAAACTGAACTGACAGGTTCAATAAAAAAACACATAACCTTTCAGAGAAAGAGTTCTCTCAAAAATTTACATCTCAAGAGTTTCAGACAAATAGTTCTACCTTTTGTACCGTTCACATATTTACCGAGAACATTTCTATGAAATTATTATGTCTCAACGATTTATGTAGAATATACATGGTAAAGCACTAACCTCAATAGTTTAAATGGAAAAGTTCTGTGAAAAGTCAGGAGCTCAATACTCTAAATGGAACGAATCTATAAAAGTATCATTCCTAACGGTTTAAATTGATCTGGCGTACCAAAAAATTACACCTCTGTCGTCTAAAGAGAACAGTTATATAAAAGTAATACATATATGAAAATAACACACCACAGATGTTCAGGAAAAACATTTCTAAGACAGTAATACACCTCAATGGTATAAAAAGAAGACTTCAAAAATGCACTACATCTTAAACAGTTAAACAGAACACATTTATCAAAAAAATTACATGTCAAAAGTTAAAATAGAACAGTTCTATAAATGTTCTAGAGTTCTACTGTTTGTCTAGAACGGTTCTAAATAAGAACAACAACTTGATGGTTTAAATGAAACATTTTTATAAAAGTACTGTCCCTCAACAGTCTATCAGAAGCAGTTCTATAAACATACCACATTTTACACTTTAAAGAGATTTAGGCTGTGAAAAAATAAGTTATCAACAGTATAAAAAGAACAGTTCCATCAATGAAATACACCTATGAAATTACCACACTTCAAGAAAAGCATTGTCTTAAACACTTACATAAAACAGATCTGTCAAAAAATTACATCCCAGCAGTTTAAATAGAACAGTTCTATGAATGATCTCAAGTTCAAAGGTTTGTCTAGAATGGTTATGAAGAAGTAGAACTTAATGGTTTTAATGAAACATTTGCATGAAAGTACTACACCTCAACAGTCTATCAGAAGCAGTTGCCTAAAGATACCATATTTAACGCTTTAAATAAAATAAGCCTGTGAAGTAATTGCATCTCAATAGTCTCAATAGAACAGTTCCATGAAAGAAATACACCTAAACGGTCACAAAATGAAAGTTCTTAGTAGGTAAAAAAACCTCATCTATTAATTTGATATACTTCTATAAATTTAGTACAACTGAAGAATTTGAAAAAAATTGGTCTTACAAAACCACCACACCAAAAATATTCACATAGAATGTTATAAGTGAAATACATACAAAGTGTTTAAACAAAACATTTCTTTCAAAAACTATATCATGAGAAATTAAACAGATCAGTTCAATAAAAGAACACATGACCTTTTACAAAAGAATGTTCTATCAAGAATTTATATCTCAAGAGTTTCAGTAAAAAATTTCTGTGTATTCGTTCAGTTCAAATATTTACCTAAAACATTTCTGTGAAAGTAATATGTCTCAACGATTTAAATAGAATATACATGGTAAAGCACTAACCTCAATAGTTTAAATGGAAAAGTTCTTTGAAAACACAGGTGCTCAACACTCTAAATGGTACGAATACATAAAAATATCATTCCAGATAGTTAAAACAGAACTGGCTCACCAAAAAATTACACATCTACAGTCTCAAGAGAACAGTTTTAAAAACTAATACACATATGAAAATACCACACCACAGCTGTTTCAGAAAAACATTCCTAAGACAGTACTACACCTAAATAGTATAAAAACAAGTTTTCCAGAAAAACACTACATCTTGAACAGTGAAACAGAACAGATCCATCAAAAAATTACATCGCAAGAGTTGAAATAGAACAGTTCTATAAATGTTCTAGAGTTCTAATATTTGTCTAGAACGGTTCTAAAGAACAACAACAACTTGATGGTTTAGATGAAACATTTTTATGAAAGTACTATCCCTCAACAGTCTATCAGAAGAAGTTCAAAAAATTACCATATTTAACACTTTAAATACATTTAGACTGTCAAGAAATTAGTTCTCAAGAGTATAAAGAGAACAGTTCCATCAATGAAATACACCTATGAAATTACCACACTTCAAGAAAAGCATTGTCTTAAACACTTACATAAAACAGATCTGTCAAAAAATTACATCCCAGCTGTTTAAATAGAACAGTTCTATGAATGATCTCAAGTTCAAAGGTTTGTCTAGAATGGTTATGAAGAAGTAGAACTTAATGGTTTTAATAAAACATTTTCATGAAAGTACTACACCTCAACAGTCTATCAGAAGCAGTTGCCTAAAGATACCATATTTAACGCTTTAAATAAAATAAGGCTGTGAAGTAATTGCATCTCAATAGTCTCAATAGAACAGTTCCATGAAAGAAATACACCTAAACGGTCAAAAAATGAAAGTTCTTAGTAGGTAAAAAAACCTCATCTATTAATTTGATATACTTCTATAAATTTAGTACAACTGAAGAATTTGAAAAAAATTGGTCTCACAAAACCACCACACCAAAAATATTCACTTAGAATGTTGTAAGTGAAATACATACAAAGTGTTTAAACAAAACATTTCTTTCAAAAACTATATCATGAGAAATTAAACAGATCAGTTCAATAAAAGAACACATGACCTTTTACAAAAGAATGTTCTATCAAGAATTTATATCTCAAGAGTTTCAGTAAAAAATTTCTGTGTATTCGTTCAGTTCAAATATTTACCTAAAACATTTCTGTGAAAGTAATATGTCTCAACGATTTAAATAGAATATACATGGTAAAGCACTAACCTCAATAGTTTAAATGGAAAAGTTCTTTGAAAACACAGGTGCTCAACACTCTAAATGGTACGAATACATAAAAATATCATTCCAGATAGTTAAAACAGAACTGGCTCACCAAAAAATTACACATCTACAATCTCAAGAGAACAGTTTTAAAAACTAATACACATATGAAAATACCACACCACAGCTGTTTCAGAAAAACATTCCTAAGACAGTACTACACCTAAATAGTATAAAAACAAGTTTTCCAGAAAAACACTACATCTTGAACAGTGAAACAGAACAGATCCATCAAAAAATTACATCGCAAGAGTTGAAATAGAACAGTTCTATAAATGTTCTAGAGTTCTAATATTTGTCTAGAACGGTTCTAAAGAACAACAACAACTTGATGGTTTAGATGAAACATTTTTATGAAAGTACTATCCCTCAACAGTCTATCAGAAGAAGTTCAAAAAATTACCATATTTAACACTTTAAATACATTTAGACTGTCAAGAAATTAGTTCTCAAGAGTATAAAGAGAACAGTTCCATCAATGAAATACACCTATGAAATTACCACACTTCAAGAAAAGCATTGTCTTAAACACTTACATAAAACAGATCTGTCAAAAAATTACATCCCAGCTGTTTAAATAGAACAGTTCTATGAATGATCTCAAGTTCAAAGGTTTGTCTAGAATGGTTATGAAGAAGTAGAACTTAATGGTTTTAATAAAACATTTTCATGAAAGTACTACACCTCAACAGTCTATCAGAAGCAGTTGCCTAAAGATACCATATTTAACGCTTTAAATAAAATAAGGCTGTGAAGTAATTGCATCTCAATAGTCTCAATAGAACAGTTCCATGAAAGAAATACACCTAAACGGTCAAAAAATGAAAGTTCTTAGTAGGTAAAAAAACCTCATCTATTAATTTGATATACTTCTATAAATTTAGTACAACTGAAGAATTTGAAAAAAATTGGTCTCACAAAACCACCACACCAAAAATATTCACTTAGAATGTTGTAAGTGAAATACATACAAAGTGTTTAAACAAAACATTTCTTTCAAAAACTATATCATGAGAAATTAAACAGATCAGTTCAATAAAAGAACACATAACCTTTTACAAAAGAATGTTCTATCAAGAATTTATATCTCAAGAGTTTCAGTAAAAAATTTCTGTGTGTTCGTTCAGTTCAAATATTTACCTAAAACATTTCTGTGAAAGTAATATGTCTCAACGATTTAAATAGAATATACATGGTAAAGCACTAACCTCAATAGTTTAAATGGAAAAGTTCTTTGAAAACACAGGTGCTCAACACTCTAAATGGTACGAATACATAAAAATATCATTCCAGATAGTTAAAACAGATCTGGCTCACCAAAAAATTACACATCTACAATCTCAAGAGAACAGTTTTAAAAACTAATACACATATGAAAATACCACACCACAGCTGTTTCGGAAAAACATTCCTAAGACAGTACTACACCTAAATAGTATAAAAACAAGTTTTCCAGAAAAACACTACATCTTGAACAGTGAAACAGAACAAATCCATCAAAAAATTACATCGCAAGAGTTGAAATAGAACAGTTCTATAAATGTTCTAGAGTTCTAATATTTGTCTAGAATGGTTCTAAAGAACAACAACAACTTGATGGTTTAGATGAAACATTTTTATGAAAGTACTATCCCTCAACAGTCTATCAGAAGAAGTTCAAAAAATTACCATATTTAACACTTTAAATACATTTAGACTGTGAAGAAATTAGTTCTCAAGAGTATAAAGAGAACACTTCCATGAACGAAATACACCTATGAAATTACCAGCCTTCAAGAAAAGCACTATATCTTAAACACTTAAATAAAACAGATCTATCAAAAAATTACATCAAAGCAGATTAAAAAGAACATTTCTATGAATGATCTAAAGTTTGAAAGTTTTCTAGAATGGTTATGAAGAAGTACAACAACTTAATGGTTTTCATAAAACATTTTTATGAAAGTACTACACCTCAACAGTTTAACAGGAGCAGTTCCATAAAGATACCACAACTAAAGCTTTAAATAAAATTAGGCTGTGAAGAAATTACATCTAAACAGTCTAAATAAAAGAGTTCCATAAAAGAAATACACCAAGACGATTTTAAAAAGAAACTTCTTAGAATGTACAAAACCCCATCTACTTATCTGATATACTTCTATAAAATTACGACAACTGAATACTTTGAAAAAATTGGTCTGAAGAAACAACATCAAAAATATTTAAATAGAAAGTTCTAAGAAGGTACATCCAAAGAGTTTCAACAAAAATTTTCGATCAAAAACTACATTTTCAGAAACTAAACTGACAGGTTCAATAAAAAAACACATAACCTTTCAGATAAAAAAAGTTCTATCAAAAATTTACATCTCAAGAGTTATGAAGAAGTACAACAACTTAATGGTTTTAATAAAACATTTTTATGAAAGTACTACACCTCAACAGTCTATCAGAAAAAATTCCCTAAAAATACCATATTTAACGCTTTAAATAAAATAAGGCTGTGAAGTAATTGCATCTCAATAGTCTCAATAGAACAGTTCCATGAAAGAAATACACCTAAACGGTCACAAAATGAAAGTTCTTAGTAGGTAAAAAAACCTCATCTATTTATTTGATATATTTCTATAAATTTAGTACACCTGAATACTTTGAAAAAATTATTCTTACAAAACCACCACACCAAAAGTATTTACATAGAAAGTTGTAAGTGAAATACATCCAAAGTGTTTGAACAAAACATTTCTTTCAAAAACTATATTATGAGAAATAGAACAGATCAGTTCAATAAAAGAACACATGACCTTTTAAAAAACAATGTTCTATCAACAATTTATATCTCAAGAGTTTCAGTCAAACAGTTCTGTGTTCGTTCAGTTCAAATATTTACCTAAAACATTTCTGTGAAAGTACCATGTCTCAACGATTTAAGTAGAATATACATGATAAAGCACTAACCTAAATAGTTTAAATGGAAAAGTTCTGTGAAAACACAGGAGCTCAACACTCTAAATGAAACGAATGAATAAAAATATCATTCCTGACAGTTAAAACAGATCTGGCTCACCAAAAAATTACACATCTACAGTCTTAAGAGAACAGTTTTAAAAAGTAATACACATATGAAAATACCACACCACAGCTGTTTCGGAAAAACATTCCTAAGACAGTACTACACATAATTAGTATAAAAATAAGTTTTCCAGAAAAACACTACATCTTGAACAGGTAAACAGAACAAATCTATCAAAACATTACATCTCAAAAATGTTCTACACTTCTAATGTTTGTCTAGAACGTTTCTAAAGAACAACAACAACTTCATGATTTACATGAAACATTTTTATGAAAGTACTATCCCTCAACAGTCTATCAGAAGCAGTTCAAAATAAATTACCATATTTAACACTTTAAATACATTTAGACTGTCAAGAAATTAGTTCTCAAAAGTATAAAGAGAACAGTTCCATGAAAGAAATAAACCTTTGAAATTACCACACCTCAAGAAAAGCATTATATCTTAAACACTTAAATAAAACAGATCTATCAAAAAATTACATCAATGCAAATTAAAAAGAACATTTCTATGAATGATCTAAAGTTTGAAAGTTTTCTAGAATAGTTATGAAGAAGTACAACGACTTAATGGTTTTAATAAAACATTTTTAAGAAAGTACTACACCTCAACAGTTTAACAGGAGCAGTTCCATAAAGATACCACAATTAATGCTTTAAATAAAATTAGACTGTGAAGAAATTACATCTAAACAGTCTAAATAAAAGAGTTCCATAAAAGATATACACCAAGACGATTTTAAAACGAAACTTCTTAGAATGTACAAAACCTCATCTATTTATCTGATATACTTCTATAAAATTACGACAACTGAATACTTTAAAAAATTGGTCTGATAAAACAACATCAAAAATATTTAAATAGAAAGTTCTAAGAAGGTACATCCAAAGAGTTTCAACAAACATTTTCGATCAAAAACTACATTTTAAGAAACTGAACTGACAGGTTCAATAAAAAAACACATAACCTTTCAGAGAAAGAGTTCTCTCAAAAATTTACATCTCAAGAGTTTCAGACAAATAGTTCTACGTTTTATACCGTTCACATATTTATCGAGAACATTTCTATGAAATTATTATGTCTCAACTATTTATGTAGAATATACATGGTAAAGCACTAACCTAAATAGTTTAAATGGAAAAGTTCTGTGAAAAGTCAGGAGCTCAATACTCTAAATGGAACGAATCTATAAAAGTATCATTCCTAACGGTTTAAATTGATCTGGCGTACCAAAAAATTACACCTCTGTCGTCTAAAGAGAACAGTTGTATAAAAGTAATACATATATGAAAATAACACACCACAGATGTTCAGGAAAAACATTTCTAAGACAGTAATACACCTCAATGGTATAAAAAGAAGACTTCAAAAATGCACTACATCTTAAACAGTTAAACAGAACACATTTATCAAAAAAATTACATGTCAAAAGTTAAAATAGAACAGTTCTATAAATGTTCTAGAGTTCTACTGTTTGTCTAGAACGGTTCTAAATAAGAACAACAACTTGATGGTTTAAATGAAACATTTTTATAAAAGTACTGTCCCTCAACAGTCTATCAGAAGCAGTTCTATAAACATACCACATTTTACACTTTAAAGAGATTTAGGCTGTGAAAAAATAAGTTATCAACAGTATAAAAAGAACAGTTCCATCAATGAAATACACCTATGAAATTACCACACTTCAAGAAAAGCATTGTCTTAAACACTTACATAAAACAGATCTGTCAAAAAATTACATCCCAGCTGTTTAAATAGAACAGTTCTATGAATGATCTCAAGTTCAAAGGTTTGTCTAGAATGGTTATGAAGAAGTAGAACTTAATGGTTTTTAATAAAACATTTTCATGAAAGTACTACACCTCAACAGTCTATCAGAAGCAGTTGCATAAAGATACCATATTTAACGCTTTAAATAAAATAAGGCTGTGAAGTAATTGCATCTCAATATTCTCAATAGAACAGTTCCATGAAAGAAATACACCTAAACGGTCACAAAATGAAAGTTCTTAGTAGGTAAAAAAACCTCATCTATTCATTTGATATACTTCTATAAATTTAGTACAACTGAAGAATTTGAAAAAAATTGGTCTTACAAAACCACCACACCAAAAATATTCACATAGAATGTTGTAAGTGAAATACATACAAAGTGTTTAAACAAAACATTTCTTTCAAAAACTATATCATGAGAAATTAAACAGATCAGTTAATAAAAGAACACATAACCTTTTACAAAAGAATGTTCTATCAAGAATTTATATCTCAAGAGTTTCAGTAAAAATTTCTGTGTGTTCTTTCAGTTCAAATATTTACCTAAAACATTTCTGTGAAAGTAATATGTCTCAACGATTTAAATAGAATATACATGGTAAAGCACTAACCTCAATAGTTTAAATGGAAAAGTTCTTTGAAAACACAGGTGCTCAACACTCTAAATGGAACGAATACATAAAAATATCATTCCAGATAGTTAAAACAGATCTGGCTCACCAAAAAATTACACATCTACAGTCTCAAGAGAACAGTTTTAAAAACTAATACACATATGAAAATACCACACCACAGCTGTTTCGTAAAACATTCCTAAGACAGTACTACACCTAAATAGTATAAAAACAAGTTTTCCAGAAAAACACTACATCTTGAACAGTGAAACAGAACAGATCCATCAAAAAATTACATCGCAAGAGTTGAAATAGAACAGTTCTATAAATGTTCTAGAGTTCTAATATTTGTCTAGAACGGTTCTAAAGAACAACAACAACTTGATGGTTTAGATGAAACATTTTTATGAAAGTACTATCCCTCAACAGTCTATCAGAAGAAGTTAAAAAATTACCATATTTAACACTTTAAATACATTTAGACTGTGAAGAAATTAGTTCTCAAGAGTATAAAGAGAACACTTCCATGAACGAAATACACCTATGAAATTACCAGCCTTCAAGAAAAGCACTATATCTTAAACACTTAAATAAAACAGATCTATCAAAAAATTACATCAAAGCAGATTAAAAAGAACAGTTCTATGAATGATCTCAAGTTCAAAGGTTTGTCTAGAATGGTTATGAAGAAGTAGAACTTAATGGTTTTAATAAAACATTTTCATGAAAGTACTACACCTCAACAGTCTATCAGAAGCAGTTGCCTAAAGACACCATATTTAATGCTTTAAATAAAATAAGGCTGTGAAGTAATTGCATCTCAATAGTCTCAATAGAACAGTTCTATGAAAGAAATACACCTAAACGGTCACAAAATGAAAGTTCTTAGTAGGTAAAAAAACCTCATCTATTAATTTGATATACTTCTATAAATTTAGTACAACTGAAGAATTTGAAAAAAATTGGTCTTACAAAACCACCACACCAAAAATATTCACATAGAATATTGTAAGTGAAATACATACAAAGTGTTTAAACAAAACATTTCTTTCAAAAACTATATCATGAGAAATTAAACAGATCAGTTCAATAAAAGAACACATGACCTTTTACAAAAGAATGTTCTATCAACAATTTATATCTCAAGAGTTTCAGTCAAACAGTTCTGTGTTCGTTCAGTTCAAATATTTACCTAAAACATTTCTGTGAAAGTAATATGTCTCAACGATTTAAATAGAATATACATGATAAAGCAATAACCTCAATAGTTTAAATGGAAAAGTTCTTTGAAAACACAGGTGCTCAACACTCTAAATGGTACGAATACATAAAAATATCATTCCAGATAGTTAAAATAGATCTGGCTCACCAAAAAATTACACATCTACAGTCTCAAGAGAACAGTTTTAAAAACTAATACACATATGAAAATACCACACCACAGCTGTTTCGGAAAAACATTCCTAAGACAGTACTACACCTAAATAGTATAAAAACAAGTTTTCCAGAAAAACACTACATCTTGAACAGTGAAACAGAACAGATCCATCAAAAAATTACTTCGCAAGAGTTGAAATAGAACAGTTCTATAAATGTTCTAGAGTTCTAATATTTGTCTAGAACGGTTCTAAAGAACAACAACTTGATGGTTTAGATGAAACATTTTTATGAAAGTACTATCCCTCAACAGTCTATCAGAAGAAGTTCAAAAAATTACCATATTTAACACTTTAAATACATTTAGACTGTGAAGAAATTAGTTCTCAAGAGTATAAAGAGAACACTTCCATGAACGAAATACACCTATGAAATTACCAGCCTTCAAGAAAAGCACTATATCTTAAACACTTAAATAAAACAGATCTATCAAAAAATTACATCAAAGCAGATTAAAAAGAACATTTCTATGAATGATCTAAAGTTCGAAAGTTTTCTAGAATGGTTATGAAGAAGTACAACAACTTAATGGTTTTCATAAAACATTTTTATGAAAGTACTACACCTCAACAGTTTAACAGGAGCAGTTCCATAAAGATACCACAACTAAAGCTTTAAATAAAATTAGGCTGTGAAGAAATTACATCTAAACAGTCTAAATAAAAGAGATCCATAAAAGAAATACACCAAGACGATTTTAAAAAGAAACTTCTTAGAATGTACAAAACCCCATCTACTTATCTGATATACTTCTATAAAATTACGACAACTGAATACTCTGAAAAAATTGGTCTGAAGAAACAACATCAAAAATATTTAAATATAAAGTTCTAAGAAGGTACATCCAAAGAGTTTCAACAAAAATTTTCGATCAAAAACTACATTTTTAAAAACTAAACTGACAGGTTCAATAAAAAAACACATAACCTTTCAGATAAAAAAAGTTCTATCAAAAATTTACATCTCAAGAGTTATGAAGAAGTACAACAACTTAATGGTTTTAATAAAACATTTTTATGAAAGTACTACACCTCAACAGTCTATCAGAAAAAATTCCCTAAAAATACCATATTTAATGCTTTAAATAAAATAAGGCTGTGAAGTAATTGCATCTCAATAGTCTCAATAGACAGTTCCATGAAAGAAATACACCTAAACGGTCACAAAATGAAAGTTCTTAGTAGGTAAAAAAACCTCATCTATTTATTTGATATATTTCTATAAATTTAGTACACCTGAATACTTTGAAAAAATTATTCTTACAAAACCACCACACCAAAAGTATTTACATAGAAAGTTGTAAGTGAAATACATCCAAAGTGTTTGAACAAAACATTTCTTTCAAAAACTATATTATGAGAAATAGAACAATCAGTTCAATAAAAGAACACATGACCTTTTAAAAAACCATGTTCTATCAACAATTTATATCTCAAGAGTTTCAGTCAAACAGTTCTGTGTTCGTTCAGTTCAAATATTTACCTAAAACATTTCTGTGAAAGTACTACGTCTCAACGATTTAGGTAGAATATACATGGTAAAGCACTAACCTAAATAGGTTAAATGGAAAAGTTCTGTGAAAACACAGGAGCTCAACACTCTAAATGGAACGAATCTCTAAAAATATCATTCCTGACAGTTAAAACAGATCTGGCTCACCAAAAAATTACACATCTACAGTCTCAAGAGAACAGTTTTAAAAACTAATACAAATACGAAAATAACACACCACAGCTGTTTGAGAAAAACATTCCTAAAACAGTACTACACCTAAATAGTATAAAAAGAAGTTTTCCAGAGAAACACTACATCTTGAACAGTTAAACATAACAGATCCATCAAAAAATTACATCTCAAGAGTTGAAATAGAACAGTTCTATAAATGTTCTAGATTTCTAATGTTTGTCTAAAACGGTTCTAAAGAACAACAACAACTTGATGGTTTACATGAAACATTTTTATGAAAGTACTAACCCTAAATAATCTATCAGAAGCAGTTCGAAAAAAATACCATAATAAACACTTTAAATAGATTTAGGCTGTGAAGAAACAAGTTCTCAACAGTATAAAGAGAACAGTTCCATGAACGAAATACACCTATGAAATTACCACACTTCAAGAAAAGCACTATTTCTTAAACACTTAAATAAAACAGATCTATCAAAAAATTACATCCCAGCAGTTTAAGTAGAACATTTCTATGAATGATCTAAAGTTCGAAAGTTTCCTAAAATGGCTATGAAGAAGTACAACAACTTAATGGTTTTAATAAAACATTTGTATTAAAGTACTACACCTCAACAGTTTAACAGGAGCAGTTCCCTAAAGATACCACAATTAATGCTTTAAATAAAATAAGGCACTGAAGAAATTACATCTGAACAATCTAAATAGAACAGTTTTATAAAAGAAATACTCATAAACGGTCACAAAATGAAATTCTTAGAATGTACAAAACCTCATCTATTTTTCTGATATACTTCTATAAAATTAGTACACCTGAATACTTTGAAAAAATTGGTCTTATAAAACCCCATATCAAACATATTTAAATAGAAAGTTGTAAGTGAAATACATCCAAAGAGGTTAAACAAAACATTTCTTTCAAAAACTATATTATAAGAAATTGAACAGATCAGTTCAATAACAGAACACATAACCTTTTAGAAAATAATGTTCTGTCAAGAATTTACATCTCAAGAGTTCCAGTCAAACAGTTCTGTGTGTTCACACAATTCAAATATTTACCTAGAACATTTCTGTGAAAGTACTATGTCTCAACGATTTAAGTAGAATATACATGGTTAAGCACTAACCTAAATAGTTTAAATGGAAAAGTTCTGTGAAATGACAGGAGCTCAATACTCTAAATGGAACGAATCTATCGAAATATCATTCCTAACAGTTTAAATTGATCTGGCGTACAAAAAAATTACACCTCTGTAGTCTAAAGAGAACAGTTATATAAAAGTAATACACGTATGAAAATAACACACAACAGTTGTTTAGGAAAAACATTTCTACGAAAGTACAACACCTGAATAGCATAAAAAGAAGACTAAGAAAAGCACTACATCTTAAAGAGTTAAACAGAACATATCTATCAAAATCTTACACCTCAATAGTTCAAATAGAACAGCTCTATCAATGTTCTATTATTCAAAATTTTATCTCGAACGGTTCTAAAGAAGTACCACCACTTTATGGTTTGAATAAAACCTTTTTATGAAATTACTACCCCTCAACTGTTTAACAGGAGCAGTTCCATAAACATACCTTATTTAATGCTTTAAATAAAATTAGGTTGTGAAGAAATTACATCTCAACAGTCTAAATAAAATAGTTCCATAAAAGAAATACTCCTATGAAATTAAAACACTTCTAAAAAAGCACTGTATCTTAAACACTTAAATAAAACAGATGTATCAAAAAATTACATCCCAACAGTTTAAATTCAAAAATTTGTCTCGAATGGTTTTAAAGAATTACAACAACTTAATGGTTTTAATTAAACATTTTTGTGAAAATACTACACCTCAAAATTCTGTCAGGTGCAGTTCCATAAAGATACTATATTTAACGCTTTAAATGGAATTAGGCTGTGATGAAATTACTTCTCAACAGTCTAAATAAAACAGTTCCATGAAAGAAATAACCTAGACTTTTGCAAAATCATGCTTCTTAGAAGGAACAAAACCTGATCTACCTATCTGATATACTTCTCTAAAATTACTACACCTTAATATTTTCAGAAAATTGGTTTTGTAAAACCACCACATTAAAAATTTCTTAGAAAGTTCTAAGAAAATACATCCAAAGAGTTTAAACAAAACATTCTTATCAAAAACTATATTTTGAGAAATTCAACAGATCAGTTCAATAAAAGAACACATAACCATTTAGAAAAAAGAGTTCTATCAGAAATTTACATCTCAAGAGTTTCAGTCAAACAGTTCTATGTGTTCTTACAGTTCAAATATTTAACTAGAACATTTCTGTGAAAGTACTATGTCTCAACGATTTATATAGAATATACATGGTAAAGCACTAACCTAAATAGTTTAAATGGAAAAGTTCTCTGAAAACACAGGAGCTCAACACTCTAAATGGTACGAATCTATAAATATATCATTCCTGACAGTTAAAACAGATCTGGCTCACCAAAAAATTACACATCAACAGTCTCAAGAGAACAGTTTTAGAAACCAATACAAATACGAAAATAACACACCACAGCTGTTTGGGAAAAACATTCCTAAAACAGTACTACACCTAAATAGTATAAAAAGAAGTTTTCCAGAGAAACACTACATCTTGAACAGTTAAACATAACAGATCCATCAAAAAATTACATCTCAAGAGTTGAAATAGAACAGTTCTATAAATGTTCTAGAGTTCTAATGTTTGTCTAAAACGGTTCTAAAGAACAACAACAACTTGATGGTTCACATGAAACATTTTCATGAAAGTACTAACCCTAAATAATCTATCAGAAGCAGTTCGAAAAAAATACCATAATAAACACTTTAAATAGATTTAGGCTGTGAAGAAACAAATTCTCAACAGTATAAAGAGAACAGTTCCATGAACGAAATACACCTATGAAATTACCACACTTGAAGAAAAGCACTATTTCTTAAACACTTAAATAAAACAGATCTCTCAAAAAATTACATCCCTGCGGTTTAAGTAGAACATTTCTATGAATGATCTAAAGTTCAAAGGTTTCCGAGAATGGTTATGAAGAAGTACAACAACTTAATGGTTTTAATAAAACATTTTTATGAAAGTATTACACCTCAACAGTTTAACAGAAGCACTTCCATAAAGATACCACAATTAATACTTTAAATAAAATTTGGCTGTGAAGAAATTACATCTAAACAGTCTAAACAAAAGAGTTCCATAAAAGAAATACACCAAGACGATTTTAAAACGAAACTTCTTAGAATGTACAAAACCTCATCTACTTATCTAATATACTTCTATAAAATTACAACAACTGAATACTTTGAAAAAATTGGTCTGATAAAACAACATCAAAAATATTTAAATAGAAAGTTCTAAGAATGTTCATCCAAAGAGTTTCAAAAAAAATTTTCTATCAAAAACTACATTTTAAGAAACTGAACTGACAGGTTCAATAAAAAACCACATAACCTTTCAGAAAAAAAGAGTTCTATCAGAAATTTACATCTCAAAAGTTTCAGTCAAACAGTTCGACGTTTCATACCGTTCAAATATTTACCTAGAACATTTCTGTGAAAGTACTATCTCTCAACGATTTAAGTAGAATATACATGGTAAAGCACTAACCTAAATAGTTTAAATGGAAAAGTTTTGTGAAAACACAGGAGCTAAACACTCTAAATGGAACGAATCTCTAAAAATATCATTCCTGACAGTTAAAACAGATCTGGCTCACCAAAAAATTACACATCTACAGTCTCAAGAGAACAGTTTTAGAAACTAATAGAAATACGAAAATAACACACCACAGCTGTTTGGGAAAAACATTCCTAAAACAGTACTACACCTAAATAGTATAAAAAGAAGTTTTCCAGAGAAACACTACATCTTGAACAGTTAAACATAACAGATCCATCAAAAAATTACATCTCAAGAGTTGAAATAGAACAGTTCTATAAATGTTCTAGATTTCTAATGTTTGTCTAAAACGGTTCTAAAGAACAACAACAACTTGATGGTTTACATGAAACATTCTCATGAAAGTACTAACCCTAAATAATCTATCAGAAGCAGTTCGAAAAAAATACCATAATAAACACTTTAAATAGATTTAGGCTGTGAAGAAACAAGTTCTCAACAGTATAAAGAGAACAGTTCCATGAACGAAATACACCTATGAAATTACCACACTTGAAGAAAAGCACTATTTCTTAAACACTTAAATAAAACAGATCTATCAAAAAATTACATCCCAGCAGTTTATGTAGAACATTTCTATGAATGATCTAAACTTCAAAAGTTTCCTAAAATGGCTATGAAGAAGTACAACAACTTAATGGTTTTAATAAAACATTTGTATTAAAGTACTACACCTCAACAGTTTAACAGGAGCAGTTCCCTAAAGATACCACAATTAATGCTTTAAATAAAATAAGGCACTGAAAAAATTACATCTCAACAATCTAAATAGAACAGTTTTATAAAAGAAATACTCATAAACGGTCACAAAATGAATTTCTTAGAATGTACAAAACCTCATCTATTTTTCTGATATACTTCTATAAAATTAGTACACCTGAATACTTTGAAAAAATTGGTCTTATAAAACCCCATATCAAACATATTTAAATAGAAAGTTGTAAGTGAAATACATCCAAAGAGGTTAAATAAAACATTTCTTTCAAAAACTATATTATAAGAAATTGAACAGATCAGTTCAATAACAGAACACATAACCTTTTAGAAAATAATGTTCTGTCAAGAATTTACATCTCAAGAGTTTCAGTCAAACAGTTCTGTGTGTTCACACAGTTCAAATATTTACCTAGAACATTTCTGTGAAAGTACTATGTCTCAACGATTTAAGTAGAATATACATGGTTAAGCACTAACCTAAATAGTTTAAATGGAAAAGTTCTGTGAAATGACAGGAGCTCAATACTCTAAATGGAACGAATCTATCGAAATATCATTCCTAACAGTTTAAATTGATCTGGCGTACAAAAAAATTACACCTCTGTAGTCTAAAGAGAACAGTTATATAAAAGTAATACACGTATGAAAATAACACACAACAGTTGTTTAGGAAAAACATTTCTACGAAAGTACAACACCTGAATAGCATAAAAAGAAGACTTTAAGAAGAGCACTACATCTTAAAGAGTTAAACAGAACATATCTATCAAAATCTTACCCCTGAACAGTTCAAATAGAACAGCTCTATCAATGTTCTATTATTCAAAATTTTATCTTGAACGATTCTGAAGAAGTACCACCACTTTATGGTTTGAATAAAACCTTTTTATGAAATTGCTACCCCTCAACTGTTTAACAGGAGCAGTTCCATAAACATACCTTATTTAATGCTTTAAATAAAATTAGGCTGTGAAGAAATTACATCTCAACAGTCTAAATAAAATAGTTCCATAAAAGAAATACTCCTATGAAATTAAAACACTTCTAAAAAAGCACTGTATCTTAAACACTTAAATAAAACCGATGTATCAAAAAATTACATCCCAACAGTTTAAATTCAAAAATTTGTCTCGAATGGTTTTAAAGAATTACAACAACTTAATGGTTTTAATTAAACATTTTTGTGAAAGTACTACACATCAACAGTCTATCAGAAGCAATTCCATAAAGATACCATATTTAACGCTTTAAATAGAATAAGGCTGTGAAGAAATAACATCTCAACATTTAAATTCAAAGGTTTGTCTCGAATGATTGTAAAGAAGTGCAACAACTTAATGGTTTTAATAAAACATTTTTATGAAAATACTACACCTCAAAATTCTGTCAGGAGCAGTTCCATAAAGATACTATATTTAACGCTTTAAATGGAATTAGGCTGTGATGAAATTACATCTCAACAGTCTAAATAAAACAGTTCCATGAAAGAAATAACCTAGACTTTTGCAAAATCAAGCTTCTTAGAAGGAACAAAACCTGATCTACCTATCTCATATACTTCTCTAAAATTACTACACCTTAATATTTTCAGAAAATTGGTTTTGTAAAACCACCACATTAAAAATTTCTTAGAAAGTTCTAAGAAAATACATCCAAAGAGTTTAAACAAAACATTCTTATCAAAAACTATATTTTGAGAAATTCAACAGATCAGTTCAATGAAAGAACACATAACCATTTAGAAAAAAGAGTTCTATCAGAAATTTACATCTCAAGAGTTTCAGTCAAACAGTTCTATGTGTTCGTACAGTTCAAATATTTACCTAGAACATTTCTGTGAAAGTACTATGTCTCAACGATTTAAGTAGAATATACATGGTAAAGCACTAACCTAAATAGTTTAAATGGAAAAGTTCTGTGAAAACACAGGAGCTCAACACTCTAAATGGTACGGATCTATAAAAATATCATTCCTGACAGTTAAAACACATCTGCTTACCAAAAAATTAGACCTCTACAGTCTCAAGAGAACAGTTTTAAAAACTAATACACATATGAAAATACAACACCACAGCTGTTTGGGAAAAACATACCTAAGACAGTACTACACATAAATAGTATAAAAAGAAGTTTTTAAGAAAAAGACTACATCTTGAACAGTTAAACAGAATAGATCTATCAAAAAATTACATCTCAAGAGTTGAAATAGAACAGTTCTAAAAATGTTCTAGAGTTCTAATGTTTATCTAGAACGGTTTTAAAAAACAACAACAACTTGATGGTTTACATGAAACATTTTTATGAAAGTACTATCCCTCAACAGTCTATCAGAAACAGTTCAAAAAAATTACCATATTAAACACTGTGAAGAAATTAGTTCTCAACAGTATAAAGAGAACAGTCCAATGAAAGAAATACACCGATGAAATTACCACACTTCAAGAAAAGCACAATATCTTAAACACTTAAATAAAACAGATCTATCAAAAAATTACATCAAAGCAGTTAAAATAGAACATTTCTATCAATGATCTAAAGTTCAAAGGTTTCCGAGAATGGTTATCAAGAAGTACAACAACTTAATGGTTTTCATAAAACATTTTTATGAAAGTATTACACCTCAACAGTTTAACAGGAGCAGTTCCATAAAGATACCACAATTAATGTTTTAAATAAAATTTGGCTGTGAAGAAATTACATCTAAACAGTCTAAATAAAAGAGTTCCATAAAAGAAATACACCAAGACGATTTTAAAACGAAACTTCTTAGAATGTACAAAACCTCATCTACTTATCTGATATACTTCTATAAAATTACGACAACTGAATACTTTGACAAAATTGGTCTGATAAAACAACCTCAAAAATATTTAAATAGAAAGTTCTAAGAATGTTCATCCAAAGAGTTTCAAAAAAAATTTTCTATCAAAAACTACATTTTAAGAAACTGAACTGACAGGTTCAATAAAAAACCACATAACCTTTCAGAAAAAAAGAGTTCTATCAGAAATTTACATCTCAAAAGTTTCAGACAAACAGTTCGACGTTTCATACCGTTCAAATATTTACCTAGAACATTTCTGAGAAAGTACTACGTCTCAACGATTTAGGTAGAATATACATGGTAAAGCACTAACCTAAATAGTTTAAATGGAAAAGTTTTGTGAAAACACAGGAGCTAAACACTCTAAATGGAACGAATCTCTAAAAATATCATTCCTGACAGTTAAAACAGATCTGGCTCACCAAAAAATTACACATCTACAGTCTCAAGAGAACAGTTTTAGAAACTAATACAAATACGAAAATAACACACCACAGCTGTTTGGGAAAAACATTCCTAAAACAGTACTACACCTAAATAGTATAAAAAGAAGTTTTCCAGAGAAACACTACATCTTGAACAGTTAAACATAACAGATCCATCAAAAAATTACATCTCAAGAGTTGAAATAGAACAGTTCTATAAATGTTCTAGATTTCTAATGTTTGTCTAAAACGGTTCTAAAGAACAACAACAACTTGATGGTTTACATGAAACATTTTCATGAAAGTACTAACCCTAAATAGTCTATCAGAAGCAGTTCGAAAAAATACCATAATAAACACTTTAAATAGATTTAGGCTGTGAAGAAACAAGTTCTCAACAGTATAAAGAGAACAGTTCCATGAACGAAATACACCTATGAAATTACCACACTTCAAGAAAAGCACTATTTCTTAAACACTTAAATAAAACAGATCTATCAAAAAATTACATCCCAGCAGTTTAAGTAGAACATTTCTATGAATGATCTAAAGTTCAAAAGTTTCCTAAAATGGCTATGAAGAAGTACAACAACTTAATGGTTTTAATAAAACATTTGTATTAAAGTACTACACCTCAACAGTTTAACAGGAGCAGTTCCCTAAAGATACCACAATTAATGTTTTAAATAAAATAAGGCACTGAAGAAATTACATCTCAACAATCTAAATAGAACAGTTTTATAAAAGAAATACTCATAAACGGTCACAAAATGAAATTCTTAGAATGTACAAAACCTCATCTATTTTTCTGATATACTTCTATAAAATTAGTACACTTGAATACTTTGAAAAAATTGGTCTTATAAAACCCCATATCAAACATATATAAATAGAAAGTTGTAAGTGAAATACATCCAAAGAGGTTAAACAAAACATTTCTTTCAAAAACTATATTATAAGAAATTGAACAGATCAGTTCAATAACAGAACACATAACCTTTTAGAAAATAATGTTCTGTCAAGAATTTACATCTCAAGAGTTTCAGTCAAACAGTTCTGTGTGTTCACACAGTTCAAATATTTACCTAGAACATTTCTGTGAAAGTACTATGTCTCAACGATTTAAGTAGAATATACATGGTTAAGCACTAACCTAAATAGTTTAAATGGAAAAGTTCTGTGAAATGACAGGAGCTCAATACTCTAAATGGAACGAATCTATCGAAATATCATTCCTAACAGTTTAAATTGATCTGGCGTACAAAAAAATTACACCTCTGTAGTCTAAAGAGAACAGTTATATAAAAGTAATACACGTATGAAAATAACACACAACAGTTGTTTAGGAAAAACATTTCTACGAAAGTACAACACCTGAATAGCATAAAAAGAAGACTTTAAGAAAAGCACTACATCTTAAAGAGTTAAACAGAACATATCTATCAAAATCTTACACCTGAACAGTTCAAATAGAACAGCTCTATCAATGTTCTATTATTCAAAATTTTATCTTGAACGGTTCTGAAGAAGTACCACCACTTTATGGTTTGAATAAAACCTTTTTATGAAATTGCTACCCCTCAACTGTTTAACAGGAGCAGTTCCATAAACATACCTTATTTAATGCTTTAAATAAAATTAGGCTGTGAAGAAATTACATCTCAACAGTCTAAATAAAATAGTTCCATAAAAGAAATACTCCTATGAAATTAAAACACTTCTAAAAAAGCACTGTATCTTAAACACTTAAATAAAACCGATGTATCAAAAAATTACATCCCAACAGTTTAAATTCAAAAATTTGTCTCGAATGGTTTTAAAGAATTACAACAACTTAATGGTTTTAATTAAACATTTTTGTGAAAGTACTACACATCAACAGTCTATCAGAAGCAATTCCATAAAGATACCATATTTAACGCTTTAAATAGAATAAGGCTGTGAAGAAATAACATATCAACATTTAAATTCAAAGGTTTGTCTCGAATGATTGTAAAGAAGTGCAACAACTTAATGGTTTTAATAAAACATTTTTATGAAAATACTACACCTCAAAATTCTGTCAGGAGCAGTTCCATAAAGATACTATATTTAACGCTTTAAATGGAATTAGGCTGTGATGAAATTACATCTCAACAGTCTAAATAAAACAGTTCCATGAAAGAAATAACCTAGACTTTTGCAAAATCAAGCTTCTTAGAAGGAACAAAACCTGATCTACCTATCTCATATACTTCTCTAAAATTACTACACCTTAATATTTTCAGAAAATTGGTTTTGTAAAACCACCACATTAAAAATTTCTTAGAAAGTTCTAAGAAAATACATCCAAAGAGTTTAAACAAAACATTCTTATCAAAAACTATATTTTGAGAAATTCAACAGATCAGTTCAATGAAAGAACACATAACCATTTAGAAAAAAAGAGTTCTATCAGAAATTTACATCTCAAGAGTTTCAGTCAAACAGTTCTATGTGTTCGTACAGTTCAAATATTTACCTAGAACATTTCTGTGAAAGTACTATGTCTCAACGATTTAAGTAGAATATACATGGTAAAGCACTAACCTAAATAGTTTAAATGGAAAAGTTCTCTGAAAACACAGGAGCTCAACACTCTAAATGGTACGAATCTATAAATATATCATTCCTGACAGTTAAAACAGATCTGGCTCACCAAAAAATTACACATCTACAGTCTCAAGAGAACAGTTTTAGAAACTAATACAAATACGAAAATAACACACCACATCTGTTTGGGAAAAACATTCCTAAAACAGTACTACACCTAAATAGTATAAAAAGAAGTTTTCCAGAGAAACACTACATCTTGAACAGTTAAACATAACAGATCCATCAAAAAATTACATCTCAAGAGTTGAAATAGAACAGTTCTATAAATGTTCTAGAGTTCTAATGTTTGTCTAAAACGGTTCTAAAGAACAACAACAACTTGATGGTTTACATGAAACATTTTCATGAAAGTACTAACCCTAAATAATCTATCAGAAGCAGTTCGAAAAAAATACCATAATAAACACTTTAAATAGATTTAGGCTGTGAAGAAACAAGTTCTCAACAGTATAAAGAGAACAGTTCCATGAACGAAATACACCTATGAAATTACCACACTTGAAGAAAAGCACTATTTCTTAAACACTTAAATAAAACAGATCTCTCAAAAAATTACATCCCTGTGGTTTAACTAGAACATTTCTATGAATGATCTAAAGTTCAAAGGTTTCCGAGAATGGTTATGAAGAAGTACAACAACTTAATGGTTTTCATAAAACATTTTTATGAAAGTATTACACCTCAACAGTTTAACAGGAGCAGTTCCATAAAGATACCACAATTAATGCTTTAAATAAAATTTGGCTGTGAAGAAATTACATCTAAACAGTCTAAATAAAAGAGTTCCATAAAAGAAATACACCAAGACGATTTTAAAACGAAACTTCTTAGAATGTACAAAACCTCATCTACTTATCTAATATACTTCTATAAAATTACGACAACTGAATACTTTGAAAAAATTGGTCTGATAAAACAACATCAAAAATATTTAAATAGAAAGTTCTAAGAATGTTCATCCAAAGAGTTTCAAAAAAAATTTTCTATCAAAAATACATTTTAGGAAACTGAACTGACAGGTTCAATAAAAAACCACATAACCTTTCAGAAAAAAAGAGTTCTATCAGAAATTTACATCTCAAAAGTTTCAGACAAACAGTTCGATGTTTCATACCGTTCAAATATTTACCTAGAACATTTCTGAGAAAGTACTATGTCTCAACGATTTAAGTAGAATATACATGGTAAAGCACTAACCTAAATAGTTTAAATGGAAAAGTTTTGTGAAAACACAGGAGCTAAACACTCTAAATGGAACGAATCTCTAAAAATATCATTCCTGACAGTTAAAACAGATCTGGCTCACCAAAAAATTACACATCTACAGTCTCAAGAGAACAGTTTTAGAAACTAATACAAATACGAAAATAACACACCACAGCTGTTTGGGAAAAACATTCCTAAAACAGTACTACACCTAAATAGTATAAAAAGAAGTTTTCCAGAGAAACACTACATCTTGAACAGTTAAACATAACAGATCCATCAAAAAATTACATCTCAAGAGTTGAAATAGAACAGTTCTATAAATGTTCTAGATTTCTAATGTTTGTCTAAAACGGTTCTAAAGAACAACAACAACTTGATGGTTTACATGAAACATTTTCATGAAAGTACTAACCCTAAATAATCTATCAGAAGCAGTTCGAAAAAAATACCATAATAAACACTTTAAATAGATTTAGGCTGTGAAGAAACAAGTTCTCAACAGTATAAAGAGAACAGTTCCATGAACGAAATACACCTATGAAATTACCACACTTCAAGAAAAGCACTATTTCTTAAATACTTAAATAAAACAGATCTATCAAAAAATTACATCCCAGCAGTTTAAGTAGAACATTTCTATGAATGATCTAAAGTTCAAAAGTTTCCTAAAATGGCTATGAAGAAGTACAACAACTTAATAGTTTTAATAAAACATTTGTATTAAAGTACTACACCTCAACAGTTTAACAGGAGCAGTTCCCTAAAGATACCACAATTAATGCTTTAAATAAAATAAGGCACTGAAGAAATTACATCTGAACAATCTAAATAGAACAGTTTTATAAAAGAAATACTCATAAACGGTCACAAAATGAAATTCTTAGAATGTACAAAACCTCATCTATTTTTCTGATATACTTCTATAAAATTAGTACACCTGAATACTTTGAAAAAATTGGTCTTATAAAACCCCATATCAAACATATTTAAATAGAAAGTTGTAAGTGAAATACATCCAAAGAGGTTAAACAAAACATTTCTTTCAAAAACTATATTATAAGAAATTGAACAGATCAGTTCAATAACAGAACACATAACCTTTTAGAAAATAATGTTCTGTCAAGAATTTACATCTCAAGAGTTTCAGTCAAACAGTTCTGTGTGTTCACACAGTTCAAATATTTACCTAGAACATTTCTGTGAAAGTACTATGTCTCAACGATTTAAGTAGAATATACATGGTTAAGCACTAACCTAAATAGTTTAAATGGAAAAGTTCTGTGAAATGACAGGAGCTCAATACTCTAAATGGAACGAATCTATCGAAATATCATTCCTAACAGTTTAAATTGATCTGGCGTACAAAAAAATTACACCTCTGTAGTCTAAAGAGAACAGTTCTATAAAAGTAATACACGTATGAAAATAACACACAACAGTTGTTTAGGAAAAACATTTCTACGAAAGTACAACACCTGAATAGCATAAAAAGAAGACTTTAAGAAAAGCACTACATCTTAAAGAGTTAAACAGAACATATCTATCAAAAACTTACATCTCAACAATTCAAATAGAACAGCTCTATCAATGTTCTATTATTCAAAATTTTATCTTGAACGGTTCTGAAGAAGTACCACCACTTTATGGTTTGAATAAAACCTTTTTGTTGAAATTGCTACCCCTCAACTGTTTAACAGGAGCAGTTCCATAAACATACCTTATTTAATGCTTTAAATAAAATTAGGCTGTGAAGAAATTACATCTCAACAGTCTAAATAAAATAGTTCCATAAAAGAAATACTCCTATGAAATTAAAACACTTCTAAAAAAGCACTGTATCTTAAACACTTAAATAAAACCGATGTATCAAAAAATTACATCCCAACAGTTTAAATTCAAAAATTTGTCTCGAATGGTTTTAAAGAATTACAACAACTTAATGGTTTTAATTAAACACTTTTGTGAAAGTACTACACATCAACAGTCTATCAGAAGCAATTCCATAAAGATACCATATTTAACGCTTTAAATAGAATAAGGCTGTGAAGAAATAACATCTCAACATTTAAATTCAAAGGTTTGTCTCGATTGATTGTAAAGAAGTGCAACAACTTAATGGTTTTAATAAAACATTTTTATGAAAATACTACACCTCAAAATTCTGTCAGGTGCAGTTCCATAAAGATACTATATTTAACGCTTTAAATGGAATTAGGCTGTGATGAAATTACTTCTCAACAGTCTAAATAAAACAGTTCCATGAAAGAAATAACCTAGACTTTTGCAAAATCATGCTTCTTAGAAGGAACAAAACCTGATCTACCTATCTGATATACTTCTCTAAAATTACTACACCTTAATATTTTCAGAAAATTGGTTTTGTAAAACCACCACATTAAAAATTTCTTAGAAAGTTCTAAGAAAATACATCCAAAGAGTTTAAACAAAACATTCTTATCAAAAACTATATTTTGAGAAATTCAACAGATCAGTTCAATAAAAGAACACATAACCATTTAGAAAAAAGAGTTCTATCAGAAATTTACATCTCAAGAGTTTCAGTCAAACAGTTCTGTGTGTTCGTTCAGTTCAAATATTTACCTAGAACATTTCTGTGAAAGTACTATGTCTCAACGATTTAAGTAGAATATACATGGTAAAGCACTAACCTAAATAGTTTAATTGGAAAAGTTCTGTGAAAACACAGGAGCTCAACACTCTAAATGGTACGAATCTATAAAAATATCATTCCTGACAGTTAAAACACATCTGCTTACCAAAAAATTAGACCTCTACAGTCTCAAGAGAACAGTTTTAAAAACTAATACACATATGAAAATACAACACCACAGCTGTTTGGGAAAAACATACCTAAGACAGTACTACACATAAATAGTATAAAAAGAAGTTTTTAAGAAAAAGACTACATCTTGAACAGTTAAACAGAATAGATCTATCAAAAAATTACATCTCAAGAGTTGAAATAGAACAGTTCTAAAAATGTTCTAGAGTTCTAATGTTTATCTAGAACGGTTTTAGAAAACAACAACAACTTGATGGTTTACATGAAACATTTTTATGAAAGTACTATCCCTCAACAGTCTATCAGAAACAGTTCAAAAAAATTACCATATTTAACACTGTGAAGAAATTAGTTCTCAACAGTATAAAGAGAACAGTCCAATGAAAGAAATACACCGATGAAATTACCACACTTCAAGGAAAGGACTATATCTTAAACACTTAAATAAAACAGATCTATCAAAAAATTACATCAAAGCAGTTTAAATAGAACATTTCTATGAATCATCTAAAGTTCAAAGGTTTCCGAGAATGGTTATGAAGAAGTACAACAACTTAATGGTTTTAATAAAACATTTTTATGAAAGTATTACACCTCAACAGTTTAACAGGAGCACTTCCATAAAGATACCACAATTAATGCTTTAAATAAAATTTGGCTGTGAAGAAATTACATCTAAACAGTCTAAATAAAAGAGTTCCATAAAAGAAATACACCAAGACGATTTTAAAACGAAACTTCTTAGAATGTACAAAACCTCATCTACTTATCTGATATACTTCTATAAAATTACGACAACTGAATACTTTGACAAAATTGGTCTGATAAAACAACATCAAAAATATTTAAATAGAAAGTTCTAAGAATGTTCATCCAAAGAGTTTCAAAAACAATTTTCTATCAAAAACTACATTTTAGGAAACTGAACTGACAGGTTCAATAAAAAACCACATAACCTTTCAGAAAAAAAGAGTTCTATCAGAAATTTACATCTCAAAAGTTTCAGACAAACAGTTCGACGTTTCATACCGTTCAAATATTTACCTAGAACATTTCTGAGAAAGTACTACGTCTCAACGATTTAGGTAGAATATACATGGTAAAGCACTAACCTAAATAGTTTAAATGGAAAAGTTTTGTGAAAACACAGGAGCTAAACACTCTAAATGGAACGAATCTCTAAAAATATCATTCCTGACAGTTAAAACAGATCTGGCTCACCAAAAAATTACACATCTACAGTCTCAAGAGAACAGTTTTAGAAACTAATAGAAATACGAAAATAACACACCACAGCTGTTTGGGAAAAACATTCCTAAAACAGTACTACACCTAAATAGTATAAAAAGAAGTTTTCCAAAGAAACACTACATCTTGAACGGTTAAACATAACAGATCCATCAAAAATTACATCTCAAGAGTTGAAATAGAACAGTTCTATAAATGTTCTAGATTTCTAATGTTTGTCTAAAACGGTTCTAAAGAACAACAACAACTTGATGGTTTACATGAAACATTTTTATGAAAGTACTAACCCTAAATAATCTATCAGAAGCAGTTCGAAAAAAATACCATAATAAACACTTTAAATAGATTTAGGCTGTGAAGAAACAAGTTCTCAACAGTATAAAGAGAACAGTTCCATGAACGAAATACACCTATGAAATTACCACACTTCAAGAAAAGCACTATTTCTTAAATACTTAAATAAAACAGATCTATCAAAAAATTACATCCCAGCAGTTTAAGTAGAACATTTCTATGAATGATCTAAAGTTCAAAAGTTTCCTAAAATGGCTATGAAGAAGTACAACAACTTAATGGTTTTAATAAAACATTTGTATTAAAGTACTACACCTCAACAGTTTAACAGGAGCAGTTCCCTAAAGATACCACAATTAATGCTTTAAATAAAATAAGGCACTGAAGAAATTTCATCTCAACAATCTAAATAGAACAGTTTTATAAAAGAAATACTCATAAACGGTCACAAAATGAAATTCTTAGAATGTACAAAACCTCATCTATTTTTCTGATATACTTCTATAAAATTAGTACACCTGAATACTTTGAAAAAATTGGTCTTATAAAACCCCATATCAAACATATTTAAATAGAAAGTTGTAAGTGAAATACATCCAAAGAGGTTAAACAAAACATTTCTTTCAAAAACTATATTATAAGAAATTGAACAGATCAGTTCAATAACAGAACACATAACCTTTTAGAAAATAATGTTCTGTCAAGAATTTACATCTCAAGAGTTTCAGTCAAACAGTTCTGTGTGTTCACACAGTTCAAATATTTACCTAGAACATTTCTGTGAAAGTACTATGTCTCAGCGATTTAAGTAGAATATACATGGTTAAGCACTAACCTAAATAGTTTAAATGGAAAAGTTCTGTGAAATGACAGGAGCTCAATACTCTAAATGGAACGAATCTATCGAAATATCATTCCTAACAGTTTAAATTGATCTGGCGTACAAAAAAATTACACCTCTGTAGTCTAAAGAGAACAGTTATATAAAAGTAATACACGTATGAAAATAACACACAACAGTTGTTTAGGAAAAACATTTCTACGAAAGTACAACACCTGAATAGCATAAAAAGAAGACTTTAAGAAAAGCACTACATCTTAAAGAGTTAAACAGAACATATCTATCAAAAACTTACATCTCAACAATTCAAATAGAACAGCTCTATCAAAGTTCTATTATTCAAAATTTTATCTCGAACGGTTCTGAAGAAGTACCACCACTTTATGGTTTGAATAAAACCTTTTTATGAAATTACTACCCCTCAACTGTTTAACAGGAGCAGTTCCATAAACATACCTTATTTAATGCTTTAAATAAAATTAGGTTGTGAAGAAATTACATCTCAACAGTCTAAATAAAATAGTTCCATAAAAGAAATACTCCTATGAAATTAAAACACTTCTAAAAAAGCACTGTATCTTAAACACTTAAATAAAACAGATGTATCAAAAAATTACATCCCAACAGTTTAAATTCAAAAATTTGTCTCGAATGGTTTTAAAAAATTACAACAACTTAATGGTTTTAATTAAACATTTTTGTGAAAGTACTACACATCAACAGTCTATCAGAAGCAATTCCATAAAGATACCATATTTAACGTTTTAAATAGAATAAGGCTGTGAAGAAATAACATCTCAACATTTAAATTCAAAGGTTTGTCTCGAATGATTGTAAAGAAGTGCAACAACTTAATGGTTTTAATAAAACATTTTTATGAAAATACTACACCTCAAAATTCTGTCAGGAGCAGTTCCATAAAAATACTATATTTAACGCTTTAAATGGAATTAGGCTGTGATGAAATTACATCTCAACAGTCTAAATAAAACAGTTCCATGAAAGAAATAACCTAGACTTTTGCAAAATCAAGCTTCTTAGAAGGAACAAAACCTGATCTACCTATCTGATATACTTCTCTAAAATTACTATACCTTAATATTTTCAGAAAATTGGTTTTGTAAAACCACCACATTAAAAATTTCTTAGAAAGTTCTAAGAAAATACATCCAAAGAGTTTAAACAAAACATTCTTATCAAAAACTATATTTT
Source organism: Carcinoscorpius rotundicauda (assembly GCA_011833715.1). Taxonomy (NCBI): domain Eukaryota; kingdom Metazoa; phylum Arthropoda; class Merostomata; order Xiphosura; family Limulidae; genus Carcinoscorpius; species Carcinoscorpius rotundicauda. The sequence continues at coordinate 109,141,354 of CM022394.1, read as the reverse complement.
GAGAAATTCAACAGATCAGTTCAATGAAAGAACACATAACCATTTAGAAAAAAGAGTTCTATCAGAAATTTACATTTCAAGAGTTTCAGTCAAACAGTTCTATGTGTTCGTACAGTTCAAATATTTACCTAGAACATTTCTGTGAAAGTACTATGTCTCAACGATTAAAGTAGAATATACATGGTAAAGCACTAACCTCAATAGTTTAAATGGAAAAGTTCTGTGAAAACACAGGAGCTCAACACTCTAAATGGTACGAATCTATAAAAATATCATTCCTGACAGTTAAAACACATCTGCTTACCAAAAAATTAGACCTCTACAGTCTCAAGAGAACAGTTTTAAAAACTAATACACATATGAAAATACAACACCACAGCTGTTTGGGAAAAACATACCTAAGACAGTACTACACCTAAATAGTTTAAAAAGAAGTTTTTAAGAAAAAGACTACATCTTGAACAGTTAAACAGAATAGATCTATCAAAAAATTACATCTCAAGAGTTGAAATAGAACAGTTCTATAAATATTCTAGAGTTCTAATGTTTGTCTACAATGGTTCTAAAGAACAACAACAACTTGATGGTTTAGATGAAACATTTTTATGAAAGTACTATCCCTCAACAGTCTATCAGAAGAAGTTCAAAAAATTACCATATTTAACACTTTAAATACATTTAGACTGTGAAGAAATTAGTTCTCAAGAGTATAAAGAGAACACTTCCATGAACGAAATACACCAATGAAATTACCACCTTTCAAGAAAAGCACTGTATCTTAAACACTTAAATAAAACAGATCTATCAAAAAATTACATCAAAGCACTTTAAATAGAATATTTCTATGAATGATCTAAAGTTCAAAGGTTTCTGAGAATGGTTATAAAGAAGTACAACAACTTAATGGTTTTCATAAAACATTTTTATGAAAGTACTACACCTCAACAGTTTAACAGTAGCAGTTCCATAAAGATACCACAATTAATGCTTTAAATAAAATTTGGCTGTGAAGAAATTACATCTAAACAGTCTAAATAAAAGAGTTCCATAAAAGAAATACACCAAGACGATTTTAAAACGAAACTTCTTAGAATGTACAAAACCTCATCTACTTATCTCATATACTTCTATAAAATTACGACAACTGAATACTTTGAAAAAATTGGTCTGATAAAACAACATCAAAAATATTTAAATAGAAAGTTCTAAGAATGTTCATCCAAAGAGTTTCAACAAAAATTTTCTATCAAAAACTACATTTTAAGAAACTGAACTGACAGGTTCAATAAAAAACCACATAACCTTTCAGAAAAAAAAAGAGTTCTATCAGAAATTTACATCTCAAGAGTTTCAGACAAACAGTTCTGTATGTTCGTACAGTTCAAATATTTACCTAGAATATTTCTGTGAAAGTACTATGTCTCAATGATTTAAGTAGAATACATATGCTAAAGCATTACTAAAATAGTCTAAGTGCAAAAGTTCTATGAAAACGATTATAGTAGAATATACATGGTAAAGCATTACCAAATTAGTTTAAACGCAAAAGTTCTGTAAAAAGAGAGGAGCTCAACACTCAAAATGGAACGAATCTATCAAAGTATCATTCCTGACAATTTAAATTGATCTGGCGTACCAAAAAATTACACCTCTGTAGTTTAAAGAGAACATATCAAAATAACACACCACAGCTGTTTAGAAAATACATTTCTAAGACACTACTACACCTGAATGGTATAAAAAGAAGACTTAAAAAAATGTACTACATCTTAAACAGTTAAACACAACATATCTATCAAAAAATTATATCTCAAAAGTTGTGGTTTAGTGGTTTCAATGAAACATTTTTATGAAAGTACTTCCCCTCAACAGTTTAACAGGAGCAGTTCCATAAAGATATCATATTTAACACTTTAAATAGAACTGGCCTTTGAAGAAATTACATCTCAATAGTCTAAAGACAACAGTTCCATTAAAGAAATACACCTAGACAATTTTAAAATGAAACTTCTTTGCAGATACAAAAGGTCATCTGCTAATTTGAAATACTTCTATGAAATTACTACACCAAAAATTTTTCAAAAAATTGCTTTTGTAACACTACTGCATCAAAAATATTTAAATAAAAAGTTCTTGAAAAGTACATCTTAAGACTTGAAACAGAACATTTCTATCAAAATCATATTTTAAGAAATCGAACAGAACAGTTCAATAAATAAACACACAACCTATTAGAAAAGAATGTTCCATCAAAGTACTGCAGCTCAACACTCTAAAAGGAAAGGATCTATCAAAGTATCATACCTAACGGTTTCAATTAGACTTGGCTTATCAAAAAATTACATCTCTACAGTCTAAAGAGAAAAGTTCCATAAAAGTAATAAACCTATGAAATTACCACACCACAGCTGTTTAAGAAGAACACTTCTAAAAAAGTACTACACCTGAATAGTATAAAAATAAAACTTCAAGAAAAGTACTCTATCTTAGACAGTTAAATAGTACAGATCTATCAAAAAATTACATCTCAACAGTTTAAATAGAACAGTTCCATGAATATTTTGAAGTTCAAAAGTTTGTCTGGCACTGTTCTGAAGAAGTACAACAATTTAATGGTTTAAACAAACAATTTTATGAAATTACTAAACCTCAACCATGTAACAGGAGCAGTTCCATAAATATACCATACTTAATGCTTTAAAAAGAACTGGTTTATGACAAAATTACATCTAAATAGTCTAATTGGAACAGTTCTATGAAAGTAATACACCTCTTCGGTTTTAAAATGAAACTTCTTGGAAAGTACAAAATCTCATCTGCTTATTTGAAATACTTCTTTGTAATTACTGCACCTGAATATTTTCAAAAGACTGGTTTTATAAAACGACTACATTAAAAATATTGAAATAGAAAATTCTAAGAAAGTACTTCTTTAGAGTTTTAATAGCACATTTCTATCAAAAACTATATTTTACGAAATTCAACAGAACAGTACAATAAAGGAACACATAACCTTTTATAAAGGAGAGTTCTACCAAAAATTTACATCTCAAGAGTTTCAGTCAAAATGTGCTATGTGTTCATGCAGTTCAAATGTTTACCTAGAACATATCTGTGAAAGTACGACATATTAACGGTTTAAGTAGAATATATATGGTAAAGTGTCAAACCTAAACAGTTTTTATGGAAACATTTTGTGAAAGTACTGCCACTCAATACTCTGAATGGAACAGATCCATCAAAGTATCTTACCTAACGGTTTAAATAGAACTGGCTTTAAAAAAATTACATCTCTACACTCTAAACAGAACAGTTCTATAAAAATAATACACCTATGAAAATTCAAAACACAGCTGTTTATTCAGGACACTTCTGAGAAAGTACTACACATGAAGAGTATAAAAAGAAGATTTGAAGAAAAGTACTACATCTGAAACATTTAAATAGAACATATCTGTCCAAAATTACATTTTAATGGTTTAAGTATAGCAGTTGTATGAATGTTATGAAGTTCAAAAGTTTGTCTACGACAGTTCTAAAGATGTACAACAACTTAATGGTTTAAATGAAACATTTTTATGGAAGTACTACATCTCAACAGTCTAACAGGAGCAGTTCAATAAAGATACCATATTTCATGATTTAAATAGAATTGCCCTTTGAAGAAATTGCATCTAAACATTCTAAATAGAACAGTTCCATGAATGAAAGACACCTGTACAGTTTCAAAATAAAACTTCTTCGAATTTACAAAGCTCATTTGCTTATTTTAAATACTTTTATGAAATTACTACACCTGAATATTTTGAAAAGATTAGTTTTATACAACCACTTCATCAAAAAGATTTAAATAGAAAGTTCTAAAAAAAACGTCTTAAAATTTTAAAAAGCACAATTCTATCAAAAATTATATTTAAAGAAATTTATTAGAACACTTCAATAAAAGAACATATAATGACTTATAAAGGAAAAATCTGTCAAAACTTCATGTCTCAAGAGTTTCAATCGAAGTGTTGTGTGAGATCCTACTGTTCAAGTGTTTACCAAGAACAGCTGTGTGAAAGTACATCCTAACCGTTTAAATAAAACATATTCACAAAAAGCGCTACACCTAAACAGTATAAATGGAAAAGTTCTGTGAAAATACTGCACCTCAACACTCTAAACAGAAGAGTTCTGTTTCTGAATGGTTTAAATAGAACTGACCTACCAAAAAATTACATATCTGTAGTCTAAAGAGAACATTTATATTAAAGAAATACACCTAAACTGTATAAATAGAAAATTTCCTTTGAAGTGCCACATCTCAGCTGTTTGTTTAGAACACACCTAAGAAAGTGCTACATCTTAAAAGGTTAAATAGGACAGTTCTATCAAAAAATTACATCTCAAGAGTTTAAATAAAACAGTTCTATGAGATCCAACAGTTTAAATGTTTACATAGAACATTTCTCTGAAAGTACGACATGTTAACTGTTTATATAGAACATATATCGGAAATCACTACACCTCAACACTCTAAATAAAAGAGTTATGACAAAGAACCTAGTCTTAAAATAATTTAATAATTTAAAAAGAAGATCAGTTCTTTTTTAATTTACTCCACCTGAATAGCTTAAATAGAACAGTTCTCTTAAAGTATTATATTTTAAATGTTTAAATAGAACCGTACTGGGAAACTACAACGTTTTAACGATTTAAAGGTGATAATTCTATCGAAAACTAAGTTTTGAAAAACTCAATGCAACAGTTCTACGAAAGTACAAAATCTTACAAGTTCAATTTGTACGGTTGTATCAAAAATTGCATCTCAACAGTTTAAATAGCACAGTTCTTTGAAATTACAGTAGTTCAATGTTTAAATTGAACTGTTCTATTAACGCAATACATTTTAATAATTAATACAGAACAGTTCTTTTAAAGTATTAAATCTCAATATTTATGTGGAACAGTTTATGAAAGTAGAACATCTTAACAGTTTAAAAAGAACAGTTCTACAAAAGTACTACATCTCAACAGTTTCAATGAAACATTTCTATTACAATGCAACACTTCAACCTTCAAATAGAACACTTCTATTAAAGTACAACACCTCAACACTTTGAGTAAAATAGTTTTATAAAAGTACAACGTCTTAATGGCTTGAGGAAATCAATTCTCTCAAAAAACACATATTAAGATTTAAATAGAACAGTTCTACGAAATTGAAATATCTTAAGAAGAAGAGTTCCATGACAGTAGAATATTTCAATAGTTTAAATATTTCTGTAAATACATTTCTGTAATATTACTACAATTCTATAAATTAAATAATACAGTTCTAAGAATATAACAGAACAGTTCTATGAAAGCGGAAAACCTCCACGGTTTTAACAGAATTGTTTTATGAAAAACTAAATTTCAACAAATTGAAAAAAACTTGAAAAATATCTTCTTCTCCAGGAGTCATATTTTCAGCACCAGGAGATCTGTCTTCTAGATATTTCCGTTTGCTTCAGTGTTTTTCAACTCGGTAGAGAAAACAAAAAGGAAACTGTAAAATCATTACAAAAATACGTGTTTCAAGACCACGAAAACATACATTCTTATAAAGTACGCTAGGAATAATGGGTAACACGTTTTTACATAAATTGGATCTCGCTACAGATATAACTGTAAAAATACTCTTACGTTTAAGTAATCAGGAATCACATAGTTGAAGGCAGTGACCCCAAATTAATACCTCGCCTAAAGTAAGTAGTATCAACACAATATCTGATATGATATATCACATGAAGGCAGATATTCCTAACAGTATTAATGGCAAAGAAACCAAAACTTATTGAAAGTAACATACATAAAAATCTTGTGAAACAAAACGAGAAATAAAAAACGTTATTTTCTTCCCTTCAATTTCCTATATAAACACAATACTAATAACTAATGGTCCTAAATAGCTGTTTTGTTGTTTTTCACTTTTAAAAATCCACATAAATACTTGAAAAAAAAATCATCATATAGATGTTCGATAAGTAGTAATAACTTTAAATACCAACTTGTTTCCTCCTTATCTGTTACTTCAATTAAACCTATTTAACCTTAGTAGGTTCACATTGGTATTTTCACACGTTATATACAATGTGTGGTCAAATTGTGGCTCTTTTACGTATCGTGTGTGGATCGCGGAAATACGTTTGCTGAGCTCCTTTTTGTATGGCCTGGCATGGCCGAGCGCGTTAAGGCGTGCACTCGTAATCCGAGGGTCGCGGGTTCGCGCCCCCGTCGCGCTAAATATGCTCGCCCTCCCAGCCGTGAGGGTGTATAATGTGACGGTCAATCCCACTATTCGTTTGTAAAAGAGTAGCCCAAGAGTTGGCGGTGGGTGGTGATGACTAGCTGCCTTCCCTCTAGTCTTACACTGCAAAATTAGGGACGGCTAGCACAGATAGCCCTCGAGTAGCTTTGTGCGAAATTCCAAAAAAAACAAACCTTTTTGCATCACAATAAATATAAAAGTTAAATAATAATGTTCAAGCTTTATAATTATGTATCGGATGTAAACCGAGAGCTCACTGGATTAAAACGTAAGGTTAATATTCATCGCAGGTAAATATATTTAACAAATTAAATGCTAATTTTAAAACTATATTTGAGTCAGAAATTAAAGAATTTTTGGATCCGTAAAGGTTATAGAAGAATTGTACTGGAGAATCGGTAATTGTACAAGCCGGTGCTGGCAATGTTAGTGTTAGTGGGCGTCATTATGTTGTGTGTGGCTGTGTTGCGGAAACAAAATTTACAGAGAGTTAATGTGTAAGTGTACTTTATGATTCTTGTAACTAATACAAATTAATAGTTTAGAAAATACATACATGAATAAATATTTTTATGTGCATGTGTTTTTTTAATATTTATATAAAATGCATGTAAGAAAATGTGCAAGTAACAATAAAAACATGTGTGTTATATTTGTTCATGTCTGGTGGCTCTCAAACATCTGAAGTTTATCACATGTGGTTCTTACGTCAAGCAAGTTTGGCCAATCCTGTTCTATATCAAAGGGCCACTCAACACACATGGCACTTTCAAATGTGGTAGCGCTGTAACTGAACATCCAATTCCAATGTCCAGTTTAAACATAATTGGGTATTGAGGACAGATGCTCTCCCATCCCAATATGATCAAATGATTAATTCTTTTGTTCCACATACATCAATTATAAAAAACTGGAAGATGACACAAACTTACCACAAAGCAATAAAACAGATCAAAATAACTGATACGTTTTTCACCCACACAGGATATTTTGTAACTGCAGGTGTTGAAGCAGAGGGAAACGTAAACTCGAGAACCACTTCAGTTTGATCTTGAGAGAGAATGTCGTATGTAAATTCGGTTTACATATCGCATCGATTACTTAAAACCCGAAAACAAATTTCGAATGGAAGATAATAATAATGGAAAAGAGGTACAATTCTTTATGTTCAACGATAGTCTAGAGTTAATATTTTAAGTGAATAAGCATATTTCTTACATTCATAATGCAATTTCATACCTAAAATTGATAATGTTTAAAATTCGACAATTTATTTATGTATTTTCTACTTTTGTGTCTATGTGTGTTTTTCGTATAGCAATGCCACAAAGGGCTATCTTCTCAGCCCACCGAGGGGAATCAAACCCCTGATTTTAGCGTTGTAAATCCGTTTTTATACCTCTGTACTAGCGGGGGGCGTTAAAGTGATACCTAGAAAAATAACAACTATTACATTATTTGAACGCCTCACTAGTAGGATTATTTCAGTCAACAAAAATCTCATTATTTTTTTAACTTACTATACAGTTCAGTATGACACAATTAATTAAACTAATTTCGCCTCTAGTCTTAAACTGCAAAATTAGGGACGGCTAGCATAGATAGCCCTTGTTCAGCTTTGCAAGAAATTTAAAACAAACCATATACTTACAACACTTGTCAGCATTTTTTCTGTATCCTCGAGTGCAGGCGAGGTTCTTCACTGGAACATACACTGGAAAAAATATTAACAAAGTGTTAATCTCTATCAGCACCTTCACTGTTACCGCTGGAATATACTGTTTCTCTACGATTGGTGTAAAAGAAAAAATTATTGAAACAAATGAAAGTTAAATTATACGTTTTAATTAAAATTTCTTTTAACACACTCAGTGTAATATAGATATAAATCAAAGAGCGTATAAAATCATTTTGAGAGAAATGTGGTGAAAAAAAATCTTCGTTTGAAGTGATGTTTTAACCTGTTTGTTAACCAAAGAGCTTTACTACTTCACTAACTTAAATATTTAGAACCCATACTATATACGAGGTTTGTTAAAAAAAATACGCACTGTTTGGTTCCAGGGGAATCCACTTGATGTCGCTAGGTTCGCACAGATCAGCTGATTACGATGCCATTTCCTGATTGCAGATATCTTATTTGTGTATTAGCTATGTGATTTTAAGTGAAGTGCGATTTTTTCATTTGGCGGATTTCAAAATGAATGACCTGAAGGAGTAACGAAATTTTGTGTTAAACTTGGAAAATCTGCGACTAAAACTTTTGTTGTGCTTAACACGGCTTACAGTGATGTTGTTATGAAGCGTAGGCATGTTTCAAGTGGCATGAACGTTTTAAGGATGGTCGACAGTCCGTTGAAAATGATGAGCGTCCTGGACGTCCTTCCACGTCAACTGACGACCCACACGTTGACAAAATTAACACCCTGATGCGGGCAAATCGACGTCTGACTGTCAGGGAGCTTGCTGAAGAGTGTGGGATATCAGTTGGATCTTGTTAGCTACTCGAGGGCTATCTGTGCTAGCCGTCCCTAATTTCGCAGTGTAAGACTAGAGGGAAGGCAGCTAGTCGTCACCACCCACCGCCAACTCTTGGGCTACTCTTTTACCATTGAATAGTGGAATTGACCGTCACATTATAACACCCCCACGGCTGAAAGGACGAGCATGTTTGGCGCAACGGGGATGCAAACCCGCGACCCTTGGATTGCAAGTCGCACGCCTTGACGCGCTTGGCCGTGCCGAGCCAAATAAAAGTCAATTTCCATTCAAGCTGTTTTGCTGTTAAATTAATATACTTTAATAAACGAAAATAAGATCTAAAACCAAAAACTTTCCACTAACCTGTGGCATCATGTTTGTGCTCTCCTTCATTATTTCCCCATTTGTATCTTCCAGAATCTTCAAACTGTTTATCTGTTAACACTAATTCGACATCTTTCCCTTACTTTTGCTTCTCAGTGCTACTCACTATTTCACAAAGATTCGTATACCAAGTAATTTTCATTTGAGCACAAAAGTGTGAGAGTAGAACACGTTCAATTCTGACTACTTCACTCCCTGAAACAAACATTAAACTAACGTAAATATGGAAAAAATTCCGTAAAAATAGCCATAACAAGTCCTTCTTGTCTTCACTGTACATTTTAGGTCAGTTTTTTATTCCTTTCTAAGTAAAATACCATTGCTACTATGCACACAAAATATTGTTGCGCGAGTGACGTCAAGAACTGTTAAAACATTGTGAAATGAAAAAGACTCGGCAACAACAGTAATTATAAAGTAAATTGTGTTTTTTTTTATGGTTAAAAGTAGCAATCACATGTTTCGCAAGGTGCAAAACACGTCACCTGGATAAATACAGTGGTTGGAGTTCCAACTCAAGAAAATTGGATGTAATAATGAAACTGCTCTGAAATTTCAGACTGAAGCTGAGATGAAAACAAATATAATACTTATGTAGGTTCGCTTTACAATTTCCTTCGACAATACTAGCCTTATTAGATTATGTAGACAGAATATTGTTTGTGCAGTACCATCAGTCGACAAAGATGTTGTTGCCTCAATAACACTGGAGCACCTTGCTTGATCGGTTAAAAAATCACATAAACTTAAAATAATGGATGTCTTTACAATAATAGTTAATCTGGGCTGTATTCCTTGTAGTGGGCAATTCATAATTGGCCCTCTGTATAACTTTTCACACATCATATCTGGGGCTAAACCCATTTCTCAACCATCTGTGTTATTTTGGACATTTTTGAAGAAGTTCACTCATGGCTCACCTGCAACTCACAGAAATGTCTTTATGTATTTGTGATCTGTTGGTCATCCCTTTTTCTTTATGTGATTCTCCTATGGTTTATTACATTATACTCACACAGGTCTGACCTGTGGGAAAACTTTCTTTAATCCTATTATTTTTACGTCTTACCACAAGCTAATCCAGTATCTCTCATGTCCATCTTATTTGATATTTTTAAAGTCTTCACAGTGGCTCACCTTTTGCTAAAGAAAAAACCTTCATGTTGATGTGATATTTTCGTCATCATGTGATTCTTCTGTGGATGATACTTTTATCTTCATACATGTTTTTCCATTAGGCTATACCAATGCTTTCACATGTATCGGTCTTGATGCTGATTCATTCTTCTCAGACATTCTTCAAAATGGGCAGAACCCAATATCATTAAATTTGGGAAATCTTCAGCTGGTCCTGTTCATTTCATGCATGGGAGAAGGAAATCAAACAAACAAGAGTACTATCAGCTTTTATAAGGAACAGAGTGTGTTTAAAGCATCTGAACTTCTACATTCTTTGCTCAACATTTTAAATATCAGGCCATAACTTAAGGACTTTTTACAAATTTAAATAGTACAGTGAACATCAGATTTTAAGTTTGAACTTTCTAATATCTTAATAATATGTAAAATTTAAACTGAAAATACCATAATTATTCTTCTCATTGTTTACTGATTTCCATTTCCTGGTGATGTTAATGACTATACAGAAATGTTGTTGATGTAAACTTGTTCTGTGTCATTTCAATGAGAAGGGTCACACAAAATAAAAGTAGAATTTCAGAGGTAGAGACTCTGCTACACAAAAGCAAAAATGGAAAATTACAAAATCTCTGAGACAGGAGTAATATCAGAAAAAAAAAGTGGAGTTTTCTTTAGTTGAAAAAAATCTAAAACAATACAATATGCTATTTGTGGTGTGTCCACCACAGGTATCAAACACTGTTTTATAGTACTGTAAACCAATAAACTTACAGTTTACACATCAGTATACCAGGGCTGGAAAATGTGATGTCAAGGGATATGCTACTAAAAGTGGGTATTCACGACTGGTGTATCACAGTAATGGGAATTTAGTGATATTCCTGTTCCACTCTATACACATATCACTCATGTACACTGGTTTAAGACAAAGTTCAGTCATATCCCTTTTCTGTTACAGACACAATTCTGTCCCAGCATAGCCAGATTGTGAAGGCGTTAAACCATGAGGGTGTTATAATGTGATGGTTAATCCCACTACTCATTACTAAAAAGAGTACCCTAAAACTTGGTGGTGGATGGTGATGACTAGCTGTTCTCCCTCTAGTCTTACACTGCTAAATTAAGGATGGCTAGTGCAGATAGCCTTCGTGTAGCTTTGCACAAAATTCAAAACAAACCAAACCACAATGCACATACCAATCAATCTCTTTGAATATTTCATCAATCAAAATGGAGTTCTGTGGTAAAAGTAACTAAGAAACTGATGTATATGTTTACATTGCTAAAACTTGTGTCAAAATTTTTTTCATATTCTATCAAGAGTATGTACGTATGTTGTAAAAATAAATACTACCTTACAATATTGTTGTAAAAAGTAGAAATGGAAACTTTGACCTGATGTGTTCTCTCATGTAACATCTGGCCTTCACAAATTTTGAAATATCAATGCAGTGATTGCTGAACAGAATAGGCTGTGTTGAGTATAGTTTATATATATATATATATGTACAAATGATCAAAATATTTTAATTCTTGAACATACAAAACAAGGAATTTAAATTAAAATACATATTTCTCTTTTGACATTTACTGAAAAGTGTTTGATGTTATCAAAATTTAACTTCAGGAAATATTTCAACCAAAATAAATTTTAAAAATTCCAGACTTAAGTCACAAGGATACACATTTCTGTTCCTCAGATTGATGCGTGTTTCACAAGTCTTTTAAACTAAAACCATTTTTGCTCACATAAACATTCTTTACAATGAAATGATTTCTATTTTACTGAAATAAATCTGATTCATCCAGGTGAAGGTTTCTAACTCAGTAGGAACTATTTGTTTATAAGTACTTCCTTAATGGTACTGACAAGAGCAGAATGAGTAAAGATAATTCCATTCTTCCATGTGTTTTATGATACTCTACTGGTGAAGTTAGCTACCAGGTCCTTAATTCAAGCAATTATTAAACATCTTGACCCAAAAAATGTGCTATTGTAGTGTCAGAATTAACACATTTCATGTACTTTTTAGCAATTAGACGTAAGTTCCTCTTATGATGAAGTGCTAAGAATCCTTTCAGTTGCATAATCTTCAGAATCGAAAGTTATGCAACAATCAAGACTTATTTCCACTTTCACAAAATATCACCAAATACAATTTGCTATTAAAGAATTTCATCACATCTGATGCAGCACAACATTTCCTTCAGGCCCATAATTTAATATTTTAAGTTTACCTGCATTTGACTTGTATGAAGAGATCTATGTATATTCTTTTATTAAAAAAATTGGTGTTTAACTGACAGTTTTCCCCACTGAATCATGTGTGATCTTTCATTAATACTTCTTCTAATGGTGAAATAAAATACTTTTAGTTTGTTTATGTTTATTCATTCTGTATTTTAAACTTCTATCTAATTTGTACCATGTAAACTTTCTTCATATTCACATATTTTTACTGTTTCCATTCAATCAATTTTTCTTTCATTTTATTAAGAAATTTGGCTAATTTTGTTCATTGCCTTATATATCAAAAACTATTTTCTTTGGTAAATTTTTTTGTTATTTCACAAACCATGTATAAATGACAATACTAAATCTTATTGGTTGTAGCTAAATGCTTTTATTAGTTTTTCACAGTTCTGTCAACAATACTATTATTAAATTTTGTTTCTTCTGCAGTACACTTAATTAGTAATAACTCTTCATTAAAGTTTGTATATTAACAGCATAACTTTAGTATCATATCCATATAAGAATGAAAAAACAGCACTTTTTTGAGGTTTATTATTTGATAATTTTTTATCCTGTTTTATGTTAATAACATTTTTAATAAATAGTACTTTTCATATTAATTTTCATTCATTATGACATTCAAGAAAGGTAAAGATATTTTTAATATATAAATCTGATAAAATTGGCAGTTTTTGAGGTAATTAATTTAACAGGTAATTTTTCTTTAATATGCTGCCATGTAAATGATGTGTCATTAATATACCTCAATCAAATTTCAGGATTTTATCAGATATCTCTAATGCTTCAGTTTCTAAATAAATTTAATAATAACAAAGACAAAGAAGGATCTACAGCTAAACATTTTTTCTACTTATAAAATATTCATTTTAAAAAAATATTGTTTGAAACATACTTATAGAACTTCAATAATATGGATGTAAATTCTTAATTTTTTTCAGTTTCTTCTTGAAATATAAAAGAGCTGTTTTATCAGGCACTTTAATGAACATTGAAATATCAAAAGACACTAAAATATCTTTCTGGTTTAATGTTTAATTCTCCCAACTGTGACTGTGTATTAATTTTTATCCATTAGAAATGAATTTTAGACATTATATATTGAACACTTAATATTTGACACAAGTAGAATATTTTTGAGTATTATAAAGAAATATAAACAAACCATAATCTGGTCAGTTACTTGTGCAGAGTTAAACTTTGCTTTTCATGAGGTGTTAAACTTGTACAGTTTTTACCTTTCTCTTTAATCACTGCATGCAGTTTACTTATAGGATTAAATCAATGTAAAGATCAAAGACAAATAGAATTAATTAACACAAATTTCAAAACACAACTCTCCCCAAAGCAGCTGTAAGACATCAAATGTTAATACTGTCTTTTATAGACCTGGAATTTGCTAAAGTTTTAATTATATTAAGCTTTCTGTCAAAAGACTCATCGGCTGTCCATTGTCTTATTCTACTTTACAAGTCTGTTTTTGGCAGTGTTCTATTTATAATATCATAACATTTCACATGCTGGTAGAATTAATTTGGTTTGAATTTCGTGCAAAACTACTTTAGGGCTATCTGTATTAGTCATCCGTAATTTTACAGTGTAAAACTAGAGAGAAGGCAGCTAGTCAATACCATCCATTGCCAACTCTTGGGCTACTCTTTTACCAACAAATGGTGGGATTAACCATCACAGTTATAATGCCCCACAATTGAAAGGGCAAGCATGTTTGGTAGGGAGGGGATTCAAACCTGCCACCCTTAGTTAATGGGTCGAGTTTTTTAACCACTTTGCCATGCCAGGCCATGTGGATAGAAAGTGTAAAGATTGACAAAACCTGATATTTTCATTATTCAATAGAAACAAAAACTGTATAAAACCAATTCCAATGATACTTTAATACTAACCACAGCACTTGGAATTGTAAAAGATAAGAGAAATTGCACTCCTAATAAAATACTTTTTTGTTCACCTGTGTAAAATTTTTCCCGATCATTCTTGATTTGTCAGATCATTCTTCACTTTGTTTTTTATCTTACTGAACCAGTTTTTTTTTTCACCTGTTTCCCTTCATAATACTTCTTAATGGGTAATATTTACTTTTCTTTTGTCTACAATTCAAGATAATAAGTTTCAGAAGACTATATCAAACAACTATAAAAAAATATACATATAAAAGAGTTAACTTTGTCACAACGAGTAAAGTGAACACATAGCATTACTTTCATTATACTTAAGCCTTAAGTGAAGACGTGATGTAAGATTGCAATTTACAAAGCCTAGACCAAAGTGCATTGTTTTCAAGAAATAAAATTAGAAATTTTAAAGCTAAATTAATTTTGAATTCAGTTTCTTCACTGTTATACGCAAATTTTTTTTAAATATTTACACAAAACAAACCTTTTTAACCAACACAGTCAACGCATTTGTTTTCAGTTCTGCTGGCTTGAAATTTAATTTTACTATTTTAAAAATTCCAGAATATATACGAACAATACTAGATAAAGTAATAAAGCAATTGCATTGAAAATTAAATTGTTATATATGAAAATAATTTAATAGCCTAAAGAGAAAAGGCTTCAACCAAACAACCCCGTCCACTTTCCAGCAAGATTAAACCGTTATTAGAACAGTTTGTGATCAAAACAAAAAATCGAACATATAGCACGTGCTGGAACATCGAAGTCACATGATGAAGTTCTCAGCGAGATGACGTATTAACGTCAACAAAACTATATTATTCAATTTATCTGTTTTTTTATTGGTGTGAATAAAATATTTTAATAGCAGAAATAAACGATCTTTTAACACTAATTTATTATTTTTATTTAAATTGATCTAGGATGGTTCCACTATAAGTCAAACTAAAATCGTCTTATATTTTATAACAATTATTTGTTTGTTTTTTATCTTTCAAAACCAACCATACGTTTTATGACGTCACCAAGTTTTAATTAATAAGTGTGTGTGTTTTTTCGGACAGCAAAGCCACAAGGGCTATCTGCTCAGCCCACCGAGGTGAATTGAACCCCTGATTTTAGCGTTGTAAGTCCGGAGACATACCGCTGTACTAGCGGGGGGCGTTGATATATAAATAAAACATTTAAAAACTCGTGTCGAGAGTGATAGCTGTTACAATTAAAGTTATTTCTGTGTTATCATTAATCTGCACTGACTATGAGTGCATTATGAGATGTGAATGGCACGAACCTTTAAAAAAATAACAGTATCGTTTCATTTATATTATGCTAGAGAATGAATAGATTCTTTTTCACAGAGAAGTCTGAAAACTCCAATAAAAGTTGTGTCTTTCATCATACTCATTGCATCCAATTGTTTAATAAATATTTTCTGTGTAGTAAAAAACTGGATTCAGTCTCTTTCATTTTTAACAATTTATTCAAGTCCAAAGAATACGTATAATATCCAGCTGTATTATTGAACATGTACTCTCAGTGAAATTAATGTACTTCAGATTACAGAGTACGTAACTAGCAGAAAAGTTTAGTGCCAAATGTATAGAATTTGTTTGCGTAGGGTTATGTACATCTCTTCTGACAAATGCTCTTTATTCTATTAAGTTTTAGGTTTTGTATTTCAGAATAATGTATGTAAGACTTCGAACCAGAATGAAGACATAGTATCTAAGGGTAAATAACTGTTTGAGAAAGTTATGGGGCTTCAGAGAAGTATTTTCGTGAAAATTATACTTTTGTTAGTTCTTAATGTTCTATGACTTCTTTCTCAGTGTGGCTATAGACTGAGGAAGGAGAAATTTTAAAAACTGGTATATTCGTAACCCTGATCACGTCACTTCCATAAAGATCAACTAAAGTGCACAAGATACGTGGTAAATTGAGAGTTATCTAATAGAACTATGGTCTAATGAGCTTGAGACAGTACTTCTAGACATTTGCTGATCAGTGTAAAGTGTTGAAGAAAACTGTTTGGACAAGAGAATATTTTATTATTCTTTCAATTTTATGGGTCAAGTTTTTCCATGGCATATATGTAGTTTTTATTATATAATGTTGGTTAAGAAAACAATAAAAGTCATTTCGTTCTACTTATGTCTTATCTTTTGTTGTGTTTCAGACCTACAGTATCATGTGTGTCTTATCACTGAAAAAAATTTCTATAATATTAGACTGTGAAATTTTCCATTCTGAGGTCAGGCGATACCACGAAGTTATTACTACCAATGATGCTTTTAATGGAATGACCAACAATGACGTTGATAAAATATGCAATAGAATAGAATTATGATTTCGTGTATATCACACTCTGGAATGTATTCTTTTTCACATAACTTTATTGAAGCTTTAGTAAAAATGCTGTCCTACATCAATGTATCACTAATGTTTCAATATTTAACTTATCCTTCTTTGTTGGTAACTAACAGTATTTATTCTCAAATTTTTAAGGCTACATACACAACTGTTAAATAAGGTTTATCATTCATTTAATTACTTAAACATTACATCAGAAACAAAGATTAGGTTTCGATAATGTCAATATATACTGTCTATCCGCTCTTTTGTCAAAAATGACTATAGACTTATGCTACAGCATTATTTGATTCCTACCGATGTAAAAGTATCACAGCCAGATATTCTGAACATATCATAGACTTAAAGACCTGCAGCAAACAACTTAAAAGGAATAGTTATATAAAATTACTACAATTAACAGTTTATATAGATAAGCTATATGATGGTATGACAATTAACAGTTCAAGTATAACAGATCCCACACTATTAAAGTACTGCAACTCAAGTTAAATAGAACAGCTGAAGAAGAAGTGGAACTGAACAAGTTAAATAGCAAAACTGCTTTAAACAATTGTAGCTCAACAGTTCAAATGGAACAGTTCTTTGAAAGTATTGCTGCTCAACACTTTAAATAGAACTGTTGCATGAAAGTAGAGACTTCGAGCATTTAAATAGAACAGTTCTATGAAAGTTCTACTTATCTTCATTTCACACTTTGATTTGTTTTAACTAATTCAACAGAATGAACGGAATTTCCAAGCTCAGACTACAAAACAATTTACTAGTTGAGACTCACGTTAACAAACAATGTAAGAGTAGAAATATTTTATTATTCAGTTTATAAAACTAGTTCTTAAATTTGATAATTGTGAAGCTTATACAAAGAAAATTTTACATAACATATTACTTTAATTCTTCATTGAGAAATAATTTAGAAACACAAATTGAAAGTCGTGATTTTAAAAGATATTGACTCTAGTTGCAGGTAAAGACTGTTGTAATTTTCAAAATGTTGTTATAGTTTGAAACATAAGTAAACATTAAACATTCATGACTTCAGTGGAGTTGTGATAGTTGATGTGAATTAGAAGCTCGGTAACACCATCGTAATCAAGTCACGAGTGATAAGAATACTTTCTAATTCACTTCCCTTTCTCCTTAATTTGTGTATGAAAGCTCTAAAGTATCTGTTTTGTTCATCGAATACCAAATATCGATTTCTCATGCTGCATCGGATAATAACACACTATATATACATGTCTTTGTGTGCACGATATAAGTAAATTTATTTCTAATTAAGTGTGTGTGGGTGTTTTTTCTTATAACAAAGCCACATCGCGTTATCTGCTGAGTTCACCGAGGGGAGTCGATCTCCTAATTGCAGCATTGTAAATGCGAAAACTTATCGCTGTTCAAGCGGGTAACTTCTAATTTAGTTGGTGCAGGCAATTATTTATAATGTAGTTTTCCATTAATAAGATTTGATATACGTTTTTTAAATATTTATAAGATACAGTTAAAATATTTACCACTTTACGTCTGTAGTATATGACGTACAATGCACGAGTGATTGTTTGAAAACTACATTTGTAATATAAAAGCTTAAGTGAATCCATCATAAATTAGTTGAAATATCGTTGGTAAACAAATATTTGAAAAAAACTCCAACACATTTGTTTACAGAGGGCTCTTATTTCTTCTAAATAGATTGTGAAACGAATGAAAGGGAATGTTGTGACCAGAGTTTTGTTTATATTGAGCAATGCAAGGTTGAATATTGTGCTCGTTTATACAGGTATTGATTTTTCTCCCTGTTTCTCTCATGTGGTTTTATCTACTACACTGATATTTGTATTGATAAACAACATTACTAACACAGTTGTTCTGACGGACTCTGGTGATGAAGAAAAGGCCTAGTCGTCATTAATATGGTGGATATTGTGTGGTTGATACGTAATGAGATTCATCTTTACTTTCATCCACAAGTTACTATACTTGGAGTTTATTTGGTTCAACACTGCCATAATTATGTGTCAGGAGTAAATACAAATTTAACATTTATGTTAAAACTGTGAATTTTAGACAAAACCTTAATATTTCCAGTGGATGAGAAATACCGTGAATGTTTGTAAATGTTGGTAATTGTGTTTTCGGTGAAAGTTTTAGGAAATGTGTTTATGCAAAGAGAAAAGTTTCTCAAATGTTGGGTTCCTGAACTCATAAAATCTAATAAAATTACAAATGGCTGTGGCATTAAAAAGATTTTTTTTAATGCATGGGTTTGTTTTTCAGTTGGGTGAGCTGATTTCCAATTTATGCAGATATCAGTGTGGGTGACCTTTAAAATACTCATGAAAAAGCCTATATATGGTCAAAGTTTTCTGACATTCTTTAACGTTGAATTTTATAGAAGGGAATTGTTTGTTAAGCGTGTTAGAAAATGCTTATCTTTTTATGCTTCGGAAAAACGTTAACCGAGTATTTCTCTAATCAAATATACGGGAGAAATCATACACTATATATCGTAACGAAGTAGGAGAAAATATATAAATTATAATATTTTTTCCTTAAAATCTCACAATGTCTCTTAATAGAAGATTAATTCGTACACTAAATTATACAACTCTTATTCAGCAGTTTATGTTTCTATTTCTTCTTTGCAAATATGCACTCTACTTAAACCGAACACATGCCCATATTTGTTTGTTTGTTTAGAATTAAGCACAAAGCTACTCAATGGGCTATCTGTGCTCTGCCCACCACGGGTATCGAAACCCGGTTTTTAGTGTGTAAGTCCGCAGACATACCACTGTGCCACTGGGGGGCCATGCCCATATAATTTGAATTTAAATGTATTCATAAAAAGTGTAAAAAACAACAACGCATTTGTAAGTAATTGAACGACAAGAATAAACAGATCGGTGAAAAAAAACTAGTTTAAACAAATGAAATTTTAATTAAACTCCCTTTTAACCATACATGGCTGCATTTGGTTCAATTCAAACTTTAAATAACAGGGTGTTTAAAATCATTTTGAGAGGAATGTAGCCAAAGATCATGTTCATTTGAAGTGATTTTTTAAACTTTTGTTAACTGAGAAGCTTCAATGTTTCACCAACATAAGGATTTAATACCCATGCTACATATATTTTGCAATGGATAAAGGAAATATATTTTTGATTTCTATAGTAAAGCCATACTGACGGGTTCTAATATCGAAGAAAACGTTTGATCTAAAGCACGATTTTCGTTAACTGATTTTAAACCCGTAATGAGCTAATATTTGGTTAGATTGATAAAATATTTGTTATCGAATTTTTTGTAACAGTTAAACTATATTGTAATGCTCTCCAAACAATAAATAATGACAGGATTCATTTTCTTTTTTCTTTGTACGTACATCCGGCTTGGTTGTTCACAAAGAGTAAAATAACAACGTAACATTGTTCATATTGTGAAATAATTTCGATATAAGTGATACTACTGCCATAATATTGATAACCGACGTATACGTTGGCAATATAAATTATTTTTCAATCAAAACACATAGTATGTGAAAGGTTGAAGTAAAATAATGTAAAATATGGTTGCAAAGCATTTAAAAGCGAGTGAGGTGATTTCCAAGTGGTATACCAAATAATTTGTTTTCCATCTTTACTATGTTCTACTGTTGAACAGATAAGTATGAGGATGGAACCACGTTTAATTTTTTGGACAACTTCATTCCCCGAAACAAGCAGTACACTAATGCAAATACAGAATAATTCGGTATAAATATCCACAACTAATTTTTTTTTGTCTTCACTGTACGTTTTATAGATAACTATTTTATCCGTTTCTAAGTAAAATACCACTATTACTATATGCACAAAGTATTATTATATAAATGACCTCATGACATAGTTTGGTGAAAAACATTTTAGTAACAATAGTGATTATAAATTCAATTGTTTTTTATGTTTAAAAGTAGTAATGAAAAGTTTTCCAGTGTGTTAGACACCTGGAGTTGGAAATTATAACGTGGTTTCAGTATCAATTTAAGTAAATTACACATAATAAACAATAAGAGAACTTCTCTAAGATTTCAGGCGAAGTTCAAATAAAACAAATATAATTGATACGAAGGTTCGCTTTACAACTTCTTTTGGCAATACTAGCCTTAGTAGGTAATGTAGATTGAACATTGTTTATACATAATTTCGAATGAGAGTTTGGTAGTTTGGTTCTTTCTTTGAAGGTCTAGCATGGCCTGGTGGTTAATAACTTCGTTTCTCTATCTACAAAACACGGGATTGAATCCAATCACCAAACATGATCGCCATTTCACTCACCGGTGAATAATAATGCGACTATATATATGTTGGTAAAACAGTAGCCCAAGAGTTGGCGATGGTTGATGTTGACTATTTTCCTTTCCTTTAATCTATCACGACGAAATTAGAAACGTTTGACATAGATTGCACTCTTGTAGCTTTCCACGAAATCCCAAACAAACCAATCATTGTTATGAAAATTCTGATCTTGATAGCAACCCTGGTGAAATACAAAGAAAAAAAAAGTCATGAAAATGTTCGAAAAATTTCATTAAAGTGAATGTTATGTGGTCTAATGTTTCTTTCTCCAGCAAAACTTTTATATGCTACTGCTCCAAACTGGTTATAGTTTTGACTTATGTTTTATCAGAAAGTATTTCGCATGTTTGGAAAGTTTACTTTGATTACACTTCACAACTTAAGTTATGAAGATTTGTTTTATTTGTCTCGCATTTCGCGCAAAGCTAAACAAGAACTGTCTACGTTAGCCGTTTATGATTTAGAAGTGCAGGACTAGTGGGAAGGAAGTTGGTCATCACAGTCCGCCGCGAACTCTTGGACTACTCTTTTACCTCCACGGCTTAAAGGGCAAATATGTTTGGTGTGACAGGGACTCGAACCCACAACTCTCGAATTACACGCCTTTCTTTTTTTTTGTAGTGATATTTTGTACCCTTAATCAATTCAGTAACAGTTTTGAGTTTGTTTGTTTTTGGATTTCGCACATAGCTACTCGAGGGCTATCTGTGCTAGCCGTCCCAAATTTAGCAGTTTAAGACTAGAGGGAAGGCAGCTAGTCGTCACCACCCACCGCCAACTCTTGGGCTACTCTTTTACCAACGAATAGTGGGATTGACCGTAACATTATACACCCCTAAGGCTGGGAGGGCGAGCATGTTTAGCGCGACGCGGGCGCAAACCCGCGACCTTCGGATTACGAGTCGCACGCCTCACGCGCTTGGCCATGCCAGGCCCAACAGTTTTAAATTTGGAAGGTTATAATTAAAGTTATGTTGAATACACTTGCTAATATGGATAAATTTTGACATTGAGCAAGAACATTTCTGTGCAGTGATTTCTCTGAGACTAAAAGATATATTTAGAATTGTAGACTAAATTGTACGGTATTAGTTTCTAATGAAATAAAACTGAAACATTCTTAATTATAGATTTTCTCCCTTTAGATTTACGAAAGCAGACTTCCAGGAGAACTTGGGCACTGTACATTTCAGATCTGAAATTTAAAATAAAAATGAAGTGGAAAATAAAGAAATTTTTTTTATAATACCCACTGTTCAGATAGGATTTTAATACATCTTCGTTGAACCAGATTATATGATCAATATATATATATACGCACACACATGAAAGACGCATAACAAACTATTCTGAAATTACATGTGCAAAAACAGCTCGTTTGGGTTGAGAAAATATTTTACGTTGATTTTTAATTACCTGTATATGTCAGAATAATTTGACAGAACGAACTTTCACTTGTAACTGGTTCTGTTGAATGTTTGAACTCTGATTTTAAATTGTGAAATCAAACACCAACGTATACTGTGCGAAGCACAATCAATGTGCAACCCATGCTAATGGTACGTGATGGTGGGATGTGTGAAAGTATGTAGCTATTTCTAAGTAAACATACTTGCTTTTCATCACAAAAAAGTAGTGTTACTTACACTACCAAATACGATTTCAAATAGCTGGAAATTTTAATTTTTCATTTAGAAATTAATTAAATGTCTTTTTTTGGAATTTTGCACAAAGCTACTCGAGGGCTATCTGTGCTAGCCGTCCCTAGTTTAGTAGTGTAAGACAAGAGGGAAGGCAGCTAGTCATCACCACCCACCGCCATCTCTTGGGCTACTCTTTTACCAACGAATAGTGGGATTACGAAGCGCATGCCTTAACTCGCTAGGCCATGCCAGGCCCAATTAAATGTCAATATCTATCAAATTTACGATACTTTCCAACCAAACTGATACACACAATTTTCTTTCTCACTGTATATACAAACAACCATACAATTTATAATAAGAGTTATTTCAAATAGTTATTAGAAATGATGATTTATACATTAAAGTTTAACAAACTTACTGATAATACTGACTCTTCTATCTGGTCTGAAACTTAATATTTAACCACGATTCACGAAAAGCAAGTTAATTCTAATTCATATGAAAAAAATATTCAATTTTAGAAATAATATTAAGTCCTCCATCCAGTTTAGGTGAGCTAAAGCGTGCGACTTGTAATTTAAGGGTCGCGGATTCGCATCTCCGTCGCAAACATGCTCGCCTTTTCAGGCTAATTTAACAGTGTAAGATTAGAGGGAAGGCAGCTTGTCATCACCACCCACCGCCAACTCTTGGACTACTCTTTTACCAACAAATAGTGGGATTGACCGTAACGTTATAACGCCACCCTTGGCATGGCCGAGCGTGTTAAGGCGTGCACTCGTAATCCGAGGGTCGCGCTAAACATGCTCGCCCTCCCAGCCGTGGGGGTGTATAAAGTGACGGTCAATCCCACTATTCGTTGGTAAAAGAGTAGCCCAAGAGTTGGCGGTGGGTGGTGATGACTTCCCTCTAGTCTTACACTGCTAAATTAGGGACGGCTAGCACAGATAGCCCTCGAGTAGCTTTGTGCGAATTTCCAAAAACAAACAAATAACACCACCTACTGTTGAAAGGGCGAGCATGTTTGGTGCGACTGGGATTCAAACCCGCGACCCTCAGATTACGAGTCGAACGCCTGAACCCACTTGGCCATGCCAGGCCATTATAATGTGATGGTCAATCTCACTATTGGTTGGTAAAAGAGTAGCCCACTAGTCGGTGGTGGGCGGTGATGATTAGCTGCCTTCCCTCCAGTCTTACACTCCTAAATTAGGGACGGCTAGCGTAGAAAGCTCTTGAGTGGCATTGCGCGAAATTCACAGACAAACTATCTTGTCTTGGACTGAATACACTCCTGGTCAAAATCTTAAGGGCAATAAACATTAAGAAAAAATATGTATTTTGCTTTGTTGGGCTCAACCACTTATTTGAGTAGAGCTTCAAATGATGAAAAGGAAAAAATAAAATAAACTTTTTTTAAACATTTAATAGGGAAAATGTGAACACTATGAAGTTCGACTGAATACTAGCTAGTCAAAAGTTTAAGACTTTACCAAAAATAAGTCCTAAACAGGGTAAGAAATTTCCAACAAGAAGTGTAAGTGAGTTGCACGGCCGTCATTGCGAAAAACTGCAAGCATTCGCTTTAGCATGGTCAAAATAAGCATTTGCAGAAAGCTGGGTTGAATGTTATTCCTAGTGGTGAAGATAGCTCATGGAGATTATGCACTCTTCGGAATTGACGTCCATTTCTACAGACTTCCCTTGCTAGCCATCCCCAAAGATTTTAAGTAAGGTTCATTTCGGGCGAACACACTGCATAGTCCAAAAAATCACGTTATTCGCCATGAAAAAGTCCTTTATCCTGCAGACATTGTGGATTGCAGCATTGTCCTGCTGAAAGATCCCGTCATTTTCACAAAAGCGAGGGCCTTCAGTCAATAAGGATGCTCTTTTCAACATGTAGTCAGCTGCTATTTGACCCCCTGTATAACCTGAAGCTCTATTGTTCCATGAAAGGAGAAAGCACCCCAGATGATGATGAAACCTTCTTCACTGTGTCGTGTAGAAAATGTCTCCGGTGGAATATCTTTATCGTTCGAGTAATGTTGGAAGATAACTTGACCATCCAGGTTAAATTTTTTCTCATCAGAGAACAAACCTTCATCCATTTTTATGCGTCCCATGTTTGGTGCTTCTCAGCAAAGTTTAACCAAGCTATTTTGTGGTGTGGAACGAGGCGTGGCCTTTGAAAATGTTTACGGTTTTTAAAGCCTTTTTTTCGTGAATGCCGTCTTATTGTTCTTGAGGTGCATTCTGCGTCCGTAAGGGCTTTCATCTGGTTCGACGATTGGCTGCTGTCTTGCCAGACAATCCGTCTAATCCTTCTGCTTAATGCCGACGAAAGTTTCTTGGTCCGACCACTTGAAATTCTCGGTCCGTATCCCTCAGTGTTTTTTAAGAAATTTTCAACAGCAATTTTACTACGTCCAGTCTCACCATCGATGGCACGTTGAGAGAGACCTTGCTTTTACAGCTCGAAATTCTGCCACGCTCAAACTCTGTCAACTTTTCAGCCTTTGCAATGTTTTTACACAATGTAACACAGGATATGTCAGTGGGAGATGTTGATAACGCTACTGTTTGAACACAAAAAACGTGTTTGGTGATTAACGCTTCGTTTCAGTGTGGTCTTAAACTGTTGACCAGCTAGTAGTTAGGCTAATTTAATGATGTTCACATTTTCCCTTTTAAATGCAAAAAAAGTTTTTTCTCCCTTTTCTTATTTTCATCATTCGAAGCACTACTGAAATAAGTGGTTGAGTCTAACAACGCAAAATGCATGTATTTTTATGTTCATTGGCTTTAAGATTTCGGCCAGCAGTGTATTTTTTGACAGTTCAAGAGATGTATATCACTTTTATGCTGATACAGAGATGCACTTCATTTGATGTGAATGCTAGTTAGGTCTATTTTTCACACGTGAGTTTCTTTTCGATGAAAATATCTATTGTTTTTGTAAATATACTAACATCCGAAGAAAATTCACTGATGTTGGTGAAGTTTGAAATCTATAAACCTACCTGTTTAAATATCTGTAGATTTCCAGTAAATAAGCGTTTATCATAATTATAGCATCCGAGTCTTATAATATATTGATTGAAGCAAACAAACAATATTCTGTTCTTTCTTCGTGTGTTGATTTCTAATCCTTAGGCAACATTCTCAAAACTTCACTTGGCCCAACATGATAAGAAATACGCTGATACATTCGTAAAATATATATAGTTGATTCTTATTCTCGAGAATCATTTACAAATTTACAGAATAGGCACGGCTACCGCAATACACATTTAACAAGAAAAGTTACATAAATTTCTAAATACCGTATATATTAAACTGCAACTAACATACATATTAAAACAACATTAAATCCGTCACAATATAAAATATTAAGAACAATAAGTAGCTACGCTACTCACAACAATATACATATATATCTTATATAACAAAGACAGGGAGTTCGTTTAAACCCTTGAACCTCCTTGTGTACTTGTCTAATATATATATATATAGTTTTACGTTTTGAAAATAAAACAGTTTATCACAATTGTAAAAAAATATTAGGATAACAATGGGAATGGAAATAACACTGATTTGAAATTTTCAACTTGAATGGACTAAACAATCAGACCAGAACTAGAATTCAGGTAGAACCGTCCATAATTTTGAACTACTGAACAAAATGAACGCATCTAGACAGTATCACCTGCTGATACAAGAACTTTTCAAACTAACAGGTTTGCCTGTCAATTTACATAACCTGCTCATGGTGCAGGTTCAGGAGCATCACGTCCTGAACGTTATGTCTATTTGACATCGCTAACTAGAATTTGTTTCATTCTAAACTGTTTTACAATTGAGGAAATACATGGGACGATTTTGCCTGGGTCAGAAAGTAGCGAAGCATAATTAACGGAAACACATTTAGTGTCAATTACATTTGAAACAATGTTATTGGTTTATCATTCTAGGTAACAGTCAAAGTTAAACAATTACTATAGCTCTCATTTGTATAATATAGTTATACAAGATCAGTCCTTGCTCCACTGAACACACAACCCAAAAGTAGAATTAACAGCACACAGTTTTTATGTAATTTCATCATTTTTAAAACAAAATGTTGCTAGTAATCTACACACTATTGTTAAACGTTATTCTAATTGATATTATTTCGTTCAAAAAGTAATAAACACATGGTATATAGATAACATATATCCTATTCTCCTATAGTATGTAGTTCATATTACCCAAAAACGTTCAAGATCAAATTATAATAGACTTAATATGTATGATGAATATATTTACGTCAAAGGGCAGAGCTTGACGAGTTCAAATATTAGTCATTCTACTATTAACCTATTCTGATTTGCACAACATATGTCTGAAGTGGAATGATCCTTTCTTCTTACTCAATCTTCAACTGGGGTGGATTCCAGTGCCTGAACTTGTATCTGAAGTATGGCTCATCCCATTTCTACCACATATGTCTGAGGTATAACTTATGTATTTCTTTTCACATGCCACTTACCTTTCACTGATCTTTTTTTTATGCGTTTCTAACCTGTAATTTATCCCATTTTCTCAACACAAACTTGAACTTAGAATTATACACTGGTCTTTACACTTGAGTGACGTGTGACTGATCCTAATCTTAACATGTATCTTATCTGTGGATCATCCTATTTACTGCACATGTAAGAGTCCTGTGGCTTATCCCAGCTTCTTAATGTGCGTCTTAACTATGTATCATCAGATTCTATTAATTATGTACGTTCTGTTCACACGTGTCTGACCTTTAGTTTTTCCTGTTTTTTTTCTTGCGTGTTTAACCTGTCGCTGATTCCATATTCTTTTCACTTGTCTGAGATGCACCTTCATGTAATCTATACATAAGTATATCTCATCTCTGGAGACAACCATATATTCCATGAGTGTGAAATGTGAATAATATCAAACACTTCACACGTGTGTAGCTTGCAGCTAGTAACATTATCCCCCATCTCTGTCTCAACTGCTGTGTAGCCTAACATTTTCAGAGATGTTAATATTCTGCTCATCCAATTCTCTTCACAGATGTTTGACCTGCCACTCATCACATTCTCTTCAGAAGTGTTGAACCTTTGGCTGTGAATGATGTCTTCATGCATATAAGTCCTTTCTTTGACTGATCTAATGTGTTGACAAGTGCCTAACTTGGCGTTCATTTTAATCTGTTCATAATTGTCTAATATGCGACTTCAGAGGGCACTACAGAAGAGAGAAGATACAGAAAAGTTAAGCTCTTACATATTAATGTTATAATTTGAAGAAATTTAGGTTACATAGCACAGGACAAACTTGAAGTGAAACAATTAGTAAATAAATGTAAGACGGTTATAGTTTTTAGTCAGCGTTTGATAATGTAGATTTTACTTGTACTTTAAAAAACAGAACGTGCATCGGAACTGTAGGCTTATTTCCACTGGTAAATAGCAAAACATGCCAAATACATTGTACTCTTTATTTTTAAGTTAACGGCGGGTGTACATCAAAGATTAGTTATTGTCACTTCTAATCAAGTTTTATACAACTGAAGATAAACGTTATTTAAAGTGAAAAAATCGTTATAAAAGAATTTTTTTTTAAATGCTAGTATTAACTAACAGTTTCGACAATAGTCTTCTGGTATTCACTGGAGTAATTTTTGTCAACTTCAGTGTTGAGTACTTTTACTGAATCTAAGAATGAAGATGTACAATTCGTGCATAATTTCTACTTTTCAAGATTGGAGGCTATAACAATTACAGAAGAGACTACATAAAGATAATTATTGGCTTAGTGCATGAGATGTAATTACTGTAGCAGTAAATGTGTGAAACCATGTTACACTGTATTCACCAAAGGTTAAGATACCTGTGTTTGCACATATGTTTGACATACAAGAACACCAAAAAGTAATGATTTATTGTTAAAGAAAATATACTTTGATTGTACAGATGTGAAAAAACTAAAAACCTAACAGAAATTGATTGCTCTATATATTTAACATGCAATTTTTGAATCTTCTTCAGAAATGCCTACTTTTATTTAATTTTAACTAACATGACATTACATGTATAAGTTTTTATCTTATAGGATTTGTGATGAGTACAAACAAATTGTAGATAAAGCTTTAACCATACCAAAAAGCACTCAGGAGTTGATGAACTCTTAGGAAAGAAATGAAAATAATATTGACATTTATTATACATGTTACATATTATAATTTATCTATTAGTCTACAACTGATTATGTTACATACATTACATGTTACAATTTCAAATAGCTAGAAATTTTAATTTTAATTTAGAAGATAATTAAATGCCACAATGTATTAAATTTACTATATTTGTCCACAGGATTAATACATGCAAGTTTCTTTCTTAACACAAATCAATTTTTATGTAAAAAAAAAACAAGAACAATACAATTTATAATAACAGTTATTAAAAATAGTTATGAGAAATAATTATTTATATACTAAAATTTTACAAACTCACATACAATATTCAGTCTTCTTTCTAGTCTGGAACTGAATATTTCATTAATAGTCCAGGCCCACAACGAATAAATTAGTTTCATGTTACTACACATTAATTTCATTTGACAGGAATGTGAGCTAATTCCATTTGTGGTTGAAGAAAGCTGCAAAAAATTATTTTTTTTTCTTACATAGTTAATGGTCATTTTCAATTTTTTTAAGAACAGATATAATCATATACATGTGTATGTATGTGTATTGTTTTCTTAAAGAAAAATACACATAAAGATAGATATATACATGAAAAAAATCCAAAAAGGTCTATGTTTGAAATGATAGTGTAATAGAAACGTGTTATAATAAGGAATAATGTTTACTGTGTTTTTAGAAAAATTTAAAGGTAATGTTTCACAATTATAAAAAAGATTTGATAAAATATTTTTATCAAATTATATTCTAATAATTTTTTCTTTGTTAAATATTACATTTATGATAAACATTATATATTCCTTTATATTTCATATACTATATATTTCAAATTGTGAAGTATTTTTACTTTTCTATTTTTCATTTTTACAGAGAGTGGGAACACAAGTTGTTGATGTTACAACAGATAATTGATGAGGGGTTAAAAGTTCAAGCTACATGGCTATATTTTGAGTCAATTTTTAGTTTCCCTGATATTATGGCTCAAATACCAAAGGAGGGAAGGTATGCACTGCAACTATTTTAATATTTCCTCAATGTTTTTAGAATTTTTATAAGTAGTATTTTATTGCTTGTGTGAAGACAATTTATACATTATTCTTTTATCTCTGACTTTTTTTTATTCTCTTTATATACATATTTATGTATATAGCTTAGTATTTTAAACATTTTGATGTATTTTCAACATTAAATATCATTAATAGTGCTATGTGTAATACAGTTATCTTCTTATACTTATTAGTTGAAATAGAAAAATGTAGTTGTGATAAAAATAAAATGCAGTTATTAAAAATGTTTCATTCAGGAAAGAAATACAAATAGAAAACATATTTTCATTTGTTTAAATCTATTGTTACAGGTAGTACCATCTTTCAAATAATTTTGTGGTACATTTACGCTTTAAATGTCTTCCAACACCTTAGGTGTTTTTTTTTATATAATTGTTTGAATAATTACATCATCTTAATACTCTTACCATATAATACAGATGATTCACAACTGAAGACAAGAACTCGAGAGACACCATGAAAGCTGCTGTTTCAGACAGACATGTACTGGAAGTTC
Organism: Carcinoscorpius rotundicauda; assembly: GCA_011833715.1. Classification (NCBI taxonomy): domain Eukaryota; kingdom Metazoa; phylum Arthropoda; class Merostomata; order Xiphosura; family Limulidae; genus Carcinoscorpius; species Carcinoscorpius rotundicauda. Next base: position 109,110,760 of record CM022394.1, on the reverse strand, counting down.
TCCAGGTTGAAAAAACATTTAGAGAAACTAAAGAAATCCAGTGAGTTGTTGGAACTGATTCAAAAGGTAAAATTGCAGCCCTTTTTGTTGAAACTGTTTAATCTCATTCAGAAGATAACTTTAGTATACTCAATGGCAGTTTTCACCTCTGGGACGTTCCCCATCATAAATTTAAAAAAAGTATCTATAAAAATATTGAAGGAAACAAAATGGTCATAAATTTTCACTACCTAACTTAAATGAAGATATATACACATGTAAATCAAATAAAAAAATAGTTAATTGTATTTTTGATTTGTTTATATTTTATAACATTAATATGTCCTGCTTAGCACTCACCTGTTGTCACCTTCACTTCACCACAGACATATAATTTTTATAGAATTCTGGCCAACTGTTAGGAATACCCCTCCTTACATCCACTTCATTGCTTAATTTTACTCCAACTTTCACACTTCACATCTGTAAGCAAATTGTTGACATAAATGCACATGCCACACTAGATGCCATTTGTGGACCACTCCACTTTTCTCTGTGTGATTGCTTAGTTTTGAATTATATATTGTTTTCCACAACATTTCAGTTAATGACATAATTGTTTTGCTATTATCAATGTGTTTTAAGTAATGTTTTGTGTATATTTTACTTTTAAAATTAACAAAGTGGATTGCACTTGCATTCAATTAAACCATCATTTTCTGAATTGTATTATATTAACACTGATAAATATTTTTAGATAGTTCACACTTTTCACAATAATACATTCATTAATATAAAAATGTCGTACTTCTGAGACCATACCTATCTCTTCACACAGAAAGCAATCTCTCTTGTGCATCTGCCTTAGAGATTTGCATTCCACAATTCTTCAGACATCATCTACCAACACTCACTAGATTTCTCATGATTTTCACCATTACATAATGATGTTATTATGTAATAAAAGCCCTCCACTAATATGAGCATGACATAACCTTCCTGTGCACCAGCTTCCCCTATGATTTTCCACTGAGATTCTTCATTAATCTTCCTTATCACTGTGTGTATTTGATGTATTTTGTTGTATTCATAACTTTCAGAGGTTTGCAATCTAATAAAGGAACTTTGTTTTCTTTAGTTTATCAAACTGCGAACTTTCAAGTTTGTGCAACTTTGGCATCTGCTAAGATGAGGAATAACCTTGCAATAGTCAATTTCCTGATTTGGCTACTGAAGACATGTTAAACATAAATGGCATGATAGCCATTGAGCATAGTGTAGTAGGTTTTATTATGCAGCCAAGAATTATTTCCCCTCATTCTGAGGAGGAATATGATGAGAAAGACAACTTTTACTGTTTGTCTCCCCCTTCTGGTTATGCTTTGAGAACCTCTCTTGTCGTTGAGGAGAATTTTCAGACATTCTCATGCTATTTAGACCTTATCACTATCTCTCATTTCATTGTCTTACTATATTTCCCATTCTCTTCTTCACAACCCCCAACTAAAATAATTTTGATTATTTTTCCCATCTTCTGGAAATGATGTTAATATTGCTTCCTTTCTCCATTGCTTAGTTTTCTTGTCTTTGCTTAATACTACTTTCTGTGTTTTATTACCTCTCCTCTCTTCACTTCATGTTAGAAACAATTCATGGAGTCCTACTTGAATTTTCAGGCAATTCCTGTTCCTTTCTCCTTTCTGCCATGGTCATCATTACTACTCTTTCCCTGTTCACTTGGATCATTATAGTCCTCCCACTTCCTGTATTTTTACCCCTTTTCCTATCTTATTCTTTTTCTCAATACTCTTCAGCCCAGTGTCAGACTTTCTGGGTTCATCAATGACAATGGAGCAGATTCAGTTGTCATGGGGTCTGGTCTTTGTGATATGCACATCTTTGTTAACAACTATCTGCAGTTAGATGGGTCATACTTGTTAGTTTTCATGGACTGTCCCATCAATTCTTTTCTCAGTTAATAGCTGGTTAACTTCACTTCTCTCTCAAATTACATCTATCTTCAATATCTGGAAGTCACTGTGCCAGATCTATTGCACAAACAAGTCATAGAGAGGGTCTTACTTTCACCTGTTTGTGGTTCCCAATAAAATTGGGAACTGAAGGCTGGCAATCTACCTCTCCGCTTTCATCTACTTGGTGGTCATCCCTCATTTTTGCATGGAAAATTTCTTTACTCTTTGTTGGTTCTTTTTCCTTGGGCTTTGAATGAGCAAGAGTGACATCTCAGATATGTTTCTTCATATTCCTAATGCTGAGTTTTAAAGATATTTCAAATTTGTTTTATCAACTGAACGTAAATTATGGGTGAAAAATTGCACATATGAGATTTTTGGAAATTCTTTGTATATTGGTGTAATAGTTAGGTTAGAAGTGTGCTATTTGAGACTTGAAGCCTGATAGCTCAGATAACAGAACACTGTTATAGAGTATTATTGTAAGTAAGCATCATGGATTTAAGCCCCAGTCAGGACAAATTTCTTAATATCCAGATAATCCCACCCATGTGGGTAATCTAAACTAATTCTTTATATTTTTATTATGACTTACACAAATTTATTGTTTGTGCTAATTTGGATAAGTGGTCAAATTAGTATATCCATAAAATCTACTAAATGATATAAAACACGGAAATGGATAGTGGTCAGGATGAGAGTTAGCTCAACAGGTCATTAGAACTTTAAATTATGTACAGCAGTGCCCTTTCTTGGTTACACAGCCACACAACAACCAATCAAGTGCTGATAACTTCATTATTACAGCTACACACATCTATATTAATAGCCTTAATGATGTTTGCAACTGACAGGCCTAAAGCCCAAATGACCATCCTAAAAATACCCCTTCAAATAAAAAACTGGTAGTGTAATCCTCACATTGCCTTGATACTAGTGCACGTTAATTGAAAAAATTGAAAAGAAAATTTACATATAGTGTTTCCTTTCTTAACCTTATTTGTGTAATGACTGAATCACAAGTTCTGAAAATATCTGTAAATATATTAGCAAAAAGTTTGAATTTCTTCTTGTTCTTTCTGCTTCTTTTATTTTATATTACATGATATCTCAAAAACTAAAATAATGGTGTGAACCAATTTTGTTGAGGTAGCATAATTCCAAGTAGAGTGTTCACTTTAAGAAGTGTTATTAAATAGTAGTAATTAAAAGCCCCGTGAGGCACAGTGGTATGGTTGTGGACTTATGATGCGAGAAACAGGATTTTGATACTCATTGTGGGCAGAGCACAGATAGCCATTTATGTATCATTGTATTTAACTATAAACAAACAAACGAGTGATTGAAAAATAATTCATAATGTTAATGTAAACAGTGTTATCACTACCCCTTGGCCCAGCATGGCCAGGTGGGTTAAGGTGTTTGACTCGTAATTTGAGGGTCGCAGGTTTGAATACTGGTTGCACCAAACATGCTCACCCTTTCAACTATGGGGGTGTTATAACACGATAGTCAATCTCACTATTCATTGGTAAAAGAGTAGCCCAAGCATTGGTGGTGGGTGGTGATGACTGGCTGGTGATTCAAAGACAAACAAACAACAATAATTACCCCTTGATGTTAGCTTTCTTACAGAAATATGGTGTTCCTTTAAAGAGCTTAAGTACAGAAGAAAACTGGAATTTCTACCCAACAATAGAATAACAATAAAATATTAAAGTTGGAACCTCATTGTATTTAGAATCTAGTTATAAACACAACCTTCCTATGTCTATTGAATCATTGCATTAAAAAACAAGGAAACAACTAAAGAAAAATATTTGAAAAAGGAAATAATTGTAGAAATGGTTAATACTAATCTTCAAAAACATTGCAAACAAGATAGTAGGGATGCCACTTTTATTATCCCTACATAATAGCATAGGCACATGGTGTATTAGAATGTTAACAGACAAAATAGGTTGTATTAAGCTCAACTGCAATTGAATCATTATATACAATAGCAGATTACCTGTGGCACCAGTGCTCACTTGGGGTGTCAGTAGTTGGTAAGGATGACAGTACATGGTAGCTATGAGTCATTTGCAGTCTTGTATAGCAATCTCTGTTGAATTCTTATTGTTTTCTTCTTGTCTAAAGGCAAAAAATTTGCCAGATATTCCACAAACATCGAAACTGTGTGTAATTTCTTCACCTTCATTTAGCTCTACTATGCACTGTGATAAATTCAGCTGCTCAGTTGTTTTCTGTACATTCGAGTGGATAAAAATAAAGTTATCTGTGATGGGAAACTGAGGTGAAACAGATAAATTATGATCCCTAATGCAAATTTTGCACACAGGATAAAACGTTTGTAAAGTTGGGGAATGCAGATCACATAATAAAAAAGTTTTTCCAGAATCACACATATAAGCAAGAGTTTCAGTACTTTAGGATATTGCTGTTATGGAGGATATGCCATCACTAATATTTTGTTTTCATTGTTTTTAAAGATTAGTTTTAGCCATTTTTACATGCAATTCATTTTTTAAAAAGTTTTTTTCCATATTTGTAACCTGATCACTTGATGCTTTATTACAACTCAGCAATCTCCACAATTTTGCAAAGTGTATGTTTGCTACCAAATTCAATTTAATGCCATGTAATTTATTGAATTTATTTGAACTTAGATTCACAAAAGAGGTTAAAAGCAGTTTATCAGTATTTTTCCATGAGATAATTATATATGTTTAGTTGAATTTATCACTTACAATGTTAAAGTCCAGGGTTTCATTTCCCATGGTAGACACAGCATGTGGGTTTGTGCTGCAAAAACAAACAAACTCAGAAATAATCTGATTCAGTACTGATGCAACACTGGTTAGCTTTAATTTATTTTTCACTTATGTTTATTTTGTTCACTGGTTATGGCATATAGGATATTACATAAATAATTTAATATAGTGTTTAATACATTTTGAAAAATAAAAAATATGTTTTATAAGAATTTGTTCTACTTTGAAAATTAATTATTTTGTTTCAAGTTTATCATCTAATCTTCTCAAATGTTTCCTTTCATAGGCAAAATGGCAGAAGATTTCTGGGGACCTTCTAAGCATCTTTTTGGAGGTATGAAGTTTATAGAAAGCTCAACAAACTATGATAAAGTAGGCAAACAAGCAATAGATCTAATAATTTGCATAACTTAAGTTTTTAACTCATAGCTTTTGATATTTTATATTAATAAATGTTTACATATGTGACACAGCATGTTTTAGTTATGTTTTGTAAACAGTTGAAATGTAAGGAATTCCTTTAGTTCTATTTTATGATTTATATAAAAATTGAGTTTTGTTTCTGAAATATTTCAACAGCTGTTTTGGTTCATTTGTCAGTTCAGTTAGTTTTTGTACTGGTTGTGTGATCTTGTGTATGAGTAATAATTTTTATACCTGTGGTGTTTTTAAACTTTAAAAACAGTGTTTGTAGCTGTATTGTTATTAGTGTAAAGAAAGCCTTTTGGTTTATCATTTGTGTTATAATGGTAACAGAGATGGTAGGCTATATTAGCCATATTGTTTTGCCTGTTAAAAAGTAGTAGTTTCTGTATTGCTAGTAAAACTTATGTTTTACTTTATAGCACAACTTCTCTGCTAAATCAATCAAAGCTATTAGAGATAAGTACACTTCAAATGCTGACTTTGACCCAGAAAAATAAGAACAGCTTTCACTGCTGCAGAGGGATTGTGTAGATGGGTAAAAGCTATGGAAGCCTATGATAGGTTAGTGAATACAAGGAAAAACAGTACTAATTACTACAGAAGGACTAACATGTTAATTAACAGAAGTAGAAGCTTTCAATTCCACAGAGGGACAATGAATATTAATGACATCTTTGAAAGCTTATAACAGGTATTTTAAAATAAACAGTTTCACCTGTTGTAAACAAATATTGTACTGATTTGCATAATCATTACTGTTTGGATATTAATCTCTTTGGCTAATTTTTTCGGTGTGGCAGTTTGTTATTTTTACTTAGTTTGTGTTTATGTTACTCAGTTTGAAAGTTCCTCTTTTTTTACTACTATTCACATCTAATTGTACAGTAGATGTGGGTTAAAACATGTTATTGTTGAGTTGGTACTTTTTTATTCTCATGTTATTCAGTTCAGGTTTTTACTTTTGTGTTGTTTGTCTTTTTGGGTTTTTTGGGGTGTGTTTTCATGATTCAGTCTGACAATTCCACTGTCATGAGCTAAGTAAGAGGGAACCATGTCCAGATCTATGTGTTTTCAGGCTGGGGATATCTTGTACTAAACCAACTACTATGTCATGAAAGTTCTAGTGTTTCATATTCCCCAAATTATGAAACCTGTGTCCAACTATTTATCCCATTCTGACCAGGTTTTTTTCTCAGAGTGGTGGCCTCTTCATCCTCAGGTATTTCTGTATGTGTGTTCTCAACTGAGAGTACTGTCTCGCTCTCTAAATATATGTGTGTGTGTGTGTATATATACATTCACCATTCACTTCTTTCTTATTGATTTCTAGTCCCTCATCTTATAACTCTGGTGAGGATGCTTTCAGTCACTATTGGAGAAGTCTTCACCCATGTGCCTACCTTCTGACCAGAATTCTCTCCAAAGTTATTTTTCTTATCCTGACCACCCTTGTTATATTCTGCTGGTTGCATCATATTGGCTAGCATAGACATGTTTCCTTCTGCTTTGGCTCTTACTGGAGCAACAGCCTCTGCCCTTGCATCTGTCCTGAGTACTTCTCCAGAAACTGCTCTCGGTGGTATTTCATACCAACATCACCAAACTCCATCTCCATGTGTGTCTTTTATCTGATATTTTTGCCTTATTCAGGGACTTAATTTTATGTCGCCATCTGCCACCTTCCCTTCTTCTGCTTTATTAGAATCTCAATGTTCACATTTGTGCCCTATCTAGTTATCCCTTTGAAGTCATTGCAATATGTTCTTTGTACCATCTTTTCATTAAGACCTATTTTCTCTTTTTCCTGGCATACATTCATCATTTTTCCCAGTATTTATTGCATTAATGTTTTCCACTTTCTTTACTTTTCCTTGTATGTTATCCTCTATCCTGATTAGATTTACCTTCCCAAGACATAGGATGCCCAAGAAGGTATTTTCACCTTTTCTCCTGTCTCCTTACCTCACATTTTCCACCTGTTCTTTTCTTTGTATCTGGACTGACTACTGTGTCCGATTCTCTTCTATGTCATGTGGTTTGTACTGCTTCATTTCATGAGTCTTGCAATAGAATTTCTTTGTTTCCTGTGATCTGTCACCTTTTATGCTTTCTGGTTGGTTTCATTAACTTGTACAACTGGCATATTCTGATGTGTTCATGGAAGATCATTTGACATAAAGTTTTTCTCACCAAATTTGTCATTTAACTGGTTCTTTAGCTGCTTGAAACTACTGTTCTTCAGAGAAGATTATTCAGGCTGGTATGCAGACAATTCCCAATACATTTGTCACACATTATTTGCACATCCTAGCAGTGTCATTTTTGGGCATTTATCATTTTCTCAAGACAATGTATTAATAATTTTTACTTTATTTTGTTGATATGCATCATATTTCAGGGCCCAATCTGGTGATAGATGTTGCCTGGTCAAGTATGCTTATTATATCAGCACTAAATCTGTATACTTCTATAATGCTCACTGTTAGATGGTGTGTTTTTGTAAGACTACTGTGCACTTATGTACTGTCGTGTGTGTGTATATACATAACTTTTTTAATCACTATTTCACATATAAAGGACTATCACTCACAGATTCCATGAGCAAAGCAGACTGGTATTTTTGTCCATCTATACTAATCCATGATTCTTACAATCAGGATCTTTCTGCTATAAAGGAAATCTTACACACTCATTACACTGTCTTCAGTGTATCATTCCTTCAGACTACCCAGTGCACATTCCCCTACCCCCTCTTCTACTGGAGCATTGAGAGTCCTTTTCACTTCCAGTTCCCAGTAGCTGGAGTCCTGGACCATGGAAGTTTCCTTCTGAATGCGAATTTTTCAATGAAATAAATCAAACTTCACAGCTCACATGTACTCACTTGGTAAGAAGAGGACTATTGTAAATATAATTATTGATTATTCAGCAACATAATGTTCTGGATCCAAGGCACTTCCTCTGATGTGTTTTACCATGCTTGTTTATCCCAAAATCAATTTGTTATGCAAGGCATTTGCACTGTATGTTTCTGCATGGGCAGACCACATTTGGCCTAATACAACGTGTCCAAAGTGCTTATTCCTGTAATTTTCAGAAAATGACAGCACTTTGCATAATCTGATGTATCCTGAGCCTTTTTCCCTTAGCCACTTATATCACATTATCAGCCACCTTACTGTTACTAACTGTCACTATGTTCACTGCTAAAATTTGCTACACATATGGACAAATTTACATTATCTATTAACAATTGGCTGATTCTGAATTACTGAACAACTTTTTGTCAAACTACTTGTACAAGGTGCTTCCCATGGAGTTTTTGTTTTTTGCTGTTTTGATGAGGAAGATTGATTTTGTTGCTCACTATAACAAAGAGTTTCTACTTAATGTTTTGCTCAGTTAGACAGCTACTGACATGCTCCAATGTGCCCCAACACTTTACCCTTGGCACACATTTATTCGGGCCCATTATCAATTACAAACTATACATTCCATTTTTTCTTTACTCTTCTGTTTCACGTCATTAGTTATACAGCATTTCTTCACAGGATGGAGATACACATCTTTTTCTTGAAGATATGATACTTGCCTATTACGTATTGCCTCATAGGTATTACTCTGTTCATTACTTGAAGACCATACCTGTTCTAGAAACAGTTCTATACTTTACATGTGTGCCTTCCTTTTATCATATGTTACACATTCTTTTAAGGCAGTTGCTATCTGCTCAATGACAGTATTCATACTATCACACCTTTACTAACCTCTCCACCTTTACAGTATGGAATTCTGTCTTTGGGTGAGTGGAGGAAGTACTTATTCAGAAATTAACATTTTCTTACATTGAAAATGTATTTCCAATATGTACTTTACCTCCTCTTACCCATTTACAATCTTTTTTTTCAACTGATATGCTGGTTTTTTATTTGTATTTGCAAATTTTCAAAAGGATTGTGCTAGAATAGTTTATCAGGTTTACAAGTCCCATTGTAGTTTTGTGGTAGAAACATAAATCATTTCCTATAAATAGTAGTGATTCATAAATTGGACTGTTTTGTTTTTGTATTTATGTAAAATAATTTAACAAATTAAACTTTGTAAATTTAACACATCATAAATATACTTTGGTGTTTTAAAATAACTCGTAAATTTGACTTTGCAACAACTCTTATGTTTTCTCTGTCACTCAGTTTAACACATTTTATTGCATTCCTTTATTTTTCTTTTCTGAATTTGTTATATTTGATAATGGCTTTACAGGCCGATTATTAGAATAGACAGAAACTCAATACGTTTCTGTTGTCAGAATCAAGAATTCTGATGTTATGTCACATTTATTTGCTATGTTTCAAACTTCAAGTCCATTTCATAACTTTATATATAGTTAAAAGAATGTATAATCATGAAGATTATACCAAATTTCAAATATTTTGAGCAGCAGGAATGCTGGTTCTTCAGTATCAAACCTGATGGAGAAGATTCATTTCTGAATGTAGAATTAGGATCATTTATGTATATCTCACTTTTGTCCAAATTTCCTGACAACCCAATCAACCAGTGTGAGGAACCAGAAGCCACTCCTACCATTAAAAATTTAGTGGTCTTTAACATACTTTGAAAATATATCTTTGTAATTAGTTTTAACTTTATCAGCTAAATAAGCCCATTTGAGCTTCCTAATTTTTTTTGAGAAAATCTGCAGCCTTTCTCTGGTTCTAGAAATTTTTTTAACATATCTGTCAATTTAGATATCTTAAAATCATTGCACATCATGGAATTTATTTCTGATTTTCTCTTTTATATCTTTAGTAAACTAGTTAAATTTGATCTTTTCTGTTATCCATTTGCTTTTTTGGCTTTATCTATTTTGTTCACTGATGATAAATCTTGCATCAAGGTCTCAGACGATCAAAGATCTCATTTCTTGTTTTTCTCAAAGTATAGCAAAACATCACACTTAACTATTTAGTGATCACTTTTCTCTAAATACTCCTCCACTTCAACTCATAGAAGCATCTCCTCTTTAAAGATTAACAGTTAATAAATCCAAAATAGAATACCTTCTTGCTTTTTTTGCTGACTGACTGTTGGGTATGGAAAACCATCTTGAATCATTTCAAGAAGTCTCTCTCTTTCATTACTTGACTTTACACGGTCTCAATCAATGTGTCTAAAATTATTCTACTGTTACTGTTGCATCAATATTTGTATTAGTAAAATCCTTGATGTTATTATACAGTTTATCATCGACCTGACATACATGAGGTCGGTAATAAACTGTATAATGTTAACTCCCTTAACAATAATCCAATTAAAACCTTCCTACACTTGCAACCTTTAATTGTAACTTTGATTCTAAAGTTTTCAACTTAACAATCCACAGTTTACTTCTTAGGAAAATAGTTTTTCAACCCCCTTTTCTTTAAAAAGCCTTTCACTGTTAAATAATATGATTTCTTATCTATTTATGAAGCACTACTTGACAAAAGTTTTGTGTCCACTTGTAACTTGTGAATCACTGGACTGATTGTCACCAAATCTGGCCTGTACCTTTAGGCACCTCAAATAGTTAGCATTTGAATCTCTCCCTGGGGACCTTATGTCTTTCCTGTACATTTGTTCGTTTATGGCTGTTTCCAGAATAGAAGCTATCTGGACTTCCTATATTCCATCATTGTTATTTTGTGTCATTCTCAGTTGATATATATTTGGTCTGGGAGTTTTTGAAACTCCTTTTGCCATTAATCCAGAATATCCTGGAAAAAATGGACCCCCCCCCTTTTTTGTGTGTGCCATCATTTACCAGGTTGACTTTTCACAAGGTCACATTGGATCAGTCATCTCCTGCTCCCTTTCTACAATTATTCAGTCAGATTTGAGAGGTTCCAAGGCTTTCCCCGATTGCTTTTGTGTTTACTTTTTCTTTGATAGCAAAAAGATTTTAGAACAAATACTTACTTTTCCCTCAATCATCTGATATTGCTGTTCATGCATGTTGGTACAACATGGTTTGGCTTACAACCACCAGGAGGAGACATATATTTAGTTTCCCCAAAGACTTGACCTTATTTTGAAAATATGGAGTTTCAGAATGAAGTCTGCTATCACTTTGAAAAGATCACAAACCATGATACTCTGTTCTTCAGTATCTCCTAGAGTACCAACCTTTGCCACTTCTTCTTTTGCTAACTCCTTTGAAGCAACCATAATCCGACATTCCACATCCAAACATTCATGCATGGAAATTATGCAGTCCTTCACATGGCATTGGAATTAAACTTCTAAAATTGCTTTGTATTTGTCTTAATTTCTCCATAAACCCCAATGATTTCTCACAAGGAAATTAAATCCACCTTAACAAAACGTAGCAACCATATCTCATTTTTTGATGAGACACTTTTATCATCTACCTTTTGGTATTATAAACATAGGAAATTGAAAAGACTTTTTGTGATAAAGTATGCTAAATGATTTGAGAAGTAAAGATATAACTGAGGAATGAAATAATTTCCAAACTCAGACAATGTAGTACTACGTGTTTTCTCTCCACATTCATTTGAGCTTTTACCCTCATCTGCTATGCATCATATTTCCCCATAAAATGTACTTTTTGTTACTGCTGGCCTGTGAATATCATAGCTTGGAATCGTTTGCTCAATACTCTTTATCACTGTACTTCTGTTCTGCCATATATTAATAGGTACTTCCTTCCTGAGACTCTGGCAGCCAAGGAAGAGCATAAATTCTTCTCACCAATTACTTTGCCAAACACTTTTCACCTCTATGATTGTTCAGGCCCCAGTAGTTTGCTCTGTCCTATCAGAGCTCTGAGGTATAATGTGGATCCACTAACTCCATTCAAGGTGGAAGAAACTGACATTGGGATCCTTCAGTTTCCCGCTACTTATCCCTGATAACCCTGATGAAGTAATTTCGCAAATTTTTATATATTGCTTTTGCTGGACTTAGTTTATAGCAAAAAAACTTCTTCAAGTCACATCTCATCAGATTTATCTTTAGCTACCCATTTGAATTGCCCACTGTTGGACATTATGTGAGCTGGTGTGTGAATTATTCCCAAAACTCTTCTATTACATTATTTACATATTCTTCTGAGGGTTTTTGTCTACCCCTTGTGGCCATTTTACTACATCTGCTAGATTATAAGAAGTATTTTTTTTATTCCTCTTGTTTCTTTATTTTTTCAAGTTCCCTTCATTTTTTCCCACTGGATCTCACTATATGACAAGTGTTACCCAGACAGATACTTTCTTCAAGCCAATTCCACACTAGCAACCACTATTTCTCTATACTTACTACTGATTACAACAGGCTCTGTAAAAATGAAGTGTTCCATAAGACCACCTTGTAGTTCACCAGGTGATATTACCATACCATCCTGGACCTTCACTCATGGACTATCATGAGTAAAGTATAAGAGTATTCTTCCCTTCTATACCAGTAATCACACTGAATAAATCTAAGTCTGTTCACTTTTAAAAATTTGGGGAACTAGGTTCAGCTATTGCACTTTTTACAGAACACTATTTCTCATGACACCCTCATGAACATTATGTTGCAGATTCTACTAGTGAAGCCAGGAAGGTAGTCCTTACCACACATCCCCTCGGTGTGGATTCCAGTACATGGTGAGGGGACTTCCCATAGAAGGTTCTGTTCTTTTAGTTTACCTCCTTTAGGGTCTAAACATTTACCCATGTGTTTGCCGTGCATTGCAACCCGTGAAGTAGAGGAGAGGATTCTGGTGGTTGAGGGGTTCAACCCTAACACATAACTTTGGCCTTGAATTACTGTAGACAGGCAGGCTTGAGTAAATTGGCTGCTCCACTCGGGCTAGGGTCAACCAAGCACCAGTGTTGGATGTTTTCAACAGTTGTTGTGGACATTGTATCTGATGCTTGTGTTTGGGTATAGTGTGCATGAAACCCTGACATTGCTGCAGTGTCCTTTTTTGACATTGTAGTGTGTCCCCTCATAGGGCTTCATGATGTGTGGGGTTAGTGAGCACCAAAATTTCTCTTTCTTTATTATGGATATTCTAATTAAAAATCTTAATAAAATAGTGAAAAAAACAGTCTATAGGTAGATGACCACATCTTGAAGATTTTGAGCAGCAATTCTCACTATTTGTGCCACCTGTTGTACCTCATTTTTTATATTGCATTCACTTTCAAACAAACCTTCGGGGCATATTTCTCACTTTTTCATTCAGAAGGGACAAGAGGACTTTGCTCCAAAGTCAGTAAATAAGCTTCTATCTGGTGACATGTTGGTGGAAACATCCATATCTCAACACAGTGAACTCTTCTTGCATTCAAGGGCAATTGTAGATATACCCATTGGAGTTACACCTCATGCTACTTTGAATTCATCACAAGGAGTTAGTGTTGAGAGGTATTTGAAGAACTTCCCCGAGTCAGAGATTCTCAGTGGTTTTTCCACCCAAGGAGATTTTGCAGTGAGGTGTATGTCCACTCGAAAAGATGGAATTATGGTGCTGATCAATGTCCCAATCTCACATTTATGTCACCACGTCCACCTGCCACCATCAAAGTAGGTTATTTTAATTGCAGAGAGAAAGCATTCCAGATCATGATGGAACCTCCTCCACTGTGTCGTGTAGAAAATGTCTCCGGTGGGATATCCTAATCGTGCCAGTAACATTAGAAGCCATCTGGATCATCCAAGTTAAGTTTTTCTCATCAGAGAACAAAACCTCCATCCACTTTTCTACATCCCATATTTGGTGCTTATCAGCAAAATTTAATGGAGCTCTTTCATAGTGTGGAAGGAGGTGTGGCCTTTGAAAATGTTTATGGTTTTTGAAGTCTTTCTCTCATAGATGCCGTCTTCTTGTTCCTTAGCTGTATTCTGTGTCCCTAAGGGTCTTAATCTGATTCGACGATCGACTGATGTCTTGTTGGACAACCCGTCGAACCCTCCTGCTCAATGCTGGCAAACTTTTCTTAGGCTGACCACTTGAAATTCTCATTCGGTATTCCTCAGGGTGTTTTAAGAAATTTGCAACAGCACTTTTATTTCACCCAATCACACCAACGATGGCACGTTAAAAGAGACCATGCTTTTGCAGCTCAACAATTCTGCCACCTTCAAACTCTTTCAACTTTTCATACTTTGTCATATTTTTACCCAATGTTACACAGGAGATGTCAGTAGAAGATGTTGACAAAGCTAATGCTTGAACACAAATTACTAAATTTCGTTACATGTTTACTGATTAACACTTCGTTTCATTATAGTCTTAAACTTTGACCAGCTAATATTTAGGCTAATATCAAAAGTTTTTTATTTTTTTTTTCCTTTTTCTTATTTTCATCTTTCGAAACTTTACTCAAATAAGTGGTTGAGTCTAACAATGCAAAATGCATATTTTTTCTTTCTGTTCATTGGCTTTCAGATTTTGACCAGCAGTGTATGTTTTAAATACATTCTGTTGTGTGTAATATAAAGCTTAATAATGTATTTACTTTTTAAAATAATGTTTATCTTTATTGGCCGACAGGGGACACTGCATTTATTATAGTAATTTTTTATGCTTGATATGAATACATTCCAGCAATTTGCATATTTGCAAAACTGCAACAGAGTAATATACTCACTAAGTACATAAATAAAATCATAATTTAAAATAGTATTGTTTAAACAGAAAGATTATTTCTTAAACATTATGAATATATTTGTTTGTAGGTACTTTAAGTCTAATTTGTGAACAAGACAATGTCTCTTTGGCACTCTTAGTTTTGAGCATTTCAAAGTTTCAATCCTTTCTTTTCAGACGACAGCAATTAATTTATTTTATTGGGGGTACACTTGTGTCTTCATATTTAAAGTCAAAAAGTCTGCAAAAGAATTGGAATTCTGTTCTACTTCAGGATGGACAAAAACGCTACATGAAAATAGTCTGTTATACCCTCAAAGAGAGTTATCAAGGCACCTAACTCTAGGTGATGGATGTTTACACCGACATATATCCATTCAATGGTTTATCTTCATTGTAAGATATCAAACCCGTTTTATGCTCTACAAGACCAATGTAAGAATATATGTAGCGATGTTTTCATTCAGCAACAATGTTATTCTTGATGAAGAGAAACTTGAAATAAAAATGTATCTCAGAATGGCTTCTGTGGATGTTAACAGTTTTATTGATAAGGAGAGAACAACGTTTCGACCTTCCTTGGTCATCTTCAGAAAGAGATAATTTGAATGTATCCATTGACAGACACGTCATAGGGACGAGAGTATAAACGGGTACAGGATTGTGGAGGACGTTGAAGGTGGATGTTAGGTTATGTAGGTTCCTTTACATTGGTTTAATTTTAATTTTAGTTGTTGTTTAAGTAGGCTTCTTTGATTTTGCATTTGTTTATATTTGAATCCCTACTTAATATCTGGATGTTTTTTTATGGTTATTTTGTGTTAATTTAATTTACAGTGTTCAAAAATGTGTGAAGGTGTTTTGTGTTCTTTGAATCTATTTTCCATTTTTCTGCTTGTTTCTCAAATATAATGTTGTGGCAGTTATTGCATAGTATTTTATAAATTATATTGGGTTCGTCAGTGTAGTTTTAGGTACTTTATTTTTGTTTGTGTTGTTTCAATAAATTTAGTGTTTACCAGAATGTTGCGTTTTGTTATTATTTTTTTTCCAAATGCTGGTGATTTTTTCGCTGATATCGGTAACATATGGTATACAGCATAGTATTAATTGTGGATTTTTAAATATAAACAAGCTGTTCACAAATATTCTTGTGTTCCAAACTAAATAATTAAATACACACCACTACAGTTTATCTGTTGAACACACTCGTAGTGACAACTCCAAGAACAGTAATTAATGCTCAATTTGGGAAATGTCATTTATTTGAAGAAAGAAATAATTTATGTTTTATATGGTGCTGGAAATCTGGTTTTGACACCTGTGGTGGGCAAAACAAAGGTATTTCATGTTGTAGCTTTATGCTTAAGAACAACAAATAAACATAAAATTTACGAAACTCCTGACTACTGACTACACGTAAATTCGTGTACACAAATTACTGATTCGAGTCTTTTGAGGGTTAAAAATAAAATGTACAATTCAGTGAAGATAAAGCTTATTAAAAAGTTAAAAAAACAAAAAACAATGGACATCAAAATACAGAAGTCATTTAAAGAAAGATCTGTTTGGTTTTACTATATTGTCAAATTTGGACATTGGTTTATAAATAATTAAAAATAATGAACATATTTGAAATATAAATTATTTTATTCAATGAGATATTGTTTTAATCAGTAATTTTCCCAATAACAATAATTAAAAATAATGAACAAAAATAACATGGACATATTTGAAATATAAATAATTTTATCCAATGAGATATTGTTTCAATCAGTAATTTTCCCAATAACAAAGAAAACATTAAACATGATAACGATGAATTCTCTTTGAGGTGGTAACACATGAAGAAGGCTCAGATTGATAGGTAAGAAAACATTGTTGCAAATGTAACGTAACAAATCTGTGATGTATGGAGAATGTTTTGTCATCAGTAGGTACAAGTAGTTTACACAGACTCTGAAATATACATATATATGTATATATATATATATATATATATATATACAGTTTGTAACCTGTTTGTTGTACATGTACGTGATCACTACAAAACTTTATTGAAACATTTTAAATATTTTTAACAATGTGTTCATGGCCCTATTGGTTATTTTATAATGTTCTATTTCAAACTGAATTGAATAATTGCACTAGTATTATAATTACCTATTAGCTTGCATATCTTTCGTATACACAGGAGTAAATTCTGTTAGAGATTTTTTCATTACTAGTGACAGTTGACCCTTGTGTAGCTTTGACACTATATATAATAAATAAACACGTTTTTACCTAATAACAAGACCTGGATTTCAATTTTTTTTCAGTTGTGTTTTAAAATTTCTGTTGTGTTCTACTATGATACTATTGTATTGCATTCTTTTATGAATTTGTTGTGTGTTACCATATTTCTTGTGTTCTACTCTATTTCTGTTTTTTTCTATAATATTTTACTGAGTGCTAATATACGTCTGTTATATTTTACAATGGTACTGTTGCTGCAGATAAAAATTGCACATTATTTCTCTGTGACAGTACTGCAGATAAAACTTGCACACTATTTGCACACAGTTAGATCTACAGTTCCATGCATATTTTTCATATAATTTTCACATATTTTAATGCTCGTCACTCCACAGTTGTTAAAGCCTGTAAGAACTGTTTTATGTATTTGACAATAATAATTCTGTGTTATCTCTGAGTTAGAGTTTCTACTATCACAGTTGACAGTGTACAAGGACGTGTTGCATATTTGACTAGTACAGATGACAGTGTACAATAATTTATTTCACACGTTTGTATTTTTCCAGTTGACAGTGTGCAATGATCTATGTTACACGTTTTAACCAGTAAAGTTTACAGTGTACAATGATCTCAGTTACATGTTTGTACTTGTGCGATAGTGTACAGTAATCTGTGTTTTGACTAGTACTGTTCACACTCACTATAGATGTACACGCTTATAGCTGGAATCAAGTTTTGATTAACGTATTTCCTAATGTACAAGAAATGAAGAAAATTAGAAACGTTTGTCTGAAATCAGAAATTCTAAAATTGTGCTGTCGTTTAGTGGGCCATGTTTTCCATGGTTATTAATTACGTATACTTTATTCTCTCTTCATAGGTCTCAATAGTTAAACTTGCTAATCTATTTAGAATTATGTTAAAAAACATATTATATACAATGGAGCTGATAACCATCTGGCATGTTTGAGTCATTTCTTTAGTTCAATGTGATCACAATTTTGTTACGAAAACGGACATAAAATTAGGTCGGTTTACACTTACCCCACTTAGATCCGTACAGCACTGGACACGCCCCGTGACGGGTCATCTCGTCTCCTTCCCCCATTTCTTTTTAAATTCCACCAGAACTCTGCAGATCCCTGGAAATAGTATAGGTAGTGTTTTTTAAAAGTATTTTTGTCCATGAATTTCCCGAACTTTTCAGTTTGGTTACTTCATTACACATCCGATTGTATTTAAACCATTCATAATATTGAGGTTTTTGTCATGATAATAACACAAGAATGGCATTAATAAACGTAAAATAAATGTAACTATACCTTCTTTGGCCAAACCACAGTTCTGGCATAAGTAAAAGCAGTGGCTCCACCAGCCTAGACATCAGATAGCTGAAATTAAAATGTATCTCTGTTACTATTAGTGTAATTTATCTGTTTTGGCATGGCCAGGTGGGTTAAGACGTGCGACTTGTAATGTGAGGGTTGCGGGTTCGCGTCCCCCTAACTGTAGAAGTGTTATAAAGGTATTTGTTGATAAAAGAGTAGAGTAGCCCAAGAGTTGGCGGTGGGTGGTGATGACTCTAGTTTTACATTGCAAAATCAGGAATGGCTAACGCAGATGGCCCTCGAGTTGCTTTGTGCGAAATTCAAAAACAAACTCATTGCACTGTTTTCGCAATGAAAAATACAAAAAAGTATTAGTCTTTCCAGCCCACAAATGGTGATTTTTACAGCAATACTGTTGTTGTTAGGCCTAAAAACTAACGAGATATTTATGAATAGTTCACTGATATGTTTAAAAACGAAATATTAGCTTTGTTAAGAAAAGAAAGTATTTTGTTTGTTAGAAATGGAATAGTTACTTAAAATAATATTTCACAGAACATTTGTAAAAATATTTCGTTTGTTAGGTCTACAAAATGAAAAAACATAACTGAAAAAGTCATTTTAAAAATATATTAGACATCAGCAACTTAACGGAAAGAATATGAAGAAGTATTCTTCTGTTTTCCATCACAAAAATCTTTGTCATACCTGAAAACAGCTTTGACGTTAAGATACAACAACAACAAAATGTTGTTTCTCTGAACTTTAAACAGACAGAAAGACTAGTTGGAATAGTTAAATCAAATTGGGCTGTGATAGGTTTAGTTCTGAAGTTTGTGTTGAGTAATTAACAAATATTTAAAATTATTAACTTACATAGAACATCCACGTTGCTATCCGGTCTCCAGCCCGGTATTCAAATCTTTGAAACTTTGAAGTAAAACAATATATATGTATATATTTCCATCCATAACCTACATCTTATAGTAAAAAGATGTAATTATAAACTACAGAACTAATAACAATGTTTGGATATTTCTCAGCAAATCGTGTTTTATACAGAAGTTAACAGCATTGTTTCTAGGTAACAAGTAATACAATAAGTTAATTTTTAATTGTTTATTTGACTTCAAGCAAAGTTACGATGGACTATCTGCTGTGTACATTGCGGGAAATGTACTGTATTTTAGCAGTGTAGATTTGTAAACTGACGAATGCACTTATTTCTGAGAAATGTGTGAACTAATCTGATTTTGAATTTCTACAAATCACTTTTTCATCTCTTATGAATATTTTTCTCGAACATCATCTCATAGCTGCAGAATTACAATCTTTAAAACTCCAAACTTGTAAAAATTTCACTCATCTTATTTACAATTGTTTTATTACTTTCCAAAGTTTGATTTTGTTGAGACATGCACGGCTAATGAAAACTCTGACCCAGTACAGTTGCATGGTCATTACTCACCTCCATAAACTAATCTTTTAGGGTCGAACATAACCTAGTATATGGCATCTCAGACAGTGCATTATACAGTTTGCACTTTTTTACTTGCCAAAAACATTGGGTCTTTGAGGCAGTGAGTGTATTATAAGAGTGACAATCAAACACCACTGTTTCAGCAAAGAAGTCTATGAGTTTGCAGTTGGCTGCGTTAACTAGTTTATCACTTCAAAATTAGCCCTGAAGTAACTTTACAAGAAATTCAATAAATAAACAACCTCATCACTCAAAACATCTGGGAAACATAAAATTATACCAAGTTTATTACTAGATTTTGAACAAAGAAAAGTATTATTTCTTAAGATATTCATACCATGAATGCATTCATTCCAGAACTTTGTAGATGGTCCTGATGTGGTTCAAAGTTTGTGATCTAAAAATAACAAAGAAAACTCTTTTATACGGGGATGAAACAACATGTCAACAGTTTAACAAAACATGTAACTAAACTAGAAAATTGTCCCAAAATGAAATTAAAGCAAGTAAACATGACTGAAACACTGAATTACATAGAAAACTTCCCAGTGCTTACAGAGAAAATTATAAATCATGGTCATGAGTAACAACTAACGAAATTCATGTTAAGGTCATAAAAAGGTAATAAAAGAAATGCTACTTATCACGAGTAACAATTAACAAAACTTGTGTTAAAGTCATACGATTTTAACTATAGAAACGTTACATATCACGGTTTTAAGTGACTGTCACGTTTTATGGTGCCCTGTTCTTTATACTGGCGATTGCTGGCGATACATTTCAACAATAAACAGACAGCATACAACCTACTTGTTTTATTGTAATATATTAAAAACAAGAGAATCATATGTACACAGAAAGCTGTTAATTATTGAACAACATATCCTTCTTCATAACTTATAATATTCTGAATTTCGTTAATTAATCAACTATATATCCTACCTGGTAACTGGTATACATCTCGTCAATTGATGAAAAATATATTTAACCTGGTAAGTTACACTATTTTGAATCTCCAAAATTAGTGAACAAAATTTACTTGGTTAGCTACAGCAGTATCAGCCTCATTAATACATCAATAATATATTCTACCTAGGTAAGTCCATTGTCGTGTCTTAACCTCTGGTATTCGGAATGTCGTTCATTCATCAGTGATATATTCTACCAGATAAACTAATGTTTTCTGAACTTCGTTCATTAATCAGTAATATATTAACCTACAAGGTAAGTTATAATATTGTGAATTTCGTTAATTAACCAAGGGAATATTATCATATCCGGTAAGTTACAGAGTTGTGAATGTCTTTAATTTATCATTAAAAACATTACCTTACAGGATAAGCGTCAAACTTCTGAATAATGTTAATTAATGACGAATATATTATCCAACGAACTTAGGCACACTATTCGGAACCTCCATAAATAAACAAAAAGTACCATTCACTGTAAGTTATGGTTTCCATTAAATCATCAACAATATTCCCTACAGTTCGACTTGGCCAGGCAGTTAGGGAGCTCGAACCGCAATCTGAGGGTTGTGGATTTGAATCTTTGTCACACCAAGCACTCTTATCCATTTATCCATGGGAGCATTATAATGTGATAGTCAATCCCACATTTCATTGATAAAAGTAGCCTAAGATGTGGTGGTTGGCGATGATGACTAGCTACCTCAAGTTTTACGCTGCTAAATTAGGAATGACAAGCACAGACAGCTCTAATGTAGCTTTGCGCAAAATTCAGAAGATAAACAAAAAATATTTCCAAGCTACAGTATTCTGAATCTCGACAATTAATCAAAAAGTATCTGGTAATTCCATTCCCAGTGTGCCCCTTAAAAAGAAAGGTACACCTTTCGAAAGCGTTCGGGTTATAAGATTTTTATTATTTTGCTACCTGGTAAGCTACAGCATTTTGAACCTCCTTAATTAATTAACAATATATTATCCTGTTCTCATATTCTGAATGCCGTGAATTCATTAGTAAATACTAAATAGGGTGAGCTACAGTATTCTAAATATTATGAATTGTAAACTGTGTATTACCCTATTTACCAGCTATATTGTTATGAATCTTGTTAATTAATCAACAGGCTAACCAACCTAATAAGAAAAAGTATTCTGAATTTTATTAATTAATCAAAATATATGGCATGAGGTAACCTACACTATGCTGACTCTTGTCAGTTAATCGACAATATATCCTACCAGGTAAGGTACAATATTCTAAACCTCGATAAATAAACAAAAGTATATCATACCTGATAAGCTATGATTTTTTTTAATCAGGTTAATTCATCAACCATGTAGATTGTCCTACCTGGTAAACTACAATATTTTTAATCTCATTCATTAATCAACAATATATCCTGCCTGGTAAACTACAATATTTTTAATTTTGTTCATTAATCAAAAGTGTATCCCAATTGGTAAACTACAAGATTAAAAAAATACACTAATCAACAGTGTATCCTCCCTGGTAAACTACAATATTTTTAATATTGTTCATTAATCACCAATATATCTAACCTAGTAAACTACAATATTTTTAATCTCGTTCATCATTCAACAGTGTATCCTACCTGGTAAACTACAATATTTTTAATCTTGTTCATTAATCACCAATATATCCAACCTAGTAAACTACAATATTTTTAATCTCGTTCATCATTCAACAGTGTATCCTACCTGGTAAACTAAAGTATTTTTAAACTCGTTCATTAATCACCAATATATCCAACCTAGTAAACTACAATATTTTTAATCTCGTTCATCATTCAACAGTGTATCCTACCTGGTAAACTAAAGTATTTTTAAACTCGTTCATTAATCACCAATATATTCTATCTGGTAAACTACAATATTTTTAATTTCGTTTATTAATCAACAGTGTATCCTACCTACTAATATACAGTATTTTTAATCATGTTCATTAATCAACATTATATTCTATCTGGTCATGTACAGTATTGTGAATCTCATTTATTAATCAACAATATATTTTACCTGGTAAGCTTCAGCTTCTTCATTACTGTACTTTGTAGCCAAC
Source organism: Carcinoscorpius rotundicauda (assembly GCA_011833715.1). Taxonomy (NCBI): domain Eukaryota; kingdom Metazoa; phylum Arthropoda; class Merostomata; order Xiphosura; family Limulidae; genus Carcinoscorpius; species Carcinoscorpius rotundicauda. The sequence goes on along the minus strand of CM022394.1, from coordinate 109,087,871 downwards.
CCTGTAATCATTGCAACTGAATGGTCCAATTTCACAATAACTGGATAATTTTCTTTAGTCAACCAAGAGCTAGAAGGTACAGAAAAATATTCTTGTGAAACAAATATAGTAAATTTGTTTCATCACCAAAAGAAACTTTCCTCTAATTATCTGATTAATTACTTGGTCTTTATAACATCTTTGTTCATCTACTCTACTATTAATATGTTTTGCTGAGAAATACTGTAGCAACAAATCTATTAAACATTTATGATTTTCTTTGCCATCCAAGTGACCAAACTGTCTTACAAGACCCAACTTTTAGATATGCACATGTTAGAATAACAAAAGGTCTTTTAAAGTATTACTTTACAACACAACACGGAGAGAGAAGTTCCTTACAATACATTATATAATCCATCACACAACAACAACAAGAGTAGTCTATCACAGCACGAA